>JAJMHQ010000005.1:0-660614 GCA_030583255.1 Metschnikowia kunwiensis
AAAAAAAAAAAAAAAAAAATTTGTATATGAGCAACCTGGTAAAAGATTACATTGCTCTGGACTCCGACCACGCAGCTTGTTTGATTCCAGGAAGCCAGTGTGCATCCTCACAAAGCGCGATAACATCCTTTGTTTACCTTTGCTCCGGATCCGTCGAGGACCTTGCGATGAAGCTTCGTCCCAGAAGGTGTAGCATTGAGCACATGGGGAAGACTAGCTTCACGTGGCACCCAAAAATATACAGCTTTGAGAGCCGCTGACCAGAAAAAAAGACTATAACTGCAATTTCCATCGCTTCACTACTCTTTGGACATGAATATATATACGCGTTACGTTTCTGGCGACCATGACAAGGAATATTTCAATGGAATCAAAGAGGAGAAAGGCCACATTAAGCTACGGCCTTTGTCTGGTCAGTTCGACATTCTAGCTGGAAATACCGAGATAAAATCTCTCGAGTTCTGGAGATCAGTGTTACCCAGAGCCGCTTTTTTCTCGGGCTTCGACTCCGTGATTTTCGGTCATGTGGTGACTATGCTATACAAAAGTGAGTCGACCAATAAAATCTGTGCGGTTTCCGTCACAAAATTCGGCTGTAACATCTATGAGAATATCATTTTGGACTCCAGTTCGAGGTTTTGGCCCGCGTGTCAGAACCTTCTGGCTGAACACCGTGGTTCCAATGTCAGAAAGGCGTTGGCGATTGCAAACTTAAAAAACTTCAACAAGCTCTGGAACAACAAAGGACCCACAAGTATTATAGAGTCTTGGGATGAGACGAATGCTGGGTCGTTGGCTAGCGAGATGCGTCTAATTGACCGGTGTCCGGCCGAAATAGGCGAGAGGCTTTTTTCACTCGACCTTGTTCAAGAGCTGGAAATGTCTGCATTGGTAGTGGACGTCCTCCACGACACCATAATACCTGACAAAACAGTCACAGATGAAAACAATGCCCTTGTCACCCTACTTGGGGACCAGATGGAACAATTGTTCGACCCTTTGCTTGAGTACTCGCCGCAAGCCATGGACTATACGTACATTTCGCCTGTGGCTGTAGCAAAACCAAATGCTCCAGAAGCACCCATGATAGGGAAAGTTATTGAGGAACTATTCAATGTACAATCCAATTTCACATTGGACTTAGTCTCCCTCCTACAAGATTTCATTATTCCTCTCAGAATTCATGTTTTAAGTGATGTCTCAAACACTACTGAGGGTTCAATGAAGGTGAACGCTGTTTTCCCACCAACCTTAGATGAGATCACCAGAATCAACTGTATCCTCAACAGCACTTTAAAAGTTGCGATAGGGTACGGGTATTCGGAGGTATTCAAGGTGTTAGCCTCCCTCCTTCCATTCTTTTACAAAGCATTCGCCAGACACCAGGCTAATATCTCGTTTTTTCATGCCCGTTTTGAAAAGTTTCTCAAACACAATCGCGCATATGCCTTTGAGAATTCGGAAATCAACAAAAAAAACTGGACACCTATGATTGTTGAAAACTTAATTTTAGGCTCGCTTTTCGAGCTCCCCAAGTTGAAGCTTATTATCAAAAGACTCTATGATCTCGTACTCTCCGAACAGTTGAAAGCTTCCAACTTCGAAAGTTCTGATTTTGAAACCCCTGAGAATATCGATGTCCACTATAGAACAATCACGGAAACTATTGACTCTTTGGGGACTGATGAACCAGAAAATGTGAAAGACTTGAAGTCTAGAATTTTTACACCATCTGGTAAACTTCTTACTGAATTGGCAACAGATTGGCCTGAAGAACTACAGTATGGCTGGATGAATCGAAAAGTTCTTGCCATCTACGAGGTCAAAAATATCATGCCTGGCAAGGAGAGTCAAAATGGAGATGAGATTCTCATAATATTCTCAGATTACTTGTTGTTCTTGGACATGGTATACGCCGCAAGCAAAGAGTCAATACTCCTGATACCCGATGTTCTAATGAACTCCTTGGTCAACCAGAAACCTTTGCCTAAGCTCTCAAACTTTCCAAAACTAAAGGTGAGGTATTGGTGTGATGTGAAACAGCTTCTCGCCAAGTCATACGACAGCAATATGGGCCAGAGCTTGTCTCTCACTGCTTATGGGAATAATTTCTTCAGGCTGAAAGATGCGCTTGAGAAAGTTGTCTCCGTTAGCTACTCGATGAAATCAGCCGAAGACTCTGTGACCAGCTGCAATAACATAATGACTCACGTCTGCAAAGCACAACTTTTGCATAAATCTTCCCCGTTTCACCTTTTCAAGTACAAGGACCTTGATCTAACCAGATTCTATTGCGCTCATGACCTACAGGACTATGACGACGAGCTGTCAAAATCGCCCATAGTCATCTTGCTAAACATGGATGAGCAAAAAGCACGTTCGATTTTACAGAAGAATTCCCAGATCTTCATTGTCCTAACCTTGTCATTTTTAAACGAACACACAATCCAGATTCTGGGATACAATAATGAGAATTCCCTTGAGGTGGACGATGTAATCTCGACAGATAACATTAATCTCATGTTGAAAGAGATCTTATCTCGTTGCATGGACAACATATTTCACTCCAGTTCATTAACGCATGTTATGATTGAGGCGAATTTGCAGAAATTAGATTACTTTGTGAACAGTTTGAGCCCAAGATTGTCAAAGACCGAGTCAACAGCAGACTCAAAGCATCAAGAAAAAAAAACCAAAAGAAAAGAAAATAAACTGTCTGCTCAATACCCAAAGGTCGAACACCATCAGAAAAAAAATGAAATATTGGCAAATGATTCTAAGCTGAGTGGAAGGCCAACATTCATTCTGAGATTTTTGAATAAATTAAGACCAAGTCATGGAAAAGAGATGAAAATAAGAGAGAAGTCGAGCCAGAGGAGGTATGCTGAGATCCCAAAAACAGGTATTCCCAGAGGCAAGAAGCCAGCGTACAAGAAGTTGTATAAACCAGTTCCGCTGTTGCGCGAATCATCGATCGTTTCTTCCACAATCACTCGAGAGAATGAGTCGAATGGGATGGCGAATGAGACAAGTGACGAACAGCTAGACGCTCTGAATAGGCAATCGGGTGAGCAACCAAGAATTTTATCAAACTATACTGCACTGTCTTCACGCTACAGCGGATCCGTGCATGTTGCCTCGAATTTTCAGTTTCCGGCCATCAACGAGCTCGAGAGGATATCTGAAGATATTACAGAAAGCTGTGACCCAAATTCTTTGGAAAGGTGTAAGGGCAATATGGGCTCAGTGAGATATTTCCCGAAGAAAGATGCCAATAAACTTGAGAAGGACAATACTTTGATGATGCTGGACCCCATTCTTCCAATCCCGCAACAAAAACCAGATGTTTGGGTGTATCAAGAAACTTCAGAAAGAAACGATGATTTCAAAAATGCTAATACCGATCTCGCAGCGTCAAATGGTTCAAAAAAAGGTGAAAATGGCAAAGTTGGCAGATCAATGATGCACGATTTCATATACCCAGTTGTCGAGAAATCTGAGCCAATCTCGGATGACACAATGAAGGCCAAATCACCTATTCTTGTCCCAGAGGTGGAAAACTCTAGCACCTTCTCCAAGGTGCACAAGGACTCAAAAAAAGCGGAGATAGTGCACCAGAAAGAGAATCCGTGGGTCAGAGAAGTTCCATCCTCTGATGCTGTAATCAAGAGTCTGTCTATTAAGTCTAAGAGCGCTAGTGTTTCTAGTCCAGCGGCTGCCTGGGCGCTTGAAAATTTGAATCCCTCAGGACTTTCTTCCCGCATATACTCGAAGTATAAGATCTATGAAGAACTTCCTATGTCCATCTTCAACAGTGATGCGGAGGCAAATTGGACAGCTTTCTCGAGAGACTCGTACTCTAATCTTCAGGCAGAAATCCAAGCAATGAAGAGCGTGGTCCAGGATAGGAAAACCTCCTCGATGAAGAGCTTTCCAAACCCGATGATGATGAGACCTAACTTGCAACAATATGACTCGGCAGATGACACTTTTTCTACCTTCGAATTTGTTTCATATGCTCCAGAAAATGACTCATACCGGAGCACGATCCAGCCACCGAAACTGATCTATGATCTTCCGCCTAGTCTTCGGAACAGCAGCATAGAGATTGTGGACAGTTTTGTCAAGGAGATTGACAGAAATTTCAGTATGCGTGTGGCAGGCCTCACTGGCAGTCTGTCACAGCTTCAATCGCCCCACGGAAGTGAACCAAGCGTCGTTAAGACTGCAAAAGAAAGTGAAGAAGATCGTGAAAAGGACACTTATCCCCAGCCGGAATCGCCTCTGACAGTGCAGCACAGTGAACATAAAATGATGGTAGACAATAACTTCACGAGCTCCGATGAAGAGTACTTTTCATCACACGAAATCAGCAATGCCCTCGAGTTTTGGATCAAAGACGCAGAGCAAGAGCAAGAGCAAGAGCAAGAGACATATTTATTGACGTCGTCCTCCAGCGAGAAGACCCTCATGAACGACTTCATGAGCCAGTCTGAGAAGAAGTTGGGCTCAGCACCTTTCTACCCCCACACCTCATTGTGGGACGCCAACGAAAGGGATCTAGAGCTTGTGGATAATTTCGGGTCCATTGCTTACTTGTCCGACATACTCACGGGAGAGGTTCAGATCTAATAGAATATAATTTCATAACAAAGTCAATTGGTATATACTGTCATTAACCAGCACTAGCTACTTATAACCTCAAGTTTTTGATGACGGCCGCAACGACGGCATCACCAACCTCCTGGGTCGAGCTCAGCCCTCTCAAGTCTGCGGTTCTGATGCCAGAATCAATGACATCACCAACAGCCTTCTCCAATGCTTCGGCCTCTTTAACGCAATCCAAAGATAATCTCAACATCATCGCAGCAGACAAAATGGTGGCCACAGGGTTCACCTTGTTTGCAGGCAAGTCTGGCGCAGAGCCGTGACATGGCTCGTATAAGCCAAACGCAGAGTTGGTGTCGGGTAATGAGGCCAATGATGCAGAAGGCAAAAGGCCCAAGGAACCGGGGATCACCGACGCCTCATCGGAAATAATGTCCCCAAACATGTTGGAAGTGATTACAATACCGTTCAACTTGGTGGGGTTCTGGACCAAGATCATAGCAGCGGAGTCGATCAACTGGTGCTGGACGGCCAACTGGGGGAATTCCTCGGCCATCACCTTGTCCACGGTTTTTCTCCACAAACGAGAGGACGCCAACACATTAGCCTTGTCCAAGGACCAGATAGGCAAAGGGGGGTTGTGCTGCAAGGCCATGAAAGCGGCCATTCTAGTGATACGCGTGACCTCCGCGACAGAGTACTTTTCCGTGTCCCAGGCCTCGTCCTTATCTGCGCTTTCATCTTGTTCCTGTCTCTCACCGAAGTAGATTCCACCCACCAATTCACGCACAACAGTGAAGTTGGTACCCTTGACCACCTCAGCCTTCAAGGGAGACAACTCCAAGAGCTTATCGGAGACGAAATTGCAAGGACGCAAGTTCGCGTAGAGTCCCAATTCCTTTCTGATTTTCAATAAGCCTTGCTCTGGTCTCACGGCACCGGTGCCCCATTTTGGACCTCCAACGGCACCCAACAAAACAGCACTGGAGCTTTTGGCGGCGTCCAAAGATTTTTCTGGCAATGGCTCGCCGGTGGCATCAATGGCGGCACCTCCGATCAAATGGGTCTCGAAATCAAACTTGATTTTTTGGTGTGGGGTGTTTTCCTCAATGGCTTTGAGCACCTTGACAGCCTCCTGAACGACCTCGCTTCCAACGTGGTCACCTGGAAGAAGGGTGATTTTTTTTGTGATTGTGGTCATTTTGGATGTGCAAGTAATGAGTGGATGTAGTTGGGTAACAAGAACCGTATGACTGTATGTCTCGCTCGTCCTGAAAAAAACTGTCCCGGAACCGGCCCGGAGTGTGCAGGGTGCGCGTAACAGTACTATTAACATGGCTGCGAAATGGCCGTCCGTTTGACGATAGGTGAACAATCCAGTAGAACAATGGGTTGCTTTGTGCAATGCTACATATACTTTCAAAGTAAAAGGGTCCTTGTTCAAACTAACTGAGCCCCAAAACAGACCTCGTACACCCCCAGCGTATACTGTGGGTTACATGGCACCCGTCTGACATGTGACATGTGACATTAAATTAACACGCTAAATCATCATACATAAATCCCAACCTCGCTCTGGCTGTCAAGATCAGAGAAGACCACTTCAGAAATACCCTCAGTGGCCACTCCACTCAATGCTGTTCAAATCAATACCCTCCTGAACCATCTCCCACAACGGGGACATCTTTCTCAAAAAGTCCACACGCTCCTGAATGGCACGAATCACATAGTCGATCTCGGCCTCGGTGGTGAATCTACCAATTCCAAAACGGATAGACGAGTGGGCCAAAGCGTCATCGGCACCCAACGCGTGCAACACGTAGGAAGGTTCCAACGAGGCAGACGTGCATGCAGAACCAGACGACAAGGCAATGTCTTTCAAAGCCATCAACAAGGATTCACCCTCAATATAAGCAAACGAGATGTTGACACAGCCTGGGTACTGTTTAGAGTCGTCGGACAATACACCGTTGAACTGGGTCTCTGGAATAGCTAACAAACCGTTCTTCAACTTTTCAGAAAGCTTCTTGATGTGTGCCTGGTCGTACGTGTGCTCGACTTTCATGAGCCTAGCCGCCTCTCCAAAACCAGCCACTAATGGAGGGGCCAAGGTGCCGGATCTCAATCCTCTTTCCTGGCCACCACCAGTAATGATAGGGTCCAATCTGACTCTTGGTCTTCTTCTCACATAACAAGCACCAACACCCTTTGGTCCGTAGACCTTGTGGGAACTGATCGACATCAAGTCAATGTTCATTTCGTTGACATCGAGAGGCACCTTGCCGTACGCTTGAGCTGCATCTGTGTGGAAAAAAATCTTGTTTTTTCTACAGATTTCCCCAATTTCCTTGAGGGGCTGAATAACCCCGATCTCGTTGTTGACGGCCATCACCGACACCAACACGGTATCTTTTCTGATGGCATTTTTCAAGTCCTCCAAGTTGATCAAACCCTCAGCATTGACAGGTAAGTAGGTCACCTCGAAGCCCTCGTCCTGCATATGCCTGGCGGAGTCCAAGACACACTTGTGTTCGGTCTGCGTCGTGATGATATGCTTTTTGGTTTTCTTGTAAAAACGAGGCACACCCTTGATAGCCATGTTGTTCGATTCCGTGGCCCCGGAAGTCAAAATGATCTCCTTCGGGTCGGCGTTGATGACATCTGCTATATGCACACGGGCCAACTCCACCTCTTTCTCCGTTTCCCATCCATAGGAGTGCGTGGACGAATGAGGGTTTCCGTAGAGCCCTGTATAAAACTGTAACATTTTATCCAAAACACGAGGGTCTGTTTGTGTTGTGGCCTGGACGTCCAAGTAGATCGGTCTTGTACCAAACTTGGAGTCATCTCTAGTGGCGGACTTCAAGGATATCGCCAGTCCGCCTGGAGGAGCTGCAGTAGCCGTCGCCAAGCCCCTGACACGAGGACCTAGAGTCAGTACAGACCTAGCCACCTGTTTGGCTAAGCTCTTTTTTGCAATCGTGGAAAACATGCTGGCTGCAGATAAAGAGCTTGTAGTTTAAGAGATCGGTGCCACTCGCCTGGGCCTGTCTGTATACGCATCCAGGTCGTGCTCATACCAAGAAACGCACCCGCACTGGCAGTGAAAACGGAGGCGGATTTCGGCTCTAGCACCCGCTCGGGACCTGTCATGCAGTAATTTGGGTGCGAGCCAGACACAGGTCATTGTTGAAGTGGCTTGTCAAGGTTTGAAAGGTGATCAAATGCAGTTTCAGATAACTTTTGTTATTCTTCAAAATCCGTGTTAAATATCGGTAGCTTAAGGTTATCTCGTAATTGGATCTATTTAGCTGAATGCTTAGCAGACTCAACACACTAATTTGTTTGACTCTGATATCAGAGAGCAGACCCTATGTGTCCGGAAAGACTAACAACCAATGACTAAATTGTTTAAACAATTGAATCTTGATCATGACGTGAGAAGATGCAATGGCGAATGTCTTAGGAAGTGGGGTCTTATGTATCAAATTTTGATCGCTAGTCTAGTAAACCCAGGGGTTAACTCTGTGCTTGTAGCGCATTCAACACAATACCTTTATACATTTGTAGTTGGGAACCAAATTGTGGTTCTCTCTAATACATAAATATATGTACAAATATATAGTTAGCCTATAATTCGATGTTCTGTGCCCAAACTAAAATTTCTATAATCTAGCATGATTAACATGAATCGAGCCATAGTAATGAACCCTATCATAGGAGTCGAGAATCATGGTCATTTGAATTATGGCACCCCAGCCATTTTAGCATACAAGCACATCTTCATGATGTCGCTCAATGATTTGGTGGTAACTTCTGAGTCTCATTTGGCTTGACAGAAAACGTTCGCATAATAATAAAGTTAATTTAGCACTAGCCCGCTTTGCGATTTCCGCAAGTTGGTGTTGACCAATTCATAACATCCTAAGAAGATTGCCCCTCCTGCACTGATCCAGCACGTTCTGGGGCCAATGCCATTTAGGAACACGCGTGGGCCCTCTTCTGCAAGCATCTGCTTCACTAAAAACGCCACAGACACCCTCTCTTTGCTCAACATAATCCTAGTTTTGATAACGTCAAGTGGAGTCGTCGTAGCAGCAGCCACACCTCCCGCTATGGACCCGCAGATGGCGCCTTTCAACAAAGAAAGCTCGGCATTATCATAAGCGGACCACAACTTCTTGAGTTTTTCGTATAACGGAAACTGGATCACCGTAAACGGTATTTCCCTCATTATGGTGGTATTCCAACCTCTATAAAGCCCACGGAACACGCCTTCTCCTGACTTGTTCTGGAGCAAGTATAGGAAATTTGCCCATGACGTAGCCCTGTTTCCTACTCCAACAATTCCAGCTTGAGTCCTCTGCTTCACAATTTCAGCTGGAACTCTCACTAAGCATGCAGCAAACTCTCCTCCTGACGCACTCAACATGTGACTTGCGGTGGTCGGAAGCTTATCTTTCGTGGCTGCTTTCAACCCATCATAGGTGATGAAAAAGAGCGAAGCAGATGGAGCCAGCGCCACGAGTGCAGAACCAAGACCCTTGTATATACCTGCCCATCCCCCATTGACAAAAAACCCTCCCTTCGCTTGAAGACGGGTTTTCAAGGTATCTATAGGAAAGAACGCTAGGTCGGTGGACGTACCAGCACAAGCTCCGGACTAGAATTCAGTTAATACAGGGGTCCTCAGACGTGCGAATTGGGTCAACATACTATGAGGGAGATCACAAAGGAGCTCTCCATACTATTTGTAGAAGCGAGCGTGTAATCCTTTTTGACAAGTTCGGAGAGCGATCTCGGTTTCCGCGTTCGGCTTAGACCCACGCGAGAATCTCAGTATGCGGGCAAGAGAGAAACCAGTGAGAAGTTCTGTGCACTTCGAATAGTCCACAACGGGATTGGAGATATTGGGTGATCAGGTAAAAAGAGTCCTCTATTTCTGTTTCATTTTTTTTTTCTTCTTTCTTTAATTCTTTAATTCTTTTCCTTCCGGTTCAGTTTATGTTTGCATGGCGACGAATCCTTTTTTGCTTTCTTCGCTGTGGCACCGTAACAGCCATCCGTCTTCTCATGATACGTTGCGGTAAGCCCTGCTACACTAAAATATTCGTAGATCATACCAAAATCTTAGTGAGAAAGCTTACTTCTTTAAAAGCGCTATAAAGCTACAGCTCGGTTCGCTTGCACTTATTACTGAAAGAATCCTCAGTTTCAAGGCCGTGAGCCTCTCTCTCAGCCCACCAGACAAAAAAAGGGTAGATTAACTCATCGTATTATATCATTTCAAGAAAAAAAATATCATGAATGACTCTCTTTGTTTACTCTTACTTGTATTGTATGCGTTCTCGCAGCTTCTGATTTTATCAGGGAAACGGAAACGAGAATATAACTAGAACCACCACACATTCCCTCCTCAAAGTCATGAAGGTTTTTATATGTCATCATTTGGAAAGTTTCTATTTGTATACGAGACTAGCATGGTCTTATCAGCAGGGAAGGAATCCTTCCAAAGTGTTAGAACGCCTCGAACTTCTCGGTATAAACGCTTTGGTGGCTCAACCTCGACTTCTTGATTCTTTGCAAATAGAATGTAAGAAGACTTGTACCTACTCAAAAGTTGCCTTTTAGCCTCTTCTTCACGGGGAACAAGCGAACCAAATTTCCGTCCATTGGCACCGGCACGTCCGGTTTGCGGCCATTGTGGTATGGTTATAGCAAGCGCGAGTCGGTTTTTGAGTGATCTCACCTTACGACCACCTGCTTTCCTCTTGCTCTTGGTGACCAACGTGGCGACAACGAAGGAATCCCTCAAAAAGAATAAGTTTATGTGAACAGTGAGTCTCAACTTGGGGGGGGGGGGACTTTATTTGGCTGCAAAAACCATCGAGCCGCCCACTTGTCTTGGCCAACACCTTTTTGCCCCAAACTCCAAGCTTGCTTGTTTTTATGGTCTGGAATACAAATTCTTTGCTTGAATTCCGACTCTACAACTTTTGCTTGCTTGACTTTGGCCAAAAGGCGACCTGTTTTGCGTCTTGTGTTCCGATTTCTGGTGCACAAACCCAATTTTCTCGATTTTCGTTTTGTCACTTCGCGCATGCAAGAGTTAACTCTGTTTATGGCTCGGAAGTTTCATCTAAAGCCGGTGATGGAGAAGAATTTTAAGCATGAAAAGACTAAGGGGAAGTCTTTCTTGCGTTTTTCCAATTGCTCTACAGGTGGTGGCATCGTTACTCATGCTTCCCACTTTGGGGCGATACTCGTAGCCTCCCTCGATTACCTGAAACGACGTCAAGGACTGGTATCTTGGCTTGTAGTGAGTGTAATTTTTTCACAACAGCAATGTCCGATGGAAATTGTCTCCCCAAGGGATATATGTGTTTGGCCATTTCTGTCTGGCCGTTTCTACTACTTGAACTGGGAATACTCTTCAGGGCCCATTGCTGTGATCTCTGCGCGTCTCTTGTGGATTTCTGGCGTGTTAAGATCAATGGCATCTTTGGGACCCCCAAGAGTTCCAAAACATGTCTTCGTGAAACCAATGTACCGTGGAGTAGTAACGGTGATATCCTCAGTCTTTGCTACAGGGAAGAGTAAGATGTTAAGTTGCTGGTAAAGGCATTCGATGCTTCAGCGAGCTTACCCAAGTCCAAGGCGCTAGCATAAAAATTGAAATTAAAAGCCATAATTGTACCTACAGTTTTTAGTTTCGATGTTTCTGTGTTTTTTTTTAAAAAAAACGGGGACGGTTTTGTTTGTTTAAGATGTCTACCACTATGTGGCGTGAAGGAGAAATGTGGGAAACAACAGAGGATCACATACAAAAAAGCGAGGACCCGAATTTCTAGTCCAAAAATTTTTGGATGCACAAAACGAAAGCTGCAAATTATTGAGCAGCCGCGTCTTGTGGTCCGCGTATATATTAGGTCAATTTCCTTTTACTTAATCTAGACCCGAATTGAGAAAGGTCTCTCATAAAAGGAAGGACTTTTACCTCCAGATAATTTAGAAGCAGAGTTATAAAAGTTCATTTTTTTAATCTTCAAACGCTGCTGGTTAGATCTTTATATATTTTTGGAATACAAGCGGGTACTCGTATTCAAGAGTATTTTGGAGAAAAGATTAATTTCACCTGATGGCGTCGCGTGTGAACAAGTGAAGAATTGCAAATCATGCATTAACAGATCGTAAAGAAGAACATATATATGTAGTTTGAAACTTGGCAAATGAAAAGGATTTCATGAATACTGTATTTCTTTTTACGGTAGCTACTAGGGTGCAAAATGTGTTGGATGCGGTTTCATTTATCCTTTTCTTGTGGGGACACGATTTTTGTGTGTCACTTCTGGAAGATTTGGTACGATACCTCTCCAACCGCCAGTGGAAGATGGCTGGAACGCAGTGAGTTGTTTCCCGCCGAGCTTCGAAGTTTTGGTGACTGGATTTTGGGGAAGTCATAGCATAGTCAAACTACTTACAAAGATTCCTTGGGGGACTGCGAGAATATCCAACCAGGGACCACAGTAATAGCTATAAATTGGTCTATAGTGAGGTTATCAGTCATATTGCCTATATGTATAAGATAGATATGCTCAATTAGGGAGATTTTCATACGTTCGGGGCAGATTCGTATCCAGATCAACCTGGCCTTCAGCTAGCTTGACATAAATATGGAATTGTTCTATAAGTGTGGAAACCACAAGTATATGCTCAAAATGCAGATATTCTTTCTTTTCATTCATTTAGTTTCTATATTATTGAATTACCTCGGACACACAATGAATTTCTTACCGACTCTCTTTTTTCTTGCATATTTCAAAATGATCGTGTCGGGCTTTTTACTCGCCGGCACAAATGGCAGTACAAACGGCAAAAACTCCTCAAAGTCCCACTCTTTTACAATTTGAAACATTTCCTTAATCCGGGTATGAAGATCGTCACTCAAGGAGTCTGGGCGAAGATACCGGATTTGACCTGCGCTGGGGCGGCAGTAGTTTCCAAGAAGTTGCTTGAGCTCTAGTGATGCATTGTAAAAAGGAGGCAAGCTGGCCTTCCACTCTAGGAGCAATTCTTTTTCAGAGTTTATATTTTTAAGATTTCTGAGAGTTTCAATTCCAAACCACTTCGCAACTGTCTCCGTATCTAAGGATACCATATCATCGTCCACCGTGCCGAATTTTCGAGTAACTGTATCAACCATATCTCTCGTGAAGTGAGCGTTATGTGCCCCAACCTCTTTGGCCATATTTTTAATTCCGAATTTATCAATATCTTCTGCAATCATGAGTGAAATGATTGTGTGGAGCACTTCTGTGATGAGTTTGGGTGCCAATATCACTGCTTTTCCCTGCACGATACTGCCGCCTAGTGCATGCCAACGAGACAAGAAACAGCCAGGAGCTATCGGCGAGTCATTGCATACCTCATCTACAGTCTTGGTTACTCTCAGTAGGTTTGCGCCCGGGCCTTTGTAGAGTGGAACATCCGCAGTTTCAATGTGTCCCTCAGCCTCCGTGAGCTCATAAATGTACGACGCCAGCCCAATAGCTAACAACTTTTTCGATTCCTTATTCGCCCCAGGATGATCTAAAGCCTTCCCAAACTTATTTATGGCCATGTCATTAACTAGAAGCTGCGTATTCGAGTGATTCATTTGCCTCAAGTTGTACGTAGTGGTATCAGTGCATATCGCAAGCTGGTTCTTCACATGAGTCGGAGCCTTAAACAGGAGCAGCTTTTGAGGGTCATTTTTGATATACTCCACCAATCCTTTGGGGAGTTGTATAAGTTTATATACGTAATCCGACGGGCTAGTGAGTTGGTTGTAAACGCTAAAGGACATCGACGTGAATACTTGGTGGTCGTATGACTGGCGTGGCGCGTCAATACAAGCGCGTCAATATAAGCCAGGCTCGGACCTCTGCCTCTAACAAGGCCCGAGTTGTGCGACAATAACTAAATCCAAAAATAAAAAATTCCTTTTCTCTGCTACTGCTTTTCGAATCGCTTTATAGTTTTCTTTCAAAGATGAAACGGTGATCAAGGACGCAATTTAGAGTTTTCCTTCGATGATTTATCAGTTCCGTGAGTCGCGTTCGACGGTTGCATGCACAAATTTAAAAGAGATACTAAGCTATTTCTTTATTGCCTGATACATTTGATTAAAGCGGAAAGTTAATGAGTCTTGTCATCAACCCCAATAACTATACAGAAAGATGAAAACGGTTGAAAACATTGACAGAGATTTCGGCCAAAGATAATCCTACATTGCGAATGGTTAAATAGTAAAGCATTTTCAATTATTAGTCCTTCTTTGTTAAGATGAGCATGGACAAGCATGGCCGCAACCGAAGGTAGCACATGTAGGAAGCTATATTTCAAAGCTTCTACCAGTTCTTCTGCAGACTTATTTTCCAGTAATCCTGCATATATGTGATAATAGTAGTCTTCAAAGGAGAAAAAGATCAATTTGTGTCTTTAAAAAAAATAAAACCAAGCCCGAATATATTAGGTAAATAAAAACCCCCACAGTGTTTATAACCCAATAGTACAATGGAAAAGAGTTTTCAAAGAAAGGACAATTTGTGTATTTGGAAAAGAAAAAAAAACACTCATGAAAGTGTCCGACCAATTCTGCAAATTTAAATATGTAGTATTCCTATCCCGTTACTTATATATCTCTAACATTACAATGCTTCAGTGAGTGCTTGCCAATAAAAGCCGCTTCCAAATAGCCACTTCAATTTTGCTCCTCGATGAATTTGTCGATATCAATCTCCTCCAACTTGGCGTGGCCCGCCAACGTGATCGGCTTTTTGTTCTCCTCCTCGTATTTAATCTTGGCCAATTTCGCCAATGGCCCCCATCCATTCACTGGTGCCGTCAAGCTGAAAGGAGCTAACCACTTGGAAACTGCCTTAAAGTTGTCACCCAAGGACGTGATTTCATGGATGAGGTCCTCAATACAGATGAAGCCAAGGTCGTCACCAAACTTGTCTTCAACGGCTTGGTTGTTATCTAATTTTATTGGAGCTCCACCTTCTTCAAGAGATGGGATGCAAGCTCTTTTTTGAAACAAATGACGAACGGACGCCAAGGAAGGGGTACCAACCACAATGAATGGGGAAACGAGCTTTAACGCAGGCTCAATAGTAGGCGTCAATTTGACGAAAACACCCATGTTGGGCTGACCCAAACGCAAAATCTTGAAAACATTGAGCGCTTTTTCGGGAATGCTAACGGCCTTGTTCTGCTTTTCGATTCTGATGACAAAAGCTAGCTTTAGAGGAGCTTCGACTTGACTTGAGATGGCGGCCTTTGCTTGCTCGTGTCTCAAGATGCTGTCCAATCTTTTCTGTTCAATCAAGTTGGCCGTGGCTCTGGAAGCTAAAACCTCAGCCCTGACGAACTTGTCTCTTGGAGCGGCCGCTTTTTTACCCTTCTTCTCCTTCTGGATTCTGTTCGCCTCTTGTTTTTCAATCCGCTTTCTGTCGGCATCCTTACGTTTGCGTAAAACGACTTCAGGTTTTGAGTTCAAAACTGCCATCTTAATGAAGTTGAACCAGTATTTAGTAATCTTATTTTTTTTTTATTTGGAATTTTCCGCGATGCGTGCGATGGGGTCTGGAGCCGGAGTAGCTTGAGCGTGAATGAAGCTCTGAAAAAAGGTTGCTGTAGAGCACGCAAAACAGGAATAAGAGAAAAAAAGGAGAGTGGAATGAGCCCAAAAATAAATCAAATGTTAATTGTAGAACCTTGTTTCACAAAAGGTGAAATCTTCGCCCAAGCTGAAAACACCATATGCACGGGCACCTGGCTTATCTCTGTAGGTTGCCGGTGATTAGTGCGGCCAAATCAAAAGTAAGCGCCGATGTGGTGCCCCAATCTTGGTCACGCGACTCTCCGCTAGAGAGAACAAAGAAAAAATTGAGAGTGAAAATCAGAGACAAGAGATGCTATTAATAAGTAGGGAGAATAGATACTAGGATGAAAAGAAATTTAGTGGAAGTCTAGAACTGAGTTACGCAAGCACAGGGACATTATACAAGGGGATGGTCGAGATCAGTGCTCGGATCTTTTTGTTTTTATATCCTCGGAATGGTCTAATCTATTGTCAACATACGCTCAGCTGTGTACACATCCAAGTGGCAATTCGTCAATTAGCCATTCCTCGTTGCTACAGTAAGCGCAGGTTGAAACAAGAGGACTCCTGCATAGTTGCTCCAGCCCACGACTAACACTCCGGACTTTTGCTTAACCCTCAACCGATATAACGTTGTTTTGTGGAGATATTCAATGGAAAACATCAATTAAACTCAGTAGTTCATAAAAAGATAGAACTTCGTGTAGTATCTGCTTCTTTTGTCTCCTTGAAAAGTCTGTGCGGCCACATCGGCACCCATAGTTGCAGCCGCAGTGGACTTCGCGACTCCGCAGGAATTCCTGGCCCGGTGTACCGAAGCCTTGCGAGCAACGAGGCGAACGACGCTGAAAAGAAAAGTATACGAGTTCTGGATTTTGCTCTTCAGTAGTACCTGGATAGTGGAAGTTGTATAGGGCTTGTTTCTGAAATTAAGTCCTTACACAATTCTTCCACCTCAAATGATAATTGCTCAATGCCATCTAGCTTGGCAGGTTGCTCCTTCACAAAACTCACAGGAAAGCCCTAAACCTCAGCTTGCGCTTGATACTGTTTTTTTTTTTTTTATTTTCTCGCTTAGCACCTTACACAGTCTCTCGAGTGATCTGATTCGGTGCTATTGCAGCAGGTGAAATTTTCGTCCCCTTTTCTTTCTTAAAACCCACCCATTTTCCCTCAATCTTCATCTTGCATTCGGAATCATAGCCTCAGAAATCCTCTTCTTATGATTTCTCAATGGATAATCTCCACACTCCATTGAATCGGGCAGGGCTGCCCCACTCTGCATCCTCTCTGCATCACGCCCATAGTCCTGAGTACCTGAGCGTGCTGACCAACTATAGGGCGGTGACAGGGCCCGAGATTGACCTGTTTTCTCCATCGCATCTTAAGGCTCAAAATCAGACCCTAGTCAACCCATCATCTTTTGCATTTGCTCACAATGGACCTGGCGGTGCCACGGTGGCTCAATTAGGAGTTTCTCCCCCTGTCCCGATTTCTCAAGACCCCTCGAGGCCAATCTTTTCGGGCATAAATGGGCATCAGGCCCTACAGAATGGCCTACAAAATGGCCTTCCATTGGGCCACAATTTTGAGCATAGCCTCGGCCTCGGCCTCTCCTCATCTTCTCGATATGCCTCGCCAAATCCTACACCACAGCATGTGGGGTCGCCAATGCATCTGGCCACCCAAAATACTCATCCTGGCACCCCAGGCTCACAGCCTCATTTTTCACCGCATGGTTCTCAATTTAATGCTCATTTTAACTTACAGCAGACGCCACCCGGATTAAGCAGAGCAACTGGGTCAGCGGTCGCGAGTCCCCGTCCCCAAGGACAAATTCGCCAAAATTATTATTTTGGCCAGCATACAGATGAGATGCCTGTGCGGCAAGTAACAGCAGTGCCAAACCACTCTAATCTTGCTCCGCAGCTGCTCTCGCTGAACGCATCTACGCGCTTCCAAAATTTGCAGCAAGACAGAAGAGAGGTTTTGTTTCCTCATAAAGAAGCTCACTCACATCAAGGAAATATAAGTAGGCACTTTCCACCGTTAGCCCCCGCGGCGCATCTTGCGACCTCTACAAGAGTACCGGAAAGTGAAAAGCAAACCAGAAGAAAGGATGTACCCGATTCTCAGCACGGCACAGAGCGACACCTCTTGACATTAGCTGGCGAAATTTCCGACACAAGCCTCGCAGAGAGCGCACAAAAAATCAAGAGGATGGATGCCGACGTCGCTGAGTTGAAAAACGACCCGATTTTTGGCACTCTCTGTAATAGAAAAGACATCAAACAAGACAAGCACCACCAGGTGTTTGCATTGGCGTGGCTCGACAGATCTTGTGAACCGTCACCGGCTACTGTGATTCCAAGAAATAGGATATATGCCCGTTATGTCCAAATGTGTGGTGAGTACACATTGAGTCCACTCATGCCAGCGGCATTTGGTCGGCTAGTTCGCATGTTGTTTCCAAATTTGACTACTCGTCGTTTGGGGATGAGAGGGAAGTCCAAATATCACTACTGTGGCGTGAAGTTAAGAGGAGATCATTCTCAAGTAGGATCGCCATTGTCGTCTTATTCGTCTGGCATTATGGATTCACCGCGGTCGGCCAACTTCCACACACCGGCACAGATGGATAGCCCTAGCGTCAATCACGTATTTTCCACGCCAGTGAGTTTCGTCAATGTGCAAGACCACTTTCTTGTGAACGACTACAAGTATGTTCCTGAACTCTATGGGATGATCGAGCAGTCGATGATATCTGAGAGTGGAAATAATAACCTCAGCTTGCCCGCCTTATACTCATACTTGCCCGAAGACTTCGAATACGATCCGGACATTGCTGATACTTTGTGTGCTTTGGTGAAAATACAATGCACATCCATGTTTGAGCTGGTCCGTTTCATGAAGAAAGATGAGTTGCTTCGTATCTTGGTCCCGCTGCAAGCAGTCTTAACGGGCCCTACCTTCAAACTTTTGAATAGCGAGCCTGCTATTGAGTGGGCCAAAGATTGTGATTTGATCATGTACAGATCAATGCTCAAGATGTTGAGCCGTTTGCATGCAAAAAGCGCCAACAAGGAAATCGTGGGGATTCTACGTGAGATCAGCATAGCCTTTGTTAGCAAACTCTCTGCTGCTTTGGGCGATCGCTTTTGCCAAAAGTACAAAACTATGAAGCTCAACCTTGCTCGCAAATTCATCAAGCTTGTGGATCGACTTGTCAGGTGTATCGAAACAGGATTTAGGGCCGCGATAGTTTTGTCCAACCCCAATGACAGAAATATGATGCTCCTGGATTGGGTAAAGTTAGAACTTCAGGACACTGTATTGCGAGAAATTCCGTGTGGGACAGAAACTGCGCAGTCGATCATCAACATTTTGGAAGTCAAGGTTGTGCAACTACTCCAAGACACGCCACCAGAGGGTTTTACTTTGGCACATTATGCGTCGTTTCTTTTCGAGCTCCCTGGGCTTTTTCCAAACGTAAACCCATGGCTCTTCTGTCTCCTTTTGTCCAATTTGCTTACCAGCTTTATACGCGAAATGAGTATGGTTGGCTCCAGGAGTTTCAAGCTTTGGTGGATTGTTGGCTGCTGGGTAAACGAGTACATGTCGTGGAGCTTTGAATTGGGGGGATATCTCTTTGAGGAATTCCGCTTGTCCCATGAAGCAGCCCACGCTGCTTTCGAATTTGACGTGGGCTTGAGCGCCAACGTGAGTGGAAATACGGAATTGAATGCTCAAGAGAAGCTGATTTCAACGTTGGACCTTTTGGGTGGAATTCAAGAATATTAGAGGTAGGCGCATCGAACAGTCGTATACCGCGTTTGCGTTAGCCAAAGATTACTGCTAGCATTAAAAAAATCAAAACAAACATATCATATATATTGCATTAAACGAACCATATCTACCTTAGGACTACATTTGATCCATTTTCATGTTAAAGATTTCCAAGGCCATAAGAGCTCGTGGACTGGTTTTGGTGCCCACCTTTGAACGAATATATCACAGAAGTTGATGTATGGTGAAGTTCGAATGTCAGTGAAAGTAAAGTTCAAATTTATCGAACCGGGAAATAATAGATCTGATTTTTTACAGCATGATCGCTCATATTATAGCTTTTGAAGCCTTTTGTCCAAGCGTTAAAAGTTTCAAAATCTCTCCATCCTTGTTAAAGAGAACTTTTTTTCTTTCCATCTTGATTACTTTTTGAAAATTCAATTTCTTAAGGTCTTTACTATTCAGAATTGATATTCAAGGACAAAATAACGTTACACGAGCACGGCAGATGGGCTCAGCAACTTTCTAACTATTCAACAACGATCGCTCCTTAAGTTGACAATGAATCCCATTGGTTTTCATTAGTCTGATTTACGATCTGTTTCTTGGGTCGGTTTCCCTCCGTCACAACCCCCTTTTCAATACACAACACTATATCTTCGCCAATAATTCGGCAACTAATACCGGATTTTCAGTTGACTGCATCAGTGGCACTGCAGAGGGGAAATCATGTCGTGAATCGAGCAAATCAGGAAATGCAACCATGTCGTGTATTATTTGAGAAAGCCGCGTTGATCGGTCGCCTAGCAAATTCCCTTAATCCTCTAAATCACTCATTCCTAAGAAGTGCTGTACCACTAAGCTCTTAGACACGAAATATGTTTGTAGGAATGGCCAAAACTTCTCGACTAATTGATCAGTATCGGTAGCTTAAATACACTGGAAGAGCACATTTCCATTGTCTTGAGAGACGTCTCCGACATAGAGAACGCACATATAGCCGACTCTCTAAGCAGAGTTCTTGGAAACAGAGGCATCACCAACTCGTTCTTCAATCTTAGCTTGAAGCGGAAGATATTAATACAAAGTTGGCATTCTCATTACTCATACATCGTTCAATGCAACGCAAAGTGCACCTTTGTGGTGGCCATTGTAGTGCCTTACCGTCTCGCTATTGGACAAGTCCCAGAGCCTCACATAATGATCAGAACACGCGGTGACCAAATATGCACTATCTGCACTGAAAGCACAGTCCCAGACCCATCGTTGGTGGCCCTGTAAGGTAGTTTCCAAAGCAAAGTTATCCTCCGTCAGCCAAATTCTTGCCGTATGATCGGCTGAGCATGTGGCCAAGTGCTTCATGTCTGTCAGCAAAACAACACGCGTGATATACTTCAGGTGGGACCGAAATTTGGTTGCAGGGGTTAAAGAAGTCACGTCCTTCTGGTTCTGCATTTTCCATACGTAGCAGTTTCCTTTGTTGTTGCCAGCTACAAGCATGCTGCCGTCACTGGCTACAGATAGAGAGTTTATGGGAACGTCGTCCTCCGGTATCAAATGGTGGGTGCATTGATTTTCTCCCAAGTCCCAAATACGGATATTACCATCACGGTCACAGCTGATTAGCTCTCCTTGGTTTGGGTGGATCACGACCTCGTTCACGGGGCAGTAGTGCTTATAATTACGCTGCACGGACGGCGATCGTACATCCCATACCTTCACTGTACCATCTTCCAGCGAGGACACCATCCAGCGATTCTCAATTTGAAATGCTAGCGATGTCACATTACCCGTATGGCCCTCAAAAGTCATGGCCGGATTCAGATTACTGTTGACACTGCCATTCGTGGCTGTACCGGATCCAGTGGTGCCGTTTTGGTTTGCAGCGGAAGTCGGGTTTCCTCCAGAATTGCCTGTCTGTCTTATGTCATAAAGTCGCACATATAGATTTCCTGCGGCCGCCAAAAACCGTTTGTCGGACGTGATTTCGAGCCTGTTCACTTGCGAATCGGTGTGCTGGATGGTGCGTGAGCACACCCCTGTGAGAGCATCCCAAAACCTGATCGTGTGGTCGAAACCAGCAGAGGCAAGGATCACGGACATAAAGGGCCGAGAATTGTGGAATTTTTAGGCGACACGGAGAAGGCTGCTTGTTGTGTGTGCGTCAGATTTATCTCACCGATAATGGCTCGTTTGGTGCCATCTGGGGTGGCAGTATATGAAGGACCACCAGCACAGGTGAATCGGGCTCAAGCTTCATGGAACACAACATATACTGAGGTTACCTTTTATTTTTGCTTATATTTTAAACACAGATGATCTGGAATAATGGAGCACTATAAAACGTTTCATCGTTTCTGTACCCGTACTTGAGTTAATATTGGTACAGTCACGTGACATCGGTCCTATCTCTGCTGTTAATTAAGGTCTCTACGTTTTTGTCTACACTCGAATAATTTATAGGTTAATGCCTGGCTTTACGCAAATTACTGCTCTCTGAATGGGCAGTTCTAGGCGTCCCGGTGTAGCGTGACATATAACGTTGCAACGGTTGCGGCACCGTTGTCTTCTACGAAACCCATCGGTCTGTTTCAATGATTAATTCATTACATGTTATACACTGAAGTTTCTTTAATAGAAATCTTAAATCTATTTGTTGTGAGGGGTTGTGGGGTGTCCGTGGACATATGCAAACAAGAGATCGAGGCCAGCCTAGCATTGTTTAGCTCATAGTTTAAAAAGCTCTCTTGATCGCCTCCTTCTGTTCCGTAGTCAAGTGCACAGGGAAGTCGATTTTGTATGTCACCACGAGGTCTCCGTAGCGGCCGGGCTCCTTCGAAATTGGCATGCCCAAGTTGGGGTATCTATTCGTAGACGTGGGTTGCACGGGCGTGGACCTGGATATGTTGATTTTTCTGCCGCTCAAGGTGGTTATCTCTTTGTCAAAACCAAGCAAAGCTTCCTTGAACGATAACGGGATCACGGCAATGACATCATTTGCCTCTCTTCTGAACACAGAATGTGGTCTTTCCTCAAGGACAAATTGCACGGTTTGGCGCGCCTGACACTCGGGTTGGTAGTCTCCCTCGTTGGCGAAGTTAATCTTGGTACCAGCCTTCCAGCCTGGCTTGATCTTCACCTCGAGAATCTTACTTTCCTTGGAGCCGTCCGCACCTTTTCTGTTGAGCTTCATCTTTTTGGTAGCACCTGTGTACATATCCTCCAACGTCACAGGCAACTGCATTGCCACAGTATCTGGCTCGGGCCTGCGTGCCGAGCGAGCACCGCCAAATCCACCTGGCATCCCTCCACCAAACCCAGATCCTCCAAATCCAGATACACCGCCAAATCCACCGCGGCTAAATCCGTCGTCCATACCGAACCCACCCATTTGCGAGAAAATGTTGAAAGCATCAGCTTGTGAAAATGGGTTTCCTCCTGCCCCTCCAAAGCTGAAATGTGCACCTCCTCCAGGAGCTCCACCAGCTCCACCGGCACCGGCAAATGGGTTTCCGCCTGCAGGAGCGTTGCCTCTGGCGGCCTCTATACCGTAATCGTCGTACACTTGTCTCTTGTCGTCATTGGACAAAATGTCAAAAGCTTCGGAGATTTCCTTGAACTTCTCAGTGTCTCCCGTGGGCTTATCTGGGTGGAATTTGAGCGCAGCCTTTCTATACGCTTTTTTGATTTCACTCTCGCTCGCCGAAGGCGATACGCCAAGCAAGTCGTAAAGCTTTGTTTCTTTAACCATTGAGTGTGATATGTAGTGTTGATTTGAAAAAGAATTGAACTATACTAGAGGCTATCGCAGCTTTTGCTGTTATATCACGCTACTGATTTTTTTTTCGAGTGGTGCGAATTTCGAGTATCTTCTGGAAGCTTCCACGGTGGGCTAAGCTTCTGGCTACTTTGCAAACACAAATAAGACATGGAGAAAAATTGAGATATGTTCTGCTACATAACGAACAAGTGCCGCTTTGGTAATTCCCTGGCTCGTGTTGTAATTGTTCTGTTACATATACACATTAGGTCATGAAGCTACCGAATAGTGAGACCAAGCCAAAAAAATCAAAACCTTTAAATCAAAAACTCTTGCTTATTCAGTCTTTTGCCTTGCTGCCTTTTTCAAAGCTCTCGTACGAATGCTCTTGTGCATGCTGAAATTGAGCTTATTGCCGATGCTGGAGTACACGCCCACAGCGTTTTCAATGAAAAAATGCATCAAAGCATGCGACCAGTAAGGTGTGGAGGTGGCAAATCTTTCTTGAGCACCACATCTCTTTCCAACAGCATTTAAAGTAGCTTTCACAAATTGCTTGGGGTTTGGAATGGTGGCACTAGTCCTTCTAATCTTAGACATGGCAGACGTGACAAGATAGGACACCACCAACTCCACTTCGACACCTTGGGGTTTCAATTCACCAGCCAAGGCAGACGACCATTGTTGCAAGAATGCCTTCGATCCCGAGTATGTAGCCAAATAAGGTGTGGGGAGCAAACCACCAAATGAGCCCATCGAAAGGATCAAACCTCTCACTTTTTTCTCTTGCGCGGCGACGGTCTTCACAATCACTGGTGCAACTGCTTGTGTGATCTTCAATGTCACAAGGTTGTTGATGGTTATGATATCTGTGAGCTCTTTTTCGTCTGTTTCCAAGAAAGGTACTGGAATACTGTGCGATTGACCCACATTGTTGACCAATACAGTGACTGGCAAATCAGAAATCACTTCCTTGATCTCCCGGTAGTTAGATTCTTTATCCTCTGATGCATCAAAAGCAATGACCTGTGTCTTGACTCCGTACTTCTCCCTGATTTCCTTGGCAATAGCCTCGAGTTTAGATAAGGTTCTCGATACCAAAACAACATTCAATCCTCTGCCAGCCAATTGAAAGGCATATTCTTTGCCAATTCCGTCAGATGCACCTGTAACAACAGCCCAATTGCCCTTTTTAGCGCCATACTTCAGGAAGTTTGTGGGAGGGAGAACAAAAAGGTCCGCAAGGAGACTTCCGAAGGACAAGGTGAATGTAGTCAACTTATAAACACCAGTGAGCAACGCAGTGTAAAGAAACACCTGAACCAACTTGTTCTCGGTTATTGAGCTTATTAAATAGTTCACACACATTTTTTGCTGTTGTGCCTGTTGTTTTTAAGTGTCAAAACTAGCAAGCGCTGGATTGATTTCGCACGAGGAGAAGTGGAAACGCGCACCAAAACTACCACACGCGAGTATGGCCCAACTTCGGCCACAATGCAACCGCAGCCGCGGCAAAGGCTGCACCACAGTCGAAAACTGAATAAAAAGTATGAGATGATTAATGAGTTTCTCGGACTAAACCAAGGACAGCTCTCTTTAAACTTGGGAAATATTCGGGCTTTCTTTTAGGGAGAAGAACCTGTGCCGTGAGCCAAAACGGCGCTTCAATCCTCCATCATAAGTATGTAAACTCGTCGAGCTTCTCGGTGCAGATCTCTACATTGAGAGCGTCTCGTTTAGCGTATACCTCTAGAGTAGATAACGCCATGGTAAGTCTGATTTTCTCGCTCTGGAGGTCGGCTAGCTTGTCGTTGATGCTGGCAAGCTCTTTGTAGTTTTGTTCTAGTCTGCCAGCCGTTTTCCCTTCGCCTAACCTGAGGAGCGAAATCCATGGATTAGTGTAGGCGCTTGACTTTTTTTGAGCAGAATTAGCAGCCGCTGCACCTTCCACCACCGCCCCGACTGGTGTATTGTTTCCAGATCCTCGAAATCCCTGACCCACTTCACTGCTCCGCTTATGTCCGTAAATGCTGTTTCTTGGGGTACCCCTTACACTGGGTCTTTCGGGTCTTTCGCTGGGCCAGTCACTGGTCCTTTCTGCCCGCTCTTGCCGCTCCTCTGCGCGCAAACTACCGTCTTTGTTGCCAACGACGGGCTCGTTTCGAGGGCCTCGGTATTCTTCGCTGTGCTCGTTTCTAGTGTAGTTGCTATTTCGAGAAAACTCCCGGCTTTCCTCCCGGCGTGAGTCTCGCGGACTATCTCTTTGCACATTTTCTCTCAGCACGTGGTCGCGATGATTAGAGTCCCGCGGACTATCCCTAGGGCTGTCTCTAGCACTGTCTTCAAAATCGCCTCGGTAGTGGGACTCGTGGTACAGCGGTCTGGATCCATCTCTGACATCTCTGTGGCTACCGTAGTTGCGATCTGGACGCCCAAAATTTCTACCTCTTCCGCGGGGGCTATGGCTATAATGGTCATGGCCTCTGTTTCCGCGGAATCCGCCTCTGCCACGGTTGTCTCGAGGATCCACGCTTCTGTCATAGTACGAATCGTATCTTCTCGCACCCCTGGGGTCCCCGTTTGGGTAGTAGTTGCTATTTCCGCTCATGTCCTAAAAATCAAGGGGTTTCCTATTGCGACTTTCGATGTTTATAGGATTGGCGAAGATGTTTGTTCTCAATGCTCATATAGAAGCGCGCTGAGGTATGCAGACAGTGGTGGGCATTGTGTCACCAAGGGAGTAGAATGACGAGTCAGCTTTTATAACAAAATGTAAAGCAAATATGCTATTGGATACTAGAGAGATGAGAAACTTCAAATCTTTGGTTTTTTAGAATTTTGTGAACCACTTGTAAAAGAAAGTGTTTTAGGGTTGCGTTGTTTGTACGTACTGAGATTCACAGCCTTCACTATCGAAGGACTACACACTGGTGTGTGGCCACTGTCGTTAAATACCATCAGGTGATGACAAGGTTTTAATTTTTGATTTGGACATTTCCCACTCTTTCCTTTTTTTTTGCCAAACAATAGAACCCATACTATTGCATGTTCAAACCCACGGGTGTTCAGCCAGTGAGAGAGCACACGCACATGATTTATGTCTGCATTTTGAACTCACGAGAAGTAATCTGCCTCATACCTACAAGCCTACGTGTAATGTAGTTCTTTCAAATGATCAAATTTTGCCCTTTGGTTGGTTAACCTCTCATTTCCAAAAATCGCACCAATCTGCCAGTCGACGGCTGATTGTCCTGTAGATGGGCTCTCTCAATTACAGTTCCGCTTTGGGAACTCTCGAAAACACAGCTCGCACAGAACATTTCGACTATAGTTGCTAGTCATTTAATAAACGATCGAATCCGGCAAAACTTTCTTCCTCGAATTTTTTTATTTCCAAATCTCTCTTGTGAATGGCACTACGAAATCACACCACAACTGAACACGAACTCCTTCCAGAAAATGAACTTATAGCCATGTACATGCGAGAGGTGACCCCAGGTCCGCACGGTATTTACGCCACATCCCAGATGCTGAACACTTTGGTCAAATCCCTCCAATGCTCTGAAACAAAGGAGCTCCAGAAAGGTCTAAATCTAATCGAGTATATAAGCCATGAGGGCCTAGAGCTTGAATATGGGACACCTTCGCGAGTGCCGGCACAGCGAACCAAAGGGCACGTCAATAGCAACTCTAGCACGGAACTCTCCGATGTCACTAGTGTAGATACGTGTGGCAACATAAGATATACTGAAGAAGACTCTGACTTTGAAGAAACAGACTCCCTTATGGAGTGTGGCGATGCCATGCATCCGCAAGTGGATTCTCCTGTGGCTGGCCCTGGAGGATCCGCTGCGAAATTCAACCTTTATAAGCTACTCGACGCGATCCAGTCCCGCCATTTGAGGATTTCATCGGGATTCCAAGAGGCACATACAAAATTGGAGGGTTTGAGAGACCAAAACCGGCTTGACTCCATATTTCTCGGTAAGCTCAATGCCAGTAATGAGCTCATGCGCGAGAAGATCCACGAAATGAAGTCAGAAATCACAGATATTTTCCATGAGTTGGAGCTCATGAAAAAATCCTGCAAACAGGATGAGCCTACTTCTTCGCTGTCGCATCAATATTATGAGTTCCCGCTTGAACCTTGGCTGTGTGACTCTGGGAGGAAATCGGATGGTACTACAAAGACAGCAGAATACCGTCATGAACCTACTGAACGCGCTCAAGAAGCAGAAACGATTATTGAATCGCCTGAGCAAGAACAGCAGAATGATCTTGGTTACGACAATACTGAATTGAATGGGCTACATGAATCGTTACGGAATATAGCACTGGACTCAGTAGTGGACTCAGAAGACTGTCTTAAGGCTCCAAGGCACGAAAATCTAGCTATTCACAATGGCCCCAAACTCGTAGCAGACACCCGCACGCTCTCAATATACCCAACAAGCGTGTCGGTATTATTCGTGATTCTACTAGGATGCTGGCTCGCCTTGACCAAAAAATAAGGATGGGAATAAACTCAATGCAAAATATGACCACCGGAAATCCGTAGATTTCTAAATTTCTTATCCCATGGTCACTGATCTCAGGTAGTTGTCATAGCTTTCTTCAGTGTCTTCCTGGAAATATGGGTGAATCAATGCTCTCTTGGCACTGATTCGGTTGCTGGGGTCGTAGCTCAACATTTGCAGCATCAAATTGACGCCGTCAGCGTCCAACGTAGGCACGCTGTTAGCCAAGTTTTTCCTTTCCCATTTCGGCCATGTTTGCTTGAAATCCGGCAAGTATTTAACATCTGGCCACACATCCTCGTTGGGAGTTCCGAGGATTCTGAAGATCCGGAAAATCTCATCGATCTCCGAGTCGCCGGGGAATAAAGGTTTGCGGTTGCACATCTCAGCAAAAATACAGCCAACAGACCACATGTCTACACCTGTCGAATACTGTTTTCCGCCCAAAAGGATTTCTGGGGCTCTGTACCATAAGGTAACAACTTCGTGAGTGTATGCACGTAAGGGGACACCAAACGCCCTAGCTAAGCCGAAGTCTGCCAATTTTAAGTTTCCTTCTTTGTCGATCAACAAGTTTTGTGGCTTCAAATCTCTGTGTAATACTCTGTGTGAATGGCAGTGCTTGATCCCCTTGACCAACTGATGCATGAATCTTTTCACCATGGACGGCTCCAAGCCCACCCCTTGTGGTATGGACTCCATGTATTTTTTCAAGTCCAAGTCCAAGAATTCAAAAACAAGGTACAACTTGTGGGAGTCGGAATGGATGATATCGTAGAGACGGACGATGTTGTCGTCCCTCATTTCTTTCAAAAGGGAGATTTCTCTAATCGCTGTCGATGGAACTCCCTCATCTTCGGACTCCAATCTGATCTTTTTGAGAGCAACAACGCGGTTGTTGTATCGAGTATCCAATGCTTTATATACCACACCATACGTTCCTGGAAAGTTAGTACGTGGGCAAAAACTAGGACGTATCAAGGTTTACTTGAACTTTGTTGGCTATTCTGTAATCATAGCACTCTTTGTGGGACTGTGTTTGACAAATACCTGGTCTCCTCGGACCTAGGCCTCATGTTTCAGTTAAAAACACAATCTAAAATGCCGGGTAATACCAAATATGAGTCTATCGAAATATGCTTCAAGTATACGGACCTTCTCCTACTTTCTCCTGGCGCTGGAAATCTGAAAGCTCTACCATTTTGCAGTCTTTTTTTTTCTGTTTTATGACTGGGATGTTCAGTATGGACAAACGGTCGCGTCAGTGTTGTCACGCGGTATGTTTGCATCGAGCGAAAACCCACCAGGATGGTGAGAACTTAGAGAGCTAGGTTTCAATGGCAGTAATTAATCTTTAAATTTCGAAAAGAAAGCATGAAATTTAGAAGCTCCTCATTTAATTTTCTTTAATTCCTTGGAAAAAGATTTTCAGTCTTTCAATTTTAGCTACGAATAGATTGAAAAAAGTAGCCTACAGTGATATCAATTACTCGTAGTCACACATGCTAGTTGACCTCTGGTTCAGCTCTTCGTTCAATCAATGCAATTTACTCTCATCATGACTTCCCACTCACATTCAAACACGAAGCCGCTTTGCGGTAACGTCATCTTTTGTTGGTCAGACGAATCACCCCGTTGAAACCCATTCAATTATACCCCACAACACCACTTTTCTCATTTCCCGTAAAGACTATTTCGTGATTGTATCAAGCTTTTCTGAGATATTTTCGCTCGAACCGGGAACGTCGTGATAAGCCTCTCCTGCCGCGCACACATGAATTTCCCTGCCCCATTCACTATTCAAGATTTGCTTTCCAGTAATTCTTCTCTCAGGAATAGGATCTAAAATGGAGTATATGACATTTCGACATCTGGCTCGTTTCAAAGACTCGATCGGCTCGTATCCCGTGGCATCCTTTCTTTGTATAAGGTATTCCTCAAAGAATTCATCTCGTTTAGGATCGGCCAATTTCCACAATTGACGGCCCGTTCTCATCGCCATGTAGATTACACCGCATGCCCAGATGTCAACACATCTCGAATCAAACTGATCTTGCGTGAATTCCTCTGGAGCAATGTATGGGCTTGATCCACAAACACCATCACTAAAGTGGATCTCATCTTCCCAAGCCATTTTAAAGCACTCTCCATTCCCAAAATCTGTGATCTTCAACACACCTTGTTGAGTGAGTAACAAATTTTCAGGTTTCAAGTCACGGTGTGATACACCCATATCGTGCATGTAGTTCACACCTCTAATGAGCTGCTTGAAAAAGCAGTCTGCCTCGGCATACTCTAGCTTACCAGCAGCAATAATCAACGTGTAAAGATCCCCTCCAGAGCAGAATTCCATCACCTCACAGTAGTCGCCTTTAGCATCCTTCAACAAGTCTAGCGTGTCGATGATATTCAAATGCTTTAAAGAGGAAGAGATACAAAACTCCGAGGTCAACCTCCGGGAGTACTTCTTCTCCGACTCATTAGGCCGTTTCTTAAACTCCTTCACTGCATAAAGTACTTCCTCGGGCCCATGCCCATTTTGAAGGCCTTTCTTGTGTGATATACGCACAACGCCAAACGAACCTCTACCAATGACCTCCTGGCAGCGGCCATATTTCTCCACGAACGACCGACTATCTTGTTTAGGTATAAGATCGTCTGCCTGCGCGTGGTACGGGGATGTGTTGTTTTTCACCTGATTCACAAGACCTGCAAAAAGCGTAGGAGGCTCTGCATTCTTTTCGCCCTTCTCGGATTTTTTGCCCAGAAGAATATTTGGCACCGCCGACTTGGCCTCGTCTCGAAGTTTCTTTGCTCCTAATAGATCCTTGAGCATGTTACTAAGCTTTTCCTGACGTTTGGCCGCTCTCAAATTGTGCTCGTGACTGCCGTCCTCGAACATTTTGAATCTAGGTTTATTTGGCGATGGCGTGGCGATTCCCGGCAAGTGCGTACTAGACACAGAAGGTGACAAATTTGCGGGGGAAGTGTGGCCCCCTCTCTTCTCTGAAGGAGTACGAGACACGGAGGAAGGTTTCACTTTGGCCGACAACACTGCTGTGCCATTTTTCCTAGCATATCCGTTCATAGAAGACAGTCTGGATACCGATGGAGACAGAGAACGGGGCCCCGAAGGCGGCTCAAACCCTGAATTTGTGCCGACTGGCAAATGACCCACATCCATGGAAACCATCGAGTGGGAGGGCGAAATCGGGTTTGCCGTCTGTGGAGACCCCGTCGCTGAGCGGTCGTTTGGGAGTGGAGAAAGCACGTCATCTTCCTGGGCAGCAGCATGGGAGCGAGCACGTGATTCGTCGACGGCTGCTTTCGACGAGTTTTTGAAAGCCTGTGCCGCGGGCAGCTTGGGTCTGGACACGCTGCTGAGTCTGGAAGGGGGTCTGCTATCCAGGTCAGAAGCCCCTGAGCTGTTGCCGTTCTTTACTATGGAGTCCAAAGACACATTCTTGGCAGCAGTATTGGGATCCTGTGGGAGCTGAGACAAATTGGTAGACGAGACACCAAAGAGACGGCCGAGTTTGGACAAAGTCTTCTTCTGTTTAGTTTCACTCATTTAGAACAGAATCAGCGGCGAAAAATCCCAGGGTGTTCTCACTTCAGAGGAGAATAAAAATTGAAAGCAAGCCAGGCCACAAGGCGGATGACTTATATTGCAGAGGACGGAAGAAAAACGCCCCTATTGTGAGCCGCTGTCAACAAACAAGACTAGCCTTGTATACGACGGAAACGCTTCAAGAAAAAAATTGGAACTCGTGGAGATACTGGTGGTCGAAGTGGTGTACGTACAGGGAAACTGGTAACAAATCTGATTTTTCTGTCAGTTTGTAGCGGTGACAGGCGAGCGTGCGCTATTTTTTTTTTTGATTTTTTTTTTTGATTAATATTTTTTTACTAATTGCACGGCTTCTCCCAGTGCGGGCTTTTGGTCTTCACTGGGCAGCACGAGGGCGGAGCAGCCAGGCCAATGGAGGCAAATACAGCACGCCTCCACGCGGGAATATCTATGGAGTGGCACTAGCGGCACTCGCATCGGACTTCCTTCTTCTGGGCGCTCGTTTGTTTCCACTGTGTTGCATGCAGTGGGGCTGCCATCCCTGTGACCCGGGCTCAGTATTCTTGGTCAGCGACTCCACCAAGTGCACGAGCCATGCAATGTTATTAATAGTTCCCGTGGAAAATTCTTTATCATTTATGTACTAGGGATACTGAAGGTAGATACGGTTGTAGGTAGATACAGCTTAGAAGCGGCCTTGTATAATTTTCAAGATCGAAAAGATTCTAGGAAAAAACCTGAGGCCGTGTGGTTCTGGGGCCCTGCGTAGCTCTTTTTTCAACGGGGCCAAGCCTGATCCTGCGGCAGCCCCACGTAGCGCAAAAAGCTGGGCACCAGCCGTCTACACACTACAATGAGCAGGCAAAACACAGCCATGGCATGACAAGTCAGGCGTAATTGCACAGAATGCCACGGTTGTTATTGTATTTCATTTTGTTGGGTAAGTCGATTCTTCTGCCTTTGTGGTGATAGCTTTCCACGGCGAATTCATGTAGAAGGTTGCCATACTTTTGAGCCTACTAAAGCAAGCTAGCGAATAGCCTAAAACGCTTGCCTAATGCAGAGACAATCGTGTTACTCCACTTGGAGATCGCCTTTCCTTCCATTAACTGTCTTTTCATAAAATTTGCAATGGAAAGCGTTCCTTTTTCAAGCTGACATGCTTTCTACTTATCATTCTGTACATGTCGTCCACTTATTCAATCTTTCTCTTGCCCAAACTCCGAAAGTCGCACGGACGATACCATCCAGGTGTCGCTGGTAGTGCCTCATGTGGCCATACTCAATTAAAGTTTGTCTCAGAGACACTACAAGTTGATGACGATCAAGTGTATTGTATTTGTAAGTTTCTGAATGCATGTTGGAGCCCCACCCAGATTCTACTCGGACTCGGCCAAAATAAACGCCTTGAATTCCTGGTACGCCTTCTCCAAGTCGTCGTTGACGATGACCTTGTCGTGAGCACCAGTCTCAGCGTACTCCAACTCGGCAGCGGCAGCCGCAATTCTCTTGGCGATCGAGTCTTCAGTCTCAGTGCCTCTGCCACTCAATCTTTCCTTCAAGTGACCAATAGAAGGTGGCGCCAAGAACAAGAAACGGGCATCGATCTTGGCTTTCTTGACAGACTTAACACCCTGCATGTCGATGTCCAAAATACAGATTCTGTTCAACTTGGCCACGTCGTCCACGGCCTTAATCGATGTCCCGTAGTAGTTACCGGAAAACTGGGCCCATTCAATGAACTTCTCCTCGGCGATCAACTTTTTGAAGTCGTCCACCGTGGTAAAATGGTAGTCGACTCCATCCACCTCACCTTGTCTGGGTTGTCTGGTGGTGTTGGACACAGAGAACCCAAACTTGTCAGGGAATTCCGCGAGCAACTTTTTCAAAAGAGTGGATTTGCCTGTGCCGGATGGGCCGGAGATAACGACGGGTCTGACCATGGTTGTATGTATTCACGAGTGGAGTCACTGCTGCATTATTTTTTTTTTCTCGTGCCAGAACGACGCGATGCGTATACCAAACACACCGCGACCGATTCAGGAACGGCCACCATGTGAACATATGCGGCACATCCCGGGTTATACTGTGGAATGGTTGATACCGGAAAAGAGGGAACAATAAAGGATGAGAATAACTTCGAGACAAAATATCTTTCAGTTCCCTGGATCATTCTTTTGGTTTTGCTTTTTCAGATTTCTCGCTCTCGCGTGTGGCTCCCAATTTACTGCGGGCTGTCGCGGACGCTCGTAGGCTCCACCAACGAAAATACACCTAAACCAAGGAAAGAGGGTATGAATACGAAGAAGAAAGTACATAGGGGTAGTGAATAGATTGAAAATGACAAAATAAGTATTCTAGGGGAGTTTGAATAGAAACTTTCAAGTTCTAGTATTTTTCCAATGTTCTTTTAACAAAGTGAAATACTTCAAGAGTACTCGCAAAGTTTATCAATAACTGAACACTTCTCGTCGCTCAGCATTAACAACAATATTCGAGAAAAAAGATGAGTTTAAATTTGAACCACAACGTTTTAGCGTAGTTCAAGAGATATCAGAATCGATACTCAAAGCTCAATGCACGGTCCTCTTTATTTTGAGCCAATAAAAGTTTTTTGCAGCTGGAGCACCTGGTGGGGCAGCCTCGGTAGTGCGTCTGGAAAAAAGCGACCGGAAGATCAAGTGCGAGCCTTCACCTCCACGCAGATATCTGAATAGCCCAGCATCCTCCACCATGGACCAAGTTCAGCAGGCCCTCTTGGCCATGTACTCGCCCACGGTGCTGCAAGACCGGAAAAAGGAGGCTACCACCCTCTTGGAGGGCTTTCAGAAGTCTCCGGAGGCCTGGGAGATTGCGCACCTGCTCCTCTCCGATGCCCTGACCCCATTGGAGTACCGGATGTTTGCCTCACAAACGTTGCGGTCCAAATCCACGTACGACTTACTGCAGCTTCCCCAGGAGGCGCTTCCACAGCTCAAGGACTCAATGCTTGATCTCCTCACTGCGTACGCGTCCAAGGAAAAACTGATTCGTACGCAGTTGTCCTTGGCTCTTTGCCAGTTGGCGTTGCAGTATTTGGACTGGCTGAACGCGCTCAACGACATCACATCGCGGCTCTCGACGCTTGAGAACATTCCTGCGTTGTTGGAGTTTTTGAAAAGCTTGCCGGAGGAGTTGACCGACGCCAACAAGACACCGTTGACTGACGACGAGTTCAACAATCGCATCACAGAGTTGATCACCAACAACGTCCAGCAGGTGCTAATACTCCTCAAAAACTTGATTGACAGCGGGTCCACGCACCGCGCACTCATTCTAGACTGCTTGAACAGCTGGATCAAGGAGTGCCCCATCGAAGACGTGTTAAGCATAGACTCGTTGGCCTCGTTGATTTTCGAGTCCTTGTCGCGCGAGGACACCTTCGATAACGCCACCGAGTGCGTGTGCTCAATTCTTAAAGAAACGAGGGACATCGACAACTACCAATTGATCGACGCGTTGTACCAGCAGCTTTTACAGGCGTACGAACACTACTCCAAAAGGCCCGAACAGTTGGAGGACCCGGAGATTTTCAATGGCTTGACTCGCATCTACGTGGAGGCAGGCGAGTCCTGGCACGTGCTTATTGCTAAAAACCCGGCGCATTTCAAGCCCTTGGTTGAGATTCTCTTGAGGTGCTGCAGGTACGAGGAGGACTTGGACGTCGTCAAGTACACTTTCTACTTCTGGTTCCAGCTCAAGCAGATGTTGACTTTGCCCAGATTTGAGGAGTCCCGCGCGGAATTCCAGCCCATCTACTTGGAGTTGATTCTGGTCATTATACACCACCTCCGCTACCCTCTAGGCGATGACCCAAACGATCTATTTGACGGTGACAAGGAGCAAGAGGATAAATTCAAAGAATTCCGCTACGAAATGGGTGACGTTTTGAAAGACTGCTGTGCTGTGGTGGGGTCGCAGAAGTCGTTGGACGTGCCCTTCCAGCAAATCAAGGCACTCGTCAATCAAAATGCACAGTGGCAATATTTGGAGGCGCCACTTTTTGGAATGCGTGTGATGGCAAAGGAGGTGTCCTTGAAAGAAAAGAAGATCCTCCCTGTGATCATGCAGATGCTCATGGAGCTTCCAGAACACCCGAAGATAAGATACGCCACCACGTTGGTATTGGGCCGATACTCCGAGTGGACTGCCAGAAACCCGGAGTTTTTGGAGCCACAACTCAATTACATTATTAAGGGTTTTGAAAACGCCCAGGAAACGGGCGATGACATCATCAACGCCACGTCGCATGCGCTCATGTTCTTTTGCCAGGACTGTGCGCCGCTTCTAGTAAACTACTTGGAGCAACTTTACATGCTCTACCAACAGGTATATGCGGCTTTGGACGTCAAGGCCACTGTGGACTTGGTCGATGGGTTGAGTCACGTGATCAATAAGTTGCCGATTGCGGACCAATACCAGGCGTCAGAGACATTCTTGGACCCCACCTTGCGTAGGATCAGCGAGTACTGCTCCGGCGAGCAAAGCGGGGATGCGGCTATTAGGGGCTTGGCCGACGAGGCAGAATTGTTGAGCATTTTCTTGAAGATCTCTCGCTGCCAGGACTACTCGCTAGCAGAGTTCCCTATTGCCAACGTGTTTCAGGAAAAGATCTGGCCATTGTTGCCCAAAGTGTTCGGGAAATACGGCGACTCGTTAAAAATCTGCGAGTCCTTCTGCAAAGTCACGCGAAACGCAATTCACAGTTTCACGAGCTACATCTCCCCCAAGTTGGGTGAGATTTCGCAGCTTCTCCACCAGGGGTTTCAGAAAACATACTTTGGTTGTTTCTTGTGGGTTACAGGAGTCATCATCCAATGCAGCGAAGAGTACTCGGGGGAAATCCGAGCCCAAATCATCTACCCTTTGGCCATCTCTCAGAGCGGTTCCGTGTTGGACTTGTTCAGAAGTGAGAGCAACATCGACCTCCGCAGTGTACCCGACGTGATTGAGGACTACTTCAATATGGCCAGCCATTTGCTTATGTTCTTCCCCACGGAGGTGGCAGGAAACGAACAGTTCATGAGTTCCATCTTCGAAACGGGCGTAGTGGCACTCAAGGTGAGCGAGGAATACAACCCGTTGATGGCATGTGTGCACTTTTTCATCGATTATATATCATGGGGCTCTGAGTACCCACCTGTGTCTTTCTTCGAGGGAGACCATGAGGCTATCAAGGAAAATGTCAAGAAGTTCATGGTCATGAACAATCACACCGAGAAGCTTCTCGACGTTGTGGTCCAGGGTCTCATTCACAAATTTTACAATGACGTGGATGGAAATGATCTAGTGGTCAAGATATTGACCGTGTCTCCGAACCCTGAACAGGCAGTGCTTTGGTTAAAACAAGCAGTGTCCTCGCTCCCCAACGTGAGTGAACAAGAAATCACTAAGCTAATAAAAACCATCTCAATCGCCCTTCCAAACAAGGACAGCAGACGGGTCAGAATGGCCATCAAAGATTTCGTGAGTTGGTACACCCGCAAGAATGTCAATTCTCGGGCTTCATTTAAATAGCTGTCGAAGAGAGGGATTGTTTCTAAATAATTACATCATATTAGTACAGGAGTAATGAAAACTTGAAACTCGCTTTCACGAGTTCCATAAATTGCTCGGCTCGAGTTAATACAGTGATAAGGCGGTAGGCTCAAAAGAGGAAGGAAAAATACCACACACGGCAACGGAAAAGGGTCGCTCAAAGCTTAAACTTTCTCGCAAAGTTACAACAGAGAATCCGCGGCGTGACTCGCGGAGGGAGAGTATCGTACGTTACCTAATAGGCTGAATCTACGTACATGTGCACCGAAAGACTCATAAATTTTACCACTGGTGGTGACCGTGAATTTATCTTTATGTCGCCCATGATCTAGTTACAGAGTATCTCACAATGCAAGCAGTCTCTCTAGAGGCTATCTTGACTGACAAGCCACCATTGTAGAATCTGCAACATGGCTAGAACGGGGTCTCGCCCCGAGCCGCATGCAACAGTCCTTCGTATTGTCCCCACAAGATAGTGCGCTTTGCTCCAATGTGAAGGAGCCTCGCTCTGTCGAAAAATTAAAGTACGAGCGTAAACAACTATCATCAAAATAAAGAAAAACTTTTCGCGTCTGAGGCAGGCTGCGCAGATGTCCACGCCTTGACGAACTGCACCATTATCTTGGAAGAAAAACAAAGGCGTGTTTGTTTTTGCCCGAAAATTAAAACTCCAATACTGACAAAAACACGTAAGAAAACCAGGAGAATTTACGACTTCAAGATAAGAGGAATGGGGCTAACGGTAATGCACTATAAAAGAGAACGTGCTTGAAGCGGCGCTCCTTTTGCATGTCAGGTTATGGGCCCACGGAATGCCACCAGCAATGATTTATTTTAAGATGGATTTCTTTTGGAGCACTGGGGGAGGTGCGTGAAAATATTCGAGGAATTCTGCATGAACTTCCGCATTAGGATGTCCACTCGCCAAATGGGGAAGGTGGCTTGCATGATGCGCGGTCAAAGCCCTATCCAACATACGAGTCTCTTCGTGGCAAGGCAACATTGATTTTGCGGCTATATAAGACAGCCTCCCCGAGGGCTTTCATCATTTTTTTCTTTCTTATCAACAAACTCCAGTCTTTCGCTAATCATCAACAATGCAATTCTCCACCGTCGCTATCTTCGCCGCTGCTGCTGCCTCCGTCTCCGCTGCTAACTCCACTGTTACCAGCGTTGCCTCCAAGTTGGTTACCATCACTTCTTGTGCCCCAACTGTCACCAACTGCCCACTTACCCAGGCTAACGTTTCCACCTTCCACGGTGCTGCTAACAAGCAATACGCCGCCGGTGCCGTCGCTTTGGCTGCTGGTGCTTTGTTGGCTTTGTAAGTTGACAATTCTTAGATTTAATTCTCGGTATATTAGTGTTAATTTATAAAATAAAAAAACTTGGTTCAAAAAATAGTGTAGAATTCTGATTGACTCACGTCAGATAATGTGGTACTGTCACATGAATCACGCCTGGTGTCAACCCATTTCGTCCTCACTCTTCCAGTTCCAGCCAGCTGAGACTGCATCAACAACACTGTGCGTGTATCTCGCAGATAAAATGCAAGAGTTGATTTAAAAGTGGCCCGATCGAGGCTCTGCACGAGGGAGCATACACAAGGCAAGCTCTACACAATTCTAGATACAGTATTCACAGTTGAGGTGACAAGTAAGGAATACCTCGAAACCTCAGCAACTTCGGAATTCTTTGCTGGTTGCTGGGCGAATGCAGAAAAGAAATTTATGCTGGTAAAGTTTAAAACATTAACTTCATGCAAGTCCGATGAGGAAGTGCACTTAACCAGATCCAAACACATGGCCGCTCATACTGTATACAGACATATTAATTATGTGACATGCATACTGTCATGAGTGTAATTACTCTCCAACACCTGATTGGGTTATCTTGTTATTGTTTTAGAAGTGGACACATGTTTCCTAATAGGCCGTGGATGGTCTTACTTATTGTACTTCTCTTAGATCATAAGCACTTTTGTTCTTTCCTAAAAAGGGCGAAGTTGAATCTCTGATAAGCAACTTCTGAAAGCTGACGAAGTGCCCATAGCAAAACTTAATAAAAAGACCGGCTACGTATTGATCTAATTCATCAAAAATTATGTGAGGCATGTAATATGTTATTATTTCGGTTGCCCACGAGCTAATAAGTACAATATTTAGTTTATTACCCGATTCGAGAGGCCCCAAAGCGCAACAAAAGTCCCTAATGAACGGGTGACTCGATCATCTCATAGTCTGATTGGCGTAGGAGTTTTCTTCTGAGGCCAGAGAATAGCCTGCGTCCGCTAAATACACGAACTCTGTTCCTCAAGGGGCCTCGTTTCACAGCATTAAACTCCGCTAGACTCGAGTCCTTTAAGGAGAACTGGTTTCCGATAGCTTCTTCGTTATAGTAAATGCTCTTCAAACTTTCGCTCACTTTTGGAGGCTTCCAGTTCTTGAGCAACAACGAGTTGAGTACCACACTAATGGAGCTACAAGCCATGGCTCCTGCAGCAGTCACAGGAGAGAGCATCAAGCCAAACTTGAGAAAACAGCCCATGGCGAACGGCAACATGAAAAAGTTGTAGATCGTAGCACAAAAGAAGTTCCACTTGATTTTCGTGAAGCTGGCTTGGGAGATCTGGAGCGCAGTGATGATGCCAATCAAGTCATTCGTTTTGCCCTGAGACCCCATCAACACAACCTCTGCAGAGTCGATAGCTATGTCTGTACCCGTGCTGATTGCCATCCCAATATCTGCCTGCACCAAAGCGGGGGCGTCGTTGATTCCGTCGCCGACAAAAGCGATTGAGATATTGCCTTGCCCGCCAAATTGGTCGCGGAGCTGCGCCACGATCTTGTCCTTGTCGATCGGCGAAACTTCACTAAAAATGTTTCCCTTCGGAACTCCAAGTTCAGCGCCGATTTTATGGGCGACCTCGCTGTTATCGCCCGTCACTATACCGACCTGGTAGTTTTCAACATGCTGTAGGTAATCGAGGGCTTCTCTCGCACACGGTTTTATGGTATCGGAGAGCTCTAAGTAACCACTGTAAGAACCATTGATTACGACGTGAGAGACGCTCGAGATAGACTCCATCAAGTCGGTTTCGAGAACTTCCGCTAATGCTGCCCGAGCCAGGGGATGGTCCTTTACCACCATTCGTTTGTTTCCAATGGCAACGTCAAATGTGGATCCGTCAATAGTAATTTTCGCTTGAACGCCCATACCCGCGAGCACCTTGAAATCTTGAATTGTGGCCAGAAAGGTGTCTTCATCAAAGGTCATACATAATACCTTTTTAGCATGAGAGGAGATCGCTTTGCCTGTGGGGTGTTCAGAGTGCGTTTCCACCGAGCCCACTAAATGCCACCACTGCTTCTCCGTGAGACCAACGGCTTGTACGATTTGCTTAAACTTGGTAATCTGGAGATCACCTCGTGTAAGGGTCCCAGTCTTGTCGAACAAAATCACGTTGATCCCACTGGCTTTTTCCAAGACGTCGCCTCCCTTGATCAACGCTCCATACGTGGCTCCAACTCCTGTTCCGACCATCACGGCAGTTGGTGCTGCTAGGCCAAGCGCACAGGGGCACGCCACAACAATGACTGAGATTGCTAGCTTCAAGCAAACAAAGTATTTCCCGTTCTCGTCCTTCATGAATGCTGTAGGAAGTTGCTGCGAGTAGAATGCCAGACACAAGACCCAAAAGAGTAAGGTAGTGAAAGAGAGACACAATACAAATGCAACAAACCGGGCTGCCACGTAATCAGCGTATCTTTGTACCGGAGCCTTGTTGACCTGAGACTCTTTGACGATATTAATGATTTGATGGAGTTGCGAATTTTTCCCTGCGCCACTCACCCGAATATAGATAAGCGATGGCCCATTGATCGACCCTCCAATAACCGTGTCGCCTACGTTCTTGGCAACAGGTAGAGACTCTCCCGTGATGATGGACTCGTCAACATCAGCGGTTCCATATATGATATTGCCGTCTGCGGGGATCTTTCCTCCGGGGTAAACGAGCGCTATGTCTTTCTTCTGGATAAGGTCGATCGGGATGTCTCTCACTGAAACGTCTGCAGTCATATTCTTGTCGTCGAGGCTCATTTTGGTGATCATCTCAAGCTGCTCTTCGTCATCTATAATTGTGCATGTCGTTGGAGTCAACGACATCAACTTGGACAACGCGGAGGAGGTCGCGCCTTTGGCTCGGTTTTCGATCCACTTCCCGAACGAAACAAAGCACACGAGCATTGCGACTGTCTCAAACAAGGCTTTTGGTGGTTTTTCCATCTGCCCCGACCACGCACTAAGAAACATAGAAAACACGGAAAACAAGTACGAGACAGAAGTGGAAATGCACACTAGAACGTCCATATTTGCGTTTCTGCCTCTGTGGCGAATAAACACTCTGAACTTCTTGAAGAAGACCGCGCCAAGGTGGAACAATATATACGTGGCTAGCGCAAGCTCAAGAACCGAGACGAGATATAGGCCGTGGAAAAAGGTCACGTTTCGCCAGAACGTCGTGTTTTCGGTCACGCTGAGTACGACAACTGGTGCGCCTGCAATCAACGAATAGTAGAAGTTCGAGCGCCAGTACTCGATGTCTTTTGACTTGGATAGGAGTTTCAATTGCGAGCTCAAGGATTGGTCGATGGAGTTGGAAATCACAAATTGAATCTGCGCATCCATGCTATTCAACGAGTCCAAGAGATGCCGTATTCCTGTCACGTTAGTGGAGAGACACACCTTTAGCTCGTCGATGAGATTCTCTCTGCCCAAATCCGTCGTGTCATTTTCGTAATCCTCGAGATTCACCTGACCCTGAAAGACGAACTGGAATTCCTCGACCCCAGCCAAGCTGTTGAGAATCGCCTCCACATTATACTGTAGCGCTGGGAGATCCGTGTGTTCAGTAATGCCGTGTATCTGTAAGACAAAGTCCTCCTTTTCTTCTGGCGGGGGCGCTCGGCGATGCAATTCCGACAGGACCACGTGCGCGTCGAAACCGCAGTCTTCGATTGTTTCCTTGATCATACTAGGGGTCACTGACGACTCGTGAGTGACATGCGCAGCATTTGTTATTTGCGAGACATTGGCGTCAATAACTCCTGGGAGTTTCTGTAAAGCTTCCGTCACAGACGCCGAGCACGCGCCACAGGTCATACCTGAAACGTTGAGTCTTGTTTCCTCTATTATGACTTCGCTAGGTTTAGCCATGGCACTGCAAGAAGCCAACGTAGCATCGAAGCCGCAGTCTTCAATGGTGGAGATTAAGGTATCGGTAGAGATGGTGGAATCATGTGACACTTTCGCCAGATTCGTGAGAAGCGACACGCTCGCCAGGGAAAGACCTTCTAAGCTTTCTAGAGCCTCTGCTATGCTGGAAGAACATGCTCCACAGGTCATTCCGACGACATCTATAGTAGTGCAAACGGGCGCCACTTTTTGCGAGGGCGACACGGAAACGAGCAGAGCATCGAATCCGCAATTTTCGACGAGCGCAACAAGATCCTGACCGGTCAAGGGCTCAGAAAAAACCACCTTGGCCTCGTTTGTTATGAGAGAAACAGCAGCTGTAGCAACATTGGGGTGCGCCTCGAGCGCATCGGTGATCGAGCCGGAGCACGCTCCACAGGACATGCCACGAATTGAAAGTAAAGCTTCAAGCATGGCTGGTGTTCTGTGAATGATTTCCGAGACTTCTTTGAACAACGTAGCCTATTTCGTGGCAGGCAGACCAAACTTCGCTGACGGTAGAACAGGCCTATATACTCAGTGGAGTCTAGATGGAATTGATTACGATGGAGTGGAGTGCGCAGGACGACCATTGGTAAGCACATGGCGTGTGCAGGGACGGCCGGTTCGGAGATGAAAAAGTTCCGCAAGTCAGGTGAGCACTTTCACGACGAATCAGAGGGTGGCCCCTGAAAATAAATGATTTTCGGCTGAGAATGTCTCTCTTAAAAAACATATTGGGCCGCCTGTCACAACAGTCCATGCTGTCAAGAAGCTTACGCTCGTGTCAAACAAGCAGATTCAATTAATCTATTCTATTGTTGGTTCATGCCCCACCCCATACTGGAGTGTGCCTAGACTGAGTGAGCGTACCCGCTTTTGTTCACGGCTCGTTCGGCTTTCTATCCGAGTTTCACGTGACTAATTAGGTCATCCTCTTCACGCAACAGTGTTGAATACTTAGCCTTCTGTGACCGTTGCATTTGCTTTTTTGTTTCTTTTCTGCGACCGCACGGGTTGCAACTTCTTCGTTGAGCACTGCCTCGTCGAGGATTACCACCCTCCACTTTCCAACAGAAGACGATGTGTCACCTCTCACTTGGACTTACAAAAAGCTAAAAAGATTGCAGCACGACAATTTCGCATATGGTCTCCCACTACACTACTCAGTGTCGCCCTATGCAGCTTAACTAACGTTGATCGGACGGGAAACAGTGCTTCCTGCATGGTATGGCCGCAACCGACAGATGTAATTATTGGTGTACTAAGTCGAATAGAAGTAAGCAGACTGGAGTAGTCTTATTTGTTGATCAACGGCTCCGAAAAGAAGAAATTTTCATTGATGGGATAAGAGGAACTTTTTGCCTTTATTTTGAGAGGAAAATTTCCTAAATTCATGAGAGAATATGCAATTGACGGTAACGCAAGCGAGACACGACGAAGAACCTCAATTGAGAAACGAGCTGCTTGCGCGAATACAGTAGGTTTCTTTCGAAAGAAAAAGAGTGAAGAAGATAGCTTTTTGGTCAAAGTTAGACCATTAGAGACCTTGAATACTAATAAATTTGGAGGATGTTTTATTTTTTTCTTCTAACATTTGTCTATAGCAAGGACTGACGTGTCAAATTTGATTCACTTTCGTAGCAGGCTACCAACAGCAATAAGAGAAAAATAATTCATAAGAGGATAAGTAAAACAAAAGACTCATTCAAAGGAGGAATTGTTTTCATATATAAAATTAGCTGTCGTAGGGCCATGTCCTACTTCTCCTTATGAAGTTGAACATTTGAAAACGAAGAGTCAAATTCAATCACGGACAACTTTTTGAAAGATGAGAAGCTTTCTATGGGCCATGATCGTTGAGTCTAAGCATTATACGAGTTTTTTCTACGCATTTGTTACTATCTTGACACTTGCACACGCACGTCACCTAGCCCGGCAGGCACACTCTCGGTATGCTGGCAGACCAAAATAATGTGTTTCTATAAGGAAGGGCTCGCTCTCTTCAAAAATTTTCCTTGTTTCACCATTTTTCTTTCTGACCACACCACACCACACATATGAATTTGCAACCTAGAGTCCTTGCTTGGCTCACAAGGTTGATCACCAGAAGCGCTCAACGCATTGCTCCCAAAAATTATCATAATATTATTATTGCTCTAGAATCGAAGTTGGACTCCAAAAAGGTCGACATCCACGAAGCTTTTAACTTTTGGGGAGTCACTAAGGCTTTTTCGCTGCGCTGGTATCCGCTCAGCTTCTCTACCTATTTTTTTGGTTTCTCTGGGCTTACTCGCCCAATTGCTAATTTCTTCTATTCAGCGAAACCAAAATTTGCCACCGGTTCTCTTGACTCCAGAATTTGTCCCAGAAATTCAACCAACTAAGCAAAATCACAGTAAATTTGACCCTAAAAAGTGCGTGAAGGCCAGATCACTCGCTGGGTTTTCTCTTGCTCGCTTTTTTGCAGCCAGTCCAGACAACGCAAAGAAAGTACTACTCTTAGCAGACGCGATCCACAACTTTGAAGGTAACACAGAGATGGCTGAAAAAATCACTAACTCTAGCTCTGACTTCATTATGAAGGTCGATGAGCCCTTTCGGGTTTATACTAGAAACGATCTCATGGCTGTAAAAAAGGTGGCAAGGTGGCACCGCGAAACCCCTGAGGTGTGGAGAACGATCTCTGCTCCAGTGAGAATTCCAGTAAAGGTGTCAAGGCCAGAGTGGCAAACTCAAAGTAAGAAGAGTATGATTTCTGAAGTAAGATGCCTCTCTGGAGTAGGAGGAAAAATCCAGAGTGCTATCCCCATTCAAGATTTGGACATAAACACTGCTCGTAGTACTGACCCCAGGTTTTTATGTTTGGAGAATCCTTTCAAGGCTCTACAGGGGATTGGAAAAGATGATTTTCAGGTTCCTTGGACTAGAATCCACAGAAGAAAGATTTTTAAATCTCATACGTTGAGACTGAGGACAGCACTGCTCATGTTGGTGAGGTGGTAGTCCCAGTTGCCTCAGTGGTTGCCCCTGCCCTAATTCCAAGTATTATTCCAATTCTTGAACCTGTTCCAATTGATGTAATCACTCCTCCTTTGACGCCCGATCTTGATCCCCTGAAGTTTGACACAGTAGTAGATAATGATTTCAGCTCACCTAAAATGAGTAGGCAACAGAGACGCAACAATAACCTCACAAGAAGTTCCTCTCCCATCTCTAAAAAATTACCACCTTTGAGGAATACACCAGACGCTTGGAGACAAGTATCCTCACCTCCAAGATCACCAACTAGAGCCAGCCCAATGCAACAGGACAATGAATGGCAACAGGTTCACAAGAGAAGTAGAATTAATGCTAGTCGTGACATGAATATGCTTCTGATTCCTATCTTGGTCACAGATCTGACTCCTAACCTTGCCTCAGAGTTTGTTTCAAATGATGATGAGGATCAGTCCGATACTATGACCAAACGTACTCTGCCGCATATCACAAGAAAATCACCAGCCCAGTCTAAAATCGGAGTGGAATATCTCGGGATACAAATTGATATATTTTGATGCAATTGTTAATTAGAGAAAGTCTAAATTTTACAGTCTAAATTTTACAATCAGAACGTCACTTCCCCCGAGATGTTGCACTGTGGAATGCCGCCTACGACAAGAACGACTAACTTTAAGACAGAAGATCCGATATCCTCAAACAAAAAATAAATAACAATAGTTCATGTACCCAAACGTTGTTAAGAGCTCGAGCTCGACTTGCTACGACAGAACTTGCTCCAGAAAATAGCTATATATTAACACAAGGATACCCAGAAATCACACTCACTAGCTCAAACGCTCTTGTAATTTAAGATATTTGAATTGTATGAGTAGCGAATTTTGGGGTTACACTGATGTAATTCTCAGTTCCGATTTCTCAAAGGGGCTTGAGTGAAATGCTATGGCAAACTCGAAAGATGTTTAAGTTTTGTAGATATATTCTCAGTACTCCTTTGAAGTCTTCACAAAGCTAGCCTTGAAAGGTCATTTTATATTTTGTTTTTAATCAATTTGAAGTTTCTGTTCAAAATATGGATTCTGCTTCCCCAAATTTTTGACTAAAGCTGAGTCCATTGGCGGCCAGGAGAACCTACGGCGTATACGAGTGTCGCTAATGTGACAATAAGTTTGAATTGAGGCATTAATAAGGCGGGAAGCTCAACTATGTCACGAGGGCGAAGAAACTTATGGGTACCCCTTTCACAAAAGTACCCTTGGAACCATCAATTATCAAAGAGCCATGGAATCTTCTCCAAAAATGGCCCCTTTCTTCCAGTAAGTTTCCGAAACGCTTGCTTAATGTATCACTCTCTCCTCAGTGGATTTATGGACAGCAGGTTCTTTCTTGTTTTTGGGCATCAGCCCATGGTACCGGTGCAGGAGCTCTTTCCAGGCTTGCTTCTTGTCCAACTTATTCCCACGAGAATCCGTGTACTCAACATTAACTTGCGGACTGTAATCCTTGAGAGGATCAGCTGGTCCACTATAGCGGGAGTACTTTCCTCCTTTCTTGGCATCAACAATGATTCCTTTCTGGACGAGCCTCTGGTTCAAGTTCCTATCGATTACTTTTTCTTGTTCCTCGGCCTTCATCTTCACGAACACAGGGTCTTTGGCCATCTCTTCGCGCACAAGACGCTCTTCAATATTGATCTGGATCTTGGCCAACTCAGCCTCTCGCTGTCTCTCTCTTTCGGCTTTAGTTTTCCTAGGTCCCTCCACAATAGAGGTGTCTGCCTTTGAACGAAGATATTTAAGGGTCGCCAGAATACTACTGAGGTTAGGCTCAGTGGATTGTTCAACTGGGACACTCTCAGATGTATCGTTTTGGGCATTAGATTCGTGTTTACCTTTGTGGTTCACAGTTTCCCTGTCTTTCTCCTTGGGCCTTTCGTCCACCTCCGTGTTAGAGGCATCCATTGGTTTATCATCTAGCTTATCGATACTAGTGGTCTGCGTGGTAGAACCAGACTGCCTTTCGGCCGAGACAGCCACTATTGTATCAAGGAAATCCTTTGTGTCATCATAGACAATTCCGGAATCGACCTCTGTTGCCAAGTCCACCCGATTATGAAGCTTCACTTCTTCGGCAATTTCCTCTGCAGTCAAGAGCTTTCGAGCCTTGCTTTTCTTAGCACGTGTCACACTGAGAAATTGTTCAAGATCATCTTCGGGCTCATCGACTGCATCCAATTGAGCAGTGTACATGGGCCCCATATCGACAATTGAGTCTTCCTCGCGTTTTCTCTTCGTCGAACTTTTTGGCTTTTTGGTCTTCAACTTTTTCATTGAAACAATGGCTTTCGGTGTTTCTAGGTCGTCAAAAAACCCTTGGATATGGGTATTATGCCCTGACGTCTCCTCATCGACCTTTTCAGCAACGTTTTGCTTCAACAGAATCATCGATCCTTCAAGAACTGCCAGCTCCAAATCAGGCCCGTCTGATTCATCTTCTCTTGTAGGCCGTGGCTTTCCAGACTTAAGAAATGCTTCTTTCTCTCTTTCCCGCTGATCGCGAATGAGTTTTTCATCTCTGGTTAGAGTCTCATTTATTAGTTCATCTCCCTCATCTAGGACGCCCGAGTCGGCAAGGGTGAATATCTCGCCATCTTCTAGTTGCCCCAATTTCTTGGCACTGTGCTTTATCGTCGTTTTTGGAGAGTTGTCATCATCGAATTCATGAGTGGTGCTCGTTTTTAGTGCTGGTTGGACTTGCTTGGCACTGCCCAAAGTATCTAGCCATGAGTCGGCGTCCACTTCGTCATAATGAAAAATAACCTTTGAAAATTTCAGATTTTCAGAAATTTTGTCTAGTGAGAGCTTGCTATCATTTTCCAGCCTGTTTTCGATCACTTTGTCTGTCTCAGAACCATCTTTAGCTGTCCTCTTGGCCAGTCGCGAATCTAACAAACCAAGCGGATTCAGCCTTAAAGAAATACGGGGTGTATTTATTTCATCAACATCCAAACCAGATTTTTCATTTTTTTTCGGACTCGCTTCAGTAGTAGGAATAAGAGGGAGGCCAAGTTGTGCTCGGAGTTTGTTTGTCTCTTCTATAGAAAGTTCTATCAGCTGAGTCATCTTCACTAATATAGTTGTATTTTCCTGATCTAATGAGAATATATATTTCTGTGAACTTGATTCTTGTTTCCAAGGAATACCAGTGCTCCTTCTCTGTCTTATGATAGTATATGTATCGTCACTACTCAATCATCGTCACCACACATGAGATGGCGATGGAGCGCGAAATCTGGGGCTGGCCTGCACACACCCAGTTGGCGCCGATCCCTCTGTTTACAATAGAGTGAGTGAAAATCCAAAATCTATAGCAACATAACAAGATATACAACACATAAACACAGAAAATGCTGACACAGGAGCAACTGACAGCTTTCATGGGCCTAAGATTCGCAGGCGTGAAAGGGACCACCGCTCAGACCTCCGCGCAATTTACGGTCCAGAATGAGAAAATCGCCTATGTGGCTGGCAGTGGGGTCATAGTAGCGACTATAGAAAAAGATGGACAACTCCGCCATCAGCGGCTATTTGTGGCCAATTCAGTCCATGATGCTAGCCCTGCTAATTATGGGTATGGGTATCTAAAAACACAGGAAAACGACGAGGATCTCCGGAAAGATATGTACGGATTCCCGGTGAATTCTACACACTATTATAGAGGTACAGCCGCCGATAGTGAGCTGGCGCTGACGGCGCTGTTCGAAAACAGAGAGGTTTCTGGTACTTCATCAAAACTCAAAGACAAAGTACGGGCACCAACGTGTTTGGCGATTTCGCCAAATGGACGTGTTTTGGCAGTGGGCGAATCCGGGTACCAGCCTCGTATTCTCCTCTATTCGCTAGCACCAGATTCTGCCGCTCAGCCGTTTGCCGTGATTCACGAGCACAGTTTCGGAATTAATCATATCATGTTTTCGCCAAACCTGAAGTATTTCTGCTCTTTGGGCACCCTGACCGACGGTTTTCTCCACGTATGGAAGTACTCGCCAACGTCCGTGATGCGAAAAGCTGGAAACAAGTGCTCATATACCGTGAACGATTTGCTCTGGCACGATACGGGCCTGGAATTTGGTGAAATAATAACCTTGGGGCTCCGGTTCTTGAAAGTATGGCAGATTGATCTGAAAGAAGCGATTTCGCCGTCTAAAGTGGCCGTTCTCCGCGGCCGCAACATAATTTTGGGTGAACTTTTGGAAAGCAACTTCCAGTGCGCAATCCCACTAAACCCAGAGGAAATCATCGTCAGAGAACATAGAAGTTTTTACCTTTTATCGTTGAAAAACGAACCTCCACTACAGCAGATCGCTCTAGATCACGAGAAAATCTCAGGCTTGGTGGCAGACAACACAGAAAATGCACTCTGGGTTTTTGACGAAGCGTTTGAACTGCTGATTCTCAAATTGCAACAATTAGACTTTTTGCCTGAACCAGAACCTCAGGCTAAGGGTTTGACTTCACCATCCAAGGTAGCATTAGGAATTCAGAAGCTCAGCATGACCCAAAAGAGGGCCATCCTAAGGGCCCATAATTGCGGAAACAACCACATAGTGTATCTCACTAGTGATGGTGAAATATACTTACACAATAAAGAAACGAAAGCGTCTACCCAGTTTATTCTACCGCCTATGTCCGCCGTTGCAGCGGCTAAACGTGCGAGTACAGGAGAAATTTTGGTGTTCTCGAAACATGGCAAAGTTGCATCCTTGACGGATTTCGAGACTGTCACCGACTTAGTATCGCACCTGCTTCCACAGGCAGAAAGCATAGTCAATGAATTGACGGCAGCAGAGAAGACCACATCAACTCTTTTTTTGGGAGATAGGTATGGCCTGCTTACAGTATTCGACCTCCGTGAGCCAACGCCAAGAACAGAGCTTGTCATCAAAGCACACACGTCTGCTATCAACGATATCATACACTTTGAAGTGGAGGGTGTCCCGCTCCTTTGCAGCATATCAAGGGACAGAATGATTCAAATTTACCGCAAGAATACCCAATGGGACGTATTGTGCACACTTCCGCTCCACACGGCCAACTTGTTGTCGGTAAAATTCGATAGCTCCCACCTCTTTGTGTGTTCTGCGGATCGCAGTATATCCGTTCACGAAATTTTTAAAAATAGCACATCTGATGGGAGTGAGCCGGTTGAGATCCGCCTCAAGAAAACCATCACTTTGAAAAACACTCCCTTGGCGATGGATGTGTCTGATTCCGACTTTGTAGTCTCTTCCAGCGACAGAAACTTGTACGTGTATGATAAACTCACCCTCGAATATAAAAGAGCGGTTAAGCTATACAGCGAGAAGTCGACGGAGGCATCATGTGTGGATAAATTCTTGCTAATGAAGAATCACCTTATTGCGGTGTTTTGCAGTGACAGGTCTCTCAGATTGTTCGACTTGCTTCCCGGAAAACACCTAGCATGTACGTGGGGCCATTTGGAGCTGGTGATTGGGCTATTCGAAAGCGATGACCATCTTCTATCTTTAGGCGCAGATGGCTGTTTGTTCAAATGGAAAATTGTCAATACGGAAAGTGAGCTGCCAGCAGGAACGCAGCAAATTGAGCTGAAACCGGCCTCCCCAGATACAGACGTGTCGCCCTTGTTCGCCAAAGTGACCCGCAAGTTTTTGCCTACTGTTCAAATGCCCAAGCTCGCGCTTTCCCCCAAAAGAACATCTTCCTTGGCAGTCGAAGACACGGGATTTGCAGAGCCAGAATCACCCACTCCTCGCTTGACAAATGCCACTTTGAAAAGAATGGAAGCTAGAAAAAGGGCCCAGGAGACGGCATCATCTCCCCCAAGATTGCCACGCACACAGACCGCAATTGTTGGAAAGTCACCATTCCGTTCTAAATCCGCGTCGCCCCCCAAAAATAACCCCAGTGTTTCGCAGTCTTCGTTTGACAGAACCCCGAACAAGAAATCGACCATGTCGCGGTCGTTGCATGTTGCGTCAAAGACGCAAAACTCAATCTCACCGCTGAAGGGTACTGCTCTCTCGCTACCTCCGCCCGTTACAACATCAGGTGATGCAAACGAGAGAGCTACAGCGTACCTAGCTATGATAAAATCTTTCATAAAAAAAGATGCCTTCACTCATGACGAGAAGTTGACGCTCAAAAATGATTTGGAGGAGCTTCTCAGTCTTTTGGGAGGGCCGAAAACTTACGAAGATCTACTTGAAAGATACAGCGAGAGCTTGGTGTCGCTTGTCGAGAAGAAAATATCCGATGACAAGACAAATTAATTGGATGCAATTAAAAAATCTGATTTGGACTCCTTACTTCCCCATATTTCCTACTCACTGCATGGCTTCATCCATGAAGTCATCATCCTCCCCACTTTCGAATTCATCTGAGTACTCGCCTTCCTCCTCCAAATCTTCATTTTCACTAAAGTAAGAGGGCTGGGCTTTCTCATGATCAGAATCCTCATTCAGGTCGTCGTCACTTTCAGATTTATCCTCGCGAGAGTCATGATACTCTTCGCCAGGAACATCTTCGTCACTTTCCACCTCCTCGTATTCCACCATAACCGCATCTTGATCAATATCTTCGGCGGCAGTTCCGTACTGTTTGAAGAATGTGATCTTTAAGCGACATCTTGGACATCCTTCCGCTTGCTCATTCCCGTTTTCAATGGCATTGAATCTGGTGGCGAGGCACACATAACAAAAAATGTGGCCGCAATTCGTGACACATGGATTGGTGATTTGGCTTCCAGCAGCCTTGATACCTCTAGCATCGGTCGTTTCTATGCACATTGCACACTGTGATGTAGGTAAAGAGGTGAACCTTGTTGTGATGGGCTTTTCCGAATAACCATAGTGGAGTTCATCGTCAGCCTTTTTAGGCATCAATCCACGAAGCACGCGCCTGAGCTTTCGTAACTGCAACAAGGGTAGAATGAACACAAGAAACTCGGTCATGACATTCCAAACTAACTGGCGATTCTGGAATTCGAAGTTGACTTTTGTGCCATTGAACTTGAGTAAGTCTGCGACTATGGGCGTCACAGATATGCCTAAGACTCTGTATATTAAGTTTGGGTAGCGGCCAAAGACCAAAAATGAAACGAAGTTGAGCATCTCTAACACCTGGATGGTGTCACCCGAGATCTTGATTATGTCCGACTTATAGCGGAAGAGAAGATTCCTCGCCTTTTCGTAGATGTTTTCTGGATATAAATTGGGAATTTCGAGAGAGAATAAGTAAGACTGTACCTTCTTGACTATGTACTCCCCGAGAATTGTGCCCAATAGAAGATACCGCGTGCGGTTCCCAATCACACTTCCTGAGTTTTTCTTGGACAACTTCAAGTTCTGGAGCTTAAACCCGTAAGACGACCCATTATTGAAAGTCGTTAGTTTGAAAATGATCAACTTGAGTATGAGTGACCACAATTCTGGGTGCAGATTGTACGACCATGGTTTGTTCGAGATCAACTGGAACGCATCCGACAACTGCTGCTTCAAAAGCGAGAAAAGTTCATCGTCAAGAATGCTGGCGTCGAGCTGCGACACACGTGGAGACGGGTACGAAATCCTGGCGGCAGGCATAGTAGAAGATGTGGATCAAAAAACTGTGTCTGTGACTCTGATTTCTCTGGTTCGCTTCTCCACACTTGGCGAGCCTCGGCCTCGCGCTTACCTGCACACCCCGCTAATGGTCTCGACGACTCTGCTAGCTAAATCCTTGGCCAAAATTGAGGAGTCGTGGGCCACGATCGAGGACATGGTGCTTCTGACAGATTCGAATACCTTAAAGTGCGGCAAGATGGATTTTTCGGCAGCGTAGTATGTAATCATGTGCAAGATCCGGAGCAACGAGAGCTTTGCAGCCGGGGACCGACTGTACACAGCCAACTTGCCCAAGATGTTCTCGATAATGAAGTCTCTTGCCAATAAGCCTACCACATGTTCGTTCTTTGTCATCAACATGAGGTAGTTTTCGAGAACGGCCTCGAGATTGGACACTTTGTTCATCATGAATCCACTCACTAGGCAATTTCTCGCCGTGGCAGACTCAAGCCAGTTGAAGCCTTCGTTTTGCGAGCTCCAATGGAGAATCGAGTCCATGACGTTGTAGTGCCAATACGGGTCCACTAGCAAGTTGAAGTAGATTGTAGGAACATCGTGCTTGAGGAGGAGAACGCGTACTGATGAGTCACAGTATACGAGCTCGCAAAGAATGGGAAGCACGAACTGCCGGAAGGGCAAGTTGATTCTCGACAAGTCCCTGAGTAGAGGCACGGCGCCCAACTTTGCCAACTCCCTTTCGCGATTGTGGTTCAAGTAGCAGCAGTTGTAAAGCGATGGACACAAGATGTTGACCACCTCTTTGTACTGGGGATGTGCGGGGGTGTATTGGCGAAGAAGCGTCACGTAGAACTCCAAAACGTCCGCCGAGTTCAACGGCCGCAAAAGCTCGGATATGCAGCTGATGGACTTGAAGAACTTGAGGAGCCCCATCTGCCGACTGAAAGAGAGCGCAGGGTACACCTTGATCAAAAGCTTGAACAAGTCCGGGCTGGAGATGTTGATTCTGACCCTGGCCTCCGACTGGCCAAAGTACTTGATTACCTCGAGAATCTTATCGATGGTGGCCTCCACATCTCCTGTGGCGACAACACTTCCCTTTTGCCGGTTGCTCCTTGTGAGACGGTTGAGCAACACCACAAACCAGAACACAATGCCGTGCTTGGAAAGAATGCGGCACATGTCGGACTTGAACCTGGTGAGGTCTTTCGCCAAAATCTCGTGGATGCAATGCACAGCCACGAGCGAGAACTCGGGGCTCGTCTCGAAGTCCTCCTCTAAAAAGCGCGAGAGGATGCGCAACCCGCCCGACGACACAAACATGAGCATCGCCTTGTCGGACTTGCGAAGCGTTTTCACGAACTTCACCACCTGCGAGCGGACCTGAATCCCGAACGAGAGCTTGGAGAATCTCGTGATCATGGGGATGCCGCCCAAAAGCGCGAAGTTTTCGATCTGCGCCACGTTGTCCTCTAACAAGTAGTTGAGAATGCCAAGCACGTAGTTCCATAGCTTGTGGCGGTCGGAGAGATCCAGCGCGTTTTCGAGAAGCTCCATCAACGTCAAGATCCCGTGGTCGCGGATCAACACGTCGTGCGATGTTTGGTATTTTTTCACCAAGTAGTACATTCTGGCGGTGATTTTCTCAAGCACGTTGATGGCATCGTCCGTGGCCAGATGGCAGCTGGACACGCGTGACACTAGTTTCGACAAAAGAAACTCCATCTTGCCCTGGATCTCGAGCTCGCTGGTGTCGAAGTTGTTGATGTCCAACGCAAAAAACGGGTCGTGCTCCTCGACCTCGTCGGCCAGGGCCAGCGACATCTGTTTTTGGAGCGCGTCCCTGATTTGGACCGTGTTTGTGAAGTCGGCCGTGCCCAGAAACAAGTCGTTGTCGCCGTCTTGCTCCGAGAACTTGGCTAGCAATTCCGAACGCGAATACGCTTGGCCCGGAACATCGGAGATTTCTTTCACGAGATTCAGCACCTGCGTTGCTGGCGTGAGTTCGTTTTGTTTCTTGCTTTGCAGGGTAATGCTGAAATTCTGCGGCGGGCCCAGCTCGACGTCGGGATCCTGCTGTGAAAATGCAGTCTTCTTCAGCGCAGTCGTCGGATTCGGACTGGGAAAGGTCTTGGACGTGTTCTGCTGGTCGCCGTTGACCCACCGGTGCTTGAGAAGCAACTTGGCGTTGATGCGGAGATTGGACTGTTTCTGGAAACATTCAAGGAGGAAATCCTTGGCTATGGGTGAGAGCCCCGTAGGTAACACTGGATGTTCATCTGTGCCAATCGCATGTAGCGTGGCCATCGGATTTAGCTCGTGATATGGTGGATTGGTGGTGAAAAGCTCGATGATAGTGGCACCGAGCGACCATATGTCGGACGCCGTGCAGATTCCGTCTCCTCCCAAGACCGTTTCTGGGGCCATCCAATTGGGCGTGCCCACCACAGTATTGTGCAGCGTCGACACCTTTGTGGCCACACCGAAATCTGCCAATTTTACCTCGCCCGAGCCCGTGAGAAGCACATTGGCGGCCTTGACGTCTCTGTGCACGACACCCTGTTCGTGGAGATACTGAAGGCCCTTCAATATTGGATTCACGTACGAAATGATCTCGGACTCCGGAAAGCCGTGGCCCTGTTTTTTATAGATCTGGCGGAGCGAACCGCCGGCACAGAACTCGAGAAACACATTGAGTGAGTCCAGCGTCTTGACAAAACCATGGTACTTGACAATATTAGGGTGCTTGAGGATCTTGAGGAGGTCAATTTCTCCCATGAGCGCGGTGGCATTGTAGTCTTTTTCCAAGGTGATTTGCTTGATGGCTACGATTTTCTTTGTCTTCGTGTTGAGCCCGCGGTACACGTCCGCATAGGCGCCTCTGCCTATTTTCTCGTAGAACTCGAAATCGTCGAGTGCATTGGTCGTTCGTAGTCCCGGGCGTTTTTCGACCCGCTGGGCCGGAGTGAGCGACATTTTCACCGATACTTTCCTCTTATGCTGTGGCTGGCTGCGTTTCACAGTACTGTCTTTCACGGAACCGGTTTTGGAACCTCTGGAGCCTCTAGAGCCCGCCAGATTTTGCTCGTTTTTCGTGAAGGGCGATGGCTCATGGGGCACGTCCTCACGGATAGCATCCATTGCCTTACTAGGAAAGTTTTCGATTTCCACGTTGGACATCAGTTGCTGGATTTTGCGGAGAAATGGCAGGCTGGCCGAGCGACTGGAAGACCCGTGAGATTGGCCCTGGCATTCGCCATTGGAGTCGTTATTAAATACGGAGAGTGCCAGAAGATGACTGAATTTCGAGTAAGAAAGTTCCACGTCGTCGCATTTTTCGAGCCCTAGTGCCGCGGGCGAAAACTGGTCCTCATCTGTTTCTTTATACTTAGATAGTAGGTCTGCCTTGGTGAGTGCATGAGTGGGTGGTGCAGACATTGACGACCTTTTAAGCTTGTCTATTATGGTACTGGTTTTGAGTGGCTGGCAGCTGAATTATCATGGATAGAACCAGTGAGAAAAGCCGAGATTCTGGTGTGATTGTGCTGGAGTAGTTTTGCAATAATAAAGGTACATTCTCAGTATACGCAGACGCGTGGAGCGCACAAAGCGTGCCAGTGAAACGAGAAGAAATGCAGTAGACAGTGATCTCGATGGTCTTGAGAAGGGAAGTCTAAATAAAAAGTCTGAGAGAATCAGAAGGTCCGAGCGTTAATTTGTGAATAAAAATATCAAATATGTAGAGTTCTACTGGTCTAATGCCCCACGCGTGCGTGATCCGCCTCTTAGATCTATAGTTTTGGTCGAGCCACTTGCGTGAGAAGCTTGCCGGGTCCCTTGGTCTCCTCGAAAAGGATACCCCATGAACGAGGGATTCTGGAAAAATCAGCCTCGTTCTTAGTCAAGTCTATAACAGAGTATGTAGACTCGTCATACTTGATGAGGCCCAGGGTGATCCACAGGAGAAGTTTCTTGATTCCCTCGGGGTACCGGTTCTGGAAATCCAACACGATAAACCCTTTGACATCGAGTCTTTTGACCACGATTTGCGGCCAATTCAAAACACGTGACTGAGCAAAATCGTTGTAGCCCGCAATAGCTCCACATGCCACAACTCGCCCGAAAGGTTTCATTACGCCAAGCACAGCATCTAAGACTTTGCCGCCAACACCGTCGAAAAACACGTCGCAAAACTTGTCTTCACCCAAGGCTGCAGCCATATCTTTGCTGAACGTTTTGCTGCGGTAGTCCACGCAGTGGTCCGCACCCAACAGCTTGACAAAGTTGCACTTTTCTGGTCCGCCAGAGATGCCAATGACTTTTCTACATCCTATGACTTTTTTAGCAATTTGCACGCACATTGACCCCGTTGCGCCCAGTGCCGCCGAAATGACTACCACGTCTGTTTTCTTGAGTTTGGCCACGTCCAATAGGCCAAAGTACGCGGTCAAGCCGGTGGTGCCTAGCACGTCCAAGTACATGGGCAAGGGAACGGAAGTATCGGCGACTTTATTGAAAACTGCACCCTCAGAAACAATCGAGTAATCTGCCCATTTCAAGCTGGTGTTAACGATCTCGCCCGCTGAGTATTTTTCACTGTTCAGTGCAATCACCTGACCTAAGCCCACCAGTCTCATGATGTCACCTTTGAAAACGGGATCTACATACATGCGGTCTGCCTTCAAGCCTTTTTGGATCCACGCCCGCTGGGTGGGGTCGTTGGAAAGATAGAGAGTTTTCACCAAAATCTCGCCGGCTTTGAGTTCCCGCAATGGCTTGTTCACTAGCTTAAACGTAGCCTTGGGGCTGAGCTCGTCGAAATTGACTTCAGTCACTGGAGGCTCGTTCAAGATGAAGCATCTGGAGTCTTGGGGAAGAGGCATTTCGTGAGAATTGCTGAGAAAGGAAATAGGTCAAAAATAAGCACGTTTATGTTTTCAACTTGGGGTTATTCATTTATTCCTCAGCCACCTCATCTGGCCCGAGGTTCCCCACACTCTCGTGCGGCTCGGCTTCTGGCGATTTAGTCGACATCATCCGAAACTAAATTAGACGTTTGTGCAGCAGGGTAAAATATAAAACAAACAAAATAAAAAATCCATGCTATCATTCTTTGCTTATAGGAGATTGGCCAAATTGAGGATTTCTGGAAATTCAGCATTGGGTGGGAGAGAACGATAAATTTACTGGACCTGCTCACATTTTCGAACCCAAACCAGCCCGACAGAGCTACTCGAACCTGTCAATGCTCTTTTTAATGAACGTCAAATCTCGAAAAGAACAAAGAACAAAGAAGAAAAAGAAAAAAGTTCTGACAATCTCAATCCATTCATTTCCTATACCTGTGGCTTTCACCCTCACTTTTCGTCTCGGGCAATCGCCTCTCTATTCCAGCTCAACAAATTCACGTCGCCGGCCCTTCTAGGCATAAGGAGATTGACAACCAACAAGACAAGACCTAAGACAATACACACACCTCCGCTGGCAATCCACACGTACCCAAGAAAGTAGTTCTTGCCACCCAAAGCAGATCTCTGCGACAAGAAAATATACTTGTGGCCGTCGTAAGGCAAGACCGGGAAGTGCAAGCCGATAGAGATCTCGTACGTGCCCTGCTCAATGGCATCGTGGTCATTTTTGAGCGCCAACTTGTGGAAATCGGCAAACGCAGACGTGAACATCCAGTTCTGGAACTCGGCCCACGTCAGGATATCCGGCACATTGGTCGAGTTGTATCCGTTGGGAAACTGCTTCACCCAGTTTGGAGGAGGAACAATATCTTCGTAGTTGTACTTGGTCTTCTTGAATCTGTTCTTGTTGGTCGACCACGCGATTCCCTCGTTTGTCATACTGTAGCTCGTGGAACTTCCGTTCACGGCTTCTAGCGTCGACGAGAAAGTATCGTTGAACAAGGAGTTGGCAATCAAGCCACAGGGGTATATTCTCTTGCCGTTCTCATCTAACGAGAGCGGCTCGCAGTTGAGGCCCACGGTGTCCTTGATATCGCTAACAGACGCGGCTTCTCCGTGAAGCTGATCCTCGGAAAACGACTTCACGTACCGCCGGTGGTTCTGGTGGAAGTTCTTCAACCTGTAGAACAAGTAGAGCGGACCCTTGATGCGGTGGGGGATCTCAAACTGGATTCTGCACACGTTCTTCTCATCATCGTAGGCCTGCGTATCGTCCGTCGCCAACATCCATTGGGCGTTGCTGATAGTGGCTTTGTCCTTCAAGTGGTACAGCAAGTACTCTGCTGGTATTGGAGACCAGTGGTCTGGCGACGCCTGTGTTTCGCACTGCGTGTACTCTATAAGGATGTCCTCGATTCTGTTCGAAGCCAACCACATTGCTGCGCCAAGAGGCACCAAAAAAACACCCAAAAGAAGGAGAATGGGAATTACAGATCTAGCCGTGAACACCGGATTCACTGCCTTCAACCGCTGCTGCGAAAAGCTGTTTTCTGGAGGCCGTTTGCTCTTCTCCGGCTTTTCCGGAACATCGTCGTCAGAATCCGACTCAGCGTCGGAGCCACTCTCTAAATGTGGTTCGTTTGCACCGTCCTCAAAAGGCAGCTCATTTCCATTTACCGCACTGGAAGAGCTTATGCGGGTTGACGCTTGCATGGTATTCTACGGGGTGATTGGCCTAGTGCCAAAGGGTGTTTTTTCTATGGCTTAGAAATCGCATCACGTGCGCGACGCGGCCAAGACGGGATCGGAGATAACTCCCGGGCCGATATCCGCGTTAGGTGCCTATCACCGAAAGTCTTCACGACACTGTCAAATTTTATTTTTCAGAATGGCCACATTTAATTTGTTCCAGCAAACATGGTGAGATTTTTGCCGGCTTCGTGGATCGCATTTTGGATAATTCTGTCGCTGTCCCCATCACCTCTGATGACTTTCGCGTTGAAGGTCACACACTCAGGATAGCGTAGGATATCTTTCTTGGGGATTGATAAGTTACACTCCACCTTGATGTTTGCATTGGCGGAAAGATACTCAAATTGAAACTCGATCAGTGCTTCACACCTCTTTTGGAATTTAAATGGGAATTTCAAGGTTATCGCGAAGATCTCTTGGTCAATTAGCTTTAATTTCCGCCATATTTGGCCCACTTTTTTGAACTTGTCCACAGCATTTGTAGCTTCCACACTATTGAAGAGGTCCAAAAATACATTCGCCAAGCTTGCATTAAAAAGCTTCGTTTCATTTCGCTCCACAATTTTGCACAGGAAGCTGTTTGGTGTGTGGAGTTTCGTAGTATCCACTGAAAGTCTGATTCTTGGATCGAGCTCGAAATTATAGATCTGGTCACGGCTTCCCACGTATTGCACTCCAGCACACGCTTGTAAAATACTCGAAGTGACCTGTAGACCTTCAATCTCTTTGCTATTGAAGTGTTTCCTTTTGTTCAACTGCTCATCCGTACTCTGAATCTGAGATTTTAGCAGCTTTATAACAGTGCCTCTGCCTTCGATTTTTTCTTGGAGAGTCTGAATTTGGCTCTGCTTTTCGGAAATCTTGCCCTTGTGCTGTATGAGGCTTTGGTTGAGATCAGTCATGCGGGCCCTCATCATTGCGATCTCTGCGATATCATAACTCTTGAGGTCGCTCTGAAGTTCCTTGAACTTTTGGAAATCGAATTTCAACGACTGGAGTTTCCGAATCACAGATTGATATGAATGATCCAACGAGATAATCCTGGCTTCGAGAATGGACTTGTCGTTTTTGAGGATCTCCAAATTGCTCTTGTAGACCTCAATGATGTTGCCTATAAGTTTCTTGCGCCACTCATACCACACTTCTTTTGCCTGCTGTTTCGTGTACTCCTTCATGAGATGGAATTTAGATTTCATAGCCATTTTTTCATACGGCGATGCGGAAAGGTACTGCTTGAACAAAACAGGATTGTTCCGGAGAGTTCTCTCTTTTATTTCGTCGAAAAGCACTTTTCCTTGTTGGATTTTCGCTGTCAATTCTTTGCAGCAAAGCTCGTGTATATCCCAGAGAGGAAGCTGGACATTTGCTCTGTAGTACTCTTCCTTCAGATGGGGATATGTGTTTGATGCAGAAGTTTGATACCTGGCAGAAGTGCCTGTTTCAAACTCAAGATCGTCGTAGAACTTGATTTCGATTTCTTCGAGGAACTCCGGAAGCGAAATGTCTGCAACGGTCCAGACATCGTCGTACAGAATCTCGTTTTCTTCGGAGTTCAAATCCATATTGATGTTGTCGTTTGGCAGCGTTTTTTGTCTTTTTGGAGGGCTAGGATTCATCGCGGGCCTTAGTGAATGTTTCCCATTCGCGTTCTCATCGGCCGAGTCATTGTCATAAACATTCATATCGCTCACCGAAGAAGAGCTGGAATCGCGGGAGCTGCTCACAATTCTTGACTCCATGAGGTACTCAGCATCTTCGTCCGGAATCTCGACGTTTGTGGGTGTTTGCACAGTTTCTGGCACAGCGGTGTTTGCTGGCCCATACTGGGTTTCCCCTTGAGATTCGGTCTCCATTTCCTCCTCAATAGTGCTCAAATCTGCGCTTTGATGGACTTGAGAGTTTGTGGGTTCTGTGTCCTGGATTACGCCCAAAATGGGCGATTTCTCCTCCTGGACATGAGTATTGATGGTATCATGTTCGTCTATTTTTGAAATACTGTTTGGGTGTTCCACGGCGGAATTCACTGGCTCGGTTAATTCCATAGCAGTCTCCTCGTCGGAGCCGCCATTTTCGTCCTCTTGTGGGTGTGGAACATCATGCTTTTCTCTCACGTGATTACTCAGTTTGTCTCCAAAAGGCTTGGTGAGGTCCATAGTGATTTCTTCTTCCTCCTTCTGGCTATGAGCACCTAAGTTTTCCACTGGCTGGGTGAAGTCCATAGTGATTTCCTCAGCATTCTGACTCGACTGAATATGTCCATTTTCTCCGGTCAGAGCCGTCGAAGTTCCAAAAACCCCAACAGAATTCTCAAAGCCAGCGGATCGTGTCAAAGTACTTTGAAAGTTTGAAGACTGAGGGAGAGTCAACTCCATGGTCAACTCCTCGAAGTTGAACTTGGCGACCTGCAGCGTGAATTCCATATCCTCCTCACCATCTAATAAATCTTCGGAGGAAGTGAGTGACGGGGCGTAATTCGAACCGTGCACAAGCTTTTCATCACCGGTATGAGAAAACTGGTTTATGCGGTTATACTCGAAATCTGGGGGAGGATAATGACCTGTAATTTGATCATCAACAGTGAGAAGACCAGGGTGAAGCTCATTTTTGTTAGGTTCAGGCTGACCACTATGATCAGAATGTGCAGATTCGACGAGCAAAGATGCCGATTCCACTCTGTTTCCCTTCTCTGGTTTCTGCGTAAAATCGAGAGTTTCATTCTTTGAATCACCAATTTTCACATTCTCTGGAACTGGCCTCAGAATAGGTTCCGTGAGCTCCATAGAGTTTTCAGAGCCTTCCTCATTTTCTTTGCTCTCATGGGAATGTGAAGAGTTTTCAGGAATAGCATGACTTACGAAAGCATCGATATTCTGCACTTGACCAGTATTCTTCTCTGGCCCTCCACTGGTTCGTAGCGCCGAGAGTATGTTATCCGCATCGGCTTCTAGTGCCAGAAAACTAGAGTTTATGTCTGAACTGGAATTCTCATCGAAACTTTCGTCTCCATTTTCGTGACTATGTTCACGCTCGTCAGCAGAGCTGCTCTGCCCATGGCTACCCGAAACAACAGCAATTTGGTGTAGTTGGACCTTCTCAGCAAAGGAGACACGTCGTTCGAGCGGCTTAATTACCTCATTTTCGACTGTTCTGCTGCCAAAAGATACCGGCACAGTAGCGTTTTCGGAATCTTTATGTTTTAGAATGGACTTCCGAGGGTATTTCGGCAGAAGTATTGCGGCTACTGTAGAGCTGCTGTGATTCCCATCATTTTCAAGAGCAAAACCAGGTGATTTTCTGTCCGGATTGGTGCTTTCGTCTTGTGCCATGATCTTATTGATGAGTGTTTATGTTGTGTTCGCGTAGTGTGTAATGTGTCGAGCACAACCTCAGATGGATACGCGGGTGGAACAAGAACAGAGAGCATACGAAATTGGGATGAAAAACAGACTAGGAACTTTTAAAAAAGGCCCCAGAGAGAGAATTCGAAACTGAATTTCAGAGATTTGGAAAAGTGCTCTCTCATTGTTCGTTGTACTGCTCCAGGATTGTTTGCGATATCACTTCGTATGTATAAACTCAATGTCGTGATACTGTTAGTGGACGAATTCTACCTTTTTATTTCCTTCCAAATATTGTCTTGCCTCATGACGGGCTCCCTTCGGGATTAGAAAATCGACAACATTATCCCAGGCAATGATTGTCACGTGACAAAGATCCAGTGTACAACTCCACCCATCGTAATAAAACCATAGGTAGAGCAGAAAGAGAACAGAGAGAACGAACGAACCAAGCGTCCCGCTTAAACGAATATCCACGACTGCCACACGCGTGACTTTGGCTTTCATGTGTTTCACACGCCTCCTAAATTAGTGCCGCGGTTCTCCAATCATGCGAGATGTTACAGGGGAACAGTTGTCGGGCAACTAATTTCCCACTAAAGCATAGTAACTAGCTTTAAGGTAGATGCAATGAAAACAAGGCACCAATTAATAAAGTCCCTTTTGGCCCTTCGTTTGTTGGATCCCTTTTGGGGCTGTAGGTCCGCTACCGGTTACGGCAGTGGTTCGACTTTCCCCATTCGGAGAGTCTCCATGTGACCGGCCACCCTCGGTAGACGGGAAAAAATCAGAAGCGCGCGGTACCCCAAGATCCATCCGGATATAAGCACTGAGCATTTTCGGAACGAATAATAAGCCGGATAAAGTCGCTTTTTCTGTACCACTGCAAATTTAGCAATTGGCTGTTTACTTTTCGAAACGACACCCATCCAGAACTACAAGTAAAAACTCGAAAATGGTTGCCGATTCCATCATCTACCACCCAACATTGACCAAGCTTATCAAGTTCATAGATAGCACCCCAAAGAGAGAGAAGTCTTTCCGGTTGGTGGCCTATCTTTCACGCTTTTTGTCGTACTACTTGCACAGACAGGGATTTTCGCCAGAAACCGTCAAAAAGTTCGTCGACTTGAAAGCCCATGCCACTTTGATCAGAAAAGGCTTGCGTTTCTTGAAGCCTTTGAACCACTTGCAGGCAGCCAGCCAAGCATATGACAACAAGCTTATGGACCAGGTGTTGCTGACCACCACAGTCATCCGCAACTTGGCCTACGCAGGATACTTGACCTTGGACTCGATCACGTTTTTCAAGTTGTTGGGGCTTGTCGACAAAAAGAAATACAGCACCGTGCCATTGTGGTCTGCCCGGTGCTGGTTTATCGGCTTGGCCGCGGGTGTGGTGAACTCGCTCAGAACGTACAAAATCAACAACGCCAAATTAGCTGCCGTTGACGAGAAGGTCGACAGCGACGCACTTAAGGGTAAGATTTACCTGGCCAAGCGCAAGTTGGTGTGGGACTCTTTGGACATGTTCATCTGTCTCAACACCTTGAACTACTTGCACTTTACCGAGGGCGATGTGGGCTTTGCGGGTGTCTTGACCTCGCTCATGGGCTTGAAGGACTTGTGGGCGGCCACCTGAGGAAGGTACATACTTAATACTATTTACATTTTCTGTGGAGTTGTGTAATTTTAGGTGACTGGGTGCGGCTTTTTGTAGGTGCTTGCCGTGTATGGGTTGTCTGATGGGAATTGTCATCCCTGCGGGTTCGAATCTTGGCTCTAGGAATTAGGCCGAACTTGTAGAGACAAGGCGTAATTAGACCCTTTGACATTTTAGGTAAATACCTGGATTCAATATAGCATCAACTTTCCGTGCGGCTTTGTGGGACACTATCGTGGCTCAACGATAAGACGTGAAACACGATAATGTCTATGAACCCTTCGTTTTCTTCATTAAAGAGCTCTTACAAATATGCCATATTGCCATATTGACTTTTTTGTTTTTGAGGATTTTATTTTCATACTGACCTGCTCACTAAAGGAAGAAAGCTTGCACCCTTTTGCACCCTTTGGCCTTACGATAGATCAAACTTCTTAACTGCAACACGGTCAAGTCAACACTTTCGAGGTAAATTTCTCATTACCATGAAATTTACTCACAATTTAACTAAAACCTACGATTTCTTAAAAACAAAATTTCACTCAACCAAATTAGCCTTGTTGTGCCTTCATCTACCATACGGACCCAGACCAGACTCATCGCGGAAAAAAGAGGCCATCTCTATCAACCTCATACTACTCATAAGTCAGTGGGAAACACCATAACATATAGCGAAAAAGCGATGAGTCTGGAGGACACGAAGGCGTGTCGCCGTATACACATCGGTAATATATCCCCTAAACTAAAGGAAAATGGCGATCTGCTCGGCACTCGTCTATCCAAATTCGGCACGCTAGTCAATCCTCTAGAATTCCACACAAAGCCCACCAACGACTTCTATTTCGCGTATGCTGACCTCGAACTCAACGATAAAGATTTCGAAAAGCTCAAATTGGCTTTCAACGGGATTCTTTACATGGGCCGCAAGATCAGCATTGGCCTCGCGAAAACACCATTTCAAGAAGCTTGGAAAAAAGACCATGGCCGGCCATCTCCAGACAAAAAACTCGAGGTGAAGGCCGGAATTGCTTCAACACGTGACTTGCGTATCAAAGAAGCATCCACCGTTGGTCACAGCAACCGCTTCTCTGGGGCTCCCATAGTAAAAACCAGCCTTGTTGGTGCTAACAACTCCAGTATGGGATATATGAAGTCCGCACATACTTTCAACGGTACCAGCGGCAACACGAAAAATAAGAATCCGTCTCACTCGTTGATTGGACCAAAGTCTTACGGTTGCACATTGGTTCCCAAAAACAGTTTTACGCAGCAGTTTTCATGGACCTCTGGCCACGGCGAAGTAGTGAAAGGACGTGTCAGAAAGACAGAAAGGCCCGCTGCTTATTTCATGAGGAAGCAGCAAACTATGCGAATTTTGATCAACGGAGAGCTCAAACAAATCAAGTGTTACAAAACGAAGTTGTGGGGCGTGGAGCAGAAGTCTGCACGTGACTTGACCTATCGTTTCGTGGATGGAACATGGAGATCAGGTGACGACCACGTGGTAGAGCGCAGCTCGGACATAAAGCATGATCTTGTTTTTGTGCAAGATAAATGTGGCATTTCTGGTGAACAGGCCCAGGTTTATGGGGTGGACAGTGCTGCCAATATTGCAGACAACACCGAGGATGATGCTGCACCTTTAGATGACGAGAAAGTGAAAAACACTGCCGTTTTAGCGAAACTTTTCAAGACTTTCGATTTCAACAAGGAGGCCGAAATCGATATGGACGATGCCTCGGACGAGGAAGGCGTGACTTATGATAGCAAGGGTCGCAAAACCGTGAAAAGATTCGACTTTGAGGCTCAAGGCACGGTTGCAGTGAGCGACTCGGAAACTGAAGAAAACGATGCGGAAATGGCCGTGATTGAAGAGTACAAGACCACCACTGAGCGCCCTCCAGATGAAGTGTACTATTCTGAAAGTGATGAGGGGAATGAAATTGATATGGACGAGTTGCATAAACAGTATACTACTGAGGCTATCAAGACCCAGTATGACGAGGAACATGAGGTGGAACATGAGGTGGAACATGAAGTGGAAGATGAAAAAGAACATGATGATGATGTTGAAATGGAGGATGCCGAAGAGAAAGAGGAGGATGAGGAAAGTGAAGAAGGGAAAGAGGAAATGATGATGGACGATGACGAGTTAGTTGAGAAGGAGTCATCTTCTAATGAATCGTCAGAAAGCTCTTCTGAAGAAAGCGGGTCTGAGAAGACCTCGTCAAAAGATCGCACATCAAAAGATAGTCCATTGAAGGGCAAACCATCAGAAGGCGCCTCCTCAAAAGATAGCTCATCAGAAGACAGTTCCTCAGAGGACAGTTCCTCGGAGGACAGTTCGTCCGAAGATAGCTCTTCTGAAGATAGCTCCTCCAAAGATAGCTCTTCTGAAGATAGCTCTTCAGATGACAGCTCTTCCGACGATAGCTCCTCCGACGGAGAAGAAGAGAAAGAAAACGAAACCGAGACTAAAGCTGACGGCGATAGCGATAGCGAGGAAGATTTGATGCCTAAGTTCACCGCACCAGAACCAAATAACACTACTGAGAACCTCCGGTCTTTGTTCAACTCGGGCGCAACCACAGACGGATTCCACCTTGCTGTTGACGAGGAAGATATTGACGAGGAGAAAGAGAAAACCGAAGAGAAGGAGAGACAGAAATTGCTTGAGCTCATTAAGGTGAGACAAGACGAGGAAAGAGCGAAACAGGAGCAGGGTCTCGCAGCCAAGAAAAAATCAGGGCTTTTCTGGGCCCATTTTGAATCGCCCTTTTTGCAGACGCAAACTCAGCTCAGCAAAATCGGATACGTCGGCCAGAAGTTCAAGCTACCAGGAGAAGAAAATGAGGATTTGCAAGCGCAAAAGGAGGGCGAGGACGACGCCTACGAAAAATGGTTCTGGTCCATGAGGGGCGAGATCAGCCGCGAGTGTAGGAGGAGGAAGAGAGACTTGATGAAGTACAAGGCGAAAAAGAACGTCAAGGCGTACGTGTGAATATATGATGGAGTTATATTTAGGTAATAGTTCTGGGTGTGACGATAATAATGGACGGAACATTATTTAGAATACATAAAAGGGAGTGGAAATAACCGTATATTGAAAATCTGTCTAAAGGATTTACGTCAGACTATGTTAGATAGTTGAAGACTCTGATTGGAACACGGTTGCGAAATGGGACATTACCCAGTATTATGCCCATGATTCGTGGGAAGTGAGAAACGGGCGCTGTAACACAAAGATTATCCAAATGCGCATGAAGGATAGGATATTGTAAACAAAGCTTTCAGTTTATATCAATTTATGGTTTTACGGTTGCACCTAGTCCTGTTTGCCAGTCCTTCTCGGATGTCGCTTGGCACGCATATACGAAAACAAGACAGTGATGGATTTGAATCAGTCCCAGTCCAGCTCACATAGAATTTTGGCTTCGAACAAAATTAACTTTGGTCACAAGACCTTTTCAAACCCGTTTTTCTCAGAAAGATTTCTCTCGGTCCTCCTATATCCTCTTGTCTCCATTACATATTTGTTCGCGGAAAGACTGGCAGTATCGCGCAACGGACAATATCTTACTCCTACAAATAGATCCCCCGTATTTTCTCCAATTTGCTAGCAATCTCACACCGATGGCAGAGGAAAAGAAAGGCGTGACTGCCCAGGGGTTGAGTGATGCCCCTCGTACCGAGATTTCACCAGCGAAACCCAAAAATCTGAGCCCCAGAGAACTTCCTCCATTCACAGCTAAGAACGTGGCGCTTGATCTTGTAAATGGCGCTGTTGCTCTCATTAACGAACCCGCCGCTAACCGTGTGATCATCCCAGTCATCGTAATTGCTTCTTCGATCATATGCAAACTTATTACAGCAAACGTCAAGTACACGGAAATCGACTTCTCGACGTATATGCAGCAGGTGGAATTGGTGAATGCTGGAGCGCTCGATTACTCTACTATAGTTGGCGACACGGGTCCCATAGTGTATCCTGCTGGTTTTGTGCAAGTCTACCAGTTTTTTTACTGGCTTACGGATGGAGGTGCTGAGTTGCGCATTTCCCAATTGGCGTTTGGGTACCTCTTCACACTTACTGTGGTTTTCACATGTGCGGTTTACACGATGGTGGGCAATTTCCCACCATGGCCATTGTACCTACTTATCTGTAGTAAGCGGCTCTACCTGATTTATGTGTTACGCATGTTCAACGACTGTTTCACTACCATAGGTATACTAGCGGTGATTTTACTTTTGCAGCAGGCATCGTATTTTTCAGACAGACTTTCAGGCACTATGCGCAATCTTCTTTGCGCTGTGGCAGCTGACGTTTTCAGCATGGCACTCAGTGTGAAAATGAATGTGCTTCTCTATCTCCCGGCATTTGTCGTGGTGGTATACTTTCTTGTGGGCGAGCGTATTTTCCACTGTTTGGCGGTGATTTCTGTGATTCCGTTAGTTCAAATTCTCATTGGGTGGCGGTTTCTCTTGCCGCTATTCTGGGACGACGACGCCCGGTATTTGAGAAAAATGTACCTCACCAGAGCATTTGACTTTTCGAGAAAGTTCTTGTACACGTGGACGGTGAACTGGAGGTTTGTACCGGAAAAGTTGTTTAATTCTAACGAGTTTGCACAGTTCTTATTGATTGGTCACGTTTCCGTCTTGGCCATTTTCACATTCACCCGGTTTGTCTCACCCAGATTGACGAAAAAACTGATTGTGCAGTTAGTAAAGGACGGCTTATTGCGTCCATTTTCGGACACCACGCTTCCGTCGAACCTTCTACTCCAGAAAACAACAGGGCCAAAATTGATCTTGTTGATCTTTTCTGTGACGAACCTTATTGGCATCCTTTTTGCCAGATCCTTACACTACCAGTTTCTCTCATGGTACCAATGGCTGTTCCCCTTTTTACTCCACGCCTCAGGGTGTAATGTAATTACCGGAGTCATTGTTTTTGCAGCACACGAGTGGTGCTGGAATGTTTTCCCGTCGAGCATCCAGAGCTCACAGCTTCTTGTGTCGATTCTTTCGGTGGTGGTAATTGCAACGTGGTACAACGCTGACTACTGGTACGAGGCGAAACAGGAACTGGAGAGCGAATAATAGTATAATGTACATTACCGGTATGAGGTCGAAATATTATGCATAATGGACGCGAATATGTAGTTCGTAGTGCTGATTCTTTCGAGTCCGAAAGGTCTCAGTCGGAAGTAAAAATAGTGCTTTTACATCCTTCTTAAGGAGGCTTTGCAACGCTTCTCGAGCATCTATCTGCTGGATGAATTTGTCTGTGATTAAATTGTTCTGTGAAAAAAAGCCCTCAGTCGCCCTCAATCGGGTTGCCCCAGTTGAACCCCGAAAGGCCATCGTTCAAGCCCTCGTCGCCGCCGTCCAAAAACAGGTTGAAGTCGAAATCAATGTCGTCGATGCTTGAATTGCCCCCGGCACTGAAAAAATTGACCTCGCCATTGGCGCCTGCCCCGGCGTTGATCATTTCCACGCTTCCAAGCGTGGGCTGGAAAAAGGCCCCGTTGGGAGGCGGCATCTTGATGCTAGCAGAATCGAGCGCGTCCCCGTTGTTGGCCTCGGCATCCACCTTCGGCTCTTCCGCATGTTTGGTCTTCGGTGTGGGCTTCTCCTTCTTGGCACCCGCACCGGTCTTGGGCTTCTTGGGCGAATCCCCTGCTTTCCTCTTCTTCTTACCGCCCTCGGTTTCCGCAGCAGGTGTGAGCGGCGCGTTGCGCTCCCGCTTGACCTGCCCGCCTCCAGGTCTGCCGTTTACTCCACCAGCATCTGTGCCAGCAGACTGCGGTGTGATCACGCTATTAGGACCGTTCTGGCCCCTCTTCACAGGCTCTTTTTTGGCTTTGGGCCCGTTGGTACCCGGCGAGGCGTGATTTGCCATGCGTGGTGATGGCGCCGGAGGCATCTTTTGGAGGTTGTTCATCTGCGGCTGATGCATCTGCAGCATAGCCACGGGGCTTTCGGTGGTTCCGTTGGACCTGGCGATGTCGAGCCGCTTCTTGTTCTGGCGCTCAAGCACCATGAGCTGCATCTGGTAGTCCTGCAAGGCGTTTGAGTTACGTCCCGGCTGCACGTTCTGGTTCATGGCGTTCATTTGCATATTGTGCCCATTCCCTGAAACGTTACCTGTAACGTAAGGCGGCGACATCGCGCCGTTGGCCATGTTTCCCTGGAAAGGCACTTGCATGCCGCCCATGTTATGGAGAGGCATCTGCCGCGGCCGCGCCTGGTTCACCCGCTGTCCATTCATCATATTGACGTTTGCCGGACTACCGCCGTCTCTGGCATGAGGATTCGCAGCAGCGGCAGCGGCAGCAGCGACGGCAGCAACGGCAGCGGCCGCGGGGCCCTGGCCCTGTTGCTGGGCCACGGCAGCCTGTTGTCTTAGATTGTTCATCTGCGTCTGCGCCTGCTGCTGGATTCTATTTTGCGCCTGCGACATGCCCTGCTGCTGGACGTATACCGGTTGTTTCATGTTCATGGCCATGTTCGCCATGGGCGGCTCCATGCCTTGCATGTATGGCTGGGCCTGTCTGGGCATCTGGTTCACGGGCGGTGTTTGTAGCGGCGTTTGCTGCGGTGTCTGGTGGGGAGTCTGCTGCTGCTGTAACGGCATGTGTTGGTGGTTGTGCGGCGGCTGCGACTGGCTTGGCGGCTGGTTTGGGTGGTGTTGCGGTAGCTGGTTGAGCAGCTGTGGGTTCGGTGGCTGGCCATGGTTTTGGCCATTTTGGCCCTGATTTTGGCCTTGATTCTGGCTATGGTTCGGGCCCTGATTCGGACCCAAGTTCTGTTGCTGCTTCTGTTGCTGCAATTGCAGCAGCTGCTGGAACTGCTGCTGTTTCATCATCATCTGCATCATATACCGCTGCTGGCGCGGGTCCATGTTTGGCGGAGGCTGCAGACCCTGGAGCCGTTGCATCTGCTGCTGCAGAACCTGCGTCATAGGCCCCAGGGGTCCAAGGGGCGTCTGCTGCAGCATGTTGGCCATCATTTGGCCAGTCGCCGAGCCACCCATGGGTGCGCCTAGCATGACGTTTTGGGAAGGATGGCTCTGGTATGGGCCGGCCGGATCTGCACCAAACGGATCGGCCTGTTTTTGTTTCATCACCTGGATCTGGTAGTACTGCTCGGCCATCATGGACGCCAGGTTCGGGCGGGAATTTTTCGCCTGGTACACATCCCAGAACACCTGCCACCACTCAAAGAGAAACCCCTGGGGCGCGTCCATACTTAACGCTAAACCGGGGAGATTATTCTCCTCGGCAAACTGCGCTACACTCATGGCGGGCGTTTGTGGAGTAGTGTGGTTCAGGGCAGAGCCGTTTTCCTTGTCTCCGCTTTCCGGGCGGTTGATCAACATGGGCGACGTTTTGTTCGACGAGTTTCGGCCCATCGGCACGGACGGGAGATCCGCCTCCGCCACGAATGTCTTGGCCGTTTCCGGGAGCGTGTTCTTGATCAAAAACTCGTAGATGTATGCATTCAAAAGCTGGCGTGCGTTCGTCACTCCGCGGTCACTCACGCTACGGGAACTGTTCATAGTAATCGGCGGCTGTGGGACCAAGGACGCCGGTGAGCTGCTCAGATTCATGCTCAGATTTACCGCCATGTTGAGGTGGCTGCCGTTGGGCGTTTCTGCCGCCTGTCCGGGCGTCCGCTTGCTGTTCATATGCGGGGTGCTGTGGTGGCTCATGCTGCGGATTTCTGCTCAAGGGTCGGCGGGCCACTGGTCCGGCTTTGTGTAGCGATATGTTTTCTGTCTCTTTTCCCGGCGGCTATCGCTCTATCTGTGTATGTCTAGGTTGTTTCTGCGCGGTGGTTGTTCGTGGTGACAGTGCTCGACTAAGCAGCGGCTCGAATATGTGTGGACCTGTGAAACAGAATAAGCGGTTCTCCCGTTCTAAGCGTCTTGGTGAAATTCTCGAGTTCCACCGAGTTTCAGACTGTGTTTTTCCCTTGCGGTTGTGGTTTGGCCCTTCGAAAACCTGGCGAGTGTGTGGTTGGGATATTCGAGGCGAGGCTGAGATTCGAGAATTTCGGCCGTTAGTTAAGGTGGACGTTATAGAGAGATCGCCTGCGTGAGAACGGGTGCGGTTAGCGAGTGCAAGGATGTCTTTTTTTTTTTTTTTGCTTTTTTTCCAAGCTTTTTTCCAAGCTTTTTCTCTTTCCTTTTCCCTCCTCAACTTACCGCACTGGGCCGATACCGGGCGCCCACTGAGACAAATAAAGTGCAGACGAACAAAAAAAAATACATGAGACAAGGAGAAATGGGAATTAGAGGGAGAATAGTAGAGAGGTCAAACAAAATCAAACCACATCACCAGCTTGTCAGATCAAACAAGTCTAGTAATTTCTAGTGGACCGAAGGGAAGGGAATACCATCACAGTCTATTTTTTAGTTTCTCTCGTTATCTGAAATTGTAGGTGTGCGGCTCTGATTTGCTCGGCTCCCGTCGATGTGGCTGAAAGTGAACGTGAAGTCGGCGCCAGCAAAGAAGGCTTTGCCGACCACCGCACATTTCCCCTGCCTGAGCCACGCACCATCTAGAGTTTGTTCATTGTTTCAAAATTAGCGCTTTTCCCCTCATTATATTATTTCATTGCCGCGAGCACGGCTATTATCGCCAGCCATTGTTAGGCCCTACGGATGACTTGTCTTTTCGCTTGGCTGTTTTCTTTTGTCCCCCTTCCACCAGGCCTTATTCTTCGTGGTAATCTATTATCCGTTCTATTATCTAACCTATTATCTATCCTATTATCTATTACACGAAGATCCGCAGTCCGGCTCTGCCTAACCGAGTACTTTTTCTGCTGGCTCGTGCCAATCATGGGGCGGAGACCCATGCGCATTTAGTAATCAACTAAAAATCCATTTGAGTTACATACAACCTTGTACATACAATACCAGACCCGACCATAACGAACGGAAACCAAAACCCAAACGATTGACCACAGAGACCACAAAGCGTAGCTCCATTTTTGGTTTCCCCGACCGAAAACACATAAATATTTTTTCAACAAACAACACCCCGCCGTAGAAACAAACGGGCGAGGTCCTCCCCTACCTTAGATAGGATTCCCGAGCACATTCTGTACGGGCCCACAACATCCCCATTACACTCCTCTTATTATTTTTGACATTTCCCCGAATTCTCCAGAATTTTTACCTTCCCTTGTGAAGCGGGAGTTGGCCCACGCCCCAAATATAATACAATCTTCTCGCCTCAACAACAAACTTTGAGACCACCTTTAACGCATGTCACGTGATACACAGAACCCCAAATTAGCCCCACACCGCCGCGTCTCCGGCCACGTTTTTGCTATTGTTACCCCAAATGTTAGTCGAGGATGAGTTGTAGCTCGACCCCAAGATTTTGCTTGACGAGTTGAACATCGGCAGGAAAAGCAGCCCCGAAAACTCGCTGCCAAAGGGGTCAAATGTAGATAAACCATCCTGTTTTTTTGCGTCCATCAACAGGGGCGAATCGCCAGGATTTCCCATGATCCCGGGCACCGCCGAGAACACCTTTTCGTCGTTGAACACTTGTGGAATGTGAGGCGTCATGCCCACCATTCCAGCATTTTGCAATCCGGAATTCGCCTGGGCATTTGCAAGAAGCGACTGATTTGCAAGGATCGGGTTCTGCTGGTGCCCGGGGGTGTTCCTCGATCCTAGTTGTCCAGTGTTGCGGAAATTACCGCCATATAAATCCAAAGGCTGCTGGTCATGAGCTTGCTGACCATAGTAGCCGTACTTGGTATTCTGGTAAAAGGCGTTGCTGTTTGCCGTCTTTGCAAGGTTTTGGTTTTGATGGTGGGCGTGCGGATTCTGGGCAAGGGGCACCATATTGGCATTTGCCAAGTGGTTTCCAGGAACGCTGGCCATGTTATTGGTGGCCTGTCTGTTGTTATTAGTAGCTGTGTTACGGCGGCCGTAGTACGACAACGGTTGGTTCTGGACCTCGATCATCGCCTTTTCGATGGTTTCCATCTGATTAGCGAAAGGCTCCGAAATAATGGAACGGGTTGGACAACTCATTTTGGCATGAACGTTTTTTTATGGGGACGAGATCTCAGTGAGGTAGCTGGATTTCACTTCTTTTTTTTTTTTGCCTGGAAAGTCTCTTCGAGATAAGGATGGCACAACTCTAGTGTTTTTGTAAAGTTCTGTAAGAGAACTGGCTTTTGTCGTGAAAACAGGTGGAGATGAAAATTTGACCAAGGGCTGGAAATCGCTCGAAGATGAATGGTTACTGACCGGTATCTGGGGGATGCACGGGTGCGCGCCCGGGGTCCAACGTGTTTTCGCTTGTTCTCGCTTTTTGTTACTTTTTCTGCTCGCCCGTGCGAGTCCTCCTACACCTTAGTGGTGTTACTGCAGATAAAGTGTACTTCTTTCTTTTTGGCTGTGGATGAGATAAAAGCAAATTAGAGATTCATCATGCTACATATTCTAGTCCCTTCTGTAGGTCTTCCAGCTGGGTACTGTTTCGTGCTTGTTTTATCTTCTGTATATTTTTCTGGGTTTCGGACCTCGTAGATGCCAAGAATCTCTTACCTGTATACCAGTGCTAATCATGCCTCCAACATCGAAGCATTTACTTCTAGATGTAACTCTTTAGTTTCTTCTTTCGGCCAATGACCACGATATGTGCTCATTTTTTCTTTGCTTCATTCGTCCCGTTACGCCGAATGAAACCTGGCCACATATAACCACACGTGATGAAACCCTTTTGCTTCCGACAAAGATAGAAACATGTAGCTCACAACATTGCCCTTCTCGTTTATCGCGTCTTCTTCTTCTGCTTTATCTCCTCGTCCTTCAGCGGGTGCAACTTCACGTCCGTTGGGTAGTCGGGCCTGTTTCCTTGGTAGCCCTGCGACCAGTCGTAGCCTCTTGCGTACGCGAAAATGCTGCCGTTCCTGTTGAACGCCGTGGCCGTGATTGGCGCACCGACGTTGGGGAAGTTTTTCAATCTCTGCTTGGCGTCCTTGTCCCAGAAACAGAAGGTACCGTCAGACCCCGCGGTGGAAAACGTGCCGTGGATCGGGTGGAACGAGATCGCGTTCACCGTATAAAGATGCGTCTCGCTGTTGCTCACCGATGTTGTGCGGGGCGGGTTTGTACCGTTGGCGGCCTTGCGGTGGCATCTGAACGAGAAACCCGATTTCTGCTGCTCTGCGTCGTCGATATACTGGATTGCGCAACGGGCCTCGATCGACGCAATCGCGTACCCGTTTCCTTGAGGGTAACATGAAATGGCCCTTGTCTGATACTTGAGCGGCGACAAAAGCTGCTTGAAGATCTGCTGTGGGTTGGTCAAGTCAACGATAACCACGTGGCGTTCGGCACACCCGACCACCAAAAGCTTCTGAGAAGAGTCCATACAATACACCTTATCTGGGAGCGTTATCACCGACACCGGTTGCGGCGAGCGCATGTCCCAGTACTTCAATGTCTTGTCCCACGACCCACTCACGACCACTTCCGTATTGGTGGGACCGCAAAGCACTGACCGTACACACCGCACGGGCGCGTCGTGGGCACCGATTTGCTGCAGTTGCTGCGTTGCCAAGTCGAAAAGTTTGACCTGTTTGTCTGCTCCGCCACTGACCACACGAGCGCCATCAGCAGTCCATCTGGCACTGAAAACGGGCGCCTCATGCTCAAAAAGAGCACGGCCCTGACTGTTACCGGAGTTCGGATCGATGTCGTAGATACGCACCTTCTTGTCCCAGCTCGCCACGGCAAGCATGTCCAGCTGCGACGAAAACGCCAAATCCGTGATGGTGTCTTCCGGTCCGTTGTTGACGGTGATGTCATTGATCAATTCCTGACCCGTGGCGGCACTTGTCTGTGACGCGGCGTTGGCGCTGGAGCTGAGAAAAGACATGGTGGATGCTGGAAGATTTTGCGATTATGTGGTTGTTTTTGATGATCCGTGGGACTGGGTTTCTGGTTATTATAATTGCCGTGGCCAAAAAAAGAATCAGAAACGACCAACGAAAGATGAGAGGTCAATGAGATTGACTATCGAGGAGTCAGCAGTATATGAAATTGGCAGGTCGGCCGGATATTGACGCGTTTGAATGTCTGTGTTGAAGTTTCGGCTAGCTCAGTAAGTTTTCATTTTTTCTTTGCCTTAAAAGCTTGCCGCGCTTCTGGAGTGCATGGTTCACGAGTAGGAAGCTGATGTAGACGGGGACGGCCATGGTTGCAATGTAAAATGTCAGTATTTTGGTGGGATCCACTTTTGTTTTGAAGTTTATTAAATTTTTTTCAATATTTACATGTCACGCAATCTTTTGTACAGCGAACAGTCCTTGTTTAGTCTCGAATGTTGTTTGACGTGCACAGCATGAAACGTGCGCCAACTTAGGCGTCGAAGGCGCAAATTGAAGCACCCCAGTTTCTTTTTGGATCTTGACATTTGTCAAGAAAGAATCACTGGAAAGGACTGAAATCAACAAGTAGCCAGATGAAATCTCTCATAGCTTGTTTTAAGTTGGTCTCGTAGGGAATTTGTCGAGGATACATCTGAGAGAGGTCGCTTCGCACTTCTGAGCATTGGACTAAATTGCAATTCATATTGTTTTTTGTAGACGTGGTTTTTTTTTTTAAATAATTGGAATATCATAGCCTTGGAAAAGAAAAATACTGGAAATACTTATTAATCAGAGGGCACTTTCGGAACACCTCTAAAGCTTTCAACGCAGACCTTGCTTGTTAGACTCATCATGGCAACTGTGACTCTGGGGTAAGTTACTTCAGTATCGAGACAGAAAAAAGGTTAACATCTAATTTTTCATTCCTGATTTAAATAGAAAACTCTCAAGTTTGCTATATTTACTTGAAGAAGCGTCAATCGCACTTGCGCAGGGTTGTAAGGCATCCCAATGTATAAGTTACCTCAAACGCCACTCGCCTTACGCAACTACCCCAGCTGAATAATTGATTTCCCACTTCAATTTAGAAAGGAGGACTCGTTACACTAAACTATCTGCTCAAAAAATAAATTATAGTAGTCTTGAACCTATAGCCTATTGGTGATGAATGGTTTCACTCATGATTATTGAGAATACTCATACTACCAGCTCCCACCTATCGCATTTGCCCTTCCCAATTACAATCAATTGGACTTGAGCGCCTTCTTGGTTCCTGTTTTTAAAGCTGTAGAAGACTGTCCTTAGGTCTTCACATAGAAGAAAGGAGCCAAGCAAGTTGGAGATATTTACATAATCTTGAAAATAAATCACCCTATATATCGCACGAAAATAGACTTTATTTTAAGTATCAGCTGCGCCGCTAATTGAACACACGGTAAAGTCGACAATCGTCGACTATCCAAATTAAGAGCAAATGCCATCACTGGGAGATGTCAATGGTGAGAGAAGTTAGACCCGAGTAAGTGTAAACAGTCTGATCCGATGTGAAATTTCTCCTCGCAGAGCAATTTTACTATACCCCGTGCGCTTGTGGCATACTCCAATCATAAGGAACGAAAAAAAGATATCTATCTAATCTTGCATCTCACTAAATTTTCTCAGATTTTCTCTCTTGTGATCTGTGATTGCATCAGATCTAGTTCGTGGCTCAGAGCTAAAGTACGCCAACAGTGCAGCAAGATTGCACCCACTTTTGGCTGCAAAATGTCGTCCGCGGTGTCAGTAACACGCCAAAATCTGCTGGAAGCTCAAAGGAGAACATCCAGGAAGAAAATTGGACATATGAAGATGCGATTGTTTTGCCACTGATCTCCTAAATCTACAATCCAATTTCTCTTTCTGCTCAGCTTCGTTATGTTTAGAACTGAAGGTTCGAAGTGTCTCTACAGTTAGTTGACCAGCTCCTGGGGCTCACGGTTGTGGGCATACCAGAAAAAAACACAAATATAAAAAGAGAGCGGATTTCCCTCACAAAAACATCTTTTTATACCACTTTCTTGCCACCATTATTCTGGAAACTACACAAAAGGTTTCTTGAGCAACACTTATTTTTATCTGCTGTTCATCTGAGAAAGTCGCAAACCACCCACTGACAGGCTCTTGCCTTGTAGCTCTTTTATTATTGATTTTGTGGCCTGCTTATAAGGCTGTTGGTGCTCTAACTACTCTGTGAGGAATTGCACCAATCACCTCGTGGGCCGCTAAGAGCTTCAAGGGAATGAACCTCAGACTCGCAGGGGAGGGCTCGCCTCTTCGTTTCCATGTTTTTACAAATATGGGAGCTTCTGGGGGCTCCTCCACAATTTTGCCACCCAACCCGACTCTTCCCAGAGCCCAGGTTGGGGAGCAAAAACAAACTAGGACGCCGAAGAAGACGATCAAAACTATCATTAAAGCTCTCTGCCACAGATTGGAGTATCATTCTGAGCCCGAGATCCCTGACTACGATACTACTAGTTTTGTATCTCTTTCTGCGTCTGACTTTCGCCTTCCATTGGCTATTAAAAAACCTATACTGGTACGCTCGATATTGCGATTTTTTGCTCTTAAGATGGTAAGCCCAAGTATTCTAGATGTGCTTTCTCTTTTTGTCTTGGCTACCACGGGAGCTAGTTCAGTGGACCCTGTCACAACCTCTACCAGTGATGACAAGTCAAATGCACGCAAGTCTGCTTTCTTGAGGCTGATGGCTCGGAAAGTATGGACTTTCACTAGAGCACTTCACAAGTCATTACTACAGAGGGAGTCTCTGAGGTTGAGAAACTTTCCTGAAGAACTTTTCCCTCACCACGAACGTCAAACTAATTCTGCTCATAGTGGCAATTTGGGGGCAACGTGGATACCCAGCAGTAATGAATCCCGAGCAAACCCTTGGCTTTCTTCTGCTAACGATCTCCATCTTGCTGACGGGTCCACCGATTTCATGAGTTCTCCCTTTGCTAACACGTCGCTCTTTGCACACAAAACACAACACTACGGTTATTGGACTTCCAGCCACAAAAGTCCTAATTTACAAATTGTCAGAAGTATTGACGATATCATTGAAGACATAAGTGGATTTAACCGCTTGCAAGAGGCGACGACGGACTTGGATTCTCTCGACTTGCACTCATTCTCCGGGGCCGAATCGGGCGAGGAATCGGTGCTTATATGTGGGTTTCCCGACAAGATACCCTTTTTAGATTGCTTCTCTGGATGTGCAGATATTTATGATAACATTGAATCTGGGCTCTTGACGATTCAATTTGCAGCCATTGACTTTGGCGCAATGGCCGATTTGGCCTCAGCCGAAACTGGCGCGGAATATGATTTCGCGCTGAACACAAAAGCGGAATCCATGACCTCGGAAGTGACACGTGATACTTCCATGTATGCATTCCTGGATTTTGCGATTGTGAAATCCGAGGAGCCTGAAGATGCAGGAATCATAGTCGCCTATCTTGACTTTCCGGCACCGGGTGTGGTGTCGCCAAATCTGCGGACCGCGCAGTTTGCATCAGAGAATTTTGCAACCTTGGCTTCTGCAGAGTCCGCACTGGACTCTAACCTGATTCTGAGTTTTTTTGACGAGAGTGATGCGGATAGCTGGATGGCCTCGCCTCCCATTTTAGTGAAAGGTAAGATTGAAGGAAATGGCATGGACGAGTCCCCAAAATTTCCACAAATGGATGAAACTGAACTCGAAAATTTTCAGTTGTTTGATCTTGCAGATATGGGAACCCCAGAGCCGTTCTTGTCAACTTCCCAGCTTGTTTCTTCAAACTTGATCTCTACTACTTCTATCTCGGGGGATGATTCCCAAGTTAGCTCACCAGATATTACGATGGAGCCAATACGTGCGCCTGCAGTTTTTGCCAATATTGTGACGTCGCTCGTCAACCAAGGTTCGCCTCCAGAACTTGTCAAGGATAGTGTTGAAACCTCACCGGATTTGTCGTTGAATAAATTCAATGACTCTAACATCTCAAATTTGCAATCTGGTTTTCGGGGTGATTTTGGAGCAAAACCTGATGGAAACCTCAAGGAACAACACTTCACTGACATTGTTTTGTGTCCAGTCCCCAAGTTAACAACAGAACTGAGTTTTGGCGGGAATGACCTTGAGATTGAGGATCTGAGTGACATCTCTAGCTTCGACGAGGACGAGGATGATGCCATGATTGACCTTCTTTTGGCCAATGACCAGCTTGAAGACCTTGAGGATACGGAAGACTTGGCGGATGACTGTCGTCTGAAGCTCTTCAAGTCCACGTCACTTTGGATAAAAACGGCCTTGTTGCTTCTTGAGTTCGACAAATCGAATCACCTTGCCCCTGGGCGTCTGCCTAAAAGGATACGCTTTTCGACCGACCAGGGAAGTTGGAGTTCCGGGTCCGACTCTCTTGGAAGCCCCGAAAGCATGATGGAGACGGTTCTGCGGACAAACTCAAAGGGCTCACAGACTTCAGCGAGCCTTGCTGGTCAAGCTAGCACAAGCTCTGGAGTGCCCACAGAACTTGACAGCGTTTTGAGTCATATTGGTGAGAAGAGTACGGATGAAGAAGCCCGAGTATTGAGAACAATTGTGAACAACTATCGTCGTGTCTTTTTACACTTGCAGAGAAACGTTGTTTTGCCTTGCAATCGAAAAATCATGGATTTGATCAAAGACATTTTGGCTGTTGGGAACATGGAAGCAGAAGTGCATGCTTGGGGTTCGGGAATCGCCAATGAACTTGGAATTGTAAGTGAAATCTTGGAGGAGAACGGGGAGATTGACTGCGCCTACTGGCACATCAGACTTGAAGAGTGTCGCCGTGTCCTTGGTAACATGGATGCGAGATTAAAGACATTGCAAGCTGATATCTCGGCCCTTCAAACTGGGATTGCGACTCGGATTAAGGACATCATTGACAACATTACTAGGATACGCGCAATGCGAGAGCGCATCTTGAAGAAGTACTTTCTCTTCTACGACCACAACCATTCACAGGGTAGCTTTGGTTTGCAGGAAGTGCACCAATACACACACGTGAACGAGTACAAGAAGAGTACCATTTGGCATGCCCACGTTGATGTTGACGGATTGAAGAGTCTCTTGACCGAGGACATGAACGCTTTGGTGACAAACAACGATTCGGTTCGGAAGATGATGAAGCTGATTCACGAAGGCCTTGGATTTGTTAAGAAGGCAATGTGCTTGTACGAGCTGATGCAACAGTACAGACTCTCTGTGGAAGTTATTGCTGGGGAAAGCCCGCATACCGGTCACGACTCTGCCCTCGAGCGAAATTACAGCATGGACTCAGCAGCCGAAGACAGCAATGGGAAGAAGATCAAGAGAAGGAGAAGGAGGAACAAAGCCAAGAAGAACAAGAGGTCCAAGAACAAGAGATGATTGCGCGAGAACCATTTCCAAGAAAAACTGTGCCCATGACTTAGATCGCTATCATTGCACTTGCTATACATTCGCTGAAGAAGATCAAGACTAGTCTTGATTTGCTAAATTACATACTCGCTAGAAAATAATTAATAAACAAAGACTTTAACAGAGGAGCATTTGTAAACGAAACTTTTGATGGAGCCCAAGGTGGTTTATCAAGAGCGCGTGCGTGGAGATGTTATGGAGTTTGAGTATTTCGGCTAGTGTACATGTATTTTGTACAGAAGTCACCAGATCTGACGGCTCAAACTTTATACCCCAACGATGACTCCAATAAACGCGAAGTTTTCGAATTCTCTAAAAAAAAACAACCGTGTAGTGGAATAATGGGTGCGAAATCAGCACCCATATGCCACATGCTACAGTAAATACCACACCCGGCAAAGAAGAAAATTGCAATATAAAAAGGATCCAAATCTTTCACGAAGAATAAATTTCCACTACTTTTCGCTTCTTTTGTCAGACTGACACAGGGCACACGAAACACCACTCTACATCACCATACCGTGACTGGGCCTGTACATAGGCCATTCCTAGCAGATTGTAGATTGATCTAGCTCTACCACTTCAGTAAACACCAAACACAACATATCTCACCGCCAATGCCGACGGTGAAGTATCTCGAGCCTGTGGACTATGTTAGTACCGGCCGCGAGGACTGGGCGCTGGACGACAGGTATGAAAATAACACCTTTCTCGACTGGATGAAGGAGTCCAGTGCAAAACTAGCGGGCCGTTCGACGCTGAAAAAATGGACCGTTTTGATCATTCTGTCCCTCGCCGTGGGCTACACTGCGATTTTTATAGACTTGGCGTCTGTGTGGCTCCACGATTTCAAGAAAGGCTTGTGCCTTTCGAAGCTCGACCGCTGGTCGCTACTAAACCCATATCTGACGTGTCCTGCCAATGATTGGTACGACTGGCTGAAAGTGATTGCGGGCAAAGACACCGCGCTTTCTTCGATTTTCTTTGACTTCCCAATCTACCTCGTGTTTGTATGTGTGCTTGTGCTGGTTGCTGGCGTTATTACAGTCACCAGGGCACCGCTAGTAAAACAGAGCGGGATCCCGGAGATAAAGCTCATCATCGCCGGATTTAACTACTACATGGACACGTATCTCGGTCCACAGATGTTCATGTACAAGATCGGCGGTCTCATTTTGGTGGTCAGTTCCGGGTTCTGGCTTGGAAAAGAGGGGCCCTTAGTGCATATAGCATGCTGTATTTTGACCATCTGCTTCGAATACGTGTACGGCAAAAACAAGTACGAGGGTCTCCGGCGCGAATTGCTCAGCGCCGCAGTGGCTGCTGGAATTGCCGTGGCGTTCAACTCCCCCATCGGTGGAGTGTTATTTGTGGTGGAACTTCTACCGTCGTACTTCACGCCGATCAAGCTCATGTGGAACTCGTTTGTTTCGGCGACGATTGCCTTGGTTGCACTATATGGGTTTAAAGTGTTTACCGACGGCAGGAACTTCATAGACGAGACATTGTTTGAGGTGCTGTTTGGCAATTTTAGTTGGCTCTTTATGGAGACCATTCCGTTCATATTCCTCGGTGCTGTTGGTGGGCTATACGGCCATCTTTACACGCAAACGTACCTCAAGTATGCCGATAAAAAGTGGAAGCACAGGCTATGGAAAAATTTGGCTACGTTGTTCCGCACATCCGAGAGCAACGCTCCTTACATCGAAATCTTGCTTGTTGCCGTGGCGACAGCTGTTCTCACTTTTCCGTTTCTGATGACCAAATTACCCTTGAGTGCTTTCTTGAAGCTTCTTTTCAAAGACTGCCCCACAGAAACGTCGACCACCGAGACTAATTCGGCCAACTTCATGTGTGGATCGTCCTCGGTATCCACGATTTTTAAGCTTGGCTATATCTTCGTGCAGGGCTTCATTCTCTCTTCCTACAGCTATGGCCTATCGCTCCCTGGCGGAGTCTTGATGCCATCTTTTGTATTGGGAGGCACTCTTGGGAGATTGGTGGGAATTTTGTCCCAGCTCATCCAGAACAAAATTGGTGCTTCGGCGCTTTCCACGTGTACCGCCAAATCGTGCATAGTGTCGCCGTCCTCATATGCCGTTGTTGGGTCCGCAGCGTTTGTCACGGGAATCACAAAACTCACTTTATCCGTAGTGGTGATCATTTTCGAGTTGACTGGTGCTGTCACGTACGTGCTTCCGATAATGGTGGCTGTTATGACGTCCAAATTCTTCAACGACTACCTCTGCGAGGAGAACATCTACGATTCATGGTTGAGCCACGAATTCAATACAAAAAACTCAAGCGACTCGGTACAGGTGAATCTGGGCAAAGGAGATGGGCTCTGTAATTTTGGCAACATCTCCGCACGATTTAGGGCACGCTTGCCCGACGTCTCCATTGACACAGTGATGGTGCCGCTATACAAAACCAGACATTTTGTGCTTTTTCCACAGGAGCCTTATTCACTCAGTAGCTTATACGGCTATTTATCCGATGACAATCACGAGGGGTACCCGCTTATTGCCAGCGAGGAAAACCCAATCAATTTGGGCTACTTGAGCAAGAAAACAATCTACCGCCTGATCCTAGAGGCTATTGGAAATGTACAGTCCACTGCGGTTTTGCTATGCTTCCAGACAAAAGTGCCCCAGTTTGTTTTGGCCGAGCAGCTAGCGTTTGAACAAAAAATTGCGAATAAGGACGAGAAAGTGCACTTCATTCCGGTGAAAATCGAGCACCCGACAGCAATTGTCAAGAAGACTGCGTCTTTGAAACAGGTGATTGAATTGTTCGAGAGGCTTCACTTGAATAACTTAGTAATTCACGACACGTCCAGCCAAGCGTGTGGATTTATCGACCGATTCAGATTATCCCGTTTAATACACCTGGGCTTTTCGGAGCTTCAAGATCGATTACCTTCCGAGGACGGGATCGCCAGTGAATTTGAGATTGGTAGTGACGATGACGAGGCCGATTCTCATCAGCGTCTACGGAGAGTCTAGGAGTGCAAGTGTTTGAAATTCCAAGACTTTCCAAAAAGGGTATTTTGTTCTAGTGCAAATGCTGGCTCTTTCTACTTCAACATCCCCAAGAGTGAGTCTGAAAGTGCCCGCAATATACAGAGGAAACTTATGTAGAGACGAAACAACCAGGTGATTGTCTATCACAGATAGGCCCGTCTGCGACGTATAAATTTCCCAACACCCTTAGGAGAAATGAATGGAAAACTATGTCTCTCATATTTCTGAGCGACTTTCATCATGAAATCAATGCGTGAATTCTCCACACAAGACTCCGTAGTGGTCCCAGTTAATGCGTGCACGATACACGCGTTAACTGTGGAGTGCGCACAGTCTCTTTATCACCATCATGGATCCTCGGCCTCCGTTGGGCACACTTGTCATCGAAAATGTCGAATCACTAGGCCCGAATGCTGTGATTGGAATAGACACGCAGTTTTTCACCGTGCAGCACTTTCTCAAGGGAATCAAGCTTATTCCTGGAGGACATCACCTTCTTCACTTCTCAGAGTCTGCAGATGACGGGGTATCGATGAGACATGCGTGGTGGTTTTATTGTGAAGATGGCGAAGTCTTGACTGTAAAGTGGGTGGATGAAGTGGCCACATTTGCAACACACGACCGGTCAAAGACAGACCTTGGCGACATTTATCAGTACATGGTGAGCTATCCAGAAAACCCCGAGAGATGGCGAAAACTCAGCGAATTCATCGACTCTGAGGCGCTCGAAGAATATTTGCCCAGACGAGAGCAGTCCATCACCACCGCTACGCCCCTGGCCGAAGAGAATATGGTTCTTTTGGAGATATTGAAAAGCAAGAAGCGAGACATCTCCTTATCTGACCAGTCTGCCGAGGAATTGAGGTACACGATAATCGAGCCGCAAAAACGAAGAGCCGATGCCGTGGCAGAACAATTAACGCTGGATTACTTGGACAGGTCGTGGTACCTTGCTGAGTTGTTCGGGCATGACATCGAACTCTTCCTTGCAGAGGTCCAGATCTCGTTTGTTCATTTCGTGGTCTTGTGCAACTTGTGCTCATGCACACAGTGGATGAACCTTCTCGGATTGGCGCTGAGCAGCGGGGAATTCCTACGTTCCAATCACACGTTTTCTTCTCGTTTAATACACATTCTCAAGGTCCAACTACAGACGTTGCCTGCAGAGTATGTCTTAAAGACACTGGGCGTGCAGGTTGTCGAAACTGAAATCTTACAGAAGGTTTTGAGCCAATTCAATGAAACTTTTGAAGAAGCAGAACAGTGGCAGAGCATTTTAGAAATTGCTCACAAGAAGTTTGGGCTAGCCTCCCCGACAAGAAGGAGTCTTGACGATGATTACTTTGAGGTCTACGATCTTCTGGGCCACGACGAAAACGACGAGGATGCGCCGGCAGTTGTATTCTGAGGCAAATATATACAGAATCCTCATCTATGAGCTCTCGCTATTTGGGTCCGCCATCGTCTCCGTGTCTTGGAGTGCCTTCAACTTCTTGATCCTGACTCTCTCCTTGGCCTGGAACAGCTTCTCCGATGCACGCAACTTGACTTCGCGATCTACGATTTTCCCGTGCAAGATGTCCTTCCCCAGTTCCAATAGACGAGTATACTCCTGTCTATAGAACTCCTTCTCGTCCATTTTCAACAGCCGCCACTCAATGCCGACTTTTTTCCTGGCCTCCTTGGACGGGAGATCCTTGTATTTCCCGTAACTGACGGTCATGAAGTAATTCCACGCGTTCGTGAAAGTGATGGTATCGATTCGGGTTGCTTTGAACTGCTTGGGCTCAGTTTTGGAAAGAGAAGCTGCATCAGGTTCATACAGCGTATCGGTGTACCTCAGCTGTTGCAAGTAAAGCTTGATATCGTTTTCCAGCTTGGTGTCAGCAGCGGTCTTCTTTTTCGGTTTCGGCATTTTTTTCAAATCTGCCGACGCTGCCCATTCGTCCACGGCCTCCTGCACCGTGCCGTACTCGAGATTTTGTGATGGGCTACCGAGTTTCTTAGTTAAAGCGCTATTTATTTCGCCCTGTGTCCAACCTCTGGATACGTGTGTTTTCTTAACAAGGACCCAGCCGAACTTGGTAAAGATTCCATTATAGAGGTCTGGGAACTTTTTCAGCTCCGTCACAGAGCTCGCGAGTCTACGGAAACATAGCAAGGATGTCCTCAAAGGTAGTCTGTTTCGAAGAAACATGAAGAGTTTTGGGGAAACTTGGATGAACGATTGTGTGGGATGGTAAGCGTGAGTGAAGAAATACGTCTCTGTAGCGCGGTTGCACAAATGTATGAACCGATCACTGGCGATGCGCGAAGGTCACGTGCGCGACTGCCTCATGGCTGCAACTGCGCTGAGGCTGTTTGACGTTGTCAGGTGAGCTTTTGTCCTTTTGGTTTTACACTTCTGATAGCGTTGATTAGTTTTTGTAACGATAAGTGAATGGTTACTTTGAGTAATAGTCTGAGATGCGGGACCCTCAGTTACAATCGGCCTTCTTGCACTGGTCAGTTTTCTTACAGGGGTGTTTCTATCGGAACCACTGATTGCGTATTCACTCCCTTTTATCGTTGACCACATGGCCCCTGAGTGCAATTGCAAAGTGGACAAAGCTGCCATTTTTTGCCTCTACGAAGGAGAGGAAATGGTGGCAAAAATCTGGCAGAGTAGCCCAGGCAGCGTAAGCAGAGAGATAAGAGCAAAAGAAGACATGCGGAGAAGATGGCTAATTGTACTGGGAAGAGTTCCCGTTCTGGCTTGCACGCTCATAACGTCGTTTCTGGGTCCAATCTTGAATTTTATTCACAGTAAAGCTGCAGTGATATAAAATTGAGGGAAGATGAGTTAGGTACTTTGTAGTGGGAGACCATATGCGAAATTGTGGTGCTGCCATCTTATATTTTTCGAATTTTTACCAATTCAATGACGCAGAGATGGCATAACTAGTCCACTTGAGCATTCGACACATTTTTACTGAATCGTAACAAAAGATTTACGCCCGAGTGAGTTTGCTTTTTCAATGACACAATATTTTAATCTCGACTCTTTTCTGCGATCTGCATTTTTTGCCAGAACCGAAGATTTGAAGAGCCAAATTTATTTTGCGTATTTTGACTTTGAAACAGAGGCAGATTCATCATTGAAAGCATGAACACACCACTCTTGCAACCAAAACCTGAAACAACACAGAATACTCCAGCTCGGCATTCAGTTGAATGGTATGCTCTTTATATTATCATACTGCTGTATTCGTTGTTTGTGTCACGAATATGATTCACCAACCACTTTAGCTTACATTCCAAGGTAGACGATGGAATAACAAAGCAGATTTCTCTGTTTCGTGGTTTTTTGAGTCAAAAGAATCACAGAACCGTTTCAAGACTCGGCAATGTTCTTCTGCACTATCCTTTTTAATCACCCTTTGAATCTCGTCAGTTATCAGACCCAAATTATTGCCATCTTCAAGATCAAGTTCCTAGAGACTTTCATCCCTAGTCAACTTCACTTCGCTCTCACCTGCTGTTAATTTCGCTCTCGGTTACCGTTGTAAGAACGTCAGGCCCAAAACATTTAACTGAGTGCACATCAACAATTTCATTAAATACCTCTTTCACATTCCTTTTGAAAAATTTCTCCTCAGGAATCGGTGAAGTATTAGTCTTAGAGTGTCTGGCTTGCTTTATCTGGAATTTCTACTACATTTTGAGTACTTGCCTATGTCTCCATTATCCTTAAGATCAACAGGCTCCGCAAATCTAATCTTCATTTGCGTCTTCGTCCCCATTATTAGCTCCATCTTTGAGCGAAGAAGCCATGAATCTTATAATAGATGCAGCAGTGAAAAAGTCTCCCCAAGTAAGACCACTTGGTACAGCGTCATTCACAACATGGAGTTCCTCTATTTTGGCCCTGGCCGAGCTTTTGATCTCATGGTGGTGCTTCCAGATTAACGTCACGATCACGATCATATCCCCGAATTCCTCACCACCGCCCTTAGGGTAGAAACGGTGTTCAAATCGCAGTTAGTCGAGCAGTACACCAGAATTCCTGACTTCTCACGGCAAACCCCTTTCGTTTTCTAATAGTAGGGTTTCTTGTCTTTCCTAATGCATTCTTTAAATGCAGTCGTTACACACTGCAAGTTCATCGACCCTGAAGTTTCGAGTTCTACACCCACATGTAAACAAGTGCTCAAAATCCCCTGATAAAATTCTGCTTCATAAACAGCAGAAGATTTCTCCTTTCAAAACAGATCTGCCTCCTCATGCCTGAAACCATGGGAATACGCGCCGAAAGCTTTAGAGAAGTTAGTGCTGCTGGATAGCTGCTGGTGGGTCTTGTGCAATGGAAATGTATGGCGACATACTCGTCATGAGGTTTTGAAACTGGTTTGAAGGAAAGGCATCAAGACCCGAATTCGATATTTCGTATTGTCGAGGTGCGTTTTTCTCCTGTTGACATGGCGATGTTATACCCTAATATTTCATTCTTCTGTTGCTGACTTCTCATTTAGGGAAGCAACATTTTTTATTCATCAAAGGATTCCTGCTTAGCGATAAAGTCTTCCGGGGTAAGCGGACGGGTAGATATCTGAGGCTATTCATTGATTTACAGGAATAAATTTAAGTTTGCAGCTTCGTCATACGCAGTGTTGGGCCTTGGAAGTTCCAATGGGTGCATGCGAAAACATAGTGCCACTGCTTTCATAATGCTGAGCAACTTGTAAGAGTAGAAGTGTTCCAAACAAGGAATAACAGAAGCAGAACGAGGAAGTGGTATTTCGTACAATAGACTAAGTTCTGTGGTTCGAGAGTAGCGAGTGCCGTCCAAGAGGAAAACGCCGTAAAATACACGTGATCGAAGTGATGGCTTCATACACAACGATCATACGAGACGACCAAAATTCTACTATTTTTTTCTTGGCCGAACAGCCATCCCACGCGAAATCGGACCAGTCACAACAAGCCGGAATGACTTTTCTAGGGGAGAAGTGATGTCAGCACCCGAGCTAACTAAAAGCAGCACAAGGGCAAGACTCTGTGACAAACTCGCTCCCTTTCTCAGCAACCTCAGATCTAGAAGGAAATGTGCCAAATGCCAAGTCATAATCACACCAGCCTGCATGATCGTCCAGATTGCAAGCTAGTGCGCCGCGGCACGTGACTGATAAGAAAATGGATAGGAGCTTTTCTGCGGCGGCGGAATCTGGCCTGTATCGTAGCGAGAGATACGGCAGCCGGAAAACGGCACGGCTCCAGAGCACGACGAAGTCAACCAGATCTGGGAGGGCCAGCGATAAACACACAAAACCGGATGTCCTTAAGAAAAACAAAAAAAAAATAATAATCAGTAGGCCCTTGCAAATCTGCCCCTCTCAATTTTTTTTCCCCAAACCCGGACTTTTAGTGCTTCTCTTTTCGCAAGCAGCCCGGGCCCCGGCTCCACAGAATTAGCGCACTGGTCCTCTCGGAAAGCGCACTTTTCTTCCGTCCACCAGACCATCACTTCTTCTCTGTTTGCAAAAGAAGGGCCACGCCAGGGAAACACCATAGACACGAAAAGGTACAGCATCATTTTCGGGCACTAATAACAACAGCATAGATCTGTGCCGGCAGCTCGTGACCATCTTTTCCCCCGACCCCACCTTTGGCGGAGTCCCCCAAATCCTCCAGTCGGACCCCCACTTTCTACTAAAACACATTTTTTCATATCACGTATGACGCTTCCCAGGTCTCCATTATTTCCAGATGCTTCGTTGGCACTTTCTCCTCGAAGAGACGATGAGCCCAGCACGCTTGTACCACAATTGCCGCTGCTGCCGCAGATTTCCACGTCGACGCTCCAGGTTTATATAGTACCCGCCGAAAAACACCTTTTTGTGCAAGGGTTCAAACCCGCCGAGTACGAGACCAGACCGCCCACGCTACTCAGGGGCTCGCTAGTTGTGCGCGTGCTCAAAGCCAACAAAATCAAGGCCATTAGCTTGACGTTCAAGGGTGCACAGAAAACAGATTGGCCCGAGGGAATTCCCCCGAAACGCAGCTCTTACACTGAAACCAACGACCTAATTAACCACTCGTGGCCATTTTACCAGGCCGACTCGCACATGCCGAATTTCGGGGCCGATATTGTGGTCCCGGCGGGTAAAACAGGAGGGCCGGATGACGTCACACATTTGAGTCTTGATGCTCATTCTTCCCCCCATTTGGCGCAGCCATCCACGGTGTCTTCTTTAAATACGCTTTTGGCGGCTCCCGATCCGGGCCACAGCCTGTTTGCGGCGTCGCTCATGAAAATGGCCACGTCCACGACCCACAGTTTATCGCCTGTGAGCTCGCTAGTAGATCTTTCGGCGATGCGCTCCGCGCTGCACGACGTAAAGCCGGGTCTGTTTCCGCCGGGCGATTATGTGTACAATTTCGAGCATCCGATTCCGGCGCTGTCGCCCGAGACAATTCTGGCAGCGTTTGGGATCGTTAACTATAGTCTCGAGACCACTATTACCCGGCTGACGACCTTCAAGTCGAATCTCACGGCCAAGCTCCCGATTGACGTGATCCGAATACCGTCCGATAACAGTGTGGAGGAAAACGAGCCCATCATAATCGAACGTGACTGGGAGGACCAGCTCCGGTACGAGATAGTGGTGGCCAGTAAATCCGTGGTGTTGGACACGTACTTGCCTATGTCGCTCAAGTTTATTCCGTTATTCGGGAAAGTGGCGTTGCATCGTATCAGGGTGTACATCACGGAAGACTGCAACTACTACTGTGCAAACAAGACCGTGCACAGAAAAGAGCCCACGCGCAAGTATCTTTTGCTCGAGCACAAGGCGAAGAAAAATCAATCGCTTCTTTCGAAAGACGGGGGAACGACGGCCACGTTCGACCCTGAAGTCGAGGTGTTGCCAAGGGAACTAGAGTTTCAGATGTTCGTGCCTTCCACCATCAACAAAAAGTTTGACTATACGATCCACCCGGACACAGGGGTGGAGAATATCCAGTGCAACCACTGGATCAAGATCTCGTTGAGAATCTCGAAGCAGGACCCGGACAACCCGGAAAAACGCAAGCATTTCGAGATCCTGATTGACTCGCCCATCCACCTTTTTTCGCCTTTGGCTGCTCATCAGAATACGCTTCTCCCTGTGTACACTATGCAGCCCGAGTTCTTACCGGAATACACACAACTTCCGCCAACTTCGCCTGGAGTCACGGCAATCGATGCGTCACACCATCCCACGAACCAGCTGATTCTATCGATTTTTGGGGGTGCCAGTGGCCACAGAGACTCGCCGGAGTTACCCAGACCATCTACGCCGATCCAGTTTCAGCACATCTCCAGTTCCATGGACAACGATGATCCCATACACAGAGATCATGATATGCATCTAGACTCGAACCTCTACAAGCCGGAAAATGACGAGGTGCTCAACGCAATTGGATCACCACAGGCCACTGCGTTTAGCCCGGTGGCATCGCCCGTGGCCAGCCCGGTAAGAAATCCTCCGGAACCGTCGATTAGGCCGCCGCTGTTTAGTATAATGGGTGTGGCTGAAGACACATTACCTCCAGCATACGAGGAGGAAACCTCGATGAGTCTTTCTCCGTTGAGGTTAGACTCCCCAGCACGTGAGAATTCGCCCGCCGGGGGAATCAAGAATAAACTCAGTAAGCAGCTTGAGAATAGGGGCAGAAACTCTTTGTCAGAAAAGAGCTCCTTGAAGAGCAATGGGTCGTCATCTCAATCAGTCAGGGGGCAAAGAAACTCGAATGAAAGCGTCAAAGCCGGTGGCAGATCCGAACCAGCATTGTCTGAAAGTGCAACCAAAGATTCAGAGAGCATTGATCCTCTCTGTCCATCAGTTGAAACGGACAACTCGTCTTCTGGTAAGACCTTGGAGCCCGATAATCGATTCCACGTGAAGGGAATGCTCCAGCCGCAAAATGACACCCTCACAACGGCAATTTATCGTCGCAAACCATCCACAGACAGTCAAATGGATGATCTTAGCGCAGATATTACCGAATTCTGTCCTCCCCTCGTCCCGGCCGCGAACGCCGCTTCGAGAAACTCATCGATCGCTCTGGTGAACTATAGAGGATGTATGCACGAGGACGACATTGGGCAAACGTTCCCTTTGTTATCCACCAACGATACGAGACTTCTGGAGGACTTTGGGAGACACTTCGACCCAATGGGGTCTATGAACGATCTTGTGGCGTCCAACAGATTCGATGACCATAGAGTGCCAAGCTCCTTGACGCATTTTAGAAACCCAAGATTGAGCAAACACTACCAGGAAGATCCGGAGGAGGACAAGGAGATCCTCATGGCGCTCGACAAACTGCGGCAGAAAAGCTTTGGTGTAATTCCCGATGTGAGATACAACAGTCCGCTGGATGAAGAGACCGACGCCAGCAAGACGACGTTGAACGAGATTGGGCACTCGGCAAAAGATATGACCTATGAGGTTCCGCACGGAAACCAACAGATGATGCTTAATTAACTAGAAAATCGCTATGACATTTTTGCAACCTATATATTGAACTTTTCAGACGTTTTGCTGTCCACGACCTTGCCATCCTCCTCTTTGAGCTCTCCAAGCCACTCATACAAAACTCCCAAGTCACGGTTGGCCAAGTCCTCACGCTCGCAAGCCTTGAGGTACCACTTTTTCGAGATATCTCCCAAAAACAAAGAGCGGTTGGCAGACTCGGCACAGCCGGTGGCCAACACCAAATCTTTCTTAGTCAACTTGGTGATAAATCCACCGTTGTACCCAACATCGGCAGGCAAATTGGACTCCTTAGGGTACACGTCAGGAATAGGACAGTTGTCCACAGAGGCCCACGATTTTCCGGTGGAAACAGCCACAAGCTTGGCGTATTGCTGCAAGTTCAAGTTGAACGCCTTCGCCAACTGGAAGGAGTCGGCCACAGCCAAGTTGGTCACAGCCAACAAGTAGTTGTTGGACAATTTGGCGGCAAGACCCGCACCGTGCGTCTCTCCGCATGGAAAAATGTTTTTCCCCATGATGTTCAACAACTTGGTCAACGCTGGCGACACGTCCTCGTGGGTTTTTCTGGAAAGCATAAAGGACAAAGTGGCCTTTCTGGCACCGGCCACACCTCCGGAGACTGGGGTGTCGATGAAATCGAAGCCGGGAAGCTCCTTGGTGAGAAACTCGTGCACCTCAGTGGAGGTCTGGATATCGATGGTGGACGAGTCCAAAAGAGTAGTGGCAGTGGCCGCGCTAGCACCCTGTGCTTTTTGAGCGGCGACAAACTCCTGCGCAACTTTCTTCACGTGCTTGCCCTCTGGAACCATGGTGACGAGGAAATCCAAAGGCTTGTCGACTTTGGTGACGAATTCGGCAGTGCTGGAAAGCGACTGCAATAAGTGCTTGTTGGCTGGATTCTCCTTGGTGACAGCCTCCACAAAAGCAGCGGTGGCCTCAGGCACGACATCGTGGACATAGAGCTTGTCCAGCGGCTCCAAGGCGTTGTAGATGTGTTTGGCCATATACTGGCCCATTTGGCCCAAGCCAATGAATCCGTAGTCTGCCATCACTGGCGTACTGGAAGAGAGGCATCTGCGGGCCGCAGCCGGAACCGAGAAAAGGCGGTGGGTTTGTGCTCTGAGCATTTTGGCAAAGCAGGGATATAAATAACTGAAAGAAGGACGGTGAAGTAATTTTTCAAACCTTGCATTTGCGGGAATTTCATTTATATTTATACGAGGCAGGATGTGGAATTCCCCCACACTTTCCTGTGCGGCTCGCACGATATCCACGGAATACGATTGAGGGGGAACAAAACACCAGGAAACGGCAAAAAAAATCGGGCTGCGAAGTCCGACGCCGGATAAAGAGAAATGGGAAGTGTGGATGTGGGTCTGTGGGTCCCAAATTGTTTCTGGTGCTCCGTTGGGTTCGTAGATGATACGAACTATTTTACGTGTGATAACGGTAATCGATGGCTGAGACGTGGCAGCCAGAGGCTGTTATTCCACGTATTTGTACATGAATTTCCACCCAAGTCCCCAGGGAAAAGGATATCAAGTGAAACAAAAAATTTAGCCTTCATCCGTTAGTCTGCCATCTATTGCTCTACGGTTTTCCTTCTTCGTTTCGTTTTTCGTGGCCCCAAAGGTATTCCGGACCTCCACGGTAATATTCCATGCTAGTTTTTCGCGGGGCATGTGCGCTGTGCGTCTGCCCGGGCCGGAAAAGCCAATTACGAGCAGTTATTCGATTTCCTGTTTTCTTTTTCTGTTTTCATTTAATTTGAGGACTGGCCTTAGATCGTTGAAGAGAAATTTATTTGAATGCTTCTATTTTATTCTGTTTTCGAACTTCATATTTGGCTGGGATAGATGGATGTTGTTAGTGTACCGAGGCGCACTGAAGCTGTGATTCTGGGCCCAAGACGCCTCGAATGCTACGTTTTCGTCATCCCTTTAGCTTCGAGAAGAGAAAATAGACCATGGAAAGGCTAAGCTAGAGAAAAACGTCGTTAGCACCCGTGAGGCACCAGTATCTATTAAAGGCTCGCATATATTGAACTAGTCGAACCATGGTAGCGGCCGAACTTTGCAAATGCGAGTGCGGAAAACTTCTTATTCCTATAGCATCGGTTGTTTCCGCGTTTCTGGCTTAATCTGGAGGCTTGTTAAAGGTGGTTTCTTGGTAGTACATATGCACTATTGATCATGTCAATTTGCCCATACAGAAGCACTAATACCTAGCGCTTCAAACATATTCACCCGACACTTCACAGTAATGGAAAGTAAAGGCATACCTGCTTACTAAACCCAACTTTTACTGCGTCCACACATCATTCTGTCAGCTGGAATCCCTACATTCGGTTTTGAGGTTTTGCACCCAAGATGTTGCAGCAGTCGACCTGATGCGAGATGTGTAAGGAAGTCTTTCGTCGTCTCTACATAATGACGGTTCCATCATTGCAAAGAATCATATGGAGACTTGCCTGACTCGAGCCACTGCAATATACATTCGATTATTACGCAAGTATGTCCAGGTATATGTCTTGGGCGTCATTCTAAACTCACCAACGGCAGTATACCCAGCACAAGAATAAAATGCTCTTCTCTTACTCAAAGCATATATGGTGACTTAGTCTTCACGAGAAGCCCGTCGCTAAGACCTTCCCAGCTAGAATGCTCCCGGGAGTGCTTTTCCGCTCTCGCGCGTGGGCGGAGAACGCACTTCCGCAATGGGTCAGGGCCTCAACCTTCTATGGTTGAAAACATGAAAGAAAAGGTCAAGAAATAAATCAGAAAACTCAAAGACTTCAGATCATCACGACAAAATCACAATCTCCGAAATCTGTGCCTTGTGTGAAAAGTTCTCCCCCGAAAAGTCCGCTACTCCTATCAGTATGAGATTCTCACCGACCGCGCATGTCCAGTATAAAGAGGTGCCATTTCCACCCTTGAGTTTTCTGAGACATCCAGTTGATCTCATTCTTGGCTCCTCTTAACCATGTCCGCAAATTCCGCCAGCAGCCAGGTGCAAGAAAAAACCAGCTACGGCACACGCAAGCCAGGCCCCGCGTACTTTCCGCAGAAGGGCCTGAAGATCTACGCTGATAAAGACTTGTATACCAAGATCGCCAATGCACCAAAGACCAAGGTGGAGTCCCATTTGTGTCCTCCCCGGAGCGGGCTCGCCATCAAGGTGCCTGCCAGATCGGTCGTGCGCTTGACCACGCCAGAGGGCCCCCAGGTATGTGATCTTAATATCTGGAACCAACACAACCATAGAGAACGGTTCTGGGCCGCCAGAACACGCCAGTTGCACTCGGCGCACGTTTCCACTTTCGACAGATTGTGGTCGATTTTGCCTTTCTTGCGTCCCTTGGTCACAATCACTGCCGACACGTTGGGGGGCAGACACACGGAATGGGGTGGCCGCATCAACGATACGTTGGGCACGCGTTGCGACCCGTATGTGGATAAACTTATTTCCGGCGAGGACAACGATTTCCACTGCCACTCGAATCTCGTGCGTGCGGTGCTTCCCTTTGGCTTGACGGAATTCGATGTTCACGATGTGTTGAATGTGTTCCAGGTCACAGGACTCAACGAGTACGACCAGTATTTCATGGAGGCCTCGCCAGCGACCCCTGGCGACTATTTTGAGATGTTTGCGGAGCAGGACTTGATCATTGCCATCAGTGCTTGTCCTGGAGGCGACTTGTCCAACTGGGACTGGGGTGAAAAGGAGGGGGACGACTCGAAAATGCAGGACAATTGTAGGCCCTTGGGCATCGAGGTGTACAGTCTTGACGATGAGTCTGTTTTGGACGGCTGGACTGCGCCTGAGTACGCGCCATACAAAGGCAATCACGGCTTGAAGTTTCCATAGGAAAGTAGAAAGGTAGTGAGATAAAAGAGGGGACGAACAGGGACGAACAGGGAGATATAGGGAGGATTACATAGATTAGATAGACAGTCATTAAATGATAACGAAAGTTCTGGTAGTTGGGGTAAGGTCTTGCGAGAGGTATCGGATTGTGTAAATATTGGTGCTGTTCGTGTGCAATGCATGGTGCCAGGATCGGGATGTTTGGATGGGGTCAGAGGCATCTGGAACTGGAATACCATGTTCTTCGACCATCCGCTCCTCATACTCAGGCTTGGTAAAGTCGTAGTTCATCGTGACCCTGGTCGTTATCCAGCTGTGTTACAGGCTTTTCATCTGTAGATAGATTTTTGATCGTGCTATCGACTTCCTCTAAGATGTTTTCCTTTGAAACAACAAAGGTTCTTATCATGACCTCGGCCATCGCTCTCCCGCTTTAGGTCGTTCCGTCAATGGCATTGCCTAGCCATTCGCTGAGTTCGTCGTCCACAATAAACCCAGCCACGTTGCTTCCCGTGTACTGGATTCTATCGCCCCGCGCAACAACATCCTTCAAAAACTGGAAGGACTCTGTCACGTCTTCTGGGCCCTCCACCTCCACAGAGGACACTACGCCCTTTTTCTCGACGTGGATGGTCACGTGAACATCCTTTGCAGTGTTGTGGAAAACGTGCTGGAACTTCAGTGTTGCTCCGAATTTCCACTCCCACGTCTTGAGCTCTTCTCTTACGGTGGCTATATCTTGCGGGAGTTCGACGTTATCGTCGATTTCGAAAACGGCGCATTTTCGCTCAGAAAAAGCATCCACGAATCCCTGGAGTCCTAGAAGGTCTGTTTGGTCAAGCTCGTTCTCACCATTTTCTGCGTTGTTCTCGTTTACCGAAAGATTTCCATAAGCATGCTGGAATTCTTTTGTCACAGCTTCGATGAAACCCTCCTTCCCAATGTATAAATTGGCCACGGGAGATTTAACCGAGGCCACTGAAGAAGGGGCATGCACTTCTCCAAGTTTAGCTTCGTCCCTATGGAGGAGTTTTCTGAGAACGTCCAACTTCAGATCCAAGAGCATCGTGCCATGGTGGTATGACTTGCCGCGAGAGAGCTTATACGCGGACCCAGACACTTTTTCGTTGGTGTTCTGGGTCACTATATCGCCACGGTGGTTTACCGTTATCTTGACTTTTGCAGATTCCATACCGTTGACAGCTCGCACGACCAAGTTTGCGAACGTGAACCGATCAAATTTCTCTTTGGATGTCATGAACGAGTAGTTGACATTTCCTAAATCGTGCACCACAGTTCCACCGCCTGAACGACGTCTCACTAGGGGGATTCGAAGGTCAGCGAGCAATGGAATATTGACCTCTTTCCACGGATTCTGGTTTTTACCCACAACCACACATGGCGAGTTAATGTAGAACATGAGCCGGTTACAATTGCCTGTGTCGGGTAGCGGCATCTTGTTGTAGACGTAGTCTTCTATTGCCAAGTTTAGATACGGGTCCAGGACTTTCGAAACAAACACCACGGGCTGCAGGGCCGTACACGCTTGCTCAAAGGTTCGTATTTGGGACGGTTGTACAATTCTGTGTTCGTTCAAGTCTTCATTCACATGATCTTTCCTCCGTTGACCATTCTTTTCAATTGTTAGAGCGGCACTATCTGGGTCGTATATGCCCAACTTTTCCCTATACGCCTTCACATCCGGTGCTTCCCTATAGTGTTGGAAATCATCCAAATTGAGGAAATCGTCATCTGCGGGCGTCAAATCGTCATGGAAGGGCACGTTGTGGAAATTCCGCCGTATCAAAAATGGCCTATAATGTATAGCAGGCGCCCGAGTTCGTAGAAGTCTCGAGATCATGACGGTGAATGCAGAGAATGGTGACAGAAGAGGAGAGAATTGAAAATCTGAACGGTTTCTGATAAAATATTGGTATTTGCCGCTAATTCAATGTACACTCTGTCTTATACTACGTATATGATCTTGTCTTAAGCACTGCGAAACGGTGCATCGCATCGGTGGACTCCAGACAGGCCTACTACACACAGTAATCTTAGGCTAAAACAGGAAGGAGAACAAGAGAACAAGTCGAGCTGGCATTTATCCCATAGTACCCAAGCACAAATCTTTCACATGGACCGTGACTATACCTTGGAAAAGCACCTTCTAACCCGGAGCTACGACTCGCAGAGCGTCATTGATGTTCTTATAGATACCAGATATAAGAACGGCGAGGCTTCCGACCCGCATCTTGTTCTATTGCCGACCTCGGGGGTCGAAGGGGTAAAACCAACTTCGAAAAACCGAACTGCTTTGGGCAAAAATGTGGACGTTAAGCCCACAGCCACGCGAAAGAAGAACACCAGAAGAGAGATGAAAGCGTACATCAAACAAACATTGGCTACTCAGAAAAAGGTGTTGAGTAAGGTGAAAGTGTTGCAAAGGCACAGCCAAGACCCTGCCATCGACAAGTGCATTGCCAAATACAACATCCCTAGATTTGACGTGTATCTTCAGTTGAACAGTCTATGGCGCAAATACATCCAGGACCTACTCTTTGGGGATCAGAAAAACCCAAATTTGAACATGGTCTTGCCACGCTTGTCCACAGCCGATTTCAACGGGTGTCGTCTCAGGGTCATCGAGGCAAAAGACCGCAATTTGATCGGCATCGAGGGCATTGTCTTATACGACTCGCAACACTCGTTTATGGTCGTCGTACCACAAATAAAAGAGTCAAATCACATGATTTCACCCGCGCAGAGAGTAGGGGGCTTGAGAGTGCTCTCAAAAAGAGGCACCATGTTTGCGTTTGACGTGGATATCAGTGAACTGGAGAGCGTCAGTTTTACGATTCTTGGCTCGCGCTTTGAGCTCAGGGCTGTGGACAGAGCCTCGAAAAAGTTCAAGAGCCACGGTGTGGAGGACATATATTAGGAGTGCATGGTTTGTTCAGCTTGGACTGTTAGATTAATGTTAGTGGTGACGCGGAAAGCCAACTCTGTTGTACACCTTGGACTCTCCTTGTTGGCGATGGTTTTGGCTGGACCACAGATTACACTGCTTTGTCATGGAATATGGGCGAGTGATGTAACTGGTTTCTACTGATCATATCGTGTATCGCTTTTCGTGGATGATGGCTGATCGGCCCTTCACACGATGCTCTCCGTAGGAGCGGTCATCTTTGTTCCATGCACTTTTCTATAAGAATGTGGAAAAAAGGAGTTCACAAAGACGACTCGATGTAGAATATCCTAATCATAGTTTCGCATAACACAGTGTGGACGGGTTGTGCAAACAGGGTCAGATAGCTACTTGTCTACTCGAATCAATATTCGGTGAATTTTGAACCTACGATGTTTCTCTAACAGAAAAAGTAAGCTTCTATTTTTACTTCATACAATGCATAGTCAGGGCCAAAGCTAATACGTCACCTGCCAACCTAAAGGAATCGTATCAGCAGTCTGTGAGTAAAACCACCCTCCGTGACTTTCGAAAGCGTACATGCTAGCGAATATGCCCATGCTTGAACCTGGAGCTTCATTTAGCCCCAGCACCATCGTTTCATCGTCTGGCCCAGCCGTCCAAATGCGCAAAATCTTCCGGGTCCACGTCATCGTTGATCACCGCATAGTGGTCGAACAAGTCGAACTTCTGCGTATCTTTCAAGTCCTTTACGAAGCTTCTCTGTAGCTCAGTAAGGTTCTCTGTCTCGTTGTACTGTCTCCCGTACCCCGCCTCAAGCACACTCTGCCACGTGGCCTTATACACGTCAAACGTACCCTGCACCAACTCGATTTTATCGTCGAAGACGAGAACCTCGCAGAGCGCACGGATGTCGCTGGTGCCCAAGTCGATGTTGGTGATTTTGTGGGAAATGATGAAGTCCATGATCGAGTCCAAATTGGCGAACCCCGTGTGGTGGGCCGGGAAGACGCTCAGGAATATGTTGGTGTTCGATGCAGGCTCCTGGAACGCAGTGGGAAACGTTTTCAGCGAAATGAAGCGCCAGATGACGGTCAAAAGCGAGTCGATAAACTCGGTGTCGAGCTCGCTATCCGTGAACCATGGCCCTCCAGTGACATCTATCGATGGCTGGAGGTTGTAGAGCATGTATATTTTACGTGTTGGGTGCTTCACGGATTTGATCAGCTTGATGAACCGCTGCAGCTCCAACGACTTCAAGCATCGCATGACAATGTGCTGGTGCATGTTGGTTTTCGCCTTGAGCGTTTTGGTCCAGATGCCTTCTCGTCCGGAAGCCTCTATGTATGTATAGACCATCTGTTCGTCGTCGTTCATGGAGGTGAGCTTTTTCGTGTCCGCTAGCGAAATCACCTGGAACCGCAACTCGTCGCCCACCTTGACCAACTTCATCATTTTGCGGTCGATGAGGCCCTGGGTCAAGCCCAAGAGTTTAACCAAATCGGCCTCGTTGACTAGCAGTTTGAGCTCATCCTGGGTGAACAATTTGGCCAGCGGAGACTCGCACATGCGCAGGTACAAGAGATCGGCCTTGGAGGTGTCGGCCATTTTGATAGACTATTGGAACTCTTTAAGAACAATATGGGTAGGTGAGAGTGGATCTGATGTTGTAGAGGACGATCCGTAGGTGTGAGGTGAGCCAACCAAAATAAATATCCAGAAATTAAATATCAATCAACCGTGAGCGCGGGCCTTTTTCTTTTGAAAGTATTCTTTGAAGTGACCTGGTGCTAACCTTTAAACAGGGCTGTCACCTTCACGGTTTTTTCCAGCTCTGCTCGCTGCGAAAACGGTGCACAACCACAGAAGCTGACATCGCCAAAACTGCTCGCAAGACTGGTGTGGAAACGAGGCTACACTTGCGCGAAAAAATGCTAGATTCTGACGACGAGCCGCGGCCCGCGCCCGTTTTCAAGCTGAAGCGAAAAGTGGCCAGAGGCAAGCGCAGGATCCGGGAGGCAGAAAACGACGACAATGGCGAAATTGGCAACGCTGACGAAACTGCTGATTCCGTCCAGGTGTCGCTGTTTGGCAGTCTCCGAGTGTCTGCCTCACCAGAGCCACTGCGGGTGTCCCGCTGGGCGCGGTACTCCGCGCTAGGCAGCCAAAACCAGGAGGGGGCGAATCAGGAAATAGTAAAAGAGGTGGAGAACACGGAGGTGTTGCCTGACTACGCCATTTTCGACGAGACCGTTCCGGCGCTTTCGTCAGAAAACAAGGCGTACACGAAACTCGAGCTTCCCAAAAACACGTTTCTGCTTCGCGAGTCGCACTTCCGGGACGGCCCCGCAGAGTACGTCTCGCTAGAAAACGAATATGCTGACCCGTACGGCAACGTGCTGGAAGAGGAAAACACGAAGGTGATTGGGAGCGACGACGAGCCCGGAATCGAGGTGGAGATTCCTGTGGCCCCCGTGCGTGACTTGGAAATGTACGACCTGGAGGTGTCTGTAGAAGAGGACCAGCAATTGAGGAAAACGCTGGAGGTTCCCGGGCCAGAGGAGATATTGAGAGATTTGCGAGAGAGGCTCTCGAGGTTGGAGGTGGGGATCAAGCTCAAGGAGGAGAAACGCGAGTCGTTGCAGCAATCGGTAGGAGAGCTAGAGAGGCAGCGGCGGGCGGTGGTCTCTGAGATGTGAGCAGTTTAACGAACAGGGTTCCAGCGAGGAGTGTGCTGATGTACAAGGTACTAATGAACAGTATGAGAAATAGCGGTCATGTTGGACTAGCCGGAGCGATATATTGCAGAATCTCTGTCGATGGATACCATAAAACTAGGTCGTTCCGAGAAGCCAATATATTGGGCATCTTGCCAGATGATCCTTGGAGATGGTCTCTTGGATGTGAGCTACATACTAAAACGGGGCCGATAATTCTCTCATATCATAAGGAAGAGATTTCGGCAGCCATCTCCCTGACGTGCCCGTTGGACAGGCCTGTTATGTCTATTCCGGGCTGGCTTAATCTGCTTTTTGAAATTTGCAATTGCTGCCAGAGACGAGAACGCTTCCTAGGATCTGCCTATTAATGGAGACTTGTCTTTGCTGTCCGCCCCGTGTGATGTTGCACACTTAGAACGGTGACATGAAGAAAGAAAGCCAAGAACCCAGACGTACAGTACTGGACATCGATCTATGGTTCTTACTGTGGACCTTTCCGTTCATTTTTCAGCCTTCCAACGTGTCACCGGGCTGATTTACAAACTCCAGAAAAAGGCAGATATCTCCCTTACAGAAATATCCCTAAAACACTACTAATCAGAATCCGTTACGACGAGAGAAATGGCAGTCTCGTGAGGTATCTCTAGATGGTCAAGTGACGTCACAATCAGGCCCTTCACACAAGGCCCCAAACACCGCAGCGTTTAGTCAGTCATCAGCACCCTCACCAGCCTTTTCATGATCTTTTTTGTAAGCTAAGCCAGCGTAACCTGACCACACGCTACGGCTCCACTGTCCACGTGACCTCAGAATGCCCTTCGCCCCAGCCAATCAATCCGCGTCGTGGGTGCGTGCGCTACCCAAAGATCTCGGACCGCGCTTAGCGACGAATTACTCGATCGGGAATGAGTCAGAGACTCCCTATAAATTCTCCACAATCTCTTCTTGCAAACCCCACAAAACTTTTCTAGTATGTTCAAAAGATACTTCAGTTACTCGATGGCCAAGAAATCCACTTCTGTGAACACGGCACCCCGCCATTTGGTGAGCATTTCGCAGCTTACAGCGGACGAGTTCAGTGCCCTTGTTTCCAAGGCACAGCACTTCAAAAACGTGGTCAAAAACAGCGATACAGCTGAGATCAAGAAAAACCACGACAAGTTGCTCGGCAAGCTTGTGGCGCTCTTATTCTCGAAGAGGTCCACCAGAACACGTATCTCTTCTGAAGGTGCTGCTGCGCATTTCGGGGCCCAGCCAATGTTCTTAGGCAAAGACGATATTCAACTAGGCGTCAATGAGCTGATGTATGACACAACCAAGGTGATCTCGTCAATGACGTCGTGTATTTTTGCACGTGTGAACAAACACTCCGAAATCGAAGAATTGTGCAAACACTCCAGCGTGCCCATCATAAACTCATTGTGTGACATGTACCATCCACTTCAGGCGATCGCAGATGTGCTCAGTATTAAAGAGGCGTTTGGCCGTACAAAGGGGCTCAAATTGGCGTGGATCGGAGACGCCAATAACGTGATCAACGACCTTGCAATTGCAGCATTAAAAATGGGAATTTCAGTGGCGGTTCTGGTCCCAGAATCGATCTCGTTTGAGCACACGATCGTCAGTGAGGCCGAAAAAATCGTGTCTGAAAGCAACGGCGAGCTCACTTTTGAGATTGTTCACGAGCCTAAACAGGCCTTGAAAAACGCCAATGTGATTGTCACGGATACGTGGATCTCCATGGGGCAAGAGGCAGAGAAGGCCCAGAAATTGCAGCAATTTGCAGGATACCAAATTACTCAGCAAATGCTCCAGGCCGGGGAAATTGATGGGGACTGGAGGTTCATGCACTGTTTGCCGAGACATGCAGAGGAGGTCGCGGATGACGTATTTTACAGCGACAACTCGATCGTTTTCGAGGAGGCGGAAAATAGACTATACGCGGCGATGGCTGTCATCGAGGCGTTTGTGGTGAACAAGGGTGACTTACTTAAATAGAGACTTAATGGGACTGTGAATATTCTTCGAAATAGCCCAGAGTGACGCGTGGTGACAGGTACATGTAGAATGTGTATTAGCACTAGAATGTGCGCCAGAATGTGTATTAGAAAAAAATTTGTAATACTCTTACGGGTCATCGCAGGCCATCGGCGTGAAACCTCAGTTGTCCCGGAAAAACCTCATGCGAGATGCCGACAGCGAGGAAGAGTTGTGTATGGCGGATATGCAAGATTCCACAAGAAAAAGCAAGTAAGCGCCGCTCCTCGACGCGGACGCTCAAGAAACTTGGCAGCAAACATTTTTTTTCTTAGCTCATTGTTTGGTGTAGATTCTCAGGACTTGGTAAACATACTTTTGTTACCATACTTTAAGTTGTCGCTTGAGTCGTGTGTCCCATTCTGGCGTGAGCAAAACATGGCCGGTATGCATGTATGTCGCGCGACACGCGTCGCCATAGCAAGAGAAGACGAGATCGGGCGACATTTGTTCGTATAAAAAGAAATACCAAATGAGCGATGCTCATTTCGTGACAATGAATTCCCACGGCGAAAAAACCGATCTCGCTTGAGATAGCGGCATGTGCTTGAAGTGGTATTGAGCTTGCCGCTTGCTGAATTGCTCTGCACTGACGGGCGTGCGGGCCAAGTTCGGCCAGTATTTTAGTGTGCAAGGCTTGCGCCGCCACTATAAACCGTAGTGCGTATGCACCATGACAGTTTTTCCGGCCAATGTTAGCAAGCATTGCTGTGCAGATTAGGCTATTCTGGGCAACGTGACTTGCACCGTACGGTTTATAAGGTTGCCCTCATACGGGCAATGTAAAAATGCCCGCTTTTTTCTAACTCTTCTTATTAGTAATGAGCGCTGAACAAGAATACCAAAACGAGGGCTCCTCCAACACAAACACGTTGGACGAGTCGCCCTCGCTTAAAAACGAAAAAGGATCCTCTGGCGAAGAGGAGCCTGCTTTCAAAGAAAAGCCTGCGACGGCATATGTCTTCATTTCTTTGCTCTGTGGGCTTGTCGCCTTTGGCGGGTACGTTTTCGGGTTCGACACAGGCACCATTTCGGGGTTTGTGAACATGGAGGACTTCTTGTCCAGATTCGGCCAGCAGCGCAGTGACGGAACGTTCTACTTGTCCAACGTCAGAACCGGGTTGATTGTGTCGATCTTCAATATTGGCTGTGCCATTGGTGGGCTTGCGCTCTCGAAAGTGGGCGATGTCTGGGGCAGAAGAGTGGGTATCATGGTGGCCATGGTGGTCTACGTGGTGGGTATCATCATCCAGATTGCCTCGCAGGACAAGTGGTACCAGTACTTCATCGGCAGATTGATCACGGGCTTGGGTGTGGGAACGACGTCTGTGCTCAGTCCGCTTTTTATCAGTGAGTCTGCACCAAAGCACTTGAGAGGCACGCTTGTTTGCTGCTACCAGTTGATGGTGACCTTGGGCATTTTCTTGGGCTACTGCACGACCTACGGCACCAAGAACTACACCGACTCGAGGCAGTGGAGAATCCCCTTGGGGCTCTGTTTCGCATGGGCCATTTTGTTGATCACCGCCATGGTTTTCATGCCGGAGTCGCCCAGATACTTGATCGAGCACCAGAAGTTCGACGAGGCCAAGGCGTCGGTAGCGAAATCCAACAAGGTTTCTCCTGAAGACCCGGCTGTGTACACCGAGGTGGAGCTTATCCAGGCTGGTATCGACAGAGAGGCCTTGGCTGGCTCTGCAGGCTGGAAAGAGCTCATCACCGGTAAGCCCAAGATGTTCCAGAGAGTGGTGCTTGGCATGGTGCTTCAGTCTATCCAGCAGTTGACCGGTAACAACTACTTCTTCTACTACGGTACCACGATCTTCAAGGCGGTGGGCATGTCGGATTCGTTCCAGACCTCCATCGTGTTGGGTATCGTCAACTTTGCCTCCACCTTTGTGGGAATCTTTGCCATCGAGCGCATGGGCAGAAGAACGTGTTTGTTGGTGGGTTCCGCGTGCATGAGTGTGTGCTTCTTGATCTACTCGATTCTCGGGTCCGTGAACTTGTACATCGACGGCTACGAGAACACGCCCTCCAACACGAGAAAGCCCACGGGTAACGCCATGATCTTCATCACGTGTTTCTTCATATTCTTCTTCGCCTCCACCTGGGCCGGTGGTGTGTACAGTATTGTGTCCGAGACTTACCCTTTGAGAATCAGATCCAAGGGTATGGCCGTGGCGACTGCGGCAAACTGGATGTGGGGTTTCTTGATTTCCTTCTTCACGCCATTCATCACTTCCGCCATCCACTTCTACTACGGGTTTGTCTTCACAGGCTGCTTGATTTTCTCCTTCTTCTACGTGTTTTTCTGTGTCAGAGAAACCAAGGGTCTTTCCTTGGAGGAGGTCGACGAGTTGTATGCCACGGATATCAAACCATGGCAGACCGCCGGCTGGACGCCACCTAGTGCCGACGACATGGCACACACCACCGGGTTTGCTGAGGCAGCCAAGCCCACAAACAAGCACGTTTAGGCTTCGTACCGAACGTTAGAAGTTAGACTTTAACTATAAAACATACATAGGGATAAATGCAGGATAGTTTAAAAAAGAGTTCATTGTAGTATTGTGATTTTGTTGGAAGACCAGCTATGGTCCAAAGTTCTCATAGGACGATGGAGTAGAGGGTGCTGGTTACGCTCTTTTTTTTGCTCATTCTACGATTTCAAGTTATCTTTAATAATTGGGCGATTCACGAGCCGAAATAAAATCGAATCATTTGTCAGTTACCTTTGTTAAGTTTTCGATTAGAAATTAGTCGATTAAAGAGAGTCAAATTTTCTAGTCAAAATTAGTCAACAAACAGCGCACACGGGTACGAAGAAGTCAGCAGGCGTTCACCGCAGCTCTTCTGAAGATCCTGAATGTATGGGAACTGCACCACTGAACTTGTCAAACATTTTTGTACGTTCCTGAACTCAAGCCGTTGTTTGTATCGAAGAAAGGGATACCATTGCTCTGATTGGGAGTCTTCAAGATCTCAAATCGGGGTTTTGCGAATGCCCTAATGTTTTGTTTGATCTTGCAATTGCAAGCATTTTAGTTGTTTTTGGAGTCATTCTGTTGCGCTTGTCTTTGACAGTATTCTTCACTGGTGAAAAAGGCGACTCCACTGGCATGGCCATTGTCCAGGATGCTAGAAAGTATTTCCCTTCACTACAAACTTCGTCCGAAAAAGCAAAACCTTGCAGCCTTGCTAGATTTATCGAACAATACATTCGATGAAGGTTACTGTATGCGAATCGCGTTTGCGCTCACGGTCACGATCTTAGTGAAGCACCATTTGAATTCTGGAGGACAGCTTTGAAACAGTTCTTTGATCAAAGAAAAGTGAATCTTTACAAGTCGTGTGAACTTCTGAAAGCTCGAGTCATCCTTTTGAGCTAAATACTCTTAGTGATGATCTTGGCTCCACTAGTGGCTAGAACGAAGTACTAGAGTGCAGTGCTCACAGTGCGCACCAGTGCAAAGCGAAGATCTACAACCACTGGGCCATCTTATCTACTCACAGATACCGAATTCTCACAATACTTTGCCTTTTTCTCTCCGAAATCAACATCACAGTATAATAACTGCGCCATTTGTTCCCTTTGCTGAAGTCACAATTCCAGTCCTCGATTCTCCCATCATTGCATCTCACTCCGATGCTGGAAACTGTTCCCCAGCAGAATACTACCACACTTTATGTGAACAATATCAACGAGAAAATCGGCACAAATAAGATCAAATATGTGCTAACCAAGCTTTTCTCGCGCTACGGCGAAATTGTTGGCATCCACACGCCAAAAAACTTGAGGATGAAGGGCCAGGCTTTTGTCACTTATAAAGAGCACAAATCATGCGAGAAAGCCATACTGAAGCTAGAAGGCAGACCTGTTTTCAAGAAACCCATCCATGTGGTGTATGCGCTAAAACCTTCTGATGAAGAAAGAGAACTTTCCGGTGATTCGGACGGAATTTTACAGAGAAAGGAGATGAAAAAAGCACGCATAGAGGCGGAGGCCCAGAAAAAGAAAGAAACCGCAGACTCGCCGGCCCCGGCACACTTGTCAAAATCGCAGGCAAAACAGTGGAAACTGGTGCCGCCAAACAACGTGTTGCTTCTTCAAAATGTCGACGAAAGCAAGTTGGAAACTCCATTTTTGGAGCAAATCTTTGGGAGTTTTGCGGGGTTTGCGAAGGTGCGTCTCATCAAGTTCCGCAAATTGGCGTTTGTGGATTTCGAGCTGGAAGATGCAGCGACGGGGTGCTTAGACAAAATTGACCACGATCAGTTTGGAGCACTGTCGCTTCTTTCGTATGCTAAGAAGTGAGCTTAGAGAGGTGAACTGTGGGTTCTTTTGGGTGTTTTTCCTCTCTGTCACCCTTTTCCATGGGGAGTCTCTGACAAACGGCTTGTTCGTGAAATCTTAGAGTTGTGGAGATTCTTTACTCTAATTTCTCGCAGGTATTACGCCCCTTGTCTGGCTGTACAGGGGCTCCACACAAAGGCAATAGTGCTGGAGGTTTTGACCCGATTGAAATCTTTTGTGGTTCTGAATGAGCATTGGAACGGATCGAGCAAAGGGTGTCAAGCTCACACTCCACAAGTGTAAGCTCGGGTGTTTCAATACAGATGAAAACATTGCAGACAATCTCTTTCAAAAGCTCTTTGAAACAAACTGCCCTATGGTTCTCGACAGAAAGAATACTCTGGTCTCAGACTTGTGATTTGTGACTCTTATTTCAATAACAATAAAGCCATGAATACTGGAAATCTACTTCAATACTAATGTGCACCCTCTACCACGAGCACACCTACACTACGCAAGATTCCAATCTATCTACCAGCTTATGTATTGCACACGCGTTTCTCAGTGGATTATAATGAATCAACTTTTTCCTGCAACTAAATTTTGCACTGTCAAGTGGACCTACTCCCCTCGACCTCTGAATAAGAAATCAAAACATAAAACAACCTCTACGCAAAACTCTACTGCATAACCTTTTTTTTTTGTTTGAACTTAAGATTTATTAAAGACAATCGACATACTTTTCAAGAAATGAATAAATAAAGAGGCAACAAGTGTTGAAAAAAGGAAAGGCCATCAAAACATGATGTTGTGTGCAGTCAAGATCTCTCTCAAGCGAGCAACCTCATCCTGCAACTCCGTCTTGTCTTGCATCAAGTCCTCCACCTTTTCCTCCAACTGGCCCATTCTCTCCATTTTACGGGCTCGAGAACGACGAGCGGCCTCGGTGTTCCGTGCACGCTTCATGGCAATCGGATCACCGTTGTCCATAGAGATAGGCTTCAATGGTTGCGATCTCTGCTTCTTGATGTATGAAACACACCCTAAATGGTCAACGCTGGTACGCTTAGTGCCCCTTTCGGAAGCAGGCGTAAACTCGTCCATTATAGGGGTGCTGAGCATGGGTGTAGCAGGTGTTTCGAGCTGCTTCACCTTAGGTACAACAGGAACAAAATCAAAGGATTCCTTGAAGTCGTCGCCCACCAAGTCGTCCAAGCTTTCGTCCTTTCCGGCGAACTTGGCGTCGATGGGGTCGTCGTCCTTGAACAAGGAAACCCAGTCTTCCTTCGAGTTGACCTTGCTGCCGTCAATCATAAAGTCCAAGTCGTCAAACATGGGCGTGCCGTTGTAGCCGTGGGCATCCTCGGTATCAAGGTTGGTGGAGAACACAGAATCCAAAACATCCGTGTGCACCAAAATGGGCGAGTGGTCGGTCTCGCCGGTCACGTGCGCACCCGTAGTGGGCAAGTGGCACGACAACTCGCCAATCGCACCGTGCTTGGGCGCGACTGCAGGAGGCGCAATGAACTCGTGTTCGAAATCGGTCTGCATCACTTGAACGTGGGAAGTCATGATAAAATTCAAAATAAAAAGATCTGGATCGGGAGTGAGTTTATAACTTTAAATCAAAAACGTGAGAACGTGTAACGTGTAACTGTATAAATCTGGAAAAATATTCAAAGGGGAATATCAGTAGGGTAAAACCGGTAGGTGGGACACCATTTGGGATAGAAGCATTATAGTAGCATATTGAGGGGAACAAACTGGAAGTTATCAATAGATGATGTAATAACTTATTTTATGTTTTTTTCTTGGATCAATGAAAGAAAAAATCGGAAACCTTAAAACCTGGGGGGATAGTTTAAGCGCACATGGTGGAAACTAGTTGAAAATCTGGGGAAAATGGAAATAAGGTAAAGTTTGTTTGTGGAAAAAGAAGAAAAAGAAAGATTGTCGCTGCCGGGGGAATCCATGAATATATATAAGCGGCGAGAAAATTTTCGCACTTTTTCGCGATTTTCATTTGCCGATTTTTTTTCGTAACACCCTCCCCGCTGCAAAAGCCGTGCCACATGCACAACCTCATAACTAAAGGCAGGGCCAATACGAAGCGTAAATCTCAGTCTGGAAAAAATGAGGGGTTGGGGTCGGATCCCGGTGACTCACACGCCTAGATCGGTCTGAAACGCAGTCTTACCGATAAGGATAAGAGTGGGAATCCAGAGCGAAAAAGGGTACTTTTTGGAAGGAGGTATATATCAAAAGAGGAAAAAGACACTATCCCCGTGTATTTACTTCCTGTGTCTAAAGTATCTTTCGGGACTGCTTTCTCTTGCCGGTGGCGGCTACGAAGTCCGAAAGGTCCATGTGCAGTACTCTCCGGCCCGCTTCCGCTTCGAGCGGAAAATGCGCTTTCGAACCTCCGCAAGTTTAGCCTCTCGAGGCTGGCCCAATGTTTCGTAGGTCATCAGAGGATGTCAATATTTCGTGACTGGAGGTAAAAAGATGTGTATTGTCGTCTGGATGATTTCCTGATAGTAGATGGCCGAAAAGGGTAGTATTGTTCTGCCCAATTGTAACCGTCCTAGTTTGCTCTGGGGGCTTTGCTTAACAGTGGGACTACGAGGCGGACATGTACAGCCTATTGACCTCTGATCTAATGAAATATAGCTGGTCAATTATAGCTGATTCTGTAAGGAGGCCCAATTCAAGCTGCATTCGGAAAAAAAAACGTCTAATCATTCACTTGTGTGCGCTATTCCACGCCTATCTTTCACTCAAATCTAAATGCCGCTGTCTTCTCACTTATGGCCTGAACCATTTCGGTAATCCCTTAGCCCTGGGCTTCGCTTTCTGCTCCGTTTTGCTACTATTGCCCAGTTTTGTCTTTTTCGTCTCCTCCTCTTCCTCGAGGTCTCCCCTATGGCTCTCCAAGACAACGGTGGGTAGTTCGCTGACATCTTTTCTTTGTACGTCTGACTTGAGAAATGGCCCAGAAGTCCCACTGGAAGTTTCCCAGATAAGCAACATTTTCTCCTGCTGAAAATGGGGGTGGTCCTGAAGTGCCACGTTATTCGTTGCAAACCCAAATGCGATTTCTTCAAAAGGAGGAAGCCCGTTTTTGAGGTGGTAGTTGTTGATGTGTTTTTCGAGAAGGTAGGTATCAAGTTTCCGCAATACCTGACCCAACTTGGTCAGTGGGTCCTCAAAATGGAGGTCCAAAAGCGTACGGTCTGGGAAACGGATGCGAATCGTATATTTTGTGGGCTTTCTCGCCGCCTTTTTGGCTGGCGGTCTTCCCTGCATCGACTTGAGGATCTTGTAGTATTTTTCCGCTTGGTTCGAGGTCAATTCGTAGTCTTCGTCTGGGTTTTCGTATGTGCGGGTGCTGCTCAGAGGAACATATAAGGTATCTTGAGTTTCCACGGGTAACGTCCAAACATCTACTTTTTTCGGAGGTTGTGTTTGTGTTTGCGTCGGAGCCAAAGTGTGGGCATCTCGAGTGGAGCTGGTCTCACTGGTTGGCTCAGGGATGCTATTGGGAAGTGGGCGCTTAGTTGGCTCATTATGATGTATATCTTGATCATTTTCGATACCTAGTGCCGCATTCCAACTTTGTGACGCTCCACTTTCGGAGCTCTCTTTTATAGTTTCAGCAGAGTGGTTTTGAATATCTCGTGAGACCTGCGGGGTAGATTGAGCCAGGTTAACACTCGCGGCACGAACCGACATGTCCAAATCTGTCCGTGACTTTCTACCATCTGCCTCTGCTAATCTGCAAGCCTCGTTTTCTTCATTTGCTCTTCTCACTTCTTCCTTTTTCCGCAAGGCGAAGTTCTTATCTTCCACGTTTATTCTCACCACGGCATTGGAGGAAGAACCCACTAAAGAACCCACGGTCATTTGTTCAAATTCGGGCTGCAGACTGCTAACAGCTTGTCGCATGATAGTCAACTCCACAATCTTGGATTCAAGGCTTGGACTTTGCCCTACTTCTCGAAGAAATTGCAAAGTTAATTGCGATAATTTCTCGTCTGATACCACCTTTATGATCTTAGAAACCGACACGCCATCCACCGTGCCTAAAAGCTTCAACGTCACATCGTAAGGGCCCGATGTTATGTTCAATGTGAGCTTGGCATTATTAACAAGACCCGTAAGGCGAATCGGCGTCATTCCATCGAGTTTTTTGCCACCATTAGTCAACGTACCGTTAGTGCTGGGTGGAAGCTTGAACTTCTCAAGCAGCAACGCTACCAATTGGTTGACGCTGGCAGAGGTTTTGCACGTGACCTTCTTGGCAACATTCTGGTACGATACGGAGAACGTAGAAGACATGATAAGGCGGACTTGCGGGGTGTATTTAGATGTTTTAGTTTATAGTGCAAGAAGGGTATCCGGTGTAGAGGTGCACTGGGTGCGAGAAGGGAATTCTGACGGCAATTTACTAGCGAGTATTGCGGAGGAATCAAAGGGAGAAGAGCAAAAAAGTTCCATATTTTATGACCTCCGTAAGTTGATATTGTGGCCTTGGGCTTTCTTTTTTCCAGACACTCTTGGAGGCCAGTACAGGACCCAAGTTTTGTCTTCTTATTGTTGGATCGCACCGGTCTGCCGGTTGGATCGCACCGGTCTGCCGGTTGTATCTACGGTCTTTCTGTTTCTTTCACCTGCAATGGGAAAACATATTAATTATTGAAGTCAGAGAAAAAGAATTCGATGCAGCCTGGTCTGATCCCACCCTGCCGCTTGCTAGACATGTAGTTTGCCACGCCCAGCCTACTGCAAACTTGTCACGTGACACCGTCATACATTATTCTCGCCATTGCCCCACGCAGCAGATAAGTACTCCCCGTATCCCGCGAATTTTTATTCCAGCTTCTCCAAACCTCCCCAAGTCCAGAAAAGTATGTGTTGCTGCGGGTGCATTTCCGACGTTTTCCTCGTCATTCTCTCCGTGCTTTTCCCACCTCTTCCGGTGTGGATCCGCAGGGGGCTCTGTTCGATGGATTCCTTGATCAACATTCTCCTTTGTATTCTCGGCTACTTCCCCGGGTTGATCCACTCGTGGTATATCATCGCAAAATACCCTCCTTATTCACGCCACTTCGACCTGAAAGTCTATTACATCCACCAAAATCGGACCGATTTGGAGAACCAGGTCCACCACCATCACCACCACCATTCTCACTGCAACAGTCCAATTAGTGCAGAGCCTGTGCTCACGGGATCGCCTAATTATGGATCCACGAACGAGACCACTTTGCGTGAGGGATCTTCGACCAATGCATCTGCTCCGCCAGCGTACTCTGAGTTTCCTTCCAAAAAGTAGGGAGCTCAAAGGCTGAGGTATTTGGGAGGAACGAAGGGGCTATTGGGTATGGAGCGTATTTATCATACATCTTATGGGACCTGGAGGAGTGGGAATGTGAAGAGTTTATTTCTAATTAATGTGTGAAGTTTTATAAGTATATTTGGAAAGTCGTGATACAGTCTGTTTTACAATACACGAATAATGATCAGATGCGTTGTAGCTCATTTGACTAAACACTATGATGCGCAACCCACAAACGTAGAGGAGAATGAAATTTTTCCCAACCCTGATTCTTTCAAGCATACAGTTTCAATTTTTCAACCAACTCTGTTGATGGCCCCTCTTTCTATAAGTAGCCTAGCAACGGATCGTGCCGACCTGCACACACCGCCACTCACTTATCGGGCTTATCTCTGATACCAAGCCAAGAAAAGTCCCACTTACGGTCTCACCAATTTCTACAACGCCGCCAATATTCCACTCCATTTTTTAACATGTCGCTCATAAGCAACGCCATAGAGGCCATGGGCAGCCAGACTGGCGCGACTGCCCCCAAAAAACTGGCTAGTTCTATCGATATCTGGTCCTCCGTAAAGGACTGGTGGTGTGTGCCTGTAGCGCTTCAGAAACCCACAGAAAAGTCAGTAAACTCGCCAGGTTTTGCCATCGCTCGCAGGCAGAACGTTCAGATAGAGTACGATTTATTTCGTGCAATTCTTTCTGACGATATCTACATCTATCCTGTCGATAGCAACTGTTCACTGGAGGAAAAGGAGGGTCTGGCCCCTGAGCACAAAATAACCGCCCGCTTCATTGACACAAACCTCCCGAGTGCCACCGTGGCAGGTTCCTGTTTCATCCACGAATTTGAGATCACAAACGCAACCGACTTGGGCGTCCTGCAGCGGCACGTAGTGTTGATTCACGGATATATGGCAGCGATGGGCTATTTCATCAAAAACGTCGAGGAGATTGTGAAGGCATACCCTAACATAGTTGTGCACGTGATCGATATGCCCGGATTCGGCAATTCCGCCCGGCCGGAGTTCCCGAAGTGTCTTTTGAAACTCCCTGGAGGAGCCACAAAAGCTGACGAAATCGCCCAGATTATCGGCGTGGAGAACTGGTTCATTGATAAGTTGGAGGAGTGGCGGCTCCAGAAAAAACTCGCCAAGTTTGATCTCGTGGGCCATTCCATGGGCGCATATATCTCCAGCTGCTATCTTTTGAAGTACAACAAGCCACAGACGAAAATCGTCGACAAGTTTATTCTTGTGAGTCCTATGGGCACAGAATCTAGCGATATTAGCTTGATTAACAATAAGAAATTACAGTTCAACCACCACGATGTGGCGAGCAATCCCTTACAGGAGATTTTTGCAACTCAGGATTTTGACCATGGACATTCTAATGATATGTATCACCTTTGGGAAAGACTCGGGAAGCCGAGATTTCCCCGAAATGCTGTGCTTCGGACACTCTGGAACAACAACATTTCACCGTTTCAGCTTCTCCAGACTTTTGGGCCTTTTTACTCAAAGCTCTTATCCTTCTGGTCGTTCCAGCGATTCCAGCATCTTTCAGTGAACTACTCAGAAACGTCCGCCGCGGAAAATACCGAGAATGTTGATTTGATATTGAAACTACACGAGTACTCCTTCTCTATTTTCAACCAGTACCAGGCTTCCGGCGAGCTTGCCATCACAAAACTCATAAACCACGAGATAGTTCCTCGAATTCCGCTCTGCGACCGTGGATTTGTTGAATACTTGAAGGATGCAAAAATCAAAACCCTATGGATGTACGGAGACAAAGACTGGATGAACTCCAAGGGTGGTGAGTATTGCGTAGAGAAACTCAAGGATTTGAGCCACCCGGACGCGGAGCTTATTACTCTCGAAAATGCGGGACATCATATTTACTTGGACAACCCCGAGGGATTCAATAAGGCTGTTATTGACTTCTTCGGGTACGACTCCAAAAACTAGAAATGCCACAGAAGGGTAGGAGGAAGGATCAAACTTCCCTTTCGCAACTAACTTAGACCATGGCATAGAACTAACTACGGAATATGCTTTAAAACAAAAATGGAAATATAGAAGGGCCGCATGCCCCAAACCCTACGAATATCTAGCTAGCCAGAGGAGAACCTTCAGGACCATTCCTTCAGGTTGACCTTGCCATACTCTTGTAAGCTGGTAAATACCACAGTGTGCATGCAACTCACTATGGGGGAAGCAACAGAGAAAGAGTACATATCAGAATCGGCATTTTTATTACCTGATATCTTTTTGAATAACTCTTCGTGTTTAAAAGCAGGTCAATATGTCACAGAAAGAGGAGCCATGGGTTGCTTGCAGATGCATTCGCTCCCTCGGTCGAGAGTTGAGATTTAGGAAAGGTGGAACCATGACCCAATGATAAGTTTAGACAATGGTACTCAAATTGAGTAAGAATAAGTTTCAGCAGTGGGTGCAAGAATAGATAACTTGAGATGTTTGGTCTAACAGACTCAATGAGCTCGGCCGATCACTGCCAGAGTTTCATTTGCAGCCGAGTGCGCCACACATAAAGCAGCGAAAACATTAGAAATAGAGAAATGGGAGGTGAAGCAGAGCAGACTGCTTAGCATCGGCATTATATTCTCTCGTAGCATGAATACTACTTATGAGCAGTACTCTTACTTATTCTCACTTTTATCAATCTTCGTAGTATCAGTACCATGGTGTCCCAAATACGAGACACGATTATTCAGCACAGAGGGAAGACATATTTTACCAGTTTTTAACCCCTTGATCAACGGGAGGTGCAAATTACACCTCACATCAGCCATTGTGGGACACAGAGGCGGAAGTACGGTAGCATGTTTAAGTTTGGGGGCTACAGTGAACAATGACCCCAGAACACAAAGAGTTGATGTGATACCTATTGTTTGCAGGTGCTTTACGTGCCACTCAAATACCCAAACTGTTTCGGGGACCACTTCCTTTCACTAGACTTCGAGATAACAAGGACTAGTATACTTTGCATGCACCTTTCAGTGTTGAAATTTGGCTCTCAGCACATGATTCTGCTTCGTGCCACTGGGTTTCAAAAGAGCTTATTGATTATTTGAGCAGAATCAAAGGGAGGTGGGCCAAAAGGAGCTAAGACAGCGTGGTGGTGGTTAGGGGCTATTTTATGTCGGAGAACAGCTTATATGGGAATCATATATGATAACGTTTAAGGACAACAGGCGACAGTGGGAGCGTAAACTGTATTGCATGCATTTTTCGAAACAATGAGTCTAATCGAAGTGCATCAGGGCTGCGATATTGCACCATCGACAGTCCTGTGAAACGTCCAATTAAAAAAGTGATCAGTGATAAATGCATGTTTTGGTCAAGTCTGCGAGACCAGCACTTCTGTCGCTGCTTGTGCCTTGCTATTGTCTTTTTACAAACAACCCATTAAGCGTTAGTCTGAGAGATGTTACCAGTTTACCATAGGCATCCACCACCAAAACTGACGTGCTGAACACAATGCCGAGGTGTCACACAATGGGGACCAAAAAAAAGCAAATACAATTTTGTGGAGGAGCTTGTGTTGTATGTGGGCTCCGGACAGATAGAAGGACCTTGGAGCTGAGAATAACGGCAGAACCAGCGCTCAGATAGGAGACGTTGTACACCAAAAAAAGGTCAACGCTAATCGACACGAAAAAAGGGAATCGTAAACGTCGCTCCGTACCTCTATTCTGGTGTTGACTGTTGAGGGAACTAGAAGGGGAGGGTCCACGAACTTTACCCTCTTTGCTGCGAGCCTTTATTATGGTGATGACCTAGAAGTCCTTGACGTCGTTGTTTAGATAATGGGTATATCCTTTTGTTATATGTTCTGCAACTGTCCGAGACTACGTGTCATCTTTCCATGAACATGACCTGTTCCTTTTAAGGACAAGCAGTCGCTTCATAGTTCAAGATCGGTTGCTTTTGACCATGAGTGAACCTTCGATAAAACCCCAAGAGTTGGATCTCAAAGAGGAAATAAAGTGCTGCGGGGGGTGTTTCGTAAAACACAGACAGATGTTACAGCTTCCAGGAATTGTCACCTCGAATGCGCCACGTCTCTCCATTATTACGTATAATACTATGTCTCGGTGCTCTCCAAGAAGAGATACCTGGGGGAGTGATATGCGTTACGGGATTATCGCACATGAGATCGACAGATATAACTCGGATGTGGTCTGTTTGCAAGAGGTGGACTTGAATGAGCTACTCCAGTTCAAAAGCCTTCTCGCAGCTCTTGGTTACAACACAGTGTTCCTGAGACATAATCAAGCTAATTCAATGGCAATCGCCTACAAGAAAGAGCTTTTTACGGAAACTCTGTTCTTGGTTCGCCACTACTCAGATAGCATGTTTGTAAGCCATATATGCAAAATCTATTGTGCTATGTTGTTGGAGTTGGGGTTCACGGAGAAATTCTTAGAGGGTAAATCGGCTCCTCTGAAAGGAGGTTTGATAATTGTGAACACGCACCTCCCTCCAGGGGTTGAAAATTATAATTTCAGAGACATGCTGACCTCTGTCCTCATAAAATATATCCACGAGTTTTCCGAAAGATGCTCGAGTGCGGTAGGTTCGAAGAAGTACGTTTTTCTTGCGGGGGACTTCAACTCACCCGCAGACGAAGCAGCATACCTTGGAATGGTGTCTAAACCATCTCAAATCGAAGGTGACGCAGTAAAGGACAATGCTAACGTCAAGAAAAATCATAACAAGATTGGGTTGAGAGCAATCTCACTCTACTCCGTTGGCTACGGCCTCGTTGACTTGAATAATACAAAATCATACGAGGGACGTCGAGAGCTTTGTTTTTCGTTCTGGGGTCCTTTGTGGCAAGGCTTGTGTGACTACATCTTCACTGTGTGCGATTGGGATGGAGATGACAAGACAAAAGCGGATACGTTGGACGAGTTAACTCTGGCTAGTGGTGTCAGGCTTTTGGCGCTACTTAGGATGCCACGTAGGGAAGAAATGAGATCTATACTTCCCGATTATGTTACATACCCATCTGACCATCTCTGTATGATGGCGCAAGTTGAATTGCTCTGAAGGTGCAACACGGAAATACAAGAAGAGCCATGAAAAAGCACCTAAAAAAAAAAAACCAAAACCAAGAAAAAAAGCTTGATTTCCAAAACAGAGAGTGTTCGGATATACCTTCCATCGAGGTTCCTGTTTGCAAAAGCAAAGCAGCACACAATCTGAGCCATTGAGCTTTAGATTGACCATAAAACCTCTGCTGGACCTGAGCCAGTAGAGCTTTTCATAATCTTGGGCCATATATTGACCTAAGCCCTTATCTACCCTTGATAAGAAACTTGAACTCTTGGGAACTTCCCACTGAGATCACCCGATATGACGCAAGAAACATCTTGTGCATACAGAAGACTATTTTCTTCACCTCGAATGAATGACTACTCTCAGTCTTTGTAGCTGTTCTGGCGATACCAGGTTGTTTTTCGATGTGAAAGGGTGACAGGGTGCCCTGGTAGTTATAAACTCTACCGTTGGTACTGTCGTAGATATTATAGAGTCAGTCTATGCTTCCGTAAGATGACCACCAGGTGGAATCGCGTGTGTTTTGCTTCTGTTTGTGACTTGGGAACAGAAGGAAAGCTTTTATTTCAAATGTAGAAAGTTTCCATAATTAAGGATAACAAATCCAAGAGCCTGTCTCCGAAAGTGAGTATCGTTTCTGATTTTCTGTTGTACCATATTAAAACATTTAGGGCATCCTTGACTTCGAAAATTCACGAATGGAACTGAAGAAGCTCGAGTACGAATACGCCTTGAGTTCCTCTTCACTACCGAGTTTTTTGTTCAAAAGAGCAAGAAATAAACAAAACATGGATAATTCCATTGTGTTCAACAGTCAGATTCCTTGGCCAATATCCGCTGCTGTTGATTCGCATGGCTCCATACCAGACGGATACGCATATATGAAAAATTCAATTCAAAAGGTCCATCCAAGCTTGTTCAACAGGCACTCTATGTTGTGTATTGAGCGGTGTCAATTAGTTCTTCCAACACTCGGACCTACGAAAAAGCATAAACACGTGAAACAACACTTGAAAATTCATTTCAATAAGCGAGAGAAAGACAGTAACCTCTGAATGCGTCTTGATGTTTATTGCAAAACGGTAACTCGCACACGCACGTTGGGCTGGTCCGGGTCGCAACATTATCAACACTTTTCTGATATGCCAGCAGACAGAAAAAGTGAATTTTCTTATAAATAAGAGGGCCCGCCCTTTTTAAAAACGCACTCATACCATCCCTCTTCTTTCCTAACTCACAGCTTCAACCATGATTTGGCACACAAGAGTTCTTTTAGGACTCCTGAAAACGATAATAAATACTGCCAAAATTGCTCTTCCCCAACTTGCTCTAATCTTGCCGCCCTCTTCGACCAAGTGGGGATTCCACGAAGTGAGCCACTGCACTGCTCTAAAAGGCCCAACTCACTCTGAATTTACCTACCCTGCTTTCAAAAGCTTTGACTTCGAGGCATTTTTTCTCTCGAACTCTTTCACCTCTGAAACTGGCATTTCTACGGTTTCCAAAGATTTAACAGAGCAGGCAAAGGAAGAAGGGCCTCGCCACAAAGCGAGAGCGCACATCCCGACTGGTGATGTTCCCCAAAAGATAAGGTCCATTCTAACTCTTGATAACGGTGAGATATATGCTGTGTGTAAAACGCAGCCGTCACTTTCGCAGTTTTTTGCAGCCAATTCTCTCGCCACTGTAGCACGCTTGGCAGCTGCGCTTGCACAGCTCGAAGCCACCGAAATAAATTCCAAAATAGCCCTGTCTGGGGATTCTTTTCATGAGGTTATAAGATCAAGTTCTGAGAGACTGAAAAAGGTTTCTGCAAGTCTTGACGAAACTGTGGCAAGTTGGCCTTGCAAAAGCACGATTCACGCCAGGAGAAAAATCCCACGTTCAAAAAGCTCGAACAGATTTTCGGGCCTAGTCTCTCAAAACACCTGTAAAAAGCGTAAATCCTCCAGAGCTTTGTTCAAAGAAGCAAGGGAAACCGATTCTCAAACGTTGCGAACGGCCACTGCTTACTTCATTTCCAGTGGAACCAAGAAGGCGACGGCCGCAAAGTTTTTGACTTATGAAAACCCCTTTAGTGTCTTGGTACTGGGTTGTAATGAAGCTGGCAAGGATTGTAGTAGTATCGTGGATACGGATACACCAATCCGTCGTCCTGTTGAACCCACAGCTACGAATTTTGCAGCAATACGTATGAAAGGTAGAACTCCCGAGCCTGAAGATCTGGTAATTCCACAGACTCTCGAAATCCCAGAAACCCCCGAAACGCCTCTGTCCTTCAGTACTCTTGAAGTTCCAGAAGCTCCAGAAACTACATGTACCACTATGGAGGGATCGCCTCGGATCTCAGTCAAGGCTATGGCCAAGGCTTATCGTCTGACTCCAAAGTCCCCTAAAACAATAAAAGCCGATGATTTTGTTCTAGTCAAATCAAAGCGACTGAAACACAAGAATACTCCTGCCCCAACTATCACTACCAAAAAGCAACCTTTTCCCATACCTTCTAGGGATACTCCCGAATGTTTTAGAAAAGCGTCTCCACTTAGAAAGCCCAATTTATCCACCGCAAAGAAAGATGAAAAGCATTGGCGTTTAGTGCAAGGAAAAAGAGGTAGAAATCATTCACAGTCTCGCCATATCTTTCTTCTTGACTTGAGATCAACGAATTCTCCCAGTTCTGGGCCCCCTTCCACTCAATCTTTTAGTAGCGTTTCGGATGAAACGTCGCCTCTGGTGGTCGTCTTGAATAAAATCAAAAAGCTGGGACTGTCTAATATCAAAAGATAGTAAACGAGGAACATTTCACGCTTCTTCCTTGGGGTTCCTCTTCGTTAAAGCAAGTTTAACCATAGGGTCAAACCAAGGCTGGGAGCTAAGGAAAGTTTCGACTGATGAATCTGGAAAAGTGTTTGAATTCTGAAAACCACTTTTTGGCTAAAGCCTCGGCATCTACAGCGATACCACCCCAATTTCTAAACAAATCTTTGCTTCGTAGTTAGCTAATACTAATAAGTAAATCTTGCACGTCCGCCGTCGTCGTTTCTTAAACTACAATGTAGTAAGAATGTATGTTTACTCATACATAAAAGCATGTACAGACGATGCCCCGTCAGGTAATCACATGTTATTTCTCATACGAATAAGAAAACGTGAACGAAACGAGCTCTATACTCAAAAGAAGGGTTACCACGGACCCTTGATTCATCCACGCTTTCCTCGCATAGCCCTTTCGGTAGTTGAACCCTACCACATTTCCATCTACTCAGCATAAACTAAGTAGGCCGTCAACGGCATTTTCATGTCCCAACTTGGAAAGAGCCTGCAAGAGTTCGCCTCGCTCCACGTCTGCTTTCATCTTTTCCGACATCTCATACGCAGAGTCTATCACGCTTTTCTCGATCCCGGCAAGTTTGGCCACGTTCAACCCGTAAGAATTGGACACCACGCCTGCCACTAGTTTATACAAAAAAACGACCTCCGGCCAGTCCTTCTCGTCACCTTCTAGACAATGCTTTTCTACAAATGCCATATGGTGATTGCTCACGGACGTGTGTTCCTGCTCAAGAACGTGAAGCGAAGGGTAGTGAGTGATGAACAAAGTCAAGGGCCCCTTGTCGTCCTCGATGATATACTTGAGAATCGAGTATGCTAGTGCAATCCCGTCGCTGGTGCCCGTGCCCCGGCCGATTTCATCCAAAATAATCAAGGATTTGGGAGTGTAGTTGTGAACGATACTGGCACACTCCTGCATCTCCACCATGAATGTGGACTTCCCTTTGAGGATATTGTCAGATGCACCCATGCGGATATAGATTGAGTCGAAAATGCCTAGAGTGGCCGAGGAACAGGGCAAGAAGCTGCCCACCTGTGCCATAATCGCAAATAGTGCTATCTGCTTAACCAACGACGATTTTCCGCCCATGTTCGGCCCCGTGATGATCATCACCTTGTTTTCGTCGTAGGCTAGTTTCACGTCGTTCGGAACGTAGGAGCCGATATTTTGAGGGATTTTCTGGAGAATCGGGTGGCATCCCTGCCGGATATCCACCACCTGCTCGTCAACCAAGTTGGGCTTGACGTAGCTGAGACTGCCCTCGTGTTGCGAGTTCGTGGCAAGCGACAAAAGACAGTCGAACCGCGACAAGTTGAACACGATCTCGCGGAGGTACTCGTACTCGGCGTCGATTCTCTGGAGGAACTCGTTGAAGCACGAATCGCATTCCTTCAAAAGTCGTTCGTTGTGGTACTGGAGTTGCTTGTGCAACTTCGACACCGCTGGAGGGCGGAACCTCAGCACTGTTTTGGTGGCACTGATGCGTAGCCAATCCTTCGGCAACGCATCCACTGTTTTGCCGTTGCGCACCTCGATGAGATGCGTGTCTTTGAGATTGGTCACGTATGCCAATTGTGGTCGCTTTAGGAACTTTTTTAGCGATTGGAGCTCGTCCTCTAGCTCTGACTCGATCTCTGCGATCTTGGCGAACTCTTGTGATATCGCCTCGTACTTTCGGTTGTGCTGGTGGATGAAGAACCTTGTTTTCTGTTCGTTTACGTCCTTGTCATTGAGCGCTGCGCCGCCGTTGATTTCTCCCAAAAGCGAGTCCACGGTTTTCTGTTTACTGGCCTCCAACAACAGCTCCATGATTTCCGTGAGGAGCTCGCTTTTTGCAAACGTGGTCCTCAAATCGGAAAGCCCTTTTTCGCCAAAATTGCGGAACATTTGGAGCACGTCGAGATAGCATTTGAGCATCAAGTAGAGCTGCTTGCGCGTGATTTTCTCGGTGTTGTATGTGGCAGAATAGTGGATTTTGATCAAGAGCTTGTCGAGATCAACACCGCTCTTGCCGATTTTGGCCAAGAGCGACTTTAGCGCGTCCAAAATGTGCACGAAATCGCCCAGCGAAAGACTGCCCACTGCATCTAGCCGTTTTTCGATTTCTGCTCTGTTCACTAGTGGCTTGCCAATCCATGACCGAAGCATGCTGGCGCCCTTTCTGGTATGCGTGTGGTTCATAAGCCAGTAGAGACTGCCCGTTCTGGCCAGGGGCTCGTCGTTCACACGGAAGATGTCGAGGGCCCGAAGCGTCGCTGCGGGTAACACCATATACTTGCCCGACTCGGTGAAGGAGGCGATGTTGGACGTGATCGTGAAAACATTGCTGAGGTTGAATTCGGAAAGGTACACCACAAGCTCCTGGATGCAGCTCTGGATGGACTCGGGGAAGTTCAGAAAAAAGTACTCGGGCACGTGCGCGTATTTTCCGGTGCTGTCTAGCTCGACGAAGAAATCCGTCAACGCCGACCGGACGAATTCTGGGGTTTTTGAGGAAATGAAAGTCACGCTGGTGGCCGGGTTCTGGAGTTTTAGTGCCAAACTGACCTCTTTTGACGGTGTCTCACCAGCACCGATAACTATCACTTCGCTGGGATTCAAATACGCAAGCCGTGTTTCGAGTTCTTCGCGGGCCAACGTGTCTGTGAAAACATCGTATAAAATGTCGCCTGTGGCCGGTTGCACGGCTACGATAGCCGTTTCCGGGCGCAGCTCGTCAATGCACATGATGTAGCGGTCAGTTTCGAGGTCACCAAAACCGGCAGAGTTTGCGTGGTTTTCCGCCTGGCCGCCCGCTACGGCCTCATCGCCCATATACGTAGCTTTGGTGTAAACCGCGGTGATCTTGCGCTCGAAAAGACTCGATTTGTTGCCGCTTTCTACTGACTTCACAGCCGCAGTTTCGGTCTGTTTCACAACGCCAACTTTCAAACCGTGGTTCAATAAACGCTGCAAGTGGATGTGTAGCCTGTTATCCGGAATCAGGCAGTACGCGTACCGGTCGTGGGTGCGTTCATGGAGGTCTATATTGCCTGGAATAAGCATGATATTTAGAAGCTGCGAGGCCACCACGGCATCCTGGCCAAAAAACTTGAACTTGTACCCAACCTGGATCGCAAGCACTTTATCGATGTGACATCCTTTGAGATCCTTGAACTGCTGCTCCAACGGTGTCATTTTCACGCTTGAAAGCTTGGTCTTTGATCTGGGTGCTTTAGTCGTATTAGCTGGCAGTTTTTTCTTCGACGAGGCTCTGTTTTTGAATTTTTCTAGAGAGTTCTTTATACGCGTCTCTTTTTTAATGTCTGGTAGTTCTTCTGAATCTGATTCTACCATTTCTGGTGTGTTTGTGGAGCCATCTAAGGACTCACTGGGCCCACTCAAATGAGGACTTAGACCTGCATCGTCCGTCGGCAGATTTACCGAAATTCCTCCGTTGTCGTTATTTTCCTCTTGCCGTGGCTTTTTGCTCGGCAGGTTCGAGAAACCATGCAATTTTCTCTTGCTTTGGGTATCCTTTTCGGACGATACAGACAGATCTGGAGACTGCGTAGGCGGAGGTCTTGGGGCAAAGAACCTGCTGATTGACGGCTGCACTTTCGATCCATTTTTCGATCGCAGCGGAGTTCCCATACTAGTGAATGTATCTTCTTTATTTAATTGAGGAAGAGAGGAGGAAGGGAATCTTAATGATGATGAGCGTATGGCAATTTTATGGCACTACTGGGCTGGATCGTGAACCGCACGATCTGAGTCGCGTCGCGGACCGTGATTGCAAGATCGAATCCTTTAGTTCTGCTTTTATTCGTGTGCCATGGAAGTAGATTATGGAGAAAGGATATTTGTGTGTTAATGTTCCTAATTAAAGGGTATTTTTTTGCTATTTTGGGGGGGAAAAGACGTATTCGAATTTATACTGGTATTCGTAACTTGTGAAATTTTCATTTCTGATGAGCTGCAAATTTGAAGTTAAAAGTTAAAGGAATTTTTTCTGTTCATTCCTTTCACAGAAATGAGAAGAATTTCAATTTTTGCGTTTGAACAACAGACAACGGTACTTTAGAATTCCACATAATTCACAACCCATGAATTGCAATGAACATTCATATTAAGATTTGTACTGGTCACATCCAATTCCTTCATGGGCTAGGCATGTCACGTGAGTACAATTCTTGCATACACCGAATTGCCACTGAAATGTACAGGCATGACGTTAATAATGATCTAAACATCTGAGACAAACAAAAGCTTGTAGGAATAAAATCGCACTATTCAATCCAATACCTTATGAGCTGACACATATAGAGATACCTCCAATCGCCTCTTTTGTCCATTAGATGATTGACCTCACGCTGCACTTACAGCCATATGGCAGAAATAACACGAGTCACAATCCCTCTATGAAGAAAAAAAAAAAACCCAGAGAAACTATAAAGACTCATGTATCGCTACGAAACGTTTAAATGAGCCACAATCTCTTCAGCACTTTGTTCAGCACGTTTTCAGCACAAACCCCAGATCTCTCAGCAACGCCGTGCGACTATATGCAGACTTATCACAACTTATCCAGCCCTGTCAAGAATGTCAAGCTCCGTATACTACTTATCTTCTACAACTTATCTTCTACAAACATGCCCCGTGGCAAGCGTCAGCTATCGCGAAAGGGCTGTTTCAGCTGCAAGAAATTGAAAATCAAGGTACGCAATCCGTTCTCAAGCCCACCTTTTCTTGGACCATATGCTAACAATAGTGTGACGAAGCGAAACCGTCATGTGAGTATTGCTCGCACACGGGCCGGGGTTGTGTTTATCCGGAGGACACCTCTGAAAGCTCCACCAGCCTGGGATCGACCAAATCCCCCGAAATCCAGATGGACTATGAGATTTCCAGGGAAGATCTACCCGATATCCACTTCTACGAGGGTGTACCCTCGCCATATAGCCCCATCGCTGAGTCATGCGAGGAATCGATAAACGGCCAAAACGACGAAAATGGGGAGCACGAACAATCCGAAGACTTTCCACAGTTTCCAAACGCTCTCCTATCGCAGCCCTATAACGCCACCTGCTCCCAGATGCAAATGACGCGTTTCGAGCTACGGCTCCTCCGCTTCTTCCACGACCAATGCATTCCATACGTGACGTTCAACGCCAATCAAAAAGGCAACCATATTTGGAGGAACATTTTCCCCAAGTACTTTGCGTCGCTGAACTTGGTGCGCCAGGCCACGTACGCCATGGCGTGTTTAAACCTATGGCCCGTGACGAACCTCCCGCAAATTTTGGCGTCAGACAATCTGGAGTGTGAATTCCACATCCTGCCACAGACCACGCTGGGACGAGAAAACCCGTTTTCGCATGTTTTCGACAAGTCCGGGATATTCGAAAACACTAACGAGAGCATCTTCTCCGTCACCACATCGTACTTCATATCCACGCTCCAGACACTGCAGAAGTACATGGGGGACTCGCAGCAGAGCTCGCACCTCACATACGACGACTTGGCCAACCTCTATTTTTCGGGCTTCCTCATTTTCGCGTACGTGGGTGTGCACCCGCACTGTGTGCTACCACTAATCGACTATGACATGGAGTACCCCTCCGATTTCATTGGGTTTTTCTCGAGTATGCGCCTGGTGTTTTTGTCCTCACCCCCAGGCATGCGCGAGCAGATCCTCGAGACTTTGATGGAGTACAGTTTTTTGACCCCAACTGCGGATTCAGAGAAGATAGGGTTTGTGGAGGTGTTGCGCAGCCAGCTCCGCGACTACCATTTTGCCAACACCACGTTTTCCGAAATCGGCACGAAAATCTGCGAGGAAAACGACACGTTGAAGCGGAATCTATTTTTGCTCGAGTGCTGCTACTTGTCCGCGTTGCGCGAGGGGCACCCCACGCCGCTTTTCAAGTTCTTGGTGCTTTTGGAATACGACTTCATTGTGTTGGCGCGGCTGCGGAACTACTTCGCACTCAGAATTCTCTTTACATTCAGCTGTATTGCCATCTACTGCCAGTTCTACCTACTGTTTGACGAAAATGTGTGGGCGCTGTACATCGGCGAATTTGTGCAGCAATACTCTCCATTGTGTGACTCAGATGCTGCGTTGTACAAGCTAGTTGTCACTGATCACAAGTTCGCTGATCCTAATAAGTTTGCCCACGATATGCGCGTTTTGAACAGGATGTCGTTTGAGTTGGGCAACTTAGAGGCACCACCGGTCAACAGATAATAGGCTTTTTCAAGTTGGGCGTTAAGGAATAGAGCCCCGTTTTGAGTGTTTGTGCTGCGGGTGCATTCGACGGTGATGACTGGGTTTTGTGATTGTTCAACCTCAAGCTGTTGAGCAGTAGACGCTCCACAATAACTTGGATGGCAGGAGCAACTGGCTCGTAATAGAGAAAGTCATCGATAATTGAACTTTTTTTGCCTGATACATACAGCCAGGACATAAAGTTGCGGTTTGCGCGCGGTTTCCATGAAGTTACGCCCAGGTCATGATCTTCTATAACTTCCTGTCAAGAATTGAAACAGTCACGTTGAGTAACTAAGACCAGTCTGTCTCCATCCCTACATCGTTATTCATAAAACTACTTGGTTTTCGTCGCGGATGATCGTGGGGTCCTCACTCGGATGCGTGTGGTGTGAGACTTCAATTTAGCCTTGTTTGTTACGGGATTAAGGAACTTGTTGCCAAGCTACAATCTTTCTTTACTATCATTATTATCGAAGGTTCTTTCGCTACGATGTTCCAGTTGGGAGAAAACATCGACTGCCTTCAACAAGTATGGTGCTTTGAACGACTTTGCAGTTTTTCTCATCGGCACAAAAGTACATGAGACCAGCTTTGACTTGAGATTAGATACTACATAGGCGGAAGTCAAATGGGTTGCTTGACGCATGCGCGAGTGACAATATGAAGTAATAAAACAGATACATACACAGCTTCGAGGGTCACATAATGGTTTAATTTCCTAAAAAAAAGGATGAAAAATCAAAAAGATTGCAGCACGACAATTTCGCATATGGTCTCCCACTACACTACTCAGTGTCGCTCTATGAAGCTTAACTAACGTTGATCGGACGGGAAACAGTGTTTTCTTCATGATCTGGCCGCAACCGAAATACCCTATTTTTTTCCTTACAGAAGGGTACAATTGAAGTACTTTATTTATTCGATATTTTTTCATTTTTTTTCACCTTTTCACTCACAATATTATTTTTGAGACTTATTTGCACCTGCTCATAAAAGCAGGAAGCCCCTCCTTGCTTTATTATCAAGAAACTGTAATTTGTAATCCTGGTAGGGAGAAAACACGCATTGTGACCTCTTCTTTTCGAGTCCCTTGTCTTAAAAAAAAGAAAAGAATTGTTTTTGAAGGAAACTAAATATATGTGCAGTGTAATAAACTAGTGTTCTCTGCTTGTGAGTGAGATGTACCTATTCCCTTGAGAACAACATACAATCAAAGTCTATCATTCGCAAATGATAAAGAAAACAGTACCTATACCTGTCTGGAAACCACATCTTTCTGACATTAATCCACGGTAAATACTTGAACCACTGAATAAGGGACAATTTCCCCGACAATTTCGAAACTGTTCCGTAAACGCAATCCGTGTTGCGGAGTTCCAGGGTAATGATGCCTCTCAAAGGTGAGCATCGAGTACAACATACATTTTACTTCTTGACCTTCAAAACTGTCAATTTGGAAGTATAAAAGAGAAATTCAAAATTCTGCTATCTTCTTAAGCAAACAGACCTCATCTTAGGGATGTCGGAGTTTGAATACCAGGTTTCTCGTGGGCAGGAGAGGAATCACTAGAGAGTAGTGGTTAGTAGTTTGCTTGTTGGTTATTATTCGCGTTTCACTTATTCTTAAACACACTTAAACACACTTAAATGAAATAAGGGAGATGGTCTCCTTTGAGTTGACTCTTACTCTGGGGTACAAGTGGGTTCTTAATTTGTACTTGGAGATATACTACTTCCACCATGTATGCGATTCTTAAACTTTTACCAGAAAAACACAAGAAAAATATTTCGAAGAAGCAAAACAACCTTCATCCTGAAGGTAATAAGAAAGAAGAGGAAGGCAAAACACATGTTCAAATGCGTCAAGCAGATGCGAAGCAGGGTATAAGCGGGGTAGACTCAACGAAATACATTGTCAGAGATGTCATAGGAAGCAAAAAATCAAGTACTGAGCTCTTGCAAGTGGTATAAATAATTTAAATCTTTGATGAAAAGAAATAAAAGCCCAGTGTTCAATTGGCTCGACCGTGGAGGAGGAAAAGAGAAGCTGACTCCCTCTTCAAGAATGAAAGAATAGGAAAAGGAACAAGAAAAATGAAACTGAGTTAAGTGTATCAATTTTTCTGCCTGTCCTTAGTCACCAAAATTTTTTCATCATCATTAGCAAAGACAACTGATAGTGTTTGAATGAGGCTGGCTATCAACAAACTGCAGCGCACATGTGGCTGCAAAATGGCTGCAAATGTAAAATGTATCAGCATTTGCATTTAGAACACCGATTTAAACTGATCCTTTGTTACATCGAAAAGCTTACTTTCTCTAGACCCCACTAATACTGACATTGTACTTGACTTTTTTTTCTACGCTGGTGGCTCTAACTGTGCGTGGGAACTCGCTGCTTTGTGCCCCAAACATATAAAAAAAGCGAGAAATCCCCCCAAAAAATGCTCTTTTATACCACCACTCTTTACCAACATTTTCCCAGAACTTTGCAAAAAGTACCTGGAAGGACTTATCCTTTATCACCAGACATTTAGGAACGTCCCTTTTACCAGCCATCAACTTTTATTCTAGTAACTCCTCTCGGCTGTTGATCAGGCCATTGGCGTGAATCTTCTTCTCTCAAGATTTTGCCCAATGGTAGTTTCGTCTGGCCACCGGAGTTTCAAGAGTAGAGTTGTTGGAATCTTCTCTAAGAAGCTGCTCACACGCTGCGACCCCAATGTAAAAGTTGCGGCTGCCTCTTTGGGCAACTCTCTGAGGGACAATGATAACCTCTGTTTGCCACCGGGGGACTCTACACTGGGACAGTCTTCAGAGAGTTTGGGCAAACAGACCAAACCAAGACATAGGATGAGATTACGCGGGAAAATGAAGAAGCTCATGAGCAGGAGGTGGTTTTCTGGAAATGAGTCTACTTTCCCCGAGTCTACGCCTCTCTTGTTTAACTACAACCTCGTGGAGGAGAACGATTCCACTGTAGCTGAAGCCTTCAAAGTTTCCCATTCGAGGTTGAGAAGCGTCGTAAGAAGACTTTTCCCTCACCATCCAAGACATTCTACAGCTTTGGAGGATGGCAAAATGGCCATGACTTTTGGACCAAGTTACTTCTCTAACTTCACCAAAGACTACAAGAAAGTGGGGACTCCTGTTGAGAGTTGTGTACTATACGAGGATGAAGAGTCTAACCGCCGGATTGACTCTTCTTTCCAAAGCATGAACCTCACTGAACACTACGAGAGCGAGAACCACACTAGAACTTTAGACGCGGCGATTAAGACTGACGTCAAAATCGCCCAAGACTACGACTTCACCATTGACACGAATATTGAAGACATTTCCTCAGAGACAAACCAATTTGAAGAATTTGCAACCACTGATTTTGCACCCATTGACATTATGGAACCAACACAGACCAAAGAGGATGTTGCCACCGCGCAGAACACAAAAGCGGACAACAATGCTACTCCTCTATCTGCCGGACACGAGATCACGAGACCAGAAGCCGCGACTGCTATCCATGCAGGAGAAAACGACCTAATTGGGACTCCACAGAACTTGGCTGCAAACGGTGAACACAGTTCTTTGATTGAAGATGTCACGTGTGACAAGAGGCCACAAGATGATGGAAGGGACTGGGAAGCACTGAAATTGCTTGCTTCAATGATTGGGGTCACCATTCCAGAATTTCCAGTCAGTGTTATTAACCTGATCCTGGAACTTTCTGCACTGAATCAGAATGAGCACCCCAGTAATGAGACCTTCCAATTGAGACCACTTCGCGTAGCTCCAACTGCGCAGCTTGGAAAAAAGATCACACTTGAAGAGCTTTTTAGATCCGATTCCCCTGATAATTCTGTTGCTTCGCTGACTTTGCTGCTTGGTAAACATGAACCTTCCACCCCAATTGGAAAGATTTCTTTGGACGACCTTAGTGACAAAATCAGCCCAAAAGCGGCGTTGGGAGCAATCCCAGATTTGAGTTTTGAGGAAAATGAGATAAAAGGTGCATCAGGAAAGCAACTTGAGATCGAGAAGAAGTCCAACGAGGAAGAAGTTGAGGCATTCGCTGTTGCGGATAAGATCTTTCAAAACCCCGACTACCCCATGGAGCTCCAGAATGCCTTCACTGAGATTAATGAGATCAACTCTCCCATTGTGGCACACACATTGGAGAAGAGGATTATCAAGTTCCGCCAAGACTTTTTAAACTTACTCAACCAGGTGGTGCTGCCTTGTGACGAGAAAATGAGGATATTGATCCATGACCTCTGGTCCATCCGAATTATCGAGGAAGAGATGTTTTCTTTGGGAAACGGGCTCAAGCAGGTGTTCTCAATGATTAAGGTAGACTTCAGAAAAAACGATACCCTTGATTGGAATACCGAACTCGCAAACATCAATTGGCAAATTGGTTACATGGACTACCGCATGGATATCGCTCGGAGCAGCTTGGCTGCCCTTCGTGGAACGTTTGATCTCCGGTTGATGAAGATTTTTGGTGATGTGAACAAGATTCGGGAAATGTCTAATCCGCTTGGGTGGACCTACGAACTCTTTTGCCGACTCAATCATGACAAGCTTGGCTCCGTGGATGTTCATGCTTGCACACTTGCAAGCGCGTATTCTACGAGAGCTATGTGGCACTACCATGTTGACTTTGACAAATTCAAACTGTTGTTGATCGATGAGTTTGAGTATATTGGTTTGGCAAATGAGTCGGTTGGCATGTTGATCAATCTGGTGAAAGAAGGTTTTGCGGATATTGCGCGAAACATGGAGACTCATTATCTGGAAAAGCTGAGGGCAGAACTCACGAGTTCTTTGGAACTTGAATCTGGTGTCCCTAGTAGTTGTCCAGCGGAACCCCACATTGAGGAGTTGAGTCCTGAGATTCCTCCCACAACAAAACACAAGAGAAGGCGGAAGAGGAACAATGCTGCAAGGAACGAGAGGAGAAAGCAGAAGAACAAACCATGAAAATATAAAAGCACAAAAACAATCGAAAACCGAAAAGACAAAAAAAAAGACACTCAAAAACGAAATGGACGAAACAAAAAAGATGATTCGCCAGCCATGACAAGACTGGAAATTTGCACTACAATTGGAGCAGACCTTACTCCATATACCGACAGACCCTTGGAAAAATCGCTAATAAACCAGCTAAAGATTTTGCTGCAAAGTATGCTTTGAATAGAACTAACAAAGATTACCTAACAATCATTATTCAAATTAAATCAAAGTGAATTTGAGCAGCCCTTTGGCTCTTCAGAAAAATATTTCTGCGAAATGCAGAAAATTAGTAAACGTCCATATACAAGGACGGCGTTGGATAGAATTTGAAGCCGCATATAGTGCTAATAAAACTTAACAACATATCTATAATTTTCGTGATGTCTCTGTTGCCTTAATGGCCCCAATAAGTGATTGCTTTGGTTGGCTAGTAGGAGAAGTTGCTGATATCACACCTTCACGAGGTTGTGCTAAAAGCATAAAATGACATGAGGCTGGTCCTATGGTTAAAGAAAAATGTTGTGCTATCCAAATACTGTATTGCCATAGGATGGAGCGTCCTTTCTACAATTCATGAAAAACGTAAAATCATTGTACAGCTCCCATTTGGGACATCGAGTGAGCTTCGTTGATCCCTAGTATACTTCCCAACAAGACCTAGGAGAAAAACAACTTAAAGTTTACCCTGGAGAAACGTCCCTCGGAATAGGCTAGACTGACAGAATAACGAGAACCCTCAACGAGTGGAAATACCTCCACCACTATCAGTATCAATTATACCCTCATGATTGGATATGTACGAGATCCTAGCAACTACACCCTCCATATTATTCATAAAATCGTATTGTCTAATTCTAATGTCTATATTCTTGTCACGTGAGACAGTCCATTCCCAGATGAACTGGCCACACCACAAACTCCTGAGGTCTATCTCAGAACAACCCCTATTCCTCTCTCACCCTCGCAAAACTAATGCTCCTCACATTCCGGGGCGGTGTATCTTCCTCCTTGCCCTCCTGAGACTTGACCCGCAAGTTTGGAAGACTGGCGTGCTGCGGCGAGCGTGGTGGCTGGGCGAACAGGAATACAAACTTCTTTTCCGCGTCGTCCTGCGACTCGAGTCTGATTAGCGGCGAGCCTTCGATCCCGTCGTAGCTGGCCACCAGCTTAGCCAGCGATGGCTTGTACGGTGATATCTTACTGGGAGACGTTTTGTGGGACATGGTCGAGTCTCCGCGCACCCTGTTTTGTCTAAGAGTCTTTGTGGGCGAGTCGGCAGTATGGAAAATATTGGCCAATTTCGCGGGAGTGGAGAAATTGCGCCTCAAGGACTCGCTACTCTGGCGGAGCGTGCCGGTACTAGGGAACCTGCTAAGGGGGCCCCTCTCCCGCACATACTCTTTGGCGTCCTTTTCCGGAGTATCTGCAAGTGCCGAGGATGCGGAGATGCTTTTCCGCCGCGTTGTCGAGAGCGGCGAGAACGTGAGCAGATTCACAAACGACCCGGAAGTGGGCGTAACGATTCCCGAGAGCTTACTTGCAGTCCCTGTGCCTTCCACAATCTGGGCCAGAATGGCCGAGTCGAGGTCTGTTTTTTGCGGCAGCCGCATCAGCGGTACCAACGACGACTTCCGCGACTGCGTGCTGGTGAATTCCACCTGGAGCGGGCTGATGGGGAACGTCAGCGAACTCTGTGACACCGACGAACGCGTCATTAGAGGCGATCCCCGGAAATTGAACGCAAACGACTTCGCGTGTTGGCGAGCCGGTTTTCCTGGTTCAGGTGCGGATTCCAGATCCGCAGAGCTGGGCAACGAGCGCAGGTGTTTGCGACCCTTCCATTTGGATTCCTCATCCGCAGAAGTACCGGAATTTTCTGCCTCTGCGGCCTCGATTTTGTCACGGGAAACCGGCCCGCGGCTCGAGCCGCCCGAGGTGTGGGGCTCTGTGTTTGTGCTCGAGGCCTCGAGCAAGTCCGAGTCGAAGGAGGTGCGGGAAACAGACGCTATATTTCCGTAATTGGCAAGTGAACTGAGCCCAGGGCTCAGGAACGGTGCTCTGCGGTCGCCAAACTCGAACATCGACAGCGCCGCATCCCACTGCGGAGTGCTTTTTAGCGACACCTCATCGTCCACTATGCGGTCTATCCACTGTTTCTTCAGTACATGGTAGCGGCGCTCCATCTCGAAGGATACAGCATAGGATAATGCGAGCTGTCCGCTGTTGTTGGCTAGGCCCTCGTACTTTGAAACAACGCAGTTGAGGAACCCACGGAGGTCTGCCAGAGCACCGTTGTCAGACCTCAAACTGGACTTTTTAGGACTATCTTCACCCGGCCTGGTCTGCAACGCGTGGCCCATGATAAACTTGAGAAGCGCCTCGATACATGCTAGGTCGCCATATGCAAAACAGAGGTGGAGACAGGTGTCGCCATTAGCGTCTGTGAGCATCCAATCAGCGCCAAATTCTAGAAGTAACTGTAGCCCATCTACAAAACGGGACACGCAGCAGTAGTGGAGCGGGGTGCGCAGAAGCGGACCGCCCTTAAAATTGAGCCACGAGTCGCCCGAAAACTCCTGGAGGAGGAAATGGAGCGTTTGGGAATGGTGGTGGAGCACCGGCATATGGAGCACAGTAAGGTCGTCAAAAGTGACGAGATCGAGATCGCAGAGCAGCATCTCTTCACTAGCGTATTTCTTCATGCGGTGCATCACCGATACAAGGTGGAAACACACCAAATAGTGGCCGTGGTACGAGGCGTAGTGGAGATTGCACCAGCCATGATTAGTAGGATCGGTGTTGAGCCAGAGCTCCGGAAAACGCGCTAGGAGGCGCTTGGTAATGGCCAAGTTTCCACTGACAATGGCCTTGCGGAGCCTGTCCGCGGGATCCAACATGACAGTCACGAAAAATGAACCTGGAGAAAAACAGCCCGGTTCATTGGCGTCGGACGCCATACCGTAAACGGCGATTTGCGAGCAAGCGATATGAGGTGCACGGGTGTTTTGGAGTGGGAAGGTTTGGGATTGGGAAAGGAGGGGAAAATGGGAAATGTGGTGTTGTTTTTTATTTTCCTCTTTGTTTATTCGTCTCTTTTCATTTTTGTTTTTGTGTGTTGGCGGGATTCGAGGTTAGTCAGTGTGGTGCTGGTGCATCGGTGCTCCGAAGAATGGAACAGTCTGGCCTATTTAGCGTCTATTTTTAGTCCATCAAGTGATGTTTCGAGCAAGTAGGATTGAATAAAATTGCAAGCAGTTAGTGGAATGGGGCAAATTCATGGAGGCGATGGTATAGCGATCGCTTTGGAGTAGTATAATTCGACTTATGCAAGGGGATCTACGTGTCTCTAGTGACGGTTGGTGTGCTGGTATTCTATCATCGAACATCTATTGTCACCCAACATCTATGCATTGCTTTCAAAATAGTCAATTAGCGAGAAAACCGAGAAATACCATTTGGTGGAAAACCCCCATGATGAAACCACATCAGTGATTCAAAAGCATATGCCTTTGACCGCTCTCTTTCGTGACCCGGTACTTCGCTTCACCCAACACTTCGTTCTACAGGTCCCTCCCAGACGTCGTATGTTGTGTATTTCATGATATATTATACAAAGCAGGGCCGAGGCCTGTCAAAAGCGGCACACCCATGTAGATCTAGCAGGTGTGAACCTCAAGATTCCCATTGACTCCCATTTACCCTCCCTTTCGGTGTTCTTCATATGACTGTCCAGCGGCATCTTCAATGCTGGCCCTCGATGAAGTCGTTCTTCACTCTGTAGAAAATGTAGAACCACATGGCAGCGCCAAGAAACTTCGAGCTCCACTTCAATCTTGGGTCAACATGTGGCCTAGCTGGAGCAGCATGGCGGACGTACTTGGCCAAGTGATGAGCAGCCATTTTCAGAGATGTACTATGAGAGCGATCCATTGAACGCTCTTTTTTACTGGCGATATGGTTGGCTGGCGGTGTGCAGGACAGCGGTGCACGGGTGCGGAGTATTCTTATCGAGGATCTACCACCCATTGTGTTTCCGGATTTGGGATCTCTTCAGAAAAAATTTTGGATATTCGGATTATCCGAAACTCAAAGAACTTTATATCCTCTGTGATTTTTGTGTTTATTCTTAGCCACACAACTCAAATGTTGGCTGCGAATGATCCCAGTGGCCCCCCATGAGACATGAAAACGTGAGCCTATTTATATATATATATATACATATATTCTACTATTGTATTCCCATTTGAGAAGCTCCAATAACATCCCTGCGTTCTACTGAGAATATGTGTGTCGAAGATCGGTCATGTCACTTAAGACCGTTTGTGCGCAAGCCCATTTGCTGGATTTGGCAGCCGCAAATCGCCTGTTTTTCAAGACAACCTAGCAAGCCGCCTCTGGTTCCGAAAAAGTTCTTGTTCAGGATCCTCTTTTGTTATAAATTAGATCGGCTTACCCGAACGAGCAAAGACAACCAGTGTGAATCTTTGTGAGGGGGCATTAGGTACAAGCCAGCCTACGAGGAATCGTGGATCATCAGGATTTTCCTATTCATTGTTCCAGTACGCTCCGACCACCTGACCAATGACCAAATTTGTGATGAGGGAATGAAGGGAAACTATCAGATAAGCTCATATTTAGCTGGATTCCCTGTCAGGGAAGCTCGCACGTAATTTTCATAATTCTCCGGGTGAAAAGATTAAAAAACACACTTATATGAAAGTCTCCAAAGTCACAAATACATTCCTAAACTGGCCACATACTCATACTTTCCCGAGCCACGTGCTGTCCTTAGCGTAACTCGCCAGTGCCTTTTCTCAATGTTTGTTAAAGGATCTCTCTAATTATTACATCGGTTCCCTGATGACGGTCGTGCAATTTTTCATGTCTGGTAAGATTAGACTTCACGTTGAAAGATTTGCCGCACCTAAAGCACAGAAACAGCTTTTCGCCAGAATGTATGGTGAAGTGAATGCGATAGGACAGTGGTCTCTTGAACACTTTCTGGCAGATGAGACAACGGTGTGCTTTAATTTTCGAGTTGTTTTGTCGGACAATCTGCGGACTTGGAGTACGTGGTTCCCACGTTGGCTTACCATTCCTGATTACTGTCAATGGGCGATACGAAAAACGCAGGGTGTTTGTCACGTCCTGTAAGCTATGCGAAAAGACCTTGTCGCTTTGACATATTTTGGCGCCCTCAAATCTGGCCAGAAACTCATGAAAAGTACCCATCGGTGCATCGTGATGTCCTGGCGGCTGGCACTCTTGGAAATTAAAGGCGACCTGGGTGCTTTCAACGCACTGGTCCTGATCCGTATTGTCGTCTAAGACCTCAAAACGGGGTGGTTGAAAACCTGTAGATTCAGCGTTGAAAGCTGGAAAAGCACCTTCGCTAGGAACAGGTAAAGGAAGCTCACAACAAGGGTCTGACACAAAGCTCACCACTTCGCTGGAAGCGTTAAACGAGAATGTGTCGTTGACAGATTGGTCCTGAAAGGTCCAGCCACTCTCATGGTCAGTGTCTCCTGTCTCCCTGGAGAAAAGGCACTCGTACGCGGTTCTCAACTTTGCAAATGGGCTGCCGTTTACAATCCCTGCAGTTCTGTACCGAGAGTCGGACTGCGTGTTTGGGTGTAGGCCAGCACTATAATTTTGAGCCTTGACTTGGTATACAATTGGCTCATTTGTTTGCCCTTGCTTTACCGGAGAAAAAAAAGGACCACTGACCAGCTCCTCCGATCTCGTTTGATAAATATTCGAGCCTCTCAGAAGAGGCCAAGGACTGGCTTGAAGCAGCACCCGTCTGACATGCTTCTTGAATTCGGTGGCCCTAGCTGAACTGCCATTTGTCTGCTCAGACCCCGAACTTCCTGGAAGTTTGATAGTGGACAAGTCTTGAGGAGTCTGTAAGGTGTACCAGTAGCACGGAGGTTGGATTCTGGCATGAGGCTGCCACTGAAGAAAATCCATATTATGCTTGAAGGTGCAAATCCTAGTCTGGTTATCCTGGCAAACCCCGGATCAAGACAACACAGGGATCCGCAACGAAGAAGAAATAAGGAAAAGAGAAAAAAGAAACTGGAGGTATAAGAATAGATAAACACTAGGCCCCGCATATGGTCCTTGATTGGTTGCAAAAGAGCGATGTTGACCAGCCAATGAAACTCCGAATACGAACAAGACAAAACACGACTCTCCAGTGTTCCGCCATTCCAAACAATGCCGCGTTGAAATCTGGGCCACACCGGGCGCTTCAATCGCAACAAAACATCAGAAAATGGTAACAATGATGAAGCAGGTGAAGATCAGCCAAGATTCAACCACGGTTGCAGTCGCAGCCCAGGTGTGCACTCTGGAGTCGTCCGTCCGGGTTTCGATCTTCTCTTTATTCTAGCCATGCACAAGTATATGAGATCAGAGATCAAGCAAGTGGATGTAACCGGCAAGGTTTGGAAACCAATTCTTAAACAAATTCTGCAGATTGCGCCAAACCGTTGACGGTTACGAAACCCGCAAATTGCAGTCGTCGTCACGAGCGCACCAAGCAGAACTGCGCCAAGAATATAACCTGGCGCGGACCTAGAACAAAAGACACCTTTTCCTCAACAATAACGGGCGCATATTTTGCAACGTCGTTTTTTGCGGTTTCTTGTCTCGGGCCCATTCTGGGAATGTGGCAGAAACGCAAACGAGGCGTTTAATCCGGGTGCCGGGCGACTCCTGTTGCAGAAACCACAGTTTCCGGTTTTTTGCCGGTGAAATCGACAGGCTGGATGATGTAATGGCTCCAGCAGGACGTGCGAGCTTGGAACAATGGAACCAGAAAGGCGAAGCCAGAAAGCGATAGAAAAAAGCAACATCCCGAAAGAGGGAATTATAGGCACATTGTGTGGGGCGTTATTGTAGCAGATCCCAGGATGTAACAAGACAGCCCACGAACGTAGAAATGGTGGATTGAATGGGCGAAATCCATGTCGTTTGGGACACTCGCTTCTGCGCCAGAGATCGCCTTTTCTGGGTCGCGTCGCTTGGCTCCAATGGGGAAAATGAAGGTGGAAGGACAGAAGAACCCAACAGCAGTTTCTTTGGCATTTGGAATATTGGCCCAGATTAGGCATGCGGGTTGGTCAAGGGATGAGCAGGTGAAGGGAAAAAGGAGTCGGGGAAATGCTACTCCCGGCTGCTCTTTCGCCGGGGTTCACTCCGCAAATCTATTCTTAACGTGCAAATCTTGGTGTCATAATCCCGTGGGGCTGCCCCGACTAAAACGAGCGCGTGCACTTGTTCTACCCTTCCCTTTGCTAAACCTGGTGATGAAATGCAATAATGAGATCAAATTTCTGTGCCAATTACGGGCATTTCCGCCTTGGCGTGCACAGTGCTTATCGGATTCCGCCCCAATTCCATCCCCAGTTCCGCTTGTCATAGACGCCGCAGTGAGTACATGCATGAGGTGTAAATAGTGTATTTGAATTTGGTGATTGGAATAGGGATATCGCACAAGGAACGGAAAATATATCCGGAATCCTTTATTCCACATCGCGTGTCGGATGTAGCGGAACGAATGTAGGATAGGAGCTTAATTGGAATGCGTTGGTTCATGCTGCTCCCTGGTAGCAGAAATCCGTCTCCGTGAGTTCGTTTCTAGAGAGCAAATAGAAAACTGATCGCTGGTTAGCTGGCTCTGTCACGAAACATCGCAAATTTTCGAGTCTTCAAAAATCAGTGGCTATTGGAAAAGCACATGTTTCATGGCAATCCTATTTCCTTTGCAGCCGATTCCGGGACATCTTTCAAACATAAGGGTCATGTTTACGATATCAGCAGTTTCTGGCACACGAGGAAAGTCGGTTCACTCCATTTTGTCCACTTAGATGCAAAATCTGGTCTACTTGATAAAGGCAGCTGTACAACTGTCAACCTTTTATTGTCCGAATCAGATATTTAACCCCCTTTGAGCCATATTTGGGGTGCCGATCCTTTGCTTCTTTCGTAGTTAAAATGATGTATGGTAATGCATGAGTGTCAAACTTGAGAATATGTCTTGGAAGTCAGGACGACTATAGGCTAGAAAGAGATTGTGATTTCATCTTCGGTAATTTCGAAGGGTATCATCTTTTTGCTGATCACTATCCAGAACTGGTCAGGATGTCGACCTAGTACTTACTAAAAGGAGATGCAAAAAAAAAAAATGAATGTATAAATGTAAAGTAAGAGACAAGTGGATAATGTACATATACTTCCCAACCATCCTCTTATGAAGAGTAGGACTCGTTAATGAACAATCTGAAACAAGGATGACTTGACCACAGTTGTAGGTGGGGTCGAAGCTCTCCTAATCATGGCGGCCTCCTAAAAACACCACAAAGTTTATGTTCAGCTCACTTCATTCGAATCAGTGAGATCACTTCGTCCTCTCGTCCCCACTTTGGGAATATGGGCCAAAGCAGTCAGCATTGATCTTAAATTGAAGGAAACGGAACTCTTTCAATATTGTCATAATTGACGCTTCAAGCAATTTACTATCGGCTGGTGAATGAAACTAGTCGAACAGAAACGATTTAACTACGACCTCTCATTCTCACAGTGTTTCCAGACAAAGGTCTCAATTTCCAGGCGCAACAACCAGACTAACGGTTTCCTGTTTTATTTAAATGATGTTCCAGTGTTATTAAAACTAGAATTCGGTATGTGGTTCATGATGCGAACCAGCTCAATTTATAGCGGAAGTCAGGACCACCTTGGAGCCACCTTTATACGAAGTGACTAAGAAGATCAAACGAGCTTGTTGACCAACTTGGGTATACATACTGCAATGGTGTTAAGAAGAACGAAGAATCTCATTCCCTTTCTTTTTATTGCTGTAACAGCATTCTGTTTATAGCTATGAAGGGATCACTATATCTCAAGAAACAACAGTGGCTGCAAATTGGTTGCAAATGTTAGTTCCATCCCGAAACTCTTTAAGTTAGGCTTACTTGTTATTAATTCGTATGCGTTTTGCCACATCACAGTTGGTTTTCAAATTAAAGCAAAAGTTAATATTCAATATCTTCACGTTTTTCTCGCTCATGACCTTGGCCACGCGTGCGGGAGCTCGCAACTCTGTGTTTAAAACATACAAGAACGGCAATCTCCCAAAAAGCTTCATTTATACCCCCAAATTTTATCACTGCTGTTCCAGAGGACTACCACAAGCTTCGAACAAACTTGATTTGCTGACGGAAACCGCAGATACTAAAATTTACTCATTTCAGAATTCGAAGACTCGCCACGGTTGGTCATTGGTGTAATTTGATTTTCTCCGATGGTTGTTTCGTTCGGCCACAAACACTTCAAAAATGAAACTTCTGATAATTGTTTTGAGACGCTGCTCAAGGACACCGAGTTCGATTCTAGAGTTCGGATTTCCGCATTGGGAGATTCTCCTAGTGACATTGACAACCTCTGTTTGCCACCCAGCGACCATCAATTCGGACAGTCCCCAGAAAGCGGAGAAAAGCAAAAGCATTTAAGGGAGACCTTCATGAAAATGAAGACGATTCTCAGCAGAAGGTGGGTTCCTAGAAAGGGATCCTCGAGTTTTCCCCGGCTTACTCCTCCATTGTCGAGCTTCGACCTTGTGCACGGGGACCAAGTGAGTGAAGAAATTCTCTGTGATGAAAAAAGGAGTGTTGAAGTTGTGAGTTCTGTTCTGGGTGATCTGGGTGACCCCACTTCCCTGAGATCCGCCTTCCCACAGAGCACTTCCCCTGAATTCCGTTTTCCGGCGGAATTGAGGAGACTTTTACGGGCACGGTCTTTTGTGCGCTACTTTGTGTTCAGAAACATGAATAGGGGGATTTTGAAGGATGTATCCCCTTTAAAGTTTGCTTGCTCAAAGAACGCAAACAAGGGCAGCCCAACATATAGTGACGAGAAAAAGGAATCCCACAGTGGTAGGCCCCCTTTATCGAAACTCTTAGACAAGGCTGTGAAACCTATTGGGAGGGTTCTTCACAAGATCTGGAAATTTATTTCACCCTCCCATTGGAGGTTGAGAAGCTTTGTAAAAAGTCTTTTTTATCATGAGGCAACAATTGCAGAGACTCCCGAGAAGGGCAAGAAGGTGAGAATCCCGAAGTCATCTAAGTTCTCTTCGTGCACCAACGTGAGCCAGAGCTCTGTTGTAACTTTCACTAGCAAGGCTTTTGCTGAAGGTGAAGATACAATTAGGTTAAGTGAGTGCCCAAGTACTTCGAGACTTCTCGAATACTACGAGGAGGAGCAGACAGCCAAAGTAGCCATCGGGGAATAACGCAACTCTAAGGGTGAGAGGGAATTTGAAGACGTTAGCTCAGAGACCAACCTGGAGGACGAATTGGCCGCCACCGTTTTTGCAGACACTGATTTTGGGGAGCCTCTCCAGACTGACGTGGAATGTGCTCAACCCACATAATGGTTCGTTCCTCATTTTCTGGCCCTGAGATCATAGAGCCACAAGACCCCACAGTTGAAGAAACTCCCATCGGCGTGAGCCGCTGTATTTCAAACTCCAATACAGCTTTGACGAGCAACGCAACTTCCAGTTTACCGGGACTATTTACAATATCAAGGCCAACTTGACGCAAGGAATATGATCCAAAACATTCAAGTTTTAGACACCATTGAGCAGTTGCAAAATATGAGAAGTGAGGACAAGATGTGATCCAGTCCGCATGTGTAGGATATCACACGTGCGATTGTGGGAAATGTAACAGAAATTTGATTCTCTGAGGGAATCGTTAGAATTTCTTGATAACCGGCAAAATAAGGTGATCAGCGGTATCCCTGGTCAGTAGTCATTTTGGCAAGTATTACCTTAGTCGCCTGCGGGTAGTACTGCATATAGTGTATGAAGTGCGAGCCATGTTGGGTGCAAAAGTCTACACAGTTTCCAATGGCACTCATAGTGTCTGTTCTAGTCCAAATCCCGAGGAGTGTGCATCTGGCGTGAACAAACCCAAATTTAGGAGATATAGCGATGGGAAGTTCAAGTCAATCAGTAGAATACTAATCTAAACCGATAGAACAATGAGTGGGAAAAAGGATGTCGATAATGACTCGTATTATTAATGTGCCAGGGTTATCGGTAAAAACATAATTCAGTGGTAGGGCTATAGTGTGGGCATTCGCGTGAGTAGAGTTATAGGGAAACGCGAGATCCAAGTTGATGTAGAATACCACAATGGGCGATGACGGGAAATTGAGACGGATACCGCCACTCCTGACATGGGACCGAGACACGCTACAATGTGTTACATAAAACCCATGTTCGGTAGACTTTCTGAGTATCGTTTACAGGTTAGTAAGGACCTGAATCAGAATCTCTGTTTGCACTGGCTCTCTTGTATATCTATAGTACAACATCTGTGCATTATAGAAAGATGGATAATCTCTCCAAGACAGTTTAAGGCTTCACCGATTAGCGGAACCAGCTGCTCGACTTCGAATGCTCAAATTTATAGTCAATATAATGCAATCTAACTCGTTGATAAAAATTCTTTCAGCGTCCAGGCCAAGGCATGTGACATTCCCATTGAAATCCGATACAAGACTGCTCTCTACACGTCCGCCTAACGTGAACACAGTGGCACGTATTTCTGGGCTAGACTTGCCCTGTGAGCGCATACATGTGACACGCATCACGTGATGCCAAGCCGAGACGGCACCACGTTGGCACTTGCTGCGCCGTGCAAAAGTATTAGTAATCACCAACGGGCACTACGCCAGCAAGTCGAGCAGACTTTTTCCTTTACCAATTCTCAAGAATATCAATTCTATCCTTATCACTTTTTCCTTGCCGCCCTCCTCCTTTGCCTGCTTTTCGTTGCCCGAATTATCTCCCGGCATCTCGCACGGCATCTCGAGGTGTGGCGTTTTGAGCGCCCGCGTGCAGGACCACAGTTGATTACCCAAAATCAAGAAAAGTTGGCACAGAAAAAAACCCATTTGTTCCCCAAAACCATGACCGTCGACAACTCGATCAACTACGGATTCGGCACGCACGCCGTGCACGCAGGTGCAGCAGCAGACCCCCACACCGGAGCGGTGATTGCCCCCATCAGTCTTTCCACCACTTTTGCGCAGTCTGAGCCTTCGAAACCAGTGGGTATTTACGAGTACTCCAGATCCGCCAACCCGAACAGAGACAACTTCGAGCAGGCGGTGGCCACTTTGGAGAAGGCCAAGTACGCCGTGGCGTTGGCCTCCGGCTCGGCCACCACCTCCTTGATCCTCCAGCTGTTGCCCATCGGTGGTCACGTGATCTCCGGTGGTGATGTCTATGGCGGCACCCACAGATACTTCACCAAGGTCGCCAACACGCACGGTGTGGAGGTCGCTTTTGTGGGCGACTTGGCTCGCGATGTGCAGGGTGCCTTGCGTCCTGAGACCGCGTTGGTGTGGTTGGAGACACCCTCCAACCCTACGTTGTCGGTGACGGACATCTCTGCGGTCGCCGAAATCTTGAAGGCCCACAACGAAAAGCACGGCAAAAACGCGTTTTTGGTCGTGGACAACACGTTCTTGTCGCCTTACGTGTCCAACCCGTTGGAGCACGGTGCAGACGTGGTGATCCACTCCATCACTAAGTACATCAACGGCCACTCCGACGTTGTAGGCGGTGTTTTGGCGACACGTAGCGACGTGTTGCACGAAAAGTTCCGGTTCTTGCAGAACGCCATTGGCTCCGTGCCCTCGCCTTTTGACTCCTGGTTGGCACACCGTGGCTTGAAGACTTTGCACTTGCGTGTCAGACAGGCCAGCAGCTCTGCGCAGAAAATCGCCGAGTATTTGGCGCAGCACGACTCCATTGTGAGTGTCAACTACCCGGGCCTTAAGACCCACCCTAACCACGCGGTGGTGCTCAAGCAGCACAGAGACGGATTGGGTGGAGGCATGATTTCCTTCAGAATCAAGGGAGGCGCGGAGGCAGCGGCCAAATTCACCTCCACCACGCAGTTGTTCACCTTGGCCGAGTCTTTGGGCGGTATCGAGTCCTTGATCGAGGTGCCTGCGGTGATGACCCATGGAGGTATTCCTAAGGCTGAGAGAGAAGCCAACGGTGTGTTTGACGACTTGGTGCGTGTGTCTGTGGGGATTGAGGAGACCGAGGACTTGTTGAATGACATCAAGCAGGCCTTGGACAGACTCTCGTAGGTGTGGTCGACTTCGGTGGACCTGTGAACTTTTGTTTGGGATCAGAGACCTGTATAGGGAAGGAATAGATGTATGAGTAGAGACTGAATGCGGTGGGGGCTGTAAGATGGGTGTTAAGAAGTGGTATGGCGTTGAGGGTTAGTTGTGGAGGACCTCGGGCGTATGGAGTAGGTTCAGTTCTGACTTCTGTTTCTTGCTGTATGTGGGGACTGTGATAAGTGGTTTTAGGGGATGTTGTGGATGTTGTGATAAGCGAAAAGCTTGGCTTGAGAGATTTTCATATTCTTCGAGGATTTATGAATACATAGCCAAAACTTAAAAGCGTGACTAAGAATTAGCCTCTTTCGGAGCTGCCATTGAACAGGCTGTGGCGAGATCCAGCTATGAGCTGCCACCGAAAAGTGCAAGCTAATTTGGGAAACAAACTATCCGAGAAGTTCTACGAGCAAGCCAAAGTCCTTGAAAGCCGAAGTTAAGAAATGTGAGAAACGCCCCGAGGTGGTAATTCCATCTCAAGTTTTGGGCAAAGACTTATCCGTGTGCATGGTAAAGGAGTAAATGGGAATGGAAGATTCACCCTGCTGACTCTCTTGGGAAACTAGAAATCGATGGATTGTGCAAGAAGAGAATCAGGGATAAAGAAAATAGAGCTACGAGTACCTGGTACAGCAGACTGTGCAACATGGCTTAAACTAGATGCTCGTTGTGTTTGCCTCAAACTCGCAAAGCAAGCCATTCTAACAAGAAACCTGGTTTGGACCATGGCTAGGGCCAACACACTCTGAAACGAGAAACTCTTCAAATCTCCAAATGGTCTCCAAAATCCGAAAGCAAGCAATCTCTGGGAGATACCCAGTTCCTTCAAACAAGGACTATATATGGGACCCGCTGTCACGGGAAGAAACATATAGAAGCCACGGTTTAGGTTTTCATGAGAACAACCAATTTGTCCCGGAAACCCGCTTCAAAAGGCAAAATGAGTAATATTGAGTTTACCTTCGAACCAGGATCAAGGCCCATGCCTACTGCTGAGGCACCGAGTACATGGAAACCACAATCTGAGCAATAATGAATGTCCCTGAAAAAGAAGTATCTTGGCTGCTCCCTACATCCTCTTTTAAACGACAAACTGGCGATGCCTAACTCTTACTTTTTGACCGCTAACGCCTACTACTTACAGAATGAACAAATCTATAGTGCCGCAACCTGTGTACTCATTGACAGTGTTTAAAACAATAAACACGTTTTCAGTCTCTCAAAATGCCTCCTTCAAACAGCATACAAGTAACAGCAGTGACGATACCCAGTCCCTCGTATGATCTCTGCTCACATCTCATGCCTGAAAGGAAAGAGGACTATAAAGAAGTCACACTCGCTGCAATAATAGAATCTCGCCCCAAGTACCTTGCTCAATGACATGAAAAGACGCATTCCTGACCAAGCCCAAGTTCCAGTTGTACCATGATCAAGGATGATGCCTACTGCTAAGCACGAATCTACACTACAATCTGTACACTTTTAAATAAAGACTCCATTATCAAAACAACTGTCTCAACCCCAGAAATTGATAGAATAGACGACTTCCTTTTGGACTGTAATCTGTGGTCTACTGACTCGCTACAGCAATACTGCCAGAGCGAGCGAAGCAGACAACACAATCTACACAATAACAAATATTCACTATCCCAAAACCCCAAGACAGACTCCTTCGTCTCAAAACACCTTCCATACCTTTGACCGATTTCCTTATCAAAAAAAAAAAACAACCCCCAATCCCCACTAGTTAACTCCCACTAATAAACCACCTCCATTCCGGCACACACTCCCCCGCCCCCGCCGGCCAATCGCCAGGGCCAGAAAACGTTGGTCAGGATGTACGGGTGCGCGCACCAGCGCTACCATACCCAGCCGGGCGTGCGCGCACCAGCCGCACTAGCCAATCGCGCACCGCCCTTTCGTTAGCGCTCTGAAAAAACACCTCCACTGCTACACAGTACGACCTCTACTGTACTTCTACTGTACTTCAGAACCAACTCCTGAACCACGCCAGGAACGACGGACATTCAGCACCTGTGCCCCGACTGTATCCTTGTCTATTCGCATCCGCATCCAGTCGTTGCAAAACACTGCCTGTCCCTAGATCACATCCAGACTCTGTGTCGTTGCTTGCATTTGGGTCCCTTCTTGTGAACCCATCCCCTTTCCCCCACACCGTTCCACCCGTTACGCGCCACTAGAAAATGTTCAGAGCCGGCGCTAGATTCTCGCCCTTGGCGCAGAAAATCGCTGCCTCCGCTGTGGCTGCTACCGGTGTCACCGCTTCCTACGCTTTGTACCAGGACTCTGTAACCGCCAGCGCCATGACCGCCGCAGAACACGGGTTGCACACCCCTGCTTACGGCTGGTCGCACAACGGCATGTTCTCCACGTTCGACCACGCGTCGATCCGCAGAGGCTACCAGGTCTACAAAGAGGTTTGTGCCGCGTGCCATTCGCTCGACAGAATCGCGTGGAGAAACTTGGTGGGCGTGTCGCACACGGCCACGGAGGCCAAGGCGTTTGCCGAGGAGTTGGAGTACGACGACGAACCCGATGATGAGGGTAACCCAAGAAAAAGACCAGGAAAGTTGGCCGACTACATTCCAGGTCCTTACCCCAATGAGCAGGCCGCCAGAGCGGGTAACCAGGGCGCGTTGCCCCCTGACTTGTCTTTGATCGTCAAGGCCAGACACGGCGGCTGTGACTACATCTTTTCCTTGTTGACGGGATACCCCGACGAGCCTCCTGCAGGTGTGGTGTTGCCCCCTGGCTCCAACTACAACCCCTACTTCCCCGGCGGCTCCATTGCCATGGGCAGGGTGTTGTTTGATGGATTGGTGGAGTACGAAGACGGCACGCCCGCGACCGCGTCCCAGATGGCCAAGGACGTCACCACGTTCTTGAACTGGACGTCCGAGCCCGAGCACGACGACCGTAAGAAGTGGGGTTTGAAGGCGATCATCGTGTTGTCGTCGTTGTACTTGTTGTCCGTATGGGTGAAGAAGTTCAAGTGGCAGCCCATCAAGAACAGAAAGTACAAGTTCAACCCACCCAAGAAGTAAGTCATGTAAAAAGCTAGAAACTGTTCAATACATTAATCAGACCGCAGCGAGATGTAGGTGCTAGGGGAATTAGTAGTAGGTCGGGTTGTCAAGCATAGTCCTCCTTTTTGATAGGTGTGTATCACTTAGAATGCACAATATACGCTATGCCGATACTATTGTTTTTTACATCATACGAATTCTTATTGGCGAGAGTAAATGGATGGACAGAAGGCGAGGATATTGGAAAACACTTCTTTTGCAACCTTTTGGCGAGTGATGAAATTGAAGATTGCAACATAGGCTTTCCAGGGGAGGTCACTTTAAGGACTACTGCGTGGGTCGTACTAAAGGAGTCAAGGACAGTTCAAGGAATATACATGTAATCGTGAAAGGTTCTTGCATTTATCACCACATTGAAGAGACAAGCTACGTGTTTAAAATTTTATACTAGCGATACTCATTGATTGTCCCTATGCAGTGTGCACGTTAAGTAAGGCCCCCAACTCCAAGTCTACTTTTTCCAAACCATCACTTCGAAAGTCCAACACCAAAATGAGCACTTTGTTTAGAAAGGTTGACTAATTAGGGCACTATCTGATTAACTAATAAGATCGTGGAATTCGTGAGGTACGGCATACAATCTAGTTTTTCGCCCGCAGCCGACCGTCTCGTAAACGTTCGCAGGGCTTCCGAATATGTTCCATTTTCCAAGATACGCCAACATAGTCGAAAATGACAAGGTCGAAGGTATTGTTGACGAGGCATATATTCTATATATTTCTCACTCCGAGCCGGTATCGGAAATCTAATTAGGTCTCTAAAAAATGCAAAATGTCGAAAAGTCCAATGTAGGACACCACGTCATTCGATGCTCTTAAAGCAAAAGAACGGAGATTCCAGCCAAGGCAGCGCCCACAATCATAGGGGCTTGGTGGCCACCCATTCCTGCAGAAGACGATCCGGTGGAAGAGGAGCTGGCAGAACCAACAGAGACACCAGAGGAGCGCGAAGAACCAGTTTCAGACGCCGCACCAGAAGAAGGGCGAGAAGAACCAGTGTCAGCGGCTGCACCTGAAGTCACGTGCGAGCCGGCCGCCGCACCAGAAGAAATGCCCAGACCCGACACAGTGGAATTGGACGCAGAGCTGCTGAGAGATTTAGCATGGGCACTATCGGCATTAAAGTAGTAACCGTCCGAGCCATTGGAGGCGGCAGTGAAAAAAGTACCGTTGAATGCGGTCTCGTATCCCGTTTCGAATCCAGTCTCAAAGCCGGTCTCAAAGCCAGTCTCGAATCCCGTCTCGTAGCCAGTTTCGTAGTCGTCATAGTAATCGCCCGTTTCGTAGTCGTCATAGTAATCGCCCGTTTCAGTGGCCATCCAAATGTCGTAGAAATCGGTATACTGCTGAGTTTTCTCGGCGTCCGCAAAAGAGGCAGCCATGCTTTCCATACTGGAGACCTCTTCTGGCGAATAGCCTCCAATCGTGCTATACTTATCATAGTAACTATTTACCCAGGTCTTGTACGCATCTTCGTAGCTGTTGATCCAGTTGGAGAATGCGACAGTGTCCGTCGACGAGATGGTTGTGAAATCACTTCTCAACTCCCCGAAGTCATCGGCAGCAACAAGAGTTGCGATGGCGAAAATGGCGGCTTTGGAGAAATGCATGGTGAATAATATTGTATGGTCTGAGTGGGCGAGCGAAGATCTGGATATTTATTCGCACCCGAGCTGCGCAGATGACGCTACGCCTATTTCGGCGTGCAGGTGCATCTTGGCCACATTTCCAAGTTTGAGTTTCACAGGGGAAATTTTGGGCGTAGAAAGCATATTTGAATCAGATTCGGGGGCTAGAGTCAGTCGACTTGGTGTTTACCCCTGAAACGCACTATTTTTTGCTAGCTTACTGTCTCCCGAAGGTGTGGCTAAAAGTTCGCTTAGTGCATACACAGAGAGGCTTTGCCGCATACAGGCATCGGTACTGCATCTAAAAAACATGACGACAAGCCTGGACGGTCGGCATTATACACCGGAAACCCGCGATGCCGCTCGTACTTTGCGAGGTGAACATCCCAAAGTTCGAGAAGCTCGGGAATTTCAGGAATTTCAGAACCCGACATACAGAAATCTTGGCTAATATGATGCGTATTTAGACTGGCTTCTCTTCACCGGTTCTGAAACACATTGTCTGGTGATGGTGTTCGCTGAGAACCCCATGATGGAATCAGCTATAAATAGAATGCAATCATGCCCCTAGGCAGAGTCTTTTAGAAGTAATGATTGGAGCCTTAGGCTTAGAAACTAATTACATAGCCTTCAGTGACGGAAATCGTGATGGTTACTTTGTTTTTCTTTATTTTTAGGTTAGCCTCCCTCGCTGTTCCGCGGCTTTTACGTTTTGACTGCGGCTGAGCCGAAAACGAGGAAACACACTAGACAATAAGAAAATACCACCATCTTCGTAGATTCAATTCGACTTCGAAAATCCGAATATCCTGTAATCTTCTATTGTAATTAATCCCCGTTTAGTAAAAGCAACTCTTTGGTTTATTGTATTTAAGGATTTTCAATCCGTCCTGTATAAAATTTGCTGTGAGCCTAAACGGGTAATTGCTCCCGTGCATCACTAGGTGCTGCGGTCAAATTCGAGAACGGTCATTTCTGCGGAATTAGTGACTTTTGCCGGCTTGTGAATGTTGCCCTTATCTTTACCGGAGGTGAAGTTTAACTCAAATTTTGTAACATAATTGAAGTCTCTGGAACGTGAAATGGAGTGATTTCAAATGGAGTCGCTATTCTGAGAACACCACTCTAGACTTCGGGGTTTATTTCGCCATGGCACCAAAGATGTTGGGTGAAGATTTCGTTTATTCTTGGAAAAGTTTGCGAAAATCCGTCTACACAACTCCCGAGAAGTTCGAGAAAGATGGGATAGATCCCAAACCAGTAAACCCAGGCCATTTAACCACGTCATCCTTCAACTTGTTCTTGAAGGATATGCTCGGAAGACTCCAAGAACACTATACGCCAATCATGGCATAAATAATTCTAATCGAGCTGCTTAATTTTAGGAGGTTGAAAGAAACCTCATTGTGTTGCTGAAATCATAGCCTACATTGGGATTCAAAGTCTCAGAATTACTCCGTTCATTGTCCATTCCTTGCTGCGTTGCAAATTATTGCACCATTTGGGAAAAGTTCTGGAATCCTGTTAGTCTCAAATTCCTGGCGAGCGTTTCCTGTTTCTTCATAGCCTTTGTGTCTTGCCAGCTGTAGAAAACTTCATTGTATTAGAACCTCGAAGTACTGTCCAAGGGTCAGAAGCTCACTTGTGCCAATATAAACCGAGTGTTATCCTGGCTTCCGATAACCTAACAACTTTTCATTTGTACTTTGCCTAACAGTTCAAATTAAGAGATGTACTTTGCGAAGAAGATTTGGACAATGCTTTCCTTGCTTGCCTTGGCTTGGGGGGCATATGAAGAGGTTCGTTGTTTTAAATCCCCCAGAAACAGATAGGTTGGTCCTCAGGTTGAGTTTTATAGGGGGTATGCTCTTTGCAAATGACACTTTGGAAATGGTATGCGTGTACGATACAGGAGCATTGTACCACCCAACTCACGGAATGTACATCGGTGTGAATGCTTATGGCCAAATTGGCTTGCACACACACGTGACGTCTGGTTTTACATTTGGTCGCGTTCCTGGAATGGAAACCCTCAACAAAAGACTTTCCTACAACGGAGTAGATGTGTTTCAGTTATGCATCGATTTGCTGGTTCGTTTCCAGAGCAATTGTGAGGTTCTCCACGACGTCCATGTGGACTATGAGCAAGACGGAGGACGCGCGTGGCCCGTGGCAGAATACTGAATAAATAACTTGTAACATTCACCATTCCAGTGACTAGGACGGCTGTCTAAATTATTCGTGCCTTTCTCATCTACTACTGCAGTGCCTTCGGTGGTACAAGATTTATACTGAAATCAATCATTAATTGTATACTAGGTATAGTGCTTCCAAACACCTCAGACCCATCAACTCTAACAGTACTACTGCGCAATACAAAACTGCAAACAGTAGTTTCTTCAATCGTGGAGACGAAAACACTTTAGAAAGAAAGCATAAGAACGGAAAGTCCAGCAAAAGCCACGCCTACAATCATAGGGGCTTGTTGCACTGCCACTCCAACAGAGGTAGAAGTTCTGGTACTAGAAGAGGAGTTCCCGAGGTCACCCGTGGCGTTTCTGGAAGTATTTCCTGAAACCGGGCGAGAGGCTCTGTCCGATCTCGAACTCGACAGGCCAGTTTCAGAGGGAATCGAGCCATTGTCTGTTCTCGAGGATGGGGTACTAGTGACGTTAAACCCATCAGAAGGTTGGGTTCTTGGCGATTCCCACTCGTCCCTCCCAGTCTCTGCAGGAAAAAGACCCGTCAACGATAAGTCAGCCATATCATCTCCATCGCGAATGGTGGAATTACGGCCAGAGCCACCTATACGGTTTGAGAAATCATCATCCAAACCGTTGCGGCCATTTGTACCACCTGTGCTATTAGCGCCATTGGCACCAACAGATCCCGTGTAATAGTCTCCGATGTACTCGCCCTCGAATCCTTCGACAGTGCCAGTATTGAGCAAGTCCAGGTAGTAAGAATAGTCCTGCGTATTGCCCTGGCCGGACCGCTCAAGAAATTCGCTTTGGTACAGAGTTATCTCTTCTGGCGAGAGGCCGTTTTCTGACCCGTAGTCCTGGAAATGTTCTGCTACTTCTGTTTGGAACGCTCCTCTATAGCCATCACGCCACAGGGAGAAGGCAGCAGCATCGGATTCAGGAATAGTCTCAAATTCCAGGGCCCACTCGTCGGCGCTTTTTGCGGCAGCGAGCGATGAGAAAGCAAGAATGGCAGCGTGAGAAAAGTACATTGGTAGAACGGTTTTGGATTTGTTGCACTCTGGAAAACGAGCGAGCAAAACGTACCTTTATACGAGACCTGGGACCCGGAGGAACATAGCCTTGCTCGTGTGACGCCCAGATCAGGTGGTTGAATTAAGCGTTCTTGGCGTTTTGGGGGCTATTAATAGAAAAGAGAGAAGCAAGAAAAGTGTCTAGAATGGCTGCGAGAGGTGTTCCTGGCATGCACAGAGGTGGTACGGCAGGTAATTACGCGGACGGGCATTTTGATGGTGGAATTTAAGCAGTGATTAGAATGAAACTTTGCTGGAATTGAATAGTGGGAGAAACAGTCATCAGGTTTGACTGGGTATGTTTGGCTAGATGGATAGCGCCAAGAAGTGAGAATGTGAACCCTGTACGAATTCTCACCGCCCCATTGTATAAGTGCGACCAGGGCAACTCTAGCTCACATACTGTACGCAGATTGTTGCAAGAGTACGTATTGTTTGAAAACCCTCGTCTGCTTGCGATGGGTTGTTTTTAACGAAGTCACCTTCGTTCGACTTTCCGGTCACGCATTGTAACAAGGACAATGAACTAAGCCTTCCAAGTAAGGTACCTCAGGAAAACATGCGGGTAGCCAGGAGGCAAGAATCGAAAATGTTCCTGAATTGTTGATACAATGTATTAAGCAGGTTGCATGGAACTGTCCACGGTTATCGCCAAGAATTTCCACCAACGATGGTGGTCTGCCGGGGCTATCTAAAAAATCTTGACGGATGTTAAAGTGGGTGTATTGTGAGATCATCAGAGAACATCCGTCTGAAACATATCCCTGGATTCAAAGATAGTGTAGCGAGAAGAAAATATGGAAGACACAAAAGAAACAACGGGATTGTTGTTATATGAAGCCTCAAGGATATAAGTTATCAAATAACCTTTGAAGCAGACGGTTAAGCAGTCTGGTGCGGTTCTTTGCCTGTTACACCGACTTGTTGAGATCTTGAGTTAAATATTCACTATTTCATCCTGCCTCTACAGTCTGGTAGTGCGGAACATTTTGAAATTTAGTGGCGAGTCCGCAAATTTCAAATCCAGGTGCTCGTATTATATCCAGGTCACGTGCACCGAGCCATTTGCAGCCGCGACTTTTCTACCTACAAGTTGTCGTTGTGGTTTATGATGTATATTGTTTCTAGTAACACAGCATATATACGTCTACCAATGCCAAAGGGCTTTTTTTTATTATTTTTTTTCGAAAAGTTCACTCATTGAATTTAAGCGATAACACAAGAGGAGTACCAGCCAGTAGGGGTGGTGGCAGTCAACCAGTTGTCCTTGTTTGGGGTGGAAGAAGTCTTGTTGGTAGATTGAGGAGCGGCCATTTTGATAGTGTTGATTGTTTGGTGATGAGAAGAAAAGATGAATTGGAAGCAGATCTGCTCTGTCTTTATACTACAAACACAACCAGCACATAGAAATGGCAATCAAAGGAGGAAATTCAATCTCAATGCGCGGAACATCAGCTTGTTACCCTTTTGGATCACTACAATGCGCTGCAGAGGAAGTGCTTGCCCACTTCCGAACCACTTGCGTTCATAAAGAACGTTTCAAACGCACAGTGTTTAATTCATAGAGCAAAATTTACCATTTCGGGTAAAAATACCTCATTCTGAAACTCGCAGATAAGCCTGTGCGCCGCTTTCTCCCTGTGGTCGTAATTAATAGTGCATGTTCGTGCATGCTGTATTTGATTAGGCAGCGGTTTCCATTGTAACTCTCCGATCTCGACAATTTTGATTCCAATTAGTCAAAATAGCTTGCGGGGTGGCCTCACAAGATGTATTGTTTTTTATTCACATAATTTACCACTTTACAACAACTCGACAATGTTGAGGATTGAGCTCCGGAGTAGACACACAGAACATACTAGTAACCCGTGAAGGTAAAACCAAAAAATGTTCGATTCTTGCTTTTTTGTTGTTTTCGAGAGTGATGAGACCTTGAGTACACTTTTAGCCATTCATAGCACAAATGGTGACGGAAACTGGCTGATAAAAATGGGGAGAGTTTATTTTGTTAGGAGAAAACACAGATCACCACAGAAAAACTGAGGTGTTAAGCCACAGCTTTCTACCGAAGGCTCTCACACTCCTCAATCAGCAGCTTTATTTTGATAGCGAAATGGAAACGAGTTGAGCAGACGATCTACACAGCCATATTTCAGGAAGAGAAAAGGTGAAAGAGGTTGCTACTTCGAATCATAACGCCATTTTGTTAAGAAATAGAGAGGAGAATGATTTCGAATCTGGCATCTTAATTACACTAGTCTTCTCTTGTGGTGAGCAAAGGACGTGCCAGGAAACTATCTCACTTGCTTTTCCATCTGGTTTTGAAGTCCTATTATCAAATACCCGGAATCAGGATTGTTGAAAGCGGGTGAATCTCGCGAGTGATTTACTCTTTGGACTGTCAGGATATAGAAGCCACACATTTCCTCCATTCCCATACTTCGTTTGTTCTCAACTCGTTTCATTGACAAAGGAACGCGTGATCTTTTCACATCTCGTAGTTTACCAATTCGTATAACATCTAAGAAGACAAAAAGAATAGAGCGGACAACTAGCCTGGGACTCTCAAAACCGCCCAAGGATCAAGACCCCCCATTGGTTTGCTCCATTCCAAATTGCACCATGAATTTTGGAATGTATCCGCGAGCAATCACCAGGTGCATGTGATAGTTGGTGCCAAGAACCAGATGGCCACCTCCGATCTAGCATCTCGTAAAGTTCTGCCAAGCGGCCACCAGGAATACTCCGACGCAGCTTCCTTGCATATAGCCACTCTTCCCTCCAAAAATCCCACAGCCATTTCTGACTGCCCTCCAAGTCTTTTCTATATGCACACCTACTTGCGGGAATTTCGGCGAAAGTCGTGCGTGGCGTCGGTCAAACCAACGCTCTTCGGTGAAATGCGCGCCTTTATTGGTGGGATCGCGTAGGGTTTCGCCGAGTCAAGCGCTGCAGGTTCTCCGCACACTTGTATAAAAACAGCGGCCCGCCCTAGAACATACAACTTCCTTGCTTTTCTAAACCTTTGCGCGCCCATCAACCAAAGGCCACCAACACTATTTATACCCCGTCGAAATCCACAGGATCAGATTCTCGAGAAGACAATCCTCGCATTTCAAGAGAAAATATCTATTCACCAGAACACCTTGCTATGTCGCAGTCGCCAGTAACTTCGCTGGAACACCTCATCAGCCCAGGAAAAAATGCAGAGACGCCCCTGATCAACCAGGCGGACTCGTCGTTGGCCCTGACCAGCGGCAAATCGTACATTCTGAGCAACATTGCGCCAAACCGATTCGTGATTCTCCTCACGCTAGCGTCGTCGATTTCTGGATTCATGTTTGGTTATGACACCGGTTACATTTCTGCTGCTTTGGTCCAGGTGGGAACAGACTTGCTGAACAAGATCCTCACAAATGGCGAAAAAGAACTCATTACGTCAGCCACGTCGCTCGGCGCGTTTATCGGCGCGATTTTGGGCGGTGTCTTGGCCAATTTGGTGGGCAGAAAAAAAGTGCTTTTGGGGTCGAACGTTTTTTTCATCGTGGGCACGATCATCCAGCTTGTGTCGAAAACCGTGTGGACGATGATTTCGGGCCGTTTCGTGCTCGGCTTTGGTGTGGGTTCTGCATCGTTAATTGCGCCACTTATGCTTAGTGAATTGGCACCTTCAAAGTATCGGGGCCGGCTCATAGTGACGAACTGCATATTCATCACCGGTGGTCAGTTGATAGCATATTTCATAAACTGGGGTCTCACGCGCGTCTCCCACGGCTGGAGAATATCGGTGGGCTTATGTATGGTGCCTGCAGTTTTGCAGCTGGTACTTTTCTTTTTCCTCCCAGACACCCCACGCTACTACGTGATCAAGGGCGACTATGCACGTGCAAAAGCTGTGTACATGAGAACGGAGTCACATGCGTCGGAAGCCATGGCGGAAGCCGTTGTTCTGGACATGATAGCCCTGAACTCTACTGTCCCAGGTAGCCCACTCGGACAGATCTGGAAATCGATCAAATTAACGCACACGAATCTGGCCAATTTCCGCGCGCTTATCTTGGCGTGTGGCTTGCAAGGAATCCAGCAATTTACCGGTTTCAACTCGTTGATGTACTTTAGCACGACCATTTTCGAAACTATTGGCTTCAAAAACTCCACCGCAGTATCGATTATTGTGGCAGCCACCAACTTCGTATTCACGCTCATTGCCTTGTGCATCATCGACATTGTTGGCCGCAGGCGCATTTTGCTTTTTGCGGTACCGGGAATGTGTGTTTCATTGATTGTGTGTGCCATTGCATTCCACTTCTTGGGCGTGAACTTCAACTCCAACGCCGAGGTTGTGATTAAAACCACCGGGATTTCCGGCTGGGGAATCGTGGTTATTATCGGCATGGTTCTTTTCGTAGCTTCTTACGCAATTGGCATCGGAAACTCGGCATGGACCGGCGTGGAGTTGTTTTCCGACGTGAACGTCAGATCGGTGGGTGGAATGTACGCGGCGGCCACTAACTGGGCTGGATCCTTGGTTATTGCGTCGACATTCTTGACGATGTTGGAGAACATCACGCCGCCAGGCACGTTTGCCTTCTTCGCTTGTTTGTGTTTTGTGTCGTTTTTGTTCATCTACTTCCTTTTGCCCGATGTGGCCGGGTTGGAGTTGGAGCAGACCACCGAGCTTTTGAAGGGCGGTTTCAATGTGAAGAGAGCGGGCAAGTTGTCGCGGGAGGCGAGACGCCTTGCCAAGTTTGTCCAGCGGGACGAGCCGGTGTAGGAACGGGGTTGATGGACCTCGACATAATAATTTAATTGCATATCATCATTCTGATCGGTTCGTAGTGTTAGTGAAGAAGGGAAAGGGGTTTGTAATGAATGTTGTAGAAAGGATCTTTGAAGGTACTAGAGTTTTTTCTAGAGAAGACTACTACAGATTGCCCAGTGGGGGTGTGGTATCTTTTGCAACTATAATCTAATATCACATCACATTCTGTGCCAAGTAACAAAAGAGAACATTCTGTCAGATCAAAGATTGTTTCATCCAAAAGTGTCATTTAGTTCTGCCTCATCATGACGCGTCCACTGTTAGCCACCAGCAAATCTTCAGTGCTCCACCACTAGGTCTCCATGCATGTAAATGTTGGAGATGTGGAAAATAGTTACAGAAAAAGAATCCGTTAGTTAGCACACGTGAAAACGTGAAGAGTCATATAAGAGAAATGATGCAGTGCCATCCCTGAGTTGTCATCACCTTTATTGATGCAGGAGTTTGTAAGGAGGATTTTTGGGGGTTTGTGGAGAAAATGTATACAAGAATACGCAGTGTGATTAATAGGTGAAATCGACAAAGGTTATGTTATTGATGCATTGTTCAAACCCCACTTGCGTTTTCCAAGTATTACCTGTACTACGGCTAACACGGCGATTCCTCCAAAAACCGCAGGTTTAACCAGGGCCGAATACAAGATACCATCTTGTCAAAAATCAGCAACCTCAAATAAGACTTCTTGTCGTATACCTTCTCTCATTCGAAGTAGTTATTCGCAGTGCTGTGGAAGCACTGCCCACTATACTACCAAAATGACCCCTCCACCAATTCCCACAAACTGTATTTCCACTACCAAAACCCCCAGTAGATCCAATCCACACCAAAAACCAACGACCCGCGTCAAAATCCCAACTACTATAAAAAATGGATCCTCCGCCAAACTGCCATTTTTCCTGCCTCTTACCACTCTAGTCGCACTGCTCCATCACCGGACCTACTCCAACGTGCTTCTGCTGCTTCCCATAGCATGTCCACACCGCAGAAATCCGAAAATGGCCACGACGATTCCGACCAGTTCCAGCCCATCTCGCGGTTTGCATCCATGTCACGCCTTTCCCAGTTCGAGGTGATCAAAAAGATCGGCCAGGGCACGTTTGGTGTGGTGCAGAAGGCACGTGACCGGAAACTGGGGAAGTACGTGGCGTTGAAGCAGCTCATCAACCACCTGGCCAAAGAGGGGTTTCCCATCACCGCGATGCGCGAAATCACTATCCTAAAGCGCTTGGACCACCCGAACGTTTTGAAGATCGAGGGCATGATCCACGAAGAACCCAAAACCACTTCTGCGCAGGACCTTATTTCACAGAGGGGTATTTTTTACACCGTTTCGCCGTACATGAGCTCGGATCTCGTGGGGTTGTTGGAAAACCCTGCCACGGAACTCGACGTTCCCACGATAAAATGCATCCTTTTGCAGCTTTTGAAGGGCATAAACTACGTGCACCAGCAACATTACTTGCACCGCGACATCAAGGCCGCTAATATTCTCCTTGATCCAAACGGGGTAGTCAAAATTGCCGACTTCGGCTTGGCCAGGGTTTACCACGGCTTGACCCCAAGTAGAGGAAAGGGCCCCGGAGGCGGCGAGCGTAATTATACTGCCTTAGTAGTCACCAGGTGGTACCGTCCGCCGGAATTGCTTTTGGGGGAGCGGAAGTATACCACCGCCGTGGACATGTGGGGTGTCGGGTGTGTGTTTGCGGAGCTTTTCACGAAAAAACCCGTGCTTGTCGGAGCCTCGGACCTGAACCAAGCACAACTTATTTTCGACTTGGTCGGCCCACCAAATCGTGAAAACTGGCCCGATGCGTCCCTTCTCCCGAACAAGCCGGACTTGAACATCGGGCTCACGTGCCGACGCACGTTGGAATCGCGATTCCAACCGATTTTGGGAGATATCGGTACGGATTTGTTGAGCCATTTACTCCAGCTCGACCCGAAACAGCGTTACAACGCGTTGGACGCCATGGACCACGCGTACTTTACTGCAGACCCAAAACCACTTCTTCCGGGCCAGATCCGTAGGTTCGAGGAGAGCCATGAAATAGACAAGGAGCGGTTTAAGAGGCTCAGGGCACTGAACTGGCCCATGGATAACGCACCAAAACGGCCACGTGGAGAGCAGGAGCGGATGGATCGGTCTGTGGCACTGATACGCGACGTGGGACGGCCCCCAAGCCAGTCTCTGGGACGAAAACCTGATTATTTTTAGGGAGGTAACACGAGACATGACAGCAGGGGGATAAGTGGGAGGTGTGGTAATACAAGGAGAGAGAATTTGAGATATGGTCAGACTAGATGAGATAGGATGAGATTTGGTCAGACAAGATGAGACACGGTGTGATGAGAAAAGGGATATATGGTCATCTCTTACGCTATCCAGCAGAGCAGTAGCACCGAAGACTCACACATAGGATTCCCCTGAGAAAATGATGGAACGTCTGGGGCTCAAAATACGTAAGAGGATACAAGGATAAATTGCAACGATACGGCGACATTGGGCTTCCATAGTGAAGCAGCAAAAATCTTGTGCGATGATCGGTATCTTCTTCACCCTATCGATGGAAATAGAAAACGAACCTCATTCTCGGCACATACTGCTAAAGAGCCCTGAAAGACAGGGAAGGGTTTGTGTGTCCGTAGTCTTATTGGGACTACGTCGTTGCATGAGCTAGGTGTGCGCTGGGTGCAAAAGAATGTCACTCTCAGCCTCAGCTTAGGTAGTAAGTTGTGGCTACTTCGAATATGGGGTTGATACTAGCACAACTGGCTGATTTTTTCGGAAGTATAAGGCGTCGGGTCCCATCCCTAATTTGTGTAATGCATTAGGAAGAGGCTCTAATGGCTCCATTTTGATCGTTTAAGCTCGACACAGATGGCCTATGGTGGCTTCCTATATAGATCAATGTAGGATTCTTTTATGGCAAAAGTGTGATTCACTTGAGCGATATAACGAGTATTCTATAGCACCCGAATATCCTTTTGAGTAGTGGAGGTAGCTCGATCTATAGCACCTCTGGCTTGGTCACGTGCAGTGTGACGTGGTCAAGTTGGGGCTCTTCAAAGTGGTGTGAATCCCTCGAAACACAACTTTTTAGCTGCACGTTTGGTACAATAATCCACTTAATAACGGAACCGGCATCGCCACGATTTGCCTTATTCACATTCGGATCGAAACGTTCCTGTGCGAACTGGTCACCCGAACCTTCTCAAAAACTGCAGGAGACTTCAGTAAAACCCTAATTGCGTTACTTGTGTGTCTCGCGAAGATCGCCAACTACTACCCAGCTGCTACTATAGATATCAAACTAAATACAGTAAGAAATTTATTGATTATAATTCTCAGCCCTACATTTCATCAAATAAGCTCATACTATAATCGAATAGAACAAATCCCCCACCGATTTTGGTTATTTTTGGAAGTCCTCCTCTCGGATCCGAGGCCCTGATTTTTCAGATAAGGCCGTCCCACCGCGCGGACCACGGCGTGCATACGAGGTGCGTCAGGAACGAATTCCGGGGGCCGCGTTTCTTTTTCAGGTCACCGATCTCACTTTTCGTTCTCCACATTTATAGACCACTTTCCACACGTCCGTCCTCGTCATAGATTATCGCAATGTCGACTCTCGATGACTACTTCTCCGTGCAGGTCTTTTTCATCGTTCTCCGCGAAACGATTGAGCTGGCCATCATCGTTTCGGTTCTCTTGGCGTTCGTCAACAAGAGCTTGCAACCGGCCAACTCTGAGCAGAAAAGTAATACTTCAGATGAACGCACTTTGGCCAGAAACGAAGAAGATAAGATCCACAGCGATGAGATCCACAGACTAAGAGTGCAGATCTGGACCGGTGGTATTGCTGGGTTTTTGGTGTGTCTTGTCGTGGGGGCAGTGATTCTCACGGTTTTTTACGTGATCGGCAGCGATTTATGGTCAAAGACAGAGCATTACTGGGAGGGCGGCTTTTCGATCTTGGCCAGTGTTATCATTTCCGTCATGGGTGTGAAAATCCTCCGTGTCACCAAATTGCAGGAGAAATGGAAGCAAAAGTTGGGCCACGTGATAAAGTCGTACAACCTAAAAGAGGCAACTGCAAAAGCCGCATGGTCAGAGAAATACGCCATGTTTGTTCTTCCCTTCGTGACCACCTTGCGTGAGGGCTTGGAGGCCATTGTGTTTGTTGGGGGCATCGGCATAAATGAAAATACCTCTGTGTGGTCCATACTAAATGCTGCCATTTTGGCCATGGCCATAGGTTCTGCCGTGGGAGTCGCTTTATACAGGTCTGGCAATACGGTTTCCCTCCAAGTATTCCTCATTGCGTCAACGTGCTTCCTATATTTGGTGGCCGCGGGTCTTTTTTCGAAAGGTATCTGGAATTTTGAGCTCCAGAGATTCATCGACTTGTGTGGTGGAATGGACGTCAGTGAAACGGGACATGGGCCGGGCTCCTACGACATTAACACCAGCGTGTGGCACGTGAACTGCTGCAATGGCGAGATGCCCGAGGACGGGGTGTTTTGGATGCTTTTCACCGCTGTTTTTGGTTGGACTAACAGTGCCACATATGGCAGCGTCTTTGGCTACATTTTCTACTGGAGTGCGGTGGTGTTTATGTTCTTTTCTTTGCTGTACGAGGAGAGGCATGGGAAGTTGCCGATCATTCCGTTATCGTGGCAGCAACGGAGGATCAAAAAGCGCCAGTTTATGGCATTATCAGGGAACCATGAACAGACCGATGGGGTGGCAAGAGAGAGTGTGGACTCCATCAATTCCACCACGCCATTACGCCAATGCTAGGATTATTTACGAAAATAGAGATTTTAGAAGTAGATGCGGGAAGTAGGAGGGATAGATAGATTGCATAGTTTGAAACGGCTCCTCGGGAGGAAAGTAGTGACTGTTTGTGATCTTATAAGTGGATATAAACGACATTGTCAAGGGCTCGGCAAGGTGCAATACAAGAGCTTGTGGGCCAGTATATGGACCATAATGTGGACTGATAGGATCATGCTGTGAGTAGATTTCTTCAATCATGGGCTAAAGACATCCTATTCCTCTGCATTTTCACGTGCTAGCAGCTTGGTCTCCAAGGTCATTTTCCGTTCTACGTCTTGTTCTTCGAAAACGTCTGTTAACTATGTACTTTGCCTTAGCTTGCCCTTCCCCTTACCTTCCATATATCTAAATATGCCCTAGGAACCCTAATTCGTTTCGTCGAACATCTGGTCGACGGATCCACCCAAATACACCCTGAGCGTTTTTCTCGTAGCGGGCAAAATCCGCGCCTTCACCAATGGATCCACTTCTTTGGTCCGCAATCTCTCATATGCTTGGAATCTGTGGCACCCACCAAAAGCGAAGTAGTAACTTTTGCCCTGCTCACGGACCAAAAACACGTCGATTGGAGGCAACTCACCTGCAGTGATGTTTTCCATTTTACACGTGGCGGATTCCATAGGTGTGCCACTAAGAGTAGATACCATAGCATCGATTTTCTGGTGATCTAGCACGGGAGGAATGGGCCGACGGATCTGGCTGAGAGGCACCTGTTCTTCTTTGAGTCTGGAGGATTGTAGCGACATTTTGAAATGTTATTGCTATCGTAAGAAAGATGTTTATACAACGAAAGAAATCGGGATCACATCTTATATAGTGCTGATAGCCATGTTAGCGTGCGAATTGCTAAGCTGGTGGCCAGAGCGATTCGATAGACGGTATCTGCAGGATACAGAGAGTATTAGTGAGCAAGAATTTGGTGATGAGAAAAGGAGGAGTACGTCTTCGGGTTTTTGAGTCCTGGTTGTGCAAGCCATTGCAGGAAATTCGTGTGATCAAGAGAAGCAAAAGCGTGACGTCAAGTGAGAACATTAGCTTATTGTTTCGCCCAGCACCAATGGTTAAGAAAGAACAGTCGAAGAGACCGAAACTGAGAAGAAGTATCACGAGCCACTCAAACAACCGAAAAGAAGCAGAGGATGAAGAGGAGTTCACTTAAGCCCTGAAGTACCCCATAGACCAACTGTTCTTGATACTCCTCCTTCCCAGTGAATCTCCAGATTATCTAGATAATCGCACCAACAATAGCGCGAACACCATGGCGTGCACACAACCCACCAATTCCGAGGGCTGCGCGAAGGCTCTGCTGATCCGATCTCGGCAAACTGCATGTACCGCCTAGTCGAAGGGTTGCGTGGATTTGCTCTCGGAATCTCGGATCGAATTATCAGTCAGCATCAAGCATATAGGGAGCGAGGGATATTGCCACTGATTAGGCATATTTAACCTCTGTATCCGTCGCTTACTTTAGGGCTTTTAGTACCAAGTGTTCCCACCACAGTTGCTCGTTTTTCAGTGCGATCCTGCCGACTTTGCCGAAGCAACCGCCCACAAATAGTATATGATCTACACTCAAGGATCGTCCACAGTTTCTGATTTACAAAAATTTAAGCTTTGAGCCTTGTTTCTGGTTGGTTTTTACACATTGTGAACCCCGCGCTCACAAGTCGAATCTTATCATTTCCATCAGGATCATTATCTATTCCATCGTACGATGCACACACTCATACTCCTACCGATTCTTCTCCTCACACTCAGTCCGATATGGATCAAATCACAGAAAATGATCAGAATACAGCTATATACGCTAACGGTGGCCCTAATTTTTGCTATGGTTGCGCTTACACCGCGTCCAGCTGCGCAAAGTGCACCCTTCCAGAAAGTTTCCCCGCTGACAATAGCGTTTTTCTCGTGCTCTCAAGCAATTTCCAAAGTGAAATTCTGCTCAGGGCCTCCGAATTACCGTGAATATTCATGTGTCTGCCGTAACGAAAATGCCTTTGCTACTTTGGCCCACTGTTACCAAACTGGATACCCCGAGGAAATCGACTCTTTTATGGACCAGTGCAACCAGAAATACAACACTTCCTTGAATAGGGAGAAGTTTAATCTGGCCCTCGAGAGGTACTATGATACGGCCAAAGATGTTCTGGAAGCACAGTCCCTCAATTCTGGCCAAATCGTGGACTTTCCAGTGAAACTCTCGCACTCCGAAATCGCCCTATATCAGGCTGCCTACGACCAATTTCTTGGCAACTATAATCGCTCTATCGACTATGGCTGGTACTTGGTAGCATTTTGGACGTGTATATTCGGGTTGGCGGCTGTGGGAAACTGGACCAAAGTTCTTTTTCCCAAAGTCATGAATTATTCTACTGGTACTATGCTGCGCTGGACACGCTCAAAAGTCACCTTACCCGCCTTGTATGGAAAAGAGAGAACCAGTGAGAAAAAATTTGGATACTTCCTAGACTTTTTGCCTCCTACACGGGCCGAGTCCTTAATCATTGGTGCATTTTCACTTCTCGTATTGAAGCTCTCATTCCACAAGATACATTTTGTCCCTGGTGATCCAGTCTTCGGAAATCCGCTCTCAATGTACATGAGGTGCTACGCGGTGAGAACAGGCATTCTAGCCAGCTATTTACTCCCACTTTCTGTGCTTTTTGCGGGCAGAAATAACGTCCTTCAGTGGATAACGAGGTGGGAGTATTCCACTTTTGTCATGTTCCACCGCTGGATTTCCCGTGTGATGGTACTATTGATTGTGGTGCATTCTGTTGGCTACTGTCGCCACATTCTAGTGCCAATTAAGGATATCGATGGATATCTCCTTTTCGGGGTGCTAGGAACAGTTGCTGGAGTTTTGATTCTAGTGCAGGGCTTGTTGGTGTTACGTCGCAAATGGTACGAAGCGTTTCTAGCCATGCACATTCTTCTTGCCGCTGCCTACCTAGTCGGGGCATGGCTTCATGTGGACTCTTTGGATTTCCTATGGTACTTTTATGTTTCGGCGTGTCTCTGGGTCTTTGACCGTGTTATCCGAGTCCAGCGGCTTTGCGTTTTTGGATTTCCACGCGCAAAGATACAGCTATATGAAGATGACACATTGAAATTTCGTGTCCCAATTCCGTCTGGGTTTGCGGCAGAAGGTGGCGGCCACTGCTTCGTCCACTTTCTCCACTGGTCTTCCTTTTGGCAGTCGCACCCGTTCACATATACTATAGTGGACGGACATATTGTGTTCTACGTTAAGGTGAAAAAAGGGCTCACCGCTCAGTTGAAGACGTATCTTGAGGAACATCCCACCAAGGCTGCGTATATGAGAGTCGCTGTCGAAGGGTCGTACGGAGAAGCCACCCCAGCTGAAAAATACGACTCTAGTGTTTTCATTGCTGGCGGGAACGGAATTCCAGGAATCTACGCTGAAGCCGTAGCCGTGGCAAGAAAAAATAACGGATTACGGAGGGTGAAGCTCATATGGGTGGTTCGCGAATACACCTCCATTCTCTGGTTTTATGAGGAATTGGAGCTACTATCAAAGTTGGAAATCGACGCAGAAATATACGTCACCCGGCCCGAAAACCGGTTTCCTGCCGTCTCTGACAAATTGGCTCTTCTCGAAAATACTTACACCCACAACAACTACAACTCGATGGGTTCACTGGAGGACGCGGTGCACAAGCTCGAGGGTGATTTGCGGCACGTGACGTTCCACAATGGACGCCCTAACATGGGGAAAATTGTGGAATCACACTCAACGACCTCGCCAGGATCCACCTGTTTTGTCACGTGTGGCCACCCGGTGATGGTGGATGAGATCCGGTATGAGGTTGCACAAAGAGTGGCCGTGAGTGAAAGAAGAGTAGACTACTTCGAGCAGTTGCAAGTCTGGGCATAGAGTGGGGTTTGAGATCGGTTGTTTATAGATACAAAGATCTGGCTAATTTAACGTGATATTATACCAAGGTTCAGTTGTGTAGTGAATGTGTGAACTACCAAAGCTTGTAACCCGTGAAGCAAAAAGTGGAAACGATAAGGGTACAAAGTTTTGCTCTCTATTTCAAGGGAAGTCTCATTCCCCTTTGGTCACACATTTCAGGATATACTATGCTTACTGGATGTTCTGCGGGGCAGGAGGAAGACACAAGACGCTCTCGTTTTTCATCAAGTAGCATTTATTGATGAGAATTTGCCTGCTAGAAAGTTTCACTTTTTTTTTTTCGGCTTCGTCCTCTTGAAATTTGAAAGAAACATGATTATGCCTCTGGCACGTGGATAAATTTTGCAGCAAATATGGTGGCTATCGCCAGACTGCAGAATTTGCCTTTGACTTTACCTTAAGTGGTAATTATGATCACTATGGGAAAACAGAAAAACCTGTACTAAATCACGATAGTTGAAGAGATCTTTCAGACGTTTCGTCCTCAAGCACAATGGCTGCTCCATATAATTGATATGGTCTAGCTTACTTAAAGCAGTACTATTCAGGACATCAAGTTCAAATACACATGAATTTGTATCAGAAACCCAATAAATGGATGAATTTGGTGGATCAATCCATTGATACCAGACGTCATATTATACTATGGGTTACACTATTAGCTGATGCCGAGATTGAGCCACGTTGGTAGTTTGAGAACCCCCAAACGCACTTAAGTGGCGCAACTCTTAAAAATCAAAGAAAGGCTATAAATATCTGTAGTTAGCAGTAAACCAGAAATGGGAAACTATATTTTTCCTTCACCTCAATTTCTTGTGTGAGTATCAATCTTCACCGCTTAATGCCACTTTAGGCCGCACACGCTCGACCAGGAACCTTTTTACAGTATGCTGGCAGACCATAAAAACAATTTTTCTTATATAAGAGGGCCCTCGCTCTTTCTCAAGCCTACGTTTTTTGTACCACTTTTCTTCTTAACCTCACCACAACACACGCATGAATTTGCAACCCCGGGCCCTCTTTTGGCTCATACAGTTGACAATCAGACGCGCTGAGCGCATTACTTCAAAAATGTCTCTTATTTTTATTGCTCCTCAACTCAAGGCGGTCTCCACCAAAGTTGGCCTACCAAAATTCGCAAACTTTTGGGGAGTGCTCAGGGTAATTTGGCTTCACTGGATTCCGCTCAGTTTCTCCACCTCTTCTTTTAGCTTCTCTGGGCTTACTCGGGCGATTACTAATTTCTTCTTTCCGGCGAAACCAGAATTTGCCACCATCTTTTCTAAAGAGGCTACCCTCGAAATTGCGCCAGTAGTTCAATCAGCTCAGAAAAAGGAATGTAAATTTGACGAAACGAAGAGTAGGAAGGCCAGACCAGGTCCTGGGTTTTCTATTGCCCGGTTTTTCGCAGCCAGTCCCGAGAATGCAAGGAAAGTAGCATTCTTAGCAGACGCGCTCCACAACCTTGAAGCAGGACCTGAAAAGGATAAAACCACTACTAACAATAACTCCAATGCATTTGTAGAAACCAGAAGAGCAAATTGGAGGGTTCTCAGATGTGGACTCACCGTTGAGAAGATGGTGGCAAAATGGGCCCGCGAAACACCCAGCCACTGGAGATCAATCTCTGCACCAGCGACGATGCCAGTAAAGGCCACGAGGCCAGAGTGGCAGACCCAAAAAAAGAAAAGTAGAGGTTCTAGAGTCAAGATTGGTTCTGGACCTGCAGCAAGGCCTGAGACCGAGATTCGATGCCAATATTTGGAGCTCGTCATGGCTCTCGACATGGACCCCAAATTTGCTAGCCGTCAGAATCCTTTCAAGGCTCTTGAGGTTATCGGGGATGACGAGTTTCAGACTCCATCTTGTAGAAAATCACAAGCTAAAATTGTTGAGATTGACCTTCCAATTCCAACTGAGTCCATACCTGCCACTTCCACTAAGTTAACAACCCCAATTGAGGAGCCACTACCAGTTCCTACATCCACCCCTCTAACAGGTGTTACCCGAATTCTTGAATCAGTCCCACTCGCAACCTCTCCTCTTACTATAATATCTCCTCCTTTGACCCCCACTATTGCGCCAGTACTTATGCACAGCACACGAAACAGCGAACAATACTCACCTAAAAAGAGCAGGCGACAGAGACACAGAAACACCCCGACGAGTCCCCCGCCAGTGAAAAAGCCACTAATTTCGATGCCTTGTAAAGACACGCCGGAATCCTGGAGACAGACCTCCTCGCCTCCCCGCTCACCCTCTCCTTTGCATCTACCACCAAAGATTACGGAGAATGTTTGGCAGCAGGTCCAAAAGAGAGGACGTAGAAATAGCGGCAAACGTAACATGGATCTCATCCCTAATTTAGCCCTTGCGCTCACTCCCAACCTTGCTCCCGAATTGGCCAATAGTCGACCACACAGTGAGGAGGCGGATACCTTGGTCAGACTCAATTCGCCCAATGTAGTGATCTTGTACAAGAACAAAAGTAAGACCACCCCGCTCTGAACTAGCCCATTGGGGACTTTCAAGAATTAGTTCAACGAATTTGGATTATATCATTGGAGAAAGTCCAATGACGTAATACAACAAAGTAACTTATTCTAGCTTTCTTCTAGTGTCAAAAAATAAAAGAACTATCAAACAGGCCGTGCCGGCGTCTCATACTGTAGTCTTGTTTGTTAGTCACTCACCATGCTGGAGAGCAATTAAAACCTTTGAGCAACGAGGTCCTACATCTACGTTCACTTAATCGGTCACTAGATTGAATACAATACTTGAAAATCCAATAGAAAACAATAGTGATTGAAACGGGTGGTCTGAAGTTAGCGAAACACCCAGATACCTTCTCTGCCTGATACTCCCACTTCTTTTTTTAAAGACACGAATCGTATTACATGACTGAACCCCTCAAACCGCAGCTAGAATTTTCCTTCCCAGGATGCAAATCGTAGTAGAGAATGTGGTTATACCCGACCAGAAACATATCTACAGACAACAACACGTGACACATCCGGATAGCGATTTCGCCCACCAGGAATTCGACTTTTGCAATATTTAGCTCCCCCCTCTGTATTTCTCTGGAAATAGATTTATTAAACCATTCCCAGGGGAAGTATTTAACCATTTCCTGCATATGAAGGACTCCAAAGCGTTATATACAGTCGAAAAATGCGCTTCGGCGGCCTCGTGCTGTGCGCGTTTATGGCCAAGTTGGTAAGGCACCTCACTAGTAAGGAGGAGATCGTCAGCTCGAATCTGGCTGAAGGCACTTTGTTTTTACCTCGCTTCTCCACAATACTCATCTCCAACAGACTGATTCTATCACAACATTACCATTCTCTTTTTCAATCCGCCATGTCCGCCCCCATAAGTCTACCGCAGAACCTTGCCACACAAGCGCCGCAAAGTGCCGTTTCGAAGCCAGCAGAAACCCAGGTATCGTCAGCACAAATCTTGGCCGATGCTCACGATTTTCGACAATCAAACTTCAAAAAACCGACCCTGACGATCCAGGACCTCGACGAGTTACGGCTGTTTCAGCTCACAAAACGCCGTGATTTTGAGCAGCAACTAAACAAAAACCGTCTCAACTATGGCCAATGGATGCGGTATGCCAAATGGGAAATCGAGCACAATCACGATTTTAAAAGAGCACGTTCCATCATGGAGCGGGCCCTAGAAGTAAATGTCCAGCACGTGCCATTCTGGGTCAGGTACATCGAGCTAGAGCTCCTACACAGAAACGTAAACCACGCCCGAAACCTCTTGGATCGCGCTGTGACTGTACTTCCTCGTACGGATAAGTTTTGGTTTTTGTACGTACAAACCGAGGAGACACTAGGCAATTACGAGGGTGTGAGATCAATATTCGAACGTTGGCTTCGGTGGAAGCCGAGCGAGCCAGCATGGGACTCGTACATCCTGTTTGAAGAGCGGTACGGTGAATATGATAATGCGCGGGCTCTTTTCTTGCGATATGTTGGAGAATTTCCCAATGGCCGAACGTGGAAACGCTGGCTCATTTTCGAAACCACAATTCCTGCTATAGATGACACCCAAGTGGCCAGAATAAGGGGTGTTTTCGAGGCTTCCATGGATACACTAGTGGCACAGGAAAGGGCCAAGAGCGATCCGGAGATTCCCGCGATCATCCTGCTCTGGGTGAACTGGGAGACCTCGGTAAATGAAAATGAGCGTGCTGACGCCATACTATCCACCGTGCTTGACCGAGACATTCTTCTGAAGGACCAGAAACTTCAGGTTCTACATGACTCGAGCGAGTATAAGAGTCTGAGCGGGTCCTCTGATTCATGGCATCTCAAAAAGAAACTCAATTTGGAGAAACTCGTCGCGGAAAATGCCAGAGATTATGATTCCTGGTGGGAATACGCCAAGCTCCAGGAGACAACTCTAGGCCACAAGTACGCGATAGAGTTGCTAGAAAAGGCAGTATCCACAACTCCCACTGACGAATTTAAACTGACAGCCTGGCGCAGGTACGTTTTCCTTTGGATCAAGTTGGCATTATACACAGAATACTTGGCCAAAGATGCCGCCAAAGCTAGGGAAATATGGACCCGGTGCCTTGGGACGATTCCGCACGAAAAGTTCACGTTTGCGAAGATCTGGGCACTGTTTGCGGAATTCGAGTTGCGAAACGGCGACGGGATTTCACTGGCAAGAAAAGTGCTTGGACAGGCCATCGGCCAGTCGTGCAAAAACCAACCTAAGGCAAAGCTCTTCAAGTACTATATCGAGATGGAGCTTCGGCTTGGGGAGTTGGACAGGGTGCGGAGGATTTACGAGAAGTGGCTAGAGAGTGCTTTGGTGGCCGATAAAGTGAGTGGGGAAAATCAAAGCCAAAATGTTCTTGAAAAGTACATTGAGTTTGAGAAGTCGCTTGGCGAATCCGAACGTTGCATTGCCCTATACGAGATTGGAATTTCCGAGGAATTTTCAACAGGTTTATTCGAAGACTACATTGAATTTCTCAAGGAGGAATTCCGATACGAAATCGCCAGACAAGTGTTTAGGAACAGACTTGCGAATACTGCGGATATGTGGATCCGGTTTGCGCTCTTTGAGTCAAGCGTCTTGTCGCCTAAGCAGATGGGCGAGCTTGAAACCGCTGAAAATGAGGAGGTCCAATTCGGGGTGGAGGAGCACCACTTGCAGCAAACACGAGCGGTATTCCTGGAGGCGTACGCCCACTTCAAGTCCCTAAAAGACGGGGCCAATGCTACCGCTATAGTGCATGCGTGGCTGGAGTATGAAAAAATGCACGGAAGCAGCGAGGAGGAACAAAAGGTGGAAGCGAAACTTCCAAAGAAAATCACGAAACGAAGAAATGTCGATGGCGTGGAGGAAGTTTACCAAGAGTACGAGTTCCCAGAAACTGTGCCAAATCTCAGCAAGTTCTTGGCCAAGGCCAAGCAGTGGGCATCGACTGCCAGCTAAGTGTTCTGAACGTGCTGGAGTGTTGAGCACTGTGTTCGAAATGCGAGCGTGACCTATTCAGTGATTTGAGATGTGGCGAATGTAGAGGTGTTCAGGTGATTCGCATGTCGTTTCAATGGATGGAAAACGATAAGTCCCGGGAATGATCATATTATAACTGTTTGTATATTAGACATGGATTACGCCCTTTTTAGAACCGTGACTATTGCAGTATAGGATGTGTAGACGATGCCGTCAGTAACGATAAGAAATATGATGGCGTTGTTACAATGGATCCTGAGGTGAAGCAGTATCTCACAACTGCTCTTGTAATCCGTACAGTTCATCTTCCTTCTCATACTTGATAGTGTCGTGATATATAACTAAATCTAGTCACATGGTCTACTCAGAAGGTCTATTGAGAAAACCCCTCCTTTTCGAGGGCAATCCAAAACTACGACATGAACCCAAGCTCGAGCCACCTCATCCACCTACTCGTCATCGTCTTCCTTTTTCGTGCCATTTCCTATACTCTATTCATTCTCCTACTTAATTCACATCCCCCCACGTAGAGTCAACACCAAATGCAAGGACGTGCCGGGCTGGATGCCAGAAACGTCCACCGTCGCGTCGTCGTCCAACTGCGAGCCGTTGAAGATCAACCGCTGCTGTGCGGGTGGAATGCCCTCTTTTTCCTCCATCATTTCCTTGATCCGGATCACCTTGTCCGTGGGCTCCACGTCCACGGGGATGTCTCTTCCAGTCAATGTTTTCACTTTCACCTGCATAGTTGTGCAATATGTAGAGGTGAGGCGAGAGGGGCTATAAATATTCGTTGGCGTAGATCACAAGTGAACTGTGGATTAGTCAGTGGGTAGTTGGTGGTTTCTGGCCCCACGTCTGGCGCGCATCAGTGGGGCCAGCTTGCTCAACCTAGGGCCAGGTATAAATTGAGATACACATATCAAGCAATACCCGGAATATGTTTTGGGTGGGAGCAGACATGTAGAACGAGACAAATCTATTTTTGTAAGTTTGCCTTTGTACTCTTCACCATTTGTAATTAAAATACATACTTTCCACTTTTTGGTCCGGATGTTTCAGCAAAATAAGGCTAATTACGCAGGGCCCTATGTGATTTCGCGGCTGGGCACGAAAACTAGACTTGGGCCAAACTCATCAAGCAGGTTCTACACACCAATTTCCACCAGAATTTGGAAAAGCAAGAAGAAAAAGACCTCGCCACCACTGCAGAAATTTCACTACGCTTGTTTATACCAGGAAGTGGCCCATATCTCAAAAGAATGCTACCGACGCCGTACATAAAGAACCTCGATGAGCGAGTCTACGACCCCGCAGAAGACTCGTTTCTTCTTCTAGATTCGCTCGAGGAGTGTTTGCCCGATCTCCAGAAACGCAGATTTCCCGTGGTCTGCGAAATCGGCGCCGGCTCGGGCATCGTGTCGACTTTCATGAAGATGAACATTTTTCCGCATGGCCTCTTCTTGGCTACAGACTTGAGTCCTGCGGCATGCGCCACGGTCGTGTCCACAGTAAAAGAAAACGACACAGATTCTAAGTTCAACACCTTCGACGTCTTGCATAGCAGCCTCACCTGCGGAATCCGCCCCAATGCCGTGGATGTGCTCGTGTTCAATCCGCCCTATGTGCCTGCGGAAGAGGTACCGGAAATCCCGGCCGATGCCGCGGATAGCAACTGGATTGACTTGGCGCTTTTGGGCGGAGCCGACGGCATGGTGGTCACGTGGAAAGTGCTCTACGGCCTAGGGGAGATCCTAGCACCGAATGGCGTCGCCTACATCTTGTTTTGCGCTAGGAATAACCCAGAATCTGTGTCGGAGATTATGAGGCAGCGAGGCTGGACTGTGCGCACGGTGCTCCACCGTAAGGCCGGCTGGGAGGTGCTCAGCGTATTGGAGTTTAAGCGGGGGAATGGGGAGTAGTGTATTCGGCAAAACCGGCGAGTAGAGAAAGTTGATCTAGGTGATTATTGATTCTGGAACAAGAAAGAAAATAGAGGAAATGGGTGTTTTGGATGAGTCTAATAGAGAGAGTGCGTCTGGTGCGCCAGGGCCAGCCTGCCTCGTCCACGTTAATGGGTCGTTGAGCACACACAAGGCGCTCTCTTTTTTTGGCACACATCTTTATTGAAAATGTAAGTGATCGTATAAATATTAATGAAGAAATATACGAAAAACTGATGAACCACGTCATTTACTCTCGTCCCAAACCTGCTGGGCAAGTTGGCCCCAGTCTTCGCGACTTTCGGCATCGCTCCGCACTACTCTTAGTGCCTAGGCCTAAACTCACCACCTCTTCATCAGGGCCCACGAAAAACACCACCACGCCCCAGAAACAACACAAGCATTTTCAAAAATGGACAGAGGACGCCCGACCAAATGGGCCGGCAAGAGCTCCCGGTTTGTCGAACTCGGTGGCCACAAACTAGACACCATCATCACGGGCCATCTCACCCAGGAACAGATCAACGCATACCAGCAGTATTTTCGAATCGAGGAAATCTCTCACTACTTGCGCAAATCCGCCAAGCCAGGCACGTCGATTGTCGATGTTTTGCCCTCGCACAAAGTGGCACAATTCAAGAGAGACCCGTCGCCTCCACCGCAATACGACCATAGTGGAAACCGTACAAATACACGGGAAATGCGGATTCGGGAGCTGCTAGAGAAGGAGCGCCACACGCTCGTGGAACTAGCCGTGACCACCGTCAAAAACTACGACCCGCCACTCGACTACCAGAAACCGGCCAAGACCTCAGAGAAACTATATATTCCCATAAAAGACTACCCGGATATCAACTTCGTGGGTTTGCTTCTTGGACCCAGAGGGAACACTTTGCGGCAAATACAGGACGACTCGGGAGCCAAGTTGGCCATCCGCGGTAAAGGCTCGGTGAAGGACGGAAAACTGGCGGATTCCGGAAGCCTGGCTCCAGAGGACAACCTCCATGTTGTGATCACGGCAGACACCACGGCCAAAATCAACAAGGCCATCAAGCTCACGAACGAGGTCATTGAAAAAGCAATTTCCTCGCCCGTGGGCCAGAACGACTTGAAGCGCGACCAGCTCCGTGAATTGGCCGTCTTGAACGGCACGCTCCGAGAAACCAAACCCTACGTGCCACCAGAAATCTTCAGCGCAAATCGCCGGCCAACCAGGGACATCACCCAGATCGTGTGTAGGATCTGCGGAAACGTGGGCCACTACTCACGCGACTGTAAGTTGCGTGAAAATGCTGGCGTCGACTCGTATAGCCCAAGTGCCAGTCCTGCACCTAGCGCTAACTATGCTCTGACCAGAAGGCCCGCAGAAGAGGAGGTGCCGCCCTGGAAACGGGCCAGATCGGAGCAGAGCCCGGCTATTTCGCAAACCGAGCTGGCTGTGCCGCCATGGGCGTCGCAAAATCACGCAAATGGCGCATATTCACACACGTATCCGGGTGGTCACGTGACACAAACGTACGGCCAGCACGATCAGTATGGGCAAAGGGCTGGGCAAAATGGGCAGAACTATGGTCAGAACTATGGTCAGAATTACGGTTCCAATTATGGTCCAACTCATGACCCACAGTATGGGCAACAGTATGGGAAATATGGGCAACAGCCCCAGTACCAGCAGTACGGCCAACATGGCCAATTTGGTCAACCATACTCACAGGCTCCACCTGCGGTCAATTCTGGCGCACCCAGCCATATCCAAAATCGTGGTCATCCATCAAATAATCCAGGATACGACTCGCCCAAAGTCGCTCCTCCGCCTCCGTCTTTGCCTGTTCGGTCCAATTTCTCCCCTCCTCCCGGAACGCTATACACAGAACAAAATTCACAGGCTTACCGTCGTCCTCCACCACCACCCCCATCTGCTGCACCACTGCCACCGAGATCTATGGCACCTCCAAGTGGACAAAATATCGTAAAGCAGCCTCCGCCTCCTCCGCCACCGGGAAGCACGAAGACAAGCGGGACAAACCCACCACCGCCGCCGCCTCCATCGGGGTAAACGAAAGGGTGTGTTTGGCTCTTGTGTTTGTTGTGGGCTGGCTGGTTTGTATGCTAGTGCGTGTTACAGATATGGGTCATTGTTATCCATGGTAACATTGGATGTTCTGTTCGGTGTTAAGATACAGCCGGCACTTGATGTAGGGTTACACGGTACAATGATAAAACGCATGATGTCGATTTTTCAGAATGAAACCATCGATATCCTATAGTTATCAAGAGTCGCTTTTCTGCGATGATCGATTCTATTTCTTCCTATCGCCTGGCCTCCCGGAGGGCCCAAAAAGACTGCTAGGGATTATTTCCGTCTCTTTTTTCCAGCGGAATTATCGCAGACCAGCTACGAGAGTACATCTCGGCCTCAACTTATTACTGGAACCATTGCCAATATGAAGTTGAGCCAAACCGCAACACAGACGGTTTCAGTAGACTAGAGCTAGTCGCCTGAGGTTCTCTCCGCACGCAGTTTACGTATTAGAAAAATAACGGTCTATTGGCTTTATTCTAATCTTTGACGCTCAAAAGTGTCTGGGGTGGTCTAGTATGTATAAATATCAAAGTATGGCGATTCTTATTAGTAGGGCAAGGTGTGGTTTCGTGCCTATCGTCATAACGAGTTCCCACACGCTAATGTTGATCTAGTACAGATGAGAAGCTTCAGGCGAAGGGAAGACACAAAATGTGGCGATCTTGCCACTTCTCCTCGCTAGCTCCCACCCGTCACTAGGAAGCATGTGCCCAAGAATAATCAAAGTGTAAATGGGGCTATCCTTGAATTCTGTAGGAGTTGCAGCATGATCTTACCCGCTTGTATCAAGTATTTACCGTGAAACCTCTTCCGCCAGTGCTGTCTAAAGGAACTACATTCTGGAATAGCGATAGGGATTCTCTCGTCACACCAAAGTAATAAACGACAGAGAGCACATTCATCCACCCTAGACCATTCCCAAAAAATCCACTAAAATCATGTGACACTCTCTTCTCACGCTTCCATCGCACTGTCTAGCTCACGAAGATGACCCTCCATCATTGACCTCGACTCCGCAATCATATCAGCCTCCCACGCCAAGTCGCGCTTGATCTTCCCCAAATGGCTGTCCAACAGCAAGCCCGAAAGCATCTCGGTCAACTGGTGCTTGGAGGCCTGGTTTTCTCTACGATCCTTCAAAGTGGACACCTCCGCTTTCAATGTTTCAAGCCGTGCGGTCAAATCAGGCGTGCGCTCGTCGCCGTGAGCTACCGTTTTCGCAATGCTGTTGAGCTCCTTGAACCAGTCTCGTTCAGCACGGGACAACGGAAGCAACTGTGCGGCTCTGGCCTTTTCAAAGCGGTCGACAATCTTGCGACGTATATCTTTTTCACGCTCAACCAACTTTTCCTGGCGCGCAATCAGTGCCACGATTCTCTCGTGGTTCGCAGTGAACTTTTCCTTTGCTCCGGTTTTCTCGTACACTGAGCGCAAATCCTTGGTCTGGAGCTTGAGGTCCTCAAACTGGATCTCCACTTTCGTCCTCAAGGCAAGAAGAAACTTGGTGAGCGCACCCACTTTCCTCATCTGGTCGGACGTGATATCGTGCACGAGCTCCAAGGTCTCGAACTGCGTTGGATCGATGTCCTTGATACCGGATAACAGGCTGCCTGCCTCTGCTTTTATCAACCGGAGCTCCTCCGCGGGTAGTGTCTTGGGGCGCACAACCCTGTCGTTCGCACGACGGTTGCTGGGGGGTATTTTGGAAATCTGCATCTTGGGCGTGGTGTCCTTTTTGGGCACGCTTTTCACATGGAACACCCCTGGATTATGTGCCGAGGAACATGTTATGAGGTACTCGCCGGTGTCCTCGATCGTGTCCGTGATGTATGCAAAGCCTGTGCCAGTTGACTTGCCTTTTATGAGTTTGTAAGATACATCGAACGACGAGACTTCAGGATTGAGTATCTCGGCTACCGCACGTGACGCATCTCCAAGAAGCACATTTTCACCCAGTGCCACCAAGACCTTACCCTGGCCAAGGTCCTGAAACAGCGTCTGTGTGTTTTCTGCATATTGAAAATCCGTGGAATCTGTGGCTAAAACTGTCAATCTGTTGAAACTATCATCAATAAATGCGTTGACTTTGCGCTTGGCGTTGTATAGTGCGAGATCCTCGGAATACTTGCGCATTTGCGCGTCGAAATCGTCGTCGTCGTTCTGGTCGTCGTCGTCGGATTCGATGATGTAGCCAAAGCCACGGATCGGTTTGGAGTAGCAGAGGTCTTTCTTTATTTTGGGGTGCTTGATGGGTTTTGTAGGCTCCCAGAGCGAGTCGCTTGGTTTCTCTATTGCCAAGGTTAAGGGAATGAGCTGGGCGAAATGCGTGATCACGATACTGCCCGTTTTGTCCTGGTGAATACTGGCCAATACTGGCACATCTTCTGCATCTGTGTGTATGAGTTTTGTGCCGGGCCCAGTTTCTGCCAATGGCCCAAGAAGCTGTGATTCAGACTCTTCGATGTTGAAAGATAATTCCTGACCCGGCTCGGATTCCGCAAATAACGGCGAGGACAATTTTGCGTCTAATGTATCGACAAATCGTGACTGTTTGGCAAATACACCATGGTATGAAGCAAAAGCGGCGGAAGGGGGTAGCCGTGCTTCGTAGCTTTGTAGACAGGAGCGCCAGTCGTCCACGAAAGCAGCGAGCTGCTTTTTTGTAGCCGATACAGAAGACTCTCCATATGTGAAGGGGAAAACAGCAAAAATCTGGCCGCAAGCTGTGCTGGCGTATAAAGTGATGGCGCCCGCAAAGTTGCGTGACGACCCAAACGTGATCGACAGCACCACCTTTCCCTTTAGTTGCAGGAATTTGCTCAATGGCAACACCAACATAGGGTGGGTCAACGAAAAGACAATATCATAAAGAAGAATGTGAGTTTCCGTGAGAATGACAATTTGCGAGCCACGTGAGCTCGCCGGGTGCCAGAGCACACTTTTTATGCAGCTTTTCGATGTTTTAGGAAGCGATATGCTGACGTTGAAGCAGTTCCAAACTGCACCTGGAGAGTCGAAATCCACCGCATCTTTCACGTCCACAATAGCAACCGCAGACTTGCCCACGGCGGCGAGAAGCGACTCATTATGGTTGAGCAAAAGCAGATCAACTTTGAAGGGCGCACACGACGAAATGTTCAAGATTTTGAAGTAGTTTTGGTGCTGGTAGATGGGCCCCGTTTTTACCACGTTCAGCGACGCCGTGAATATCTGCGAATTACGCTTGACGGCAATTGACGCCGATTCCCCGGGGATATAGCTTTTGAGAATGCTGGCTTCCGAGAGAAACGTCGATAGCTGCAGCATTATACCTCTCGTTTGTAGATAGTGGGTGATATTAGGTGCTCGTTTGGGCTGTTTGGGTGAGCGCACTGGTCGATGTGGGTCACGTGATAGGATAAATACTGCGTTGTTCGGGCGAGAGGTGGGAGAGAGATGTATGAAAAAAGGAATCGGGGAGGTTTTCGTATATCTGCGACTTCCGGAACGCCTGAATCTTAATAACTCTCGCTACTTGGCGTTGTTGTGTTGTGAAACTAGCGTAGCACTCGAAAATGTGATGAGGTAGAAGCATGTTATACAGACCGAATTGGCGTACAATAACTCTTTGCTATAATCAGCTATAAATTCTTCTTCTTCTATCTTATTACTTTATTCTCTTCCATCCCTCCCCTAGCACCGAATAGAGAAGCTCACCTCAGTGGTGGAGGGCCCAGGGCACATTTGCCTCAAAAAACTGATGGACTGTGGGACCACGTTTCCTGATCCGTTCGGTGTGAGTCGCAACTTTGGATTCTGTAGCCAACCTAGTCTAATCTTCTTCAAAAGACTCCGGTTCTCGCTCGCCAAAGATCGTGCAGTGAGCCTATCTTCCTGTGTGACTGAATCACCTCTGTCAGTCAAAGCCCTAGGCATTGCCCGGTTTCGAGGACTTTCCTGATTGGGCATGCTGACGGTCACTTTATATCCACCACTGCCGTTTCTGGCATGTGTTGGCCCTGGTATGCTTTGCACGCCTGTCTTATCCGGATCCACAAAGTCTTTGTGGAAGATACGTCCAGCCCTGCGGCGAAAAAGGTCGTTAGAAAAACTAAAACGGAATCGGATCTGTACTAGCTGCTTGAGTTTCTCTCGTTTGGAATACCGAGTGTACTCCTCGGCCACTGTGCCTGGTTGTTTGGCCCACCACGAAAAGTGCCATGGTGGGTGCAAATTGGGGCCTCTGACGTACTCCATGAACGTGCTCTAAACCGAACCTGAGAATTGGTCAGAATAATTTAAAGCGTTTGGAATAATATATTTTCGGATTCTTAAATTCTCAGATACGTTGTCTTTACTTTTATTGCGTAGTTTTACTGTACTTTGATGTATTAGCTATTCCGTAGCTATAACGTCTGGTCGCGTTTGTGCCTACTGTCTCGGTCGCCCATCACGGGTAAGCTACCTTGCTTTTTTTCGGCGACGAGTGCCCCCGAATACCCGAAGCTCGTGGGCCCCGACTGGCTTCCATCACTTGCCTCACAATCCGCGTGAAAGAGTCCAACACCTGTTGCTGGTACTTGAGTCTGTCTTGGATTTCCGTCTCTAGCATCTGCTCATTTTTGGCGTGTTGCCGCAAAAGTTCGCGCTGCGCGTTGAGAATGAAGTTGCACAACACCATCACCACGCCCTTGTTGTCTTCGGTAAGCACGTCCTGTTTGGAAAATTCGTAGTACATCTGGCGGAACTGCTCTGCGGACTGCTGGTGGAAGATTGGCGCGAGGGCCTCGAAATTGGCCTTGATAAGAAGCACCAAGCTCTCCATTGCGATCTTGTTAGACGCAGCCAACTCGCCTAATTGTCTTGCTCTGGCAGCTTCTCTGGTCTGTGAAATAGCAATGTTTCTCTGAATGTTCCCCACGATATCCGTGGCAAGCTGGAATTCCGAACCGGCCTGCTTGGAGTGGATGAGCACGGGCCGTCTCTTTTGCAGTGGCTCGCTCTGCGACAGAGTGGGCCGTTCGCTCAATCTGCGGATGCCCTCGAGATTCTCCGAGATTTTCTGGATCTGTGTTTTCTTCTCCTCGTAGCGCTTTCCAATTTCTTTGATCATTATGGAGGCCTCGTTGAGCTGCTGGTCCTTGGCCACCTTGTGGGCTTTCAACGACGATTCCATATTGTCAATGCGCAGTGTCTTCTCAATGTTTTCTCGCTCCAAGAGTTCCACCTGTGCCTGGAACTTGCTGCACTGTTCCTGGATGAGGTTTTTCTCGGCCTCCTGGAAAAGCGCTAAGTCTTGGGTCTCTTTTCTGGCCTGGTTCAACTGAACCACCAATTCGTCTTTTTCATGTCTGCGGAACTCGTCATTGTCTTTTGCGGACTTAATCTCAGCAATCGTCTTGTGTAAAGCGGCAGCTTCAGAACGAGCGGTGCTCACGATTTCGGCGCACTGGGCCTTGGTGTTGTTGCAGGCAACAGCACACTTTTCCCTGGCTTCAGCGAGCTCGTGTTCTAGCACGGCGATCTTCTCCTCGAGTCCGAAAATCTGCTTGTTCTTCTCCTGCACTACTTCTTGGACGTCTCTGGATTTTCTGACAAGACTCTTCATCTTGTTGGTCACTGAAATCTGCGTGTCGAGCTCGTGCGATGCCTGCTGCAAGGTTCCTCGAAGCTTGCGGACCTCATTATTGGACTGCTCGAGCTGGTCGCTACTCTCGGAGATTTTGTCTCCTACGTCGGCAATGGCACACTGCACCTCACTTCTGAGCCGAAAGATATCAAAGTCCGCAAGTTCATTCGCCTTGATCTCCCGTAGATCGCACAATTGTTCATATATTCCATGGAGAAACTCCGTCTCCTTATCCCGCTTGACCTCCCCCAACAGATCCACATCTGTGGAGTCCGAGTTGTCGAAACCCAACATTTTGGAGCCGTCGCATGTCTCTTCTAGGCCACCAAATACACTTTGTAAGTTCTGGCCGGCCAACTTCATACCTTTGTTCTTTTGCGTGCCATTCTGCGTTTTACCCGCAGCCGTTTCCTCGTCTTCAGTTTGGTCTTGGTCTTTTTGCGTTTGGCCTTTTTCTTCACCTTCAGACTGCGCCGCTTCACCTGCTTGATCTTGACGAACTTCTTCCTCCTCACGATCCTCGCTACTTTCTTCACTTTCACTTTCTCCCGCAGCTTCATTGTTTCTTAGTCTGCGGAACTCCTCAAATGTCGTCTCAAAGTTCTCGAAGTCCTGATCGGGATCAGGCTTGAACTCGTGGTACGTCGTCAAGTTCTCCGCAAAGTGCACAGACTTACTTCTGGGAAGACGGAGTGTAGAACTGTCTGGTTCTTCAAGCTTGGCCTTGAATGGAAAGCTGCTGGATCTTCGGATACTCAGCTTGATGTCGAAGGGATCAAACGTTCGAAAATATGACAGCAGAGTCTCGTCCAACTGGGGTCTGATTCTCAGTGGTCTACGGAGAAAAAACCGCTTCTCGGGCTTGGGTACTTCAGTGGGCTTGATGGTTTCGGACTCTTCGGAAACAGAGGAGTCGGTGGTGAGAGGCACTTTTGGGTCTACTTCTGGCTTACCTACTGCAGAAGTGTGGAAGATCTTTTTGAACATTGGCAAAAAGCGTCAGTGCCGTTTGTGGAGCGTAGTACCAATTGCTGCGAAAATGTATGGTTGTGGACCTGGAGCATTTCGCAGCCACCACAAAAGGGCAGTGGTGGGTATAATGGGTGCCGAGAAAAAAGCTGGCTCTTTAGTGCGTTGAATGAATTGGGTGCTTGAATAGTATTGCGTTCACCACGAACAATAACTATCTGATTGTTAGCGACGATTGCCCCGTTCTCAGAGGTTAAGAACACACGGCATTGGAGAGCTGGTGCTTTTATTTTGTGTCTACCATCTTTTAAATACTCATCACTGTTTACTATGGGCAGCCCTCGTGGCATATAAGTGAGTCCATTCCTGACCTTGTGTCCAGCCTGTGAGCTTGACTCTTGTAATGCACCACACAGTGAAACCTTAATCGGGACTAACGCCCCACATTCGATTTCTCCCGTTTATCCTATCCATCCGAGTGTACGGTCATTCCAAATTAAACACAAATTAATGTTTTTCATACTAGAATCTTCATGTAGATACCCTTTCTGACCTCACCACTACCCGGTCTTTTTTCGCAGTGCTCACCTCGCGCACCGACAGACCGCAACTGGCCTACCAACATCTCCATATATATCGTCCTTCTCTGCTCTACATAGTTCACTAGGCTCATTTCCGATCCAGAAAAGCCATAGGATCAAGCGCCAAACCAACTCCCAAAGACACCTCACAATATGGGAAAGCAGTACATCTCCACGGTCTCCGCTGCGCAGGCCCATGACCTGGATATTCTGGCAGTGGCTATGACCAACAAGTACACCATCACCGTTTCCAGCGACGGCAATGCGGCGTTTTGGGATAACAAGCAGGACGAGGTGCACGTGCCAGGTGATTTTGCCGTGAAAAAAATGATCAATCCCGTTGGAATCCATCACGTGGCGGTGTTTGAAGATGTGCCTTCTGGTCTGACCACAAGATTGGTGATTGTTGCGTTTGCGTGCTTCGATGGGCTGGTCAAGTTTTTCCAATACGAAAACGAGGACTTGGCCACATTAGCCGCCGTCGCCGCTCCGCTGGAATTCAGCCACGACTTCTGGTGTCCTGGGTTTTACAAGGACCCCGAATCTGTCCAGCACTACTTCGTGGCCACAAAAGCCAACGGCACTACGGTGGTGTACGATTTAAATACTGCGGTTGCGGAGAACGGTCACGTCAATGTGGACATTCTGACGCAGTCTGGCGTGCTCAATGCGTCGAACAACTTTACATCTTACCCCAATACTTTGAGCATTTCGCCCACATCCGATGCTCTCTGTGCCGTGGGGTACACTTCCGGAGACGTGGTCGTGTACAGTATCAAAAACCACAAGCAGGTGTTCACTTTTCACTCCACGGATCTACAGGTCAAACAAGGCAAAGGGTCTACATCCGTACCTCGCGTATTGGCGTTTTCGCCGGGTGGCTCCATGTTGGTAGTCGCCAGAGATAACCAATCTGCAGGTTCTATAACGTTGTATGACGTGAAATACGGAGAGAATGTCGGCTCCTTGACCACCCTGACGCATTCTGCGAAAACCACCGTTGGTGGATTCGCCCATGAGGGCTGGATTATGGGGTTGAGTTTCAATGAAGATGGTAGTCTTTTGGCGTCCTGCGGCTTTGATAAATGCGTCAGAGTGTGGGAGTTGGAGCTGCGCGAACGTGAGGCCACCATTCTGGTAAATGTTACGGATTTGGAGGATACCACCCATGACGACGTGGACTCCAGTATATGCAGTGGCGTTGCGTTTATCAAAAAGGGGGTGCGTGGGGGCCCTGGCGGCGACTCCAACGAGGGATTGTGTGTTGTCAGTTTTGACCGTGGTGTACGCTGGTATAGAGAAGCTGGTGGCATCTAAGAGGTAAAGGAGAGGAGGGGGATACCTCGGGGACTAGATTACTGGTTTTGGTGAAGGTCGAAATTGGTATGGAGAGAGGAAAGCATTTGTGCAAATAATTGGCTAGTGACGTGCCAGTGTGAGAGATGGTATGGAACTTCCACTTACTGAAAGTTGTATGAGGCACCTTCGAACACATACTAGGGAGAGTATGCATACTGAGCAGCAGCAGCCAGTATGGTGGACGAGTACATTCTTTCTTTCCATGATAGTGTTTCCTTGTTCCGCAAGAGACGCATAGCGGATGTCAAGGCCGAAAGTCTAATAGAATACAGTGACATTCTGGTCTGCTGTGGCTGCGAAATCCGTACATGGCCCAGCTTGTGCACATCTCTCAACTCTGTGCAAATGCCTGCTCTGTGCAAATCTGTACTCTTCAAATACAACCGTCTAACGGTCAAAAGAAATCAATAAATAGAAACGACAACTTCTATCTAAAATTGCCATCTCGACCCTGACCGTCACACGCGTTCCATCGCGTCACGTGACCTTCACCTGAAGTAAACATCAACATCTGTCACCAGTAATACCCCACACATGCCTATCCAGATGGCGCCGTCCGCGCATCTAAACACGCTCATCGACCAGCTAATAGAACCGCAGAGTGATCAGGCACATGTGTTCTCGGAGCTCGAAATCCTAGTGGAAAAAGACGGAGTGCTGCTTCCAGACTTGAGCAGTTTACTAGGAATCGTATTTGAACCCATGGTCAGCTCAACAGTCAGGAACCGTATTTTGGATACATGCTTGATTCCCGACGGCACCTACCACGTTCCTGCGGACGTGATCTTGCGTGTTTTGGGCTCTGTGGGTGCTCCCGAAATCTACTACAAAAACGGAAAACAACACAAGCTGAAACGCTTCTCCTTGCGGACACAGCAGCGGATATTACAATGGACAATTAACACCCTTCCGTTTTTGGGGCAGGACATTCAAAAAATACTCAGGCGCTCGCTCCCGGTGCTTTTCGGGCTACTTTCGTATGAGTTTTCGAGGCCATATATAGCCACATTAATAATCGTGGCCACGACCGCAAAAATGGGCACACAGCTGTCCATTATGGAAATCCAAAATAAACACACCAAACGGCCGCCCCTTCGATCGTGGCACGTGGAGCTAGTGGCAGATTTGCTCGATAGGTTCCCTCTCGATGCTTCACTTCGAGCGTTGATGCTACATTTCTCCAGATCAGACAATACGCTAGATATCAGAAAATTCTCAAGACGGGGCCAGGGCCCTTCGCTCACACTCTCAGCAGGGGGCATAGCTTTTCCAGATGCAGATTTTCCTGCGATCTCGCGTCTTCAAAGTATGCCTGACGGTGGAGATTTCGAAGCCATTTTGGGTCTTCACCACGGCCTTTCTCGGCTCTACCAGGGTTTTGAAAGAAGCTCAAAGAAGCGCAGAATCGACTCTGCCCTCTACCCAAAAACAGACCTTTTCAGCGCTGCGCTTGATGAGCACCAAGTACCGATAAGCAACGTGAACTCGGTGCAATCGCTCATCGCCAACTTCGAGAAAATCAAATTCATCAACCCCAGCTCGGTGTTTTCCAAAGCTCCTGGCGCAAACCACAAATACCGGTGTCTTTATGTGAGCCTGATTCTCCTCAGCACAGACCGTTCGAACCTGATATACAAAAAACTTTCGTCTGCACTCCAGCACCATGTACTTTCCGATTTGCCGGGGGCCTATGCCAATTTTGTACTTGAAACATTCGCACAATACGGCACAATTGGTCACTTCAAGTCTGAGATCGAGACTTATATGGAGGCGGCACATCTGGGTCCTCTTGGAGGACTACGCTATTTAAAGGGCCAGCTTCGAGTTATTCCTTTTTTTCACCTTGCAAAAGGCGAAACCGTGATTTCCACACTCCGGCGCATTTTCTCTGCTATAGAGGTCCTGCTTGGTGACGACCGGCTGAATATTCAGAGTCTTCTTCCGCACGTATTGGCCAGCTTATCGCTGATGCTACACAAGTTTGGGCCATCAAAAAGGGCCACGGTCTGCGAGATCCTAGAGTCATTTTACCCGCAACTTTATGATATCATGGACGCCTTCTGGTCACAGTTCACACTACTCAGCAAACTAGGTTTTCTCATGTTCATGAACACTACTGTCGCACTAGCCATTTCGGGTTTGAGTACATGGAATAATGCCGCATTCTTGATTCCGCCACCTTCACTTATGTTCAAGCTTGTGGTATCCACGCACCCGCTAGTAGTATCTGAGGCACTCGGGTTTATCGCGGCAGCAAAAAAGCTAAAACTTGTGGACGACCCCGGCTCGAAACTGGCGCTCAAAAACGCATATGTGATGGACTCCATCAACTTCGTCTGGAGAGACATGGCGTTCAAGCACGAACCAGGAACCATCAACCAAGGAATGTACTTGCACCCGCAATACCTCCAGCGCATGAGCGGGCTAGATTTCTTCAGCAACTCCAACCTTATTCTGACCAAGTCTGTTGGGGGGATCGTGCAAAATCCAGCATTCGCGTATGCTTGTGCCGAAATTGTCTGGAAACTCGAAGACAGTGATGCTGAGATCACGACGCGCCATCCGGGGCCCATTTCTGAGGATTCCGTTGCACAATTGCAGCAAGAAAAAGACGTCAAATGGCTAAGTATGAACTTTTTGGAACTTAAGGTCAGCCTCCTTAATCATCTCGATGCCATGGGATTCCATGGCTTGGCGGATTTGTTGTTCACGTCATTGAAGCCCTTGCTCAATCGGAGAAAATTGGGGTAGAGAATGGGATAGTTCCCGTTGGAGGGTGAAGATACGACTATAAGATAGTACAATAAGAGTGGGTACAGTTATTGTGCCTGGACAATTCTGATACTGATATACTTGCTAATTATTCGTTCTTTTATAGTCGTCAGATTCTTCCTAAGTTTTCAGCAAACTATTGTTACCACCCCAAATAAACTTCCCCAATAATATGTCCTACACACGGCTGGGTGCAAATTGGTAGTGCACATGACCGCTGATTGGTCTGGCGCACTCACCATCGAAGAATTTCACCGTGCATTACGGGAAATCGACCTGCCCCAAAAATACCAAAAAAACCCCATTGAACTCCCCAAAAAGGCATGATCAGGGTCAGTCACGTGCGGGCTTTCCAGTGCCGCAGTTTGGGCTCGGCAGCTGCTTCTGTGCGCAAGTCAGCGACGCCCGAAGTGGCCCTCAACCAGCTACATACCAAATGGCTCAGTAGATGGAAAGAATCGTTCAACAATGGCTCGCTCCATCCCACGAAAAAAAACGAGAGTGGAGAACAACAAGAAAAGCAAAAGCCCTTCTACTGCCTCTCCATGTTTCCCTACCCCTCTGGAATCCTACATCTAGGCCACCAGCGAGTGTACACTATTAGTGACGTCATTTCCAGGTACAAAAGACTCCAGGGCGTAGAGGTGATACACCCCATGGGGTGGGACGCCTTTGGGTTACCCGCTGAAAACGCAGCCGTGGAAAGGGGTGTCAACCCTGCGGACTGGACCACGCAAAACATCGACAAAATGAAGCAGCAGATGCACTTGATGTTAGCAGATTTCGACTGGCACAGAGAGGTCGACACCACGTCGCCGGAGTACTACAAGTGGACGCAGAAAATCTTCACGCTTCTTTTCGAAAAAAGATTGGCGCACCGCAAGGGGGCAGAGATCAACTGGGACCCTGTAGACCAGACTGTGCTAGCAAATGAGCAGGTCGACTCCAATGGCCGGTCGTGGCGCTCTGGCGCACAGGTGGAGAAAAGGGTGTTGGAGCAGTGGTTTATTGGCATCACGAAGTACGCGGATTCCCTCAACGAGGACTTGAAAACGCTCGACCAGTGGCCCGAAAAGGTCAAGGCCATGCAGAAACACTGGATCGGAAAAAGCGAGGGTGCGGAGATCCGGTTCCCGGTGAGTTCCGGGGACGAGATTGCTGTGTTCACCTCCCGGCCAGACACCTTGTTCAGTGTGCAGTTTGTGGCTGTGGCCCTCAACCATCCGCTTGCATTGGAGGCGAAAGAAAGAGACCCAGAGTTGGCAGACTTCATTGAAAAGTGCGCAGACAGCGACCCCGACTCCAAGGAGGGCTACGAGCTCAAGGAGGTAAAGGTGTCGATCCCCATCGGCGTGGATGGACAGAAAAAAACCGTGTTCGATGTGCCCGTTTATGTGGCTCCCTACGTATTAGGCACCTATGGCCATGGGGCAGTCATGGGATGTCCGGCACACGACATCCGAGACTCCGATTTCTGGGGCATTCACCACCCAGAGACCCCAGCAGTGCAGACCGTTGGCCCCAGTGATCAAAATAGTGTAAGTGAGGCGCTTTTCACGGCGAAAGATGGCGTGTTATACGACGCGACTGTCTTGCGCAACGGCGTGCCGTCCTTGGGGGTATTCAACCAATTGCCCACGGTGGAGGCTGGCAAAAAGGTCGTTTCTTGCCTCGAGGCGGCGAAAAGCGGAGGTCCATCTACTCAATTTAGAATCAGGGACTGGCTCATCAGCAGACAGCGGTATTGGGGTGCGCCTATTCCGATTATTCACTGCGACAGCTGCGGCCCAGTGGCAGTTCCCGACGAGGATTTGCCAGTGCTTCTTCCAAAAGTCGACAGCAGGCACTTTGGAAAAGGGAACCCGCTCGGAGGCATCGACTCGTTTGTCAATGCCACGTGCCCCTCGTGTGGCTCCCCGGCCAAGAGAGACACGGACACGATGGACACTTTCATCGACTCGTCGTGGTACTTTTTCCGGTACACGGACCCGCAAAACGCAGAGCTGATATTTAGCCACGACAAGGCCTCTGCTTCGATCCCGGTGGACTTGTACATAGGTGGGGTGGAGCACGCCATTTTGCACCTCCTCTACTCGAGGTTTGTGTCGAAGTTTTTGGCTGACTGTGGCTTGTGGAGCGGCGAGCGCTTCCGCAACGAGCCCATCAAAAGGCTAGTGACGCAGGGCATGGTCCAAGGCAAAACGTATACCGACCCCCAAACAGGTAGATTTTTGCGGCCCGACGAGGTTGACTTAAGTGGGTCGGGAGGGCCAACTATTAAGGCCTCCGGCGAAGTGCCGAACGTGAGCTACGAGAAAATGTCGAAATCGAAGTACAACGGCGTGGACCCCACGGCTTTGATTGAGACGTATGGGGCGGACGCAGTGAGGGCGCAGATCCTCTTTGCGGCGCCTGTTTCGGACGCTTTGAACTGGAACGAAGAGCACATTCAGGGCATTCAGAGATGGATGCGGAAGGTCATCAGATTGGGCGACGAATTGGCGAAATATACGCCTCCTTTCACGCAATCTGAGGATGCAGAACAGTTCCACAACTTAACCATCAACGGCACGTTCTACGAATCCGTGGCCCTCAACAAGCACGAGCTCGGTCTCTACAACGAAGTGCACTCCTACGCCACCAAAATTGCCAGGTCCATCGAGCACGAGCTCTCGTTGAACACCGTGATCTCCGACTACATGAAGCTCACCAACTACCTCCAACGCGTGGTCAAGGAAAAGCAGAACATCCGGCCGGACCTCTTGTTGGACTCGTACAAGAAGCTCCTTATCATGATTTCGCCAGTGACGCCCTCGGTGGCGGAAGAGTGCTGGGAGCTGCTTTCTAAGAACATGGGCCACGAGTGGCACTCCATTCTCTACCAGAAGTACCCCTCGGGCGCACCGCTCGTGTCGCCATACGCCGATTATAAAATCATCATCAACGGGAAAAAAATCGGCACTCTCTCGCGGGTCCAGAATATCGAGGGGCGGCCCACGGAGGAAGTGTTGAGTGTTTTGGAAAAACACGAAATAGTGCGTGACCGGATCAACGGCACAAAAGTCGCGAGGGTCATCGCCAAGAAAGGCGTTGTGAGCATCATGTGTGGCTCAGACGCCTCTTAACTGTGGGGAGCAAGCGGCGATTCGGGCCCGCACTGCACACGGTGCCAACGCGCATACAATTGCCCTACTTGGCCCTGGGGTAACTGAGGCGTTGGTCCGAAATAGCATACTTGGCAGCAATGACTGCTGTGCCACATAGCTTTTCTCGGTATTATAAATAGGAGACGCTGCCAAATGGAAATTTGCCAACTACCTGTCTCGTCCGCAACAGTGCCTCGTGCCGGCCCCCACATTCGCTTTACTCCCTGCACGACCATGATGAGTAACTTGCCATATAATGTGATGGCCCGCATCGCCCGGTTGTCCGAGCGAAACGACCAAATCAAGCTTGCAAGTTTGAACCGCGAATTCCACCACGTGGTTTGTTCGCGTCTTTACAAAACCATTTTGGTGGTGGACGACAGTTACGAGATCGCCGACGCTGACTCGTGCGCGTTCACTCTTCTCACCGTGTCAGACTTGCAAAAGTTCACACAATGTCTCACGGTCCGGAACTTCCAGTTCATCGATAAAGTGATCATCAACACGCACAGCACCGACGTGTCCGCGCCGCTCGCCCATTTCTACCACCGCGTTTCCGATCTCTGGAACGTTACAGCCCACATCATCAGCTTTGTCAACTATGACGTGTTGAGTCTCCGCGTGACCAACTCCATGAACAACTTCTTGGAGCTGAGCTCGATCCTGTTTGCGGAGTACGACGACGGCGACTACATTCTCGCGAAGAAGTCGCGCAAAATCCGCAACTTGCGCAACTGGTTCATGTTGAGTATTCTGGATTTTCTCGTGGCCCCCAGCAGCAGTGACTTGCTGCGCTTGGGTTTCTACATCGAAAGCAACCACTACCAGGGCAACGCGGACGAAGGATTCACGATTGAAAAGCCAGATTTCGACAATGCCAGATATAATCTCTCGGTGGTTTCTGAGCTTTTCTTGCATTCAGCATTGGCGTTCGTCAAATTTCTGGCTTTGGTCCAGGAATTGAGCATTCCGCAGATGCAGTTGCGCAGGCTCTCGCTTACGAGCACGCACCGGCTCTGCAACGACGCGGTGCTTAATTTCCAGCAAATCATAAGGCAGTTTAACCTCAACGATCTTGAGGAATTGGAACTTAAGATCAGCTGTGCCCGCCACCACGAGTGCCAGGACCTGTGCATGGTGCGTTTTTTCCAGGACTGGAAGACGTATAATGCCGTGCACGGGTTTGCGTGCAACATCCGCAAGCTCTCGCTCGTGCACCATAAGTCGCTTACGGAGACTGTGCAATTCAAGAAAATAGTGGAGGAATATGTCTTCGACTCGCTTTTCGCAAATGTCAGAGAAATCTACTTGAACCTCTCCAACACGGTTCGTTCGCCGGGGCCCCAGTTGAGTGTGTACTTGAACAAAGTGCTCAGCAAGTTGCCCTTGGTGCCAGAACTTGAGGTTTTGCATGTGTCGAGTTTCATGAGCGAGTGGATGTGTGGGCTTCCCCGTGTGTTAAACGACGACACACGCTCCTACCACGACATTTTGACCAACCGGTGTGCATGCGCAGAGTGTAAGCTGACAAGAGCCAGTTTCGTAGAGTTGGCCGAGTTGGATAAGGCCAAGAACTACAGCCACAAGGTGACCTTGAAAGATGTGGACGCGCTGCCTCCGTCGCTGGACTCGTTGATCGATTTCTCGCGTGTTGAGAATGTCAAGTTTTTGCAGTACATCACTGGTTTGATGAAACAGCAGGAGTTGATCATGGAGAGAAACCTCACCAGTTCTGGTACCATGTTGGACATGGAGCACATGCCAGTTTCTGCGAACTCTGAGCTCGAGCCGTTTAAAAAATTGATAGAGCACTCCTGTCTTGGAGAAATCCAGCAGCTTGTGAGCGGACGGCTCCGCCACTTGAAGTCGACTAATTTTGGGGGGATAGTGCTCTGCAACTGATCACGCGTATATAGACGAAACGAAATAATGACCTAATCAGCTCATAGATTAGAAAAGTGAGTAGATCCAAAAAGGACATGCAAAAGAAATGAAATAATTTTACTCGCCCGTCTATAGCTCTACTGCCCGTGCTAAAATGCTCATACTGTTTTGGTTCCCGACCTGCACACACGCCGCACCGGCCCGGATCCGAGCTGATATCTAGCGGAATACCAACTTCACCACTACCCTCTGCTCCTCTTGACCTGCCTGATTTCGAGGCAGAGGTGTATCTGAAACGGCCACAGCAAATTCCACAACCGGCCATGCCGAATGCACGGGTTTCTCAGGAACGTCTAGACCAGCTCAACAGCCAGTTGATGAATGCTGGCGCAATTGGGTTTTTGAAAGGGACCATTGTAGCACTAGCCAGCGGCACGTATTTTAGCTACAAGTACAATCACGGCCACAACAAGCGATTCTTCTCGCGCCAGTGTAAATTCGGGTACTTTGTAGCGTGGGGCATAGTGGGCATAACGTTTGCGGTGGAGAATGCTAAAATAAGCGTGACCAAGGATTTGGCGGAGGAGGAGGATTTGCGCAGACAGCTGTACTTCAAGCAGGAATTGGAGGGGAAGTGACGAGAATAGCGTGTGTATCTCATGAATACGGATAAAGGGAGGAAAGGAGGACTGTGTATTGGTGGTAGTCGTGACATTTCTATAATTGGTGAGGGAACCTGACAGTTTGATTGAGCTGAACCTTGCAGCAACTTGAGGTGGTTCAATTCAATCCGCGATTATGGCCCCGGATTTTAGTATCCCGTACATTCTTGTTTTATCATACCGTTATGCACTTATCTTGTGTCCAGATAGGTGGAACGCGTATTCAATCTCACTCGGTATTTCTTCGCAAGTGGTTGGTTCACTCACTTCTTTAGGCCCAGTCAGTCCGCTTCCGCAAACGTCCTGTCTCCATTGCACGAGAACTTTTTTGTCTGAGCCTGCTTCTGGGGCCAATGGAAATCCAGTATTAGAAAACCTGACCTTCGCAAATTGGCCATCTTCGCCATCGGCTTCCCGTTAAAAGTTCTGGATTAGCGTGTCATGTGCCTTGAATGAACATTCATTTCAAGACTGATACACTCATCTGCATGAGTAACGATGAGAATTGACCAAGTTTCAATAACTCAGAAATCCACTTTTCCCGTCGTTCTGGTTATCGCCGGTAACTTTTTCCCTTCGAACGATCAATAAAGTTCCCATCCTTCTTATAAATAAACACCTCCCCTCACACGTAAAATGCCTCCTCGTGGTACTTGAGCCCGTTCTCGTTGGCCCATAGTTTGGTCTTCTTCACCAACGACTTCGGGCCTGCAGAAATCACCCACACTTTCTGCAAATCAGGAAGCAGTTTACCCCCTTCCATCACGTGCTGGCGGCCCGGGAGATCTTTACAGCACACCAAATTGTCAGACTCGTCCATCACGGGCCCCGAGCACTGTGTGAATATGTCGCTTTCGTTCACGCACCAGTTGTAGTATCGATAGTTCAACAACGGCCGGCCCTTGTACACGTGGCAGTCCAAGTGTAGCTTTTTGATTGTCTGCGAGTAGTTCTGGTGGCACTCGTCCTCGCCGTCTAACTGAGGTACAAACTGCTCGTTGATCGAGTGGGATTTGCTGGTTCTTCTGGACGTGAGAGAGTGCACTTCATCCCCAAAGAAGGTGTCATGTTGCACGTCGCCAACAAGCAACCCTGTTCCTTCTTCGGACTGTGTAGGTGATACTAGCGGCTGGATTTCCTGCTGGCACTCCTCTTCTGGTTCAAGGCCGTCCTCGTTAGTGAAATCCACATCGACGTTTTCAACCTCCTCGCCCATATTATCGTCACCTTCGTCATACATATTTCCCTCGTTGGCCTCAAGGTCGGCGGCAGAGAGTTTTTGCGCATTGGCGAAAGTTCCGTAGCTGGACGCGTGGCGCAAATTCGAGCCTTCGGCCGAATCTCTAATTGTGGCACTCCCAGTGATGAAAATCTCGAAATCATCACCGTGCACCATGCCCTCGAAACAGCGGAGCACGGCGATATCTCTGAAGTCGCGAATCACCCAGATCACCTTGATGGGGATTCCATGGTAGTTGGCTACTCTCATTATGGGGATAGCAAACGAAATAGCAGAACCGCCAATCACTATCAATATCTTGCGTGCGTTGACGCTCAACTTCGAGATGGAGAAGTTGGTGTTTTTCGTGTTGCGCGAGCGGATCAAGAGAAGCTGTGGATCGAAACTACCGTAGATCAAGTAGCGTCCCATATTTCGCCACACAAAAGAGCTTTTGCGCACCACTAGCCGCTGGCACCGGTCCAGGGGCAACGACACAAGTGTATATGGATGATAATTTGGAATAAGCTGTTTCCAGAGACGCACTAGAGGGTTTGCGTGGTAGTTAGTGATGCGCACATGGGCACCCGGATTGATGGCCCTGTGTTTGATGAGTGAATTGGGGATGTCCACACAGGCCAAGTTAGGTGACACGTCGTTCACTTTTATGTCTAGCGGCACAGACACGCGGGTCATGGAAAAACGGTGGCACGCCTGGTACACTAGAAGCAGGACATTTAATGTGTTTGCAACATAGGTATTGATGGGTCGCACGTGGAAAGGAAGACAGAGCACGATCACCCAGCTCCAGAAGTAGTGGTTGAAGAAAAACGTCGTATACAAGCGGTCGCGGACCCTCAGAATGGACGTCAAGACTATCATGACAAATCCAACCACTGCAGCCCACCCGTAAATGTTCTCTAGTTTCCACGCCTTTTCCCAAGTATTGTTGACCTGGAAGTATCCGAGGTAGATGGCCGTGTGCAAGACCGCTAGCAAAACCACACCCCGCGAGAGCCATTTGTGGATGGGGAGGAGCGATAAATATAGTGTGTTTGGAAGCGGCGACGGGCGCATGGTCAAAAAGAAAACCGTCGGAAGCGACTGTGCACAAAGCCGCCCGAGCCGCTTACTTAGAAAAATTAGATCTCCATGGTTGATCTCGCTGAGACTCAACACCATGAACACCGACGTCCAGAGCATAATCTGCACCAACGCGGTCAGATTTAGGTAGACGAAATGTGCACACATGGCAATCGAATCGCACATTTTTCCCACCACGGATGCCGGCGTGTTGTTGTGCCGGCGCTCGGTCGGCGACACCCGCCCTAGGCCGTGGTTGATGGCGCGTAAAATGTGCACCCGGTTTGGGTACCAGTAGCCTTTTGCCCGGAGATAGTTAAGAGCCGGAATTGCCAGTAAAAGTGCCACCATAAAGCAGGAGAGCACCACGCCGTACTTTATAGTGACTTCCTGGCGCAATTGCGCATACTCTTTTGTTTTGGAGTGTTTGTCCGGGTAGTAGAAGAAATCACTCCACTGCTCGATCTGGTCCATTTTGTAGGGTGCGCCACAAGCGAAGACCACGGTTTAAGGAATCAGGATACGGTCCTCGGCACGTATATTGTGTACTTGTTCTTCCTTGGTATCCAAACGACGCAAGTTGAGAAAAACTCGAAATTTCTATAAACACCCACTCTGTGTGTAGCTGTAAGGAATTACTAACTTAGTCTACGCTCGCCAGAAGAATGGTAGTTAGCGGGGTGCAGGGCATGACATTGGTTGAGTCCTGTATATACCACCGACGGGTCTTCACTTACGACAAAAGTTGCGCGAAGCTTAAGATCTCTGAATGGAGCAAGAGAAGGCGACGCGACTTTTTTGCGCTTACGGGTGGGAGTGGCCAGATCGGTTAAGTGGTTTATTACTTTTGGGTAGTATTGGGATGTGTTTGAGTCCGGTGTTTCCTGGAAAGTGGGCAGACTTTGTCACATTCTCAGGAACTCTCGGAATAATAGAACTAGTGTTTTTTCTTGGCCCTTGGCATTGTCTAGGACAATCGTAGTGCTCGCTTCTGTTGGTTATCTATTCCATCAGATCGGATGACCAAGAGACGTTCTGAGGCGAATTTAGGCACGAAAAATACGGCAAACCCGGTTGAATATGAAATGGTTTCTACAAATCGAAGTCTACAAATTGCCACGGCATAAAATCTACAAGCCGTCCCACAATTTTACCTTTTGAGATTACCAACATGCTCCATTCAGTTCACCGAGTCTATTAACCAATTCTCCATTCGAGTTCTCAAATCGTAGCCTATAAACCAAATCCTCAAACCGACTCCTCAATAAAACCTCAGGAAAATCCCCTCAAATTCTCCATCTCCCATCTATTACCTGCACCCTGTCTCCTAGTATAACTGCTGCATAGATCCCTTGCCCAGCTTCTTGCCCTTTAATACCCCGCTTCTGCTGGGATTCACTCCCTTGGGCCCCTTGGGCTTGCTTGGAAGAACGCCCGATCTCGATGCCTGGAGCGACTTACCACTGGTTTGGGACTTTTTCCCACTGGTCTTCGACGCTATAAAGCCCGAACGCGAGGGCTCGTAATTGCGTGACGACGTCGACTTGGTGCTCTCGTACGACCGCTTTTTGCTGCTCTTTTCGTCCTTATAACTGTTGCTGTAGTTGTGGCTGTTACTATATCCACTGGTGTAGTTTTTGCTGTAGCCGTCATTATAACCACTGCCGTAGCTGGAACTATTACTCGAGAAATTCCTTGACGACGACGCCAGCGTGCTTTTTCCCAAGCACCTGTCGAAGTAGCGCGCCCTCAATTCCTGCGGGAGATTGTTGCCGCTAAATGCGCTCCCACTGCTATTAGGGATTCGGGACGTCCGGGGCTCTGGGCACTCGTCTCCAAAATGGAGGTCGTCACCGCAATTGTAACAGTAGCTTGGCGGGAGCCGCACGTCCGCCGCGCACGTCTTGGTGAGGTACGACCTCCATATACTGGGACAGGTGTCGTCACTATGGCTGTACAAATCGCATGCTTTACAGTACTGCTGCTTCCACTTCTTGCTCGTGCACACGGCCCACGTGTGGCCGCGATCCCCGCACCTCGAACACACAATCGTGGTCGGACACTGGGACTCGTAATGGTCGCCCACTATTCCACATTTGTGGCAAATCACCGTCGTGCACTTGGCACGTGTGTGTCCCCTTTTGTGGCAGTTGTCACAGATGCGGCCTAGCTCCTGCTGCGCGTTGATCGAGTCGCCGGTGTCCGGGTCTGTGACGCCAAAATACCGTCCTGCTCCTCTGAGTTCCACGAGTTCGTCTGCGTTATCATTAACCTGCTCAAAGGTGAGCGACGTGACACCGTCGTCTTTAGGAAAAGACTGTGCGGCTGTTTCTTCTGATTTTTCCGCCGCCGGTTTGTACTTATCTGCTCTTTCTTTCCACTTTAGTTTGTCTTCAAGAGGTGCTGGCTGGGTGTCCTCGGTAAAGGATATTAGGCCCATGGTGACTATGTATTTTCTGGAAGTGTTTACGACTTTTGAGTAGTCTTGAAATGGTGCGTCAGACTTACCTTTGTTGTATTAAACACGCTGTGTGGAGAAATAGGCCCGTGTATTAGATGAGATGACGCTAGTGTAGGCTTTTTTTTGTCTCGCCAATAGCTTTGGTGAGGTGTCTTACATGCAGTCACAATGTGTGGAACAGATACATTTTGTTTGGGATATACGAAGGGGAATTTAAAGGTGTTGCTGGTTTCTATGTAGATTGATTCTGGCGTGGTCCTTTTTTGTGTCTTTTTTTCCGTTGTTTATTATCAGTTTTGTGCTAGTGCCTTTCCGAAGATTAGTAAAGAGAGATCGCAGTTTTTACATGTATTTGTTAATTTACAACTATAAGTCCGGTACACTAAAAATTGTCACTTTCATAAAAATCTGAAGTTGTAGCCGAAAACGTCTGCTGTTTCTTCAAGAGTTCCAAGAATAGTATTTTCTAGTTAAAAATTTCCTAGAATTTGATAAGAGTCACGTTTACACAGTTCATAACTTTACTGCTGTTAGGAGGAACCAATCCGTGGAAAACCAAAGAACAAGTCCTAATTCGAACATTCCAAGCTCTTGGTCAAGTCCGGTCCATGATGCGTTACAGAATTCACAGTAAAACTTGGTATTATGTGGCCATGAAAAGAGCAGAACACTAAATAGTCTCTGCCCATTACGTGTGCTTGAACACACACTAGGTTTCATTGACCGAATCGTCGGCAGCTGAAAATCCAAAATCTACAGACATGTCACCACAAACAAAGGGCAGCAAGCCGACAAAAACGTCCCTTCTATTGAACATTGGCAATTCCTAGCAGTCTCCCCCATCTTACATCTTCCAAACCACCGCAGTTGAGCAAAGCACCCACCCAAATCTTCTCTTCAAACCAAACGAGTTTATTCGCATACATAGCTGACTATTTTACTCGACCGTCTTGCCTCCTGTGCCCCTGGTCTCTACCTCCTGCACAATCATACATCATCCACATTATATGTTCTTTCAAAGCATTCTCTCTACAACACATTTCTGACGATGTGCGCCGCAGCCTGGCTCTCCAAGTCCGGGTTCTCGCCAGCCACGTTGAAGCTCGTCTTTATGTACTCCTGGTTTTTCAATGCAGCGAAAAGATAGCAAAGACTCGAGAGAAGGAAGAGAATGGCAATCACAAGCAAGGACGTCGCGCTGACCAACAAACTCAACCATTGGATCACGCTCATCAACAAGTAGAAGCCACAACGGGGCCAATTGTCGTCGAAATTACGCACGAAATTGGTGAAGGTGTCTGTCAAAGGGCATATTTTCAACAAGAAGGGCACCTCGACGAAGAGCACAATCAAGCCCTGCACGAGGCAGATCACGGAAAAGATGATCACCAAATTGAAGTGGAAAATGTTGGCCACGCCGAGCGCCAAACATAAGATTATCGTGAACAACGAGATCCACTGGCCGTAGAGGGAGAAGTTCTTTTTTTTGAAGTCTGTGGAGAGCCCGCCAAAGATGTTGGACGAGATCTTCTGGAAGTTGAGCGCCATTGCAAGGGAGGTATCTGTATAGCTGTTTTGGGGTAATGGTTGATGGAGTATTGGGTCAGGTCTGTATGTACCGGTTATTGTGGTCCTTGCGCCACGTGCAGGTCTGAGGCTGTATTGGGTCAGGCTGGAATCTAATTTTCGGGTCTTTTTCTTGGCTGGTGTAGGCGAGAACCCGAGGGCGGATCGGAGGAGGAAGGAAGTAAAAAAATGGAGGAGTATTTTTTTGTTGGGGTGTCGATGCTGTGTACGAGAAGCTTTAATGTTTCGTTTTCTTAGTTGCGGGTAGTGGCTGCGGTGACCAGGGCTGAGCCAACGAGTAATATAATGAGTAGATGGTAAATAGGTAAATAGATAGATAGAGAGAAAAAGAGGTAGAAAAATAGATTGGAAATATTAGACAAACAGATAAATAGATAAATAGATAAATAGATAAAAGAGTCCTTTCCTTGCCAGAAGCTCCGGAGTGGGTTACTGAAAACCAAAAAGTTATGAGTATTGAGCATGAGAGAAATTGGCGGACGAAAGGGCACGTTAACATGGACATACTTAATGGGCAACATCCTAAACTGATGGAATAGACTCAAACAAAAAGGACACCAACCCGTCACACTCATCGCCTTCTATTATTTTGAAAACTTGCATGTCGTCTCGTGCTGATGTCACTGTCAGCCACTGCTATACGAAGCTCTGCGCATACATGAACAAAGCAGACAAGTGCAATGTAAAGTTCCAGTGCACTTAAACCTAGATACTCAAGCCGACTTATTTCAACCTACTGATCTAAAACTACTTATCCAGACCTACTTCTCTAAACCTACTTATCTAAATCTACTCAATCAAATAGAACTCTCTCGAAAATACGCCGTCCGTAACCCAGTGCCCTCACCTACTGTATATGAACCCAGCACGATGAAGCGCAAAATACTAGTGAAAATCTGTACCCTACTATCTCCCAGCGCCGACCCGCTAATAGGCAATTGCCAGACAAAAAAGCCACCTATTTCAGACCCCTCACCTAGCGTCTTGCACTATTTTCACAAATGGGAAGAGAAACCGTCATAGGGCTCGTAGGCAAGCCCTCCAGTGGTAAATCCACCACGTTAAATGCGCTAACCGACGCCAATGCCAAAGTGGGCGCGTTTCCCTTCACCACCATCGATCCCAACAAAGCCACGGGATACATGGAAATGGAGTGTGCGTGCAAAAGATTCGGCAAAGAAGCGTTGTGCAAACCGAATTATGGGTATTGCCGGAACGGCACCCGCGGCGTCCCCGTCATGCTTCTTGACGTGGCCGGGTTGGTGCCCAACGCCCATTTGGGCCGTGGATTGGGCAATAAATTTCTCAGCGATCTCACCGAGGCCGACTGTCTCATCCATATTGTGGACGTGAGTGGCACTACGGACGCCGAGGGCAAAGAGACCAGGGGATACGACCCACTAAAAGACATCGAGTGGCTCCAGGACGAGATTTTCCGGTGGATTTTGGGCAATCTCACAGAGAAATGGGGGTCCGTAGTACGCCGTCACACCTCCACCAAGTCGCTGACCTTGGAGACTTTGCGGACCCAGCTTGGAGGCTACTACGCCAATAAACAGCTCATTGGCAAGGCGCTAGATACTATCCCCAACTTGCCACCGCTCCAGGAGTGGGACTCCGACATGGTGGAGACTGTGGTGAAGGCCTTCATGAGCGTGAAGTTCCCCACGATCTTGGCCCTCAACAAAATGGACCACGCAGACTCGGACAAAAACGTGTCGAAAATCATGTTGAAGCACCCGGCCACGAAGTGTGTGTTGACGTCGTCGTTGACGGAGGTGTTATTGCGGAAACTAGCAGCGCAAAACTACATCAAGTACGAGCTGGGCACGGAATTTATAGATACCGCGGAGGACTTGCCCGACGCCGGGCTTCGGGAGTTAGACGAGAAGCTCGCCAACAGAATCGAAAATATCAAGGATTTGGTGCTCTACAGGTTTGGCTCGACGGGTGTTGTCCAGCTACTACAGGCCGCAGCAGAGGTGTTGGACCTCGTGCCCGTTTATCCTGTACGCAACATCAACACCTTTGGCGGTGCCACGGGGCCGCATGTTTTCAGAGACTGTGTTTTGGTCAAAAGGGGCACGCCGGTGATCCAGGTGGCACGCAAGATCATGGGGGATGTGACTATTGCAGCAATCGAGGGCGTGGGGGGAACACGCGTGGGAGAGGAGGACACCGTGGACAAGGGACGGAACGATATCTTGTCTTTCCGGTTGGTGCCCGGCGGGCACTAGGGAGGGAAAGAGAGACGGAGGAGATAGGGGATAGAGAGAAGAGCCACGAGAACTAGAAGGTATAGATAATTGATGGTGAGTAGCCGAAATGCACTAAGGCACTGAATGGGTACTGAGGTATGTGCGCAGGTGCTTGGGACGTCATTGTAAGTGGCACCCTGTTGGTCCTGATGAGAGGATGTCAACGTCAGTGTCCTGCTAAGCATCGTGCTCGATACATCAGCTGGTCAGTGTTAAATTGAATTCTTGCTGGAGGGGATTATTAATAGAAGATTAGTAGCAATGGCCTTGAAGGCTTACCATCCAGTCACGTCGCCACCTTGGAATCTAGTGCTCTTTGAAGATCCATAGTCCACCTACTTCACGTATGTTCACGAGGCCATAATGGGGACCTACTGTGAGCGTAGATGCTGTGGTGGAGGCATGAATGTTTCCCTAGCTAGGAGCGGACACTGCCATCAGAAAAATGCTAAAAAGCCAAAGTATCTTCCCAGTGTCCCAAGGACACCGAATACACCAACATTGGTGCAATGAAAGCAAGCACTGTACCCTCGCATGGCATCGAATAGAGCAGATATACCAACGTTAATGGAGCTGCCAGGAAGGAATAGGGAAGAATCTAAACAACGTTTCTCTTTCGGGAAAAGCCTTACCTGATCTTATCTCCCCATGCGATAAGTCCGGCGACAGGCTTCTGCTGCTACTGCCATGCTCAGTCCAGTTTACATATATTACCGAAATAGGCCAAACTGGCCATTATTGACAATTTCTCGAACTGATACTCCAATTCTCTTCAAGACAAATCCTCCTCATTTGTCAGCAGATTACTCTCGTTTAGAAGACAAGAACGGGATCAACTTCTGGTTGCGAGCACCGCCCACTCAGCCGGCCAAGCACCGAGTCGGACTTCCCCATACAGTACTCCAATGGCCTTATCCACGGATCTTCAGCACCTATACATGCGATTGAAAGATTAATAAAAAAAGTATACAAGATCGGTTTTCTCTGTTCAATCGTCATTTAATTTTTTCCAATAAAGTCTTGAACTGAGCTTCTGGCAATACCAGTCCCACCCTGTAGACGGTGCCGCGTTTTCTCAGCCTGATTTAAGCCGCCATACATACAACCCAGACTTATAGACGATATAACTGCTCGGTTTCCCCCGTCTTTTCGAACTCTGAACCCTTCTCCTCATCATGCCTTTGGTTCTGTCGCAGGAATTGTCCCTGGAGCAGACCGAAAAGCTCCAGCTGTTGATCGATGCCATCCCCCAGATCTTGGAAAAGTCCAAAAACCCTGACTACGACGAGATCTACGGCTACCGCATTGCGCCCGAGGGCACCGAACACGTCAGCGTCGCAGCTAGAAATGAGATCTTATTGAAATTCTTGATTGCGACGGAGTACGACGTGGCGCTAGCAGAGGAGAAAATAGTCAAGACTTTGAACTGGCGAGACGAGTTCCAGCCTTTGAGTGCTGCGTACTACGAGAAGTACGACGCCGAGCTCGAGAAAATGGGCGTCATTACGGACTACCCGGACAATGAGGACAATTTTCGGGTGGTCACGTGGAACTTGTATGCGAACCTCAAGAGCCCCAAAAAGCTCTTTGCCAAGTTTGGCGTCGGCGTCACCGACGACGGGACCGCGGCCCCAGAAGAGGAGGCCCTGCTCCCCGGAACCATGTTCTTGCGGTGGCGTGTCGGGCTCATGGAGCGGTCGTTGGCGTTGCTCGACTTTACTAACAAGGACAACTGTAAGGCTGCGCAAGTACATGACTACAATAACGTGTCGATGTTCCGGATGGATCCGGGCATGAAGGCCGCCACCAAGGAGATCATCCAGGTGTTTGGCGACAACTACCCGGAACTCCTTCTGAAAAAGTACTTCATCAATGTGCCGCTTCTTATGGGCTGGATGTTTACGTTTTTCAAGGCCACTGGGTTAATGAGTGCGGCCACGATCAAGAAGTTCGAGATGCAGAACCACGGCGACGTGAGCCCTTCTTTTGGGAAGGACAATTTGCCAAAGGAATACAACGGTGGCCACGAAAACGGCAAGGTGCCCGATCTCTTTGCGCTGGTCGTGGCGGACTCGAAACTACTGGTGCCAGAGTATGGGGCACTCTTGTTGAAGAGGCTCAAGGAGAAGCGCACTGGAGCGGAGGCGAGTCAGACTACAAGAGATACCGAGGTCGCAGAGGAAATCACGGGCACGGGAAGATAATTTTACGGGCGAGAGCAGTGTAGGGCGGGGCATACCTAATTATTTATTGGTCTTCCTTAGATGGTCTTCTTCATATGGTCTTCCATGGTCTTCCTTATATAGTCTTGTTGTATTGCATGCAGCACATGGACTAGCAGCTCATATACTCGCGCGGTGCCATATATAAACAAAGAAAGTCTCACAACACAGTCAAATACTAAACTACAATTTCGTGTTTTCTTTTCTGTTTCTTCATTTCCCTCGTTCGTTGAGCCTGCCTCGCTTACAACTCTCGTAAAATATATAAAGCCCACACGGGAGCCTCGACCCACCCAGTGTGTCTGTTTGGTCACGTGCGCAGATCATAACAGTGGCACCGGTATCTGTGCCGTACCATTAAATACCATCAATCTACCCCCTCTACAACTACGCCCACACCCAGAAATGCCGTCCGACTACTACGCGGTGCTTGGCGTGGCCCCGGCCGCCTCCCAGGACGAAATAAAAAAACAATACAAGAAGCTTGCCGTCAAGTACCACCCGGACAAGACCCAGGACAAGGACTACCACGAAAAGTTCCTCCGTGTACGAGAGGCGTACGACGTACTAAAAGACGAGGAACTGCGGCACAAATATAATCGGGAAGCTGGAATAGGCATCAATCCTCTGCGGCCCGCATCGAGTTTTGCCGCCTCCAGAGGGTATAGCTACACTACAGAGCACCCATTCTCAAGGAACAAGAGCCGCACTTCGTATGGCGAAGCGCCGTTTGGATCTGCGTTTTTCGACTTCTACAAGCGCAACACCCAGGAATTCACGGACCATTTCTCGCGGTTCTCCCAGCGGGAGGCAGCAAAAGAACAGGAGGAAAGAGCAGCCATGTATGCTGAAATCGCACGCAAAAAGATGAAGGAAGACACCGAGCGCCGCCAGCAGGATTACCTTCGAATGGCCCGCAAGCAGCGCGAGGAAGAGGAAAAAAGACACAAAATGGAGGAGACTCTACGCCGACAAACCGAGGAAAGAACAGCCGCCACGAAAGCTGCACAAGCTGCGTTCGCCAGCAGCCGTGGATTTGGCGACGCAGGACGGGAGTATGAGCACGCAAAAACGGAGGCCTACCGCCGGGCACGCGAGACGGAGATGCGGGCTCATACAAATTCTACTGCCAGTCCTGACAACGACAGTTCTGCGGAATTCATCGTCATCGAGGACGAGGAGCCGAGCCAGAGCGAGGAGGAACGCGAGAGCGATGGCGAGGAAGAGAGCGGCGTCAAAAGCGAGTCGCGCCACGAAACACAGTATGGGACAAGCGATCGCGAACATGACATGGAGGCCTCCCGCGACGACGACCTCTACAGTGAGCAGAGTGCATCGGACGACAACGATGTCCATGATTTAGACGAAGACGCCTCTGGAGCGTTCAACGATCCCGGAAGTATACCTCCGGCGGACGCGGCCGGTGAGTATATGAATGCCTCGTTTGCGCTGGGAGAGACTGAATTTGCCACGCCACCCAGGCACCACCCCGAGGTGGTGGAGGTGCCCGAGGAGAGTGACTACGATGCCACGTACAACGGCGACCGGGCACAACAAGTCCCCGGAAATGGGTACAACACCCGGTCGCGTGACACGTATACGCCGGCGGGGGCCGATTTCGAAAAGCTAGCCGCCGGCAGCCACGGGCCCAAAAAGCCTCGGCTCTCAAACTACGACAGCTTGAAACATACCCTCGAAGCCTTTGACGATGTGGATGTCTCAGGTCTCCGCAGTACGCTTCCGCAATTCCCTAGCCGGACCAGAAAAGCTAGTTCTTCAAGCACAGCACAGATGCCAAAACGGGCAAGGCACGCCGAATACACCAATGGGCAAACAAAGGCAGAAACCCTATACACGCCCGTGAATAAAGCGTATTTGCGCAAACCCTCCAGTACTATACTGACGTCAGATTTGTCTCCTGAAGTGGATGATTTTTCTCTAATCTTTTCTGTGGAGCTGCCCACTTTCACGGTCAAACTGGACATGCAGATGGGGGAATGGAACGCTTACGTAACGAAAATTAATGAGTACGAGCGCAAGTTTTCTGAGTACAGAAAGGCTGTGTTGGAGTACCAGATGGGCCGGCTCCGCAAGGACGAGCGCCACCACACCGTTATTTATTCGGACACGTCTTGTCTCGACGTATACCAGTCGTGCCTATTCAACGATGTGCTCTTGCTCCAGAACTACACACGTGCACTCCAGGAGTTTCGGCAGACCCTCAAGACATTTCACGTCAATTGCGAGACCAAGCGCACGATGGAAATGGGAGACAGACTATGAGATTTTGGGACATGTATTATCTAAAAAGTGGGGATTCTACTAGCTAAAGAGTGGGTCTATTATGGGCTCAAAACTGAGACTGTTACAGAAGCGTTTCTGACAAGAGCAGTGGCCTGGAGGTTTAGTTACCTGTGCCAAGACGGAGCCCGGAACGGGACGGAGTCGGTGATGAATCTTTTTTTTTCTTTTTTTTTCTTTTCTTTCTTTTTTCTTCTTTGCAAGCACCCTAGTACGTTTTGGAGGTAGGCCATTGGGGCACGGATGAGAGCCATGGTGGATAGTGTGGGTGTTTTTAGTTTGTGTCTTGTGCAATAGTAGTTTGCAAGTTATGCCCGTGCGCAATTTGCAATGGCCAGTTGGTAATACATAGGTGAGCTACGAGGTGTACATCAGAGCAAAAGCTCAAAAAGGGAGTAGAAAGTAGTGTTTGTACAGGTCACTAAGGTGGCCTATGCTCAAGTGGGGTGTGAATACTCGATCATTGGAGAGGGTGGGAGTAAGCAGGTTGGCGTACGTTTTATTTTGCGAATATTAACGTAAGTTCGGGATTAGGGAAGTTGAAGATTGAGCGTCGGGTCAACTTTTGGGGATTGATATTTCCTCGGCTGGGGGTTATACGATCTGCGAGTGCTCGACCCGTCCACTAGGGCCGAACTTGATAATGTATCTTTGGCAGCTGCTAATTATTCTAGAGGGATTGCCATGGGCACGCATTAAAGAAGTGAAAAACGATCACATTTATCCCATCGTTGTCGTAATACATGTGTATTATGATACACCAAGCCGTCTGCATTGAGCTTGAAAGGTCCAAATACAGTACGCCTAATCTTCACAAATCCATAAATTGGACACGAAGAGCCTCCGCATCTATATATTTCTGACCAACCACTGTATAGCCCGTACTTGCCGTGGCCACAGCTTGCAACCATGTAACCTGAGGTCGAGAAATCCAACGCCTTTTTGGCTTACGAACGATGTCCATAAGTTCAGTCCAAAATGAATACAGGAAGAATCCCCCACAGCTATGTGGGTAGAAAAGACTCTTGCAGCGAGGGAGAAATAGACATCACCGTAGGAAAGTGGTTCATGGCTAACTATGGGGACCAAAGATAAGCCCAAACAAACGTTATACGACTATACTGTATTGTACACGTTACATGAGTATGCGCTGCTACAGCAAAGACCCAATAACCATTCTGAGTCAACTTTCTACGGTTCTGGCCTCACACTCCAGATTTTAGACCGCGTATGCCAATTGCAGTCGGGTTGCGCATCTCGCCGGGCCAGACCATAGTTCAGATCGCCAGCAGGTGGTTTATCAAGTTACATAATCCTCCCCGTAAGAATCAAAAGTAAACAAAAACGAACGAGATCCCCAGATCCCTCTTTTTCCACCGTTGGGCCCTTCGATAACTAAACCACCAGACGCGTGTGCACGTTAACCACTCGGTACGCGCGCAGCTATATAAGGTCGCACCTCCACCAACGAAATATTATATCCAGAAGCCTCCACTCTATCCACCAATATGGGATTCCAGCGCCAGGCCTTCATCGCCGTGGGCGTGCTCTTCCATTTCTACTACCTCTGGCTGATTTTCGACATCTACTTCGTCTCGCCGTTGGTCCACGGCATGGCCCAGCACCGCTCCACCGTGGAGCCTCCAGCGAAACGGCTTTTCTTGATAGTGGGCGACGGGTTGCGTGCGGACAAGACGTTTAAGAAACTCGTGCACCCGACCACCGGCCAGGAGCAGTACTTGGCGCCGTACCTCCGCAGCCTTGTGGAAAAAGAGGCCACGTGGGGCATCTCCAATACGCGTATGCCCACGGAGTCTCGGCCCGGCCACGTGGCCATGATCGCCGGTTTCTACGAGGACGTCAGTGCCGTGACCAAGGGCTGGAAGGAAAATCCTGTCGACTTTGACTCGTCTTTCAACCAGTCGACACACACGTACTCGTTTGGCCTGCCGGACATTTTGCCCATGTTCGCGTACGGCGAAAACGTGGTGCCCGGCCGCATTGACGTGTGCATGTATGGGCACGAATTCGAGGACTTTACGCAAAGCCTGATTGAGCTCGACGCGTTTGTGTTCAAGCATTTCGACGACTTGATGGCGGACTCCACCACCAATCAGACGCTCCACGACGAATTGCATCGAACCGGAAATGTGTTCTTCCTCCACCTATTGGGCCCCGACACTGCTGGCCACGCGTACAGGCCATACTCCGCTGAGTACTACGACAATATCCAGTACATCGACAAGCAGCTCGAGGCTCTCGTGCCGAGAATCCACGACTTTTTTGGCGATGACGACACTGCTTTTGTGTTCACTGCTGACCATGGCATGTCGGACTTTGGCTCCCACGGCGACGGCCACCCAGACAACACCCGCACACCGTTGATAGCGTGGGGTGCAGGTGTCAATAAGCCGGTTTTGGCGAGCGAATCCCAAAAACTCAAGCAGGACCCGGTGGTCTCTGGGTATGAGGCCGACTACTTCGACACGTGGGATTTTGAGCATTTGGCTCGACACGACGTGAAACAGGCCGACATCGCATCTCTCATGGCGTACTTAATCGGTGCAAACTACCCCGCCAATTCCGTGGGTGAGTTGCCCTTGGCGTATATCCAGGGCACGCCATTGAACAAGATCAAGGCGTTGTACGAAAATGCCTTGGCCGTGGTGGAGCAGTACATTGTTAAGGAAAGTGAGGTGTACGACCACCAGTTCAAATACAAGCCATTCGACCCGTTTGTGGCCAAACCTGTGGCGGTATACAGGCAGGAGGTAGAGGCGCTCATAGCGTTGCTCGAAAGCGGTGCTCCCAATGCGGAAGCGTACGAAAAAGAGGCGGTCGATTTGGCCGAGCTGTTGATGAAGAGCGCATTGGAGGGACTAGGATACCTCCAGACGTACAACTGGCTTCTTTTGCGGTCGATCGTGACGCTCGGCTTTTTTGGCTGGATCACCTACTCCTTCAACGTTTTCTTGAAGTTGTTCATATTGAATGACTACGAGCAACCGGCGCATTCGAAGCCACTTCTTGTGTTTTTCGCCGCTTCTGCCGCAGCCTTGAACTACTTGCTTTTTTACCAGCACTCGCCTTTCAACTACTACATGTACGCGGCCTTCCCGCTTTTTTTCTGGTACACGATTTTGAACGAACGGGCACTATTTGCCGAGGGTTTGGGCCAGCTTTTTTATGGAATCTCCAACACCACCAAGGTCTTCACTCTTGTGTGTTTCCTCGGTATGTACGAGAGCATCGTGTACGGGTTTTTCGACCGCAACATGTTTTCCGTGCTTTTCTTCCTCGTGGGTTTGTATCCCTTTTTTGTGGCACAGAAGTTGAGGCTCACCACCAAAATTCTCTGGCTTGTCAGCTGCGTGAGCATGTGCACATTCACGAATTTGGACGCCGTGAAAACAGAGAGCTTAACTCAGATTAACGTGAGTTCTGCAGCGGCCATAATAGTAGGAGGCGTGGGTGCACTACAGGTGTTCAGAAGGAACGTACCTTCTTTTTCCAAATACGTTGTTTTTGCACAGTTGGCTGCGATTGCTGTCATAACATATGCCACCAATGTGTCTGTGGTGTCGCTCCAGGCAAGAGAGGGTCTTCCGTTGTACTCGCAGATTCTTGGCTGGATCACCTTCATCGTGTCTTTGGTGGTTCTCCCAGCCATTCATTCTTTGCACCCCTGCCCCGACTACCAGTTGCGCTTGTTGATCATCTACCTCACGTTTGTGCCCACGTTCGTGATCTTGACCATTTCGTTCGAGCTCTTTTTCTATGTCGGATACTCGTTGGTGTTGTTGCAATGGTTGAACATCGAATCGCAGCTCAAGTTCAGCTGCGAGAGCATAACCGAAAAAGACGGAAAAAAACAGTTGCCCAAGGGGTATTGGCTCCAGACCATCCGGGTGTCCATTATTGGCTTTTTCTTCTTGCAGTTTGCGTTCTTTGGCACCGGAAACTTGGCTTCAATCTCGACGTTTTCCTTGGATTCCGTGTACAGATTGATCCCGATTTTTGACCCCTTTCCCATGGGCGCGTTACTCATGCTCAAGTTGATCATCCCATATGTGTTGTTGTCCACGTGTTTCGGGATCATGAATTACCAGTTGGAGATCAGAAAGTTCACCATTTCTACCTTGATCATCTCGACATCGGACTTCTTATCCTTGAACTTCTTCTATTTGGTCAAGACTGAGGGCTCGTGGCTCGATATCGGTGTGACCATATCCAATTACGTGTTGGCCATTCTCTCCTCCTTGTTTATGCTTATCCTTGAGTTGGTCAGCACCGTTATTTTGAAGGGCGTGGAGTTTGACGATGAGGACGTTCAAGTGCTGAGGAAAATACGGGAGATTCTCAGCGACGACGCGCCAGTGAGCTCGCGGATGAGAAACAAGCGAAAAGAGGACTGAGTAACGAGGACGGTGATGGAGAGTAATGGGGCTCAAATGGGGGTAAGCCTACTGGGCTATAGAGAAGAGTGAAGGTGGTTTAGTAAGGGCGTGCGATGGACTCTGAAGCACTGTGGATTAGTAAGAAAAGAGCGTTTTGTCAATTTCCAACAGGAACAGTGGGAGTGTCGGGACCATGAAGGACGTCTGAAACAGTGGCAACAGATGTACCAAAACCAAAGGCACTGTGGTGCTTTTTGTTTTCTTCAAGTGCTGCGAGCATTCCCTGAACACTTGCCACTGCTCAAATAACCGAATATGAAAATAGCCACTGCTATCATTGTTCTCCTCGACCATTATTGTACATACCGAGTAGTATCAATCAGAGAACTTTGGCAAGCTTCTGGCCCCACCTCCATGGCACATGCGGCCCATTGAGGGGTTTCCCTACAACTATACAAGACCCAAACCCCAAAAAGCAACTTTCTTGCAAAAACCCAAACTCCCCAGCTACCGTTTTCGCATCCGTCATTACTCATGTCAGACCTAGAACGGCCTGCATGCTGCACGTCTGACTCTTCGCTGTCGCTGCGACATCTATAATACCCGGCACTTGGCTGAAAATTAGTGGCACTTTAAATCCCAAAAACACCACTTCAAAATGGCTGTGGAAATCGCCGGCAAGCGCGTGCTCATGATCGACAACTACGACTCCTTCACCTGGAACTTGTACCAGTACCTCTGCCAGTCGCAGTACAGTGCGGTGGTGGAAGTGTATCGAAACGACGAGATCGATCTTGAGACTATCGAACACAAAATCAAGCCGGACATTTTGTTTATTTCGCCCGGCCCCGGCCATCCGTCGACGGACGCGGGTATTTCCAAGGCGGCAATCGACCATTTCAAGGGCAAGATTCCCATTTTCGGTGTCTGTATGGGCCAGCAATGCATGGTGGAGGTTTTCGGCGGCACGGTATCGTACGCAGGTGAGATTGTGCACGGAAAAACGTCGATCATAAAACACGACGGTAAGGGTATCTTCGCGGGTGTGCCGCAGGGCGCTGCCGTGACCCGGTACCATTCTTTGGCCGGTTTGAAGAGCAGTCTTCCAGAATGTTTGGAGGTCACGGCAACCACCGAACTGGACCCGGAGGTAATCATGGGCGTGCGCCACAAAGAATACGCCATCGAGGGCGTGCAGTTCCACCCCGAGTCGATTTTGACCGAGGCTGGCCAAATCATCATCGATAATGTGTTGAAATTGGAGGGTGGATATTGGGCCAGTAACAAGACTCCCAGCGGCAAAGAGAACATATTGTCTAAGATTTACAAGGCCAGGGTTGCGGACTACGCCGAGATCGAGCAGCTTCCGGGAAAAACCCTCGCAGATTTGGAGACCAGTTATTCTCTAGGCGTGGCACCTCCCGCAATCAATTTCTACGAGCGTCTCATGCACGCGAAAAAGAATGGCAACGTGATTTTGTCGGAGTTCAAGCGTGCCTCTCCCTCAAAGGGAAACATCAACATCAAGGCACACCCTGCGGCACAGGCTCTCACATACGCTCAGAATGGGTGTGCCACGATTTCTGTTTTGACCGAGCCCAAGTGGTTTAAAGGCTCTTTGGACGATCTTTCGGTCATCCGCAGAGTCATTGACAAAACAGCAGACGGGTACACGAGACCTGCCGTTCTACGCAAAGAGTTCATTTTTAACGAGTACCAGATATTGGAGGCGCGTTTGGCCGGTGCAGACACGGTGCTTTTAATCGTGAAAATGCTCCAGGATGCAGCATTGCTCCAGCGGCTCTACGAGTACTCTTGGTCTTTGGGTATGGTTCCGTTGGTGGAGGTGAACGACGGCGCAGAGCTTAAGAGTGCGCTCGCTTTGACGCTAAAAGGCGCTAACAAGGAACCACTCATCATAGGTGTCAACAACAGGAATTTATCCACGTTTGACGTTGATCTCGGCACGACCAGCTCGCTTGTGGCTGCCGCCAAGGGCAGTTCCAGAGAGGGTGATGTGTTGGTGTTGGCCCTTTCTGGAATCAGCGCCGTGAAGGACGTGGCAGACTACAAAAAGGACAACGTGGACGGGTTTTTGATAGGCGAGAGCTTGATGCGGGCGGAGGAGCGGGGCGAAGCGGGCAAGTTCTTGAGCGAGCTTATCAAGGCGTGAGGTGTGGTAGTTAGGTAGGTGTTTACCAGGTGTTTCCGAGGCATTGGAAGTAGTAAAAAGTATCAAAAAGTTTTGAGAAAGTGGATGTCAGATATATTGTGCGATTGGTTGAATTGCCTATACCACAAATGCGTGACGTTTAGGTTCTTAGTTAACCCTGCAAGTGAGGGCTCCCTAGAAGGTGTCTAGTTGTAACACTCTGGTGGGAATACAGAAGGATCGAAGCCAGATTATACAAATCCGGATGCTTAGCGAACAACTTTGGACAATGGAAATTGACTAACGTAAGCTGACCGCGTTGCATGTAGTATGACATGGGATTGCTTCTTCTTGATCCTTCCGAGTCGGAGTACTCCCCAATTCTAGAGTGAAAGTATTCGATGTGAACTTCCATGTGGGTCCCTCCTAACCTAGTCTGCCCTTTTGGGGGATCACCTTATGGCACAAGCAATATATGCTGATTGGAGAAACGCACAGGTGAGTAAATAAACGAACGCTCTCACGGTGAAAGATTTCTGCCTCGTCCTTTACGAAGCCTGAATGCACTGTATTCACGAATCACCACTCAATTGCTTCCATAAAAGGATCCAAATCCACGTGTCGGAGGCAGTCTCCGCAGTCGCAAGTGACGAAACAACTCAAGATGGGTTGAAGGGCACATGAATAGACATACCATCCAAGAATATCAAACTTATGGCTACAAAATCATAGTGTGTAGGTGCGAGAATGTGCAAAGCGAATTTAGTGAAAGAGTCTGGGGCGGCTCAATGCCCTGTGCCACTATGTATATGAGAAGCTGTACCGTTAACCATGGGAACACCAACAACATATAGAATATTCTGGGGATATAAGATAATGAAACATTCAAGTATGGCATTATCTCATACAAGTGGAACCGAACTCACACCCACACTACCGTTCCCCACAGAATACTCACCTACGCTTCTAACATCTTGCACCCTCGAGCACCAAGCCCCCACCAAATACCAAAACAACTTTATTAGGCTCTATCAAGTAGGCGGAAATATCTCTGAACAAAAAAACAAACTCTAAAAAAAATCTCATGCGTGGATCGCTCATGCGTGCAAGTTGAAGAACGTCTCCTTGCGCTTGTCCACACGGTGGTGCTCCTTGAAGTGGCGCAAGTAGTTGGAGAGCGGCTTCTTCTGCAGCGTCAGCAGCCAGCACCGCACCTCCACCACGTCGTAGCACGCAGGACACACCACGCCCTCGTGGCACCGGATCCGGGGCTTCGTTTTGCGCGTGGGGCTGTCTTTCTTGGCCACCTGGTAGCGGCCAATCAAGAGGGGGTCGGGCGTCAAGTAGTCGTCGGTGTAGATCCCGTGCAGGTGGCTCATGTGCTGCGAGTAGCACGAGTTCTTGAGCTCGTAGAAGCTGATGTCCTCACAGTAGGTGCAGAGTGCACTCCTCGTCTCCATGATGGGCTGGCGCGTGGTGGGGTTCAACTCGACACGCGTGTACTCCTGCTGGTAGGGGTGGTTGGGGTCGAAGAACGGGTTGCGCTCGTAGAACGTGTTCTCGTACATCCCGTGAAGGGGCTTGAGGCTGTGGCGGAGGTACCGCTTGCGGTTGATGATGCAGTCCTTCTGGTCGAGAAGCGTCTCAAGCTTGCGCTCGTAGTCGTAGGTGTTCAGCGCAGGGTTGCGAGCCACGTTACGCAATGGAGGCGCCATCAAGATGTGGAAGTCCACCTTCACGTGCGAGTAGTCGAACTGTCTCTTGTCCTTCTTGGGCCTCCGTACACGCTCTGTCTTGGCGACTCTAAACTTGTCTTTGGCCTTCGCGACAAACGGCTCGCCCGGAGCGTCGCCGAGCTGGTCACGGGTCTTGGAGAAGTGGTTGCACGCGATCTTGGTGAGCTCGCCCAAACCCACGCTTCCGGCCGCCTTGCGGATGGCAAGCGCAAGCTCCTTCTGTGCAGCCACGCCGTTGATTCTGAGCGTGGGCTGGATGGACGCAGCGGGGACAGAAGGCGCTTCCACTGGGTTCAAGTGGATGGTGTTGGGCTGAATAGTAGTGGCCAGGACATTGGGCATCGACCTGGGCACGGAGGATAAAAAGGGAGCCACCGAAGGGGGCACCTGGGCGCCGTAGTGCAAGCCAAAGAACGAAGGGTTGAGGTCGGGCTCCTCGTTGGGGTCGTACCCGTCGGAGTCGTACTTGGAGCTGCTTCTGCTCAGGCCCTGGTACTCGGTGTAGAGCAGACTCAGACCGTGCTCACCCAACTCGGTCTCGCCGAACTCGGGGAACGCGTCCGGGTCGTGGTACTCTCTGAACGTGTCTGTGTCCTGGAAACGGACCCTGTTCTGCCTCTCCAAGTGGGCCTTCAGCGTCAGCTCCACGGTCTGTGGGGCAGAGGCAACCGCAAGCTCGGAGAGATCGTAGTCTCCAATGTCGCTGTAGAACACGTCGCTGGTGGCCAAGAAGTACTTTTCCTCCTCGGTGAGGTGGAGGAGCTGAGGGGCGGGAGCCTCGTCCGCGTTTTGGTGCAAGGTATTTCCGAGGTCGTAGAGCTCGTCGCTGGCGGTGTGCTCTGTCTCGCGTGGTGAAGGCATATCCTTGAGAGCAATGGTTAGCAACTTTGGTTTAGTGGACGAGGCCGGTGGCGACGAGGTCTGCAATAGCAACGGCTGGGGCGAGGGAGTAGTAGCAGTAGTGTCGGTGACTGCTTCACTAGTAGCAGCAGACTTTGTGGTCTCGGTCTGCGGCAGCTGCGGCTGCGAACCACCGTCGATCACCTTGCTGCACTCGGCCAAGAACGCATCCAAGGCTGCCGCGGTTTCGGCGTCGGACTTGGCGCTGGCCTGCAAGTCGGGCTGCAAAACGTCGTTCTCGGGCTCCACTGCAAACTGCGCCTCGGCGAAGTCCACGAGGCCAAACAACCCGGCCGTGTCCTGTGGCTCTTCTCCAACGTAGGTGCTGGGGGTGTCCCACAGAACGTCGATAGCGTCGGTGGCTTGTTGCACAACAGCACGAAGCTCGAATCCGGGTCCCGAAGCGGCAACACCATCATCGGTGGTGGCTGGGACAGGCTCCTGATCCTCAGTCTGGAAGAACTGGTCGAAGTCAGGACTCAAGTAAGCCATTGAGGTGGATGCAAGATGGAGAGAAAAAAGCCAGAATGGGGGGGAAACACCGCCATTTATGTGTTATGGGAACGCGGTGATGGCCACAGAACGGGCCCGAATTATACAAGCGGCCTTTTCCCCTACGCTGCGCAGCATAGACGTTTCGCCTCTGAGCATCTACAAAATGTGTTTTCTTGGTGCGGCGGCATGCTGCAAATCCGGCCCGACCGCAAATGCCGCAGCGATTTTCGGGGAAGTCGGCATTCGAGAAAAGTGTTGATGGTGTAGGTGGGTTCGAGAGGAGTGGTCTGTCTGATGGACATTAGTGCCAAAAGTTCAGAACCCACAAGAGGCTACGCCGTGCTACTATTTCCTAGGCTACAAAATACAAAAGCCAGAATTACCAGGAGCCAAAACCATCCAGCACTACGTCATACCAAAATTCGGTGCTTCCCCGCTCCCATACTACTTTCGTGGCTTCGTTCGTACTTTCTTCTGCTGGCACCTTTTCTCCTCCGCCGTGGGTGCAAAATGCGCACCAAACGGTTCCACGCCGGGTGTACGGGTGCAAAAAGATTTGGTGTACGGGTGCAACACCAAGCACGCGTACTTCACTCCACGTCTCCGCCACGCCACGTCTACTCGAAAGACTAAATCAAACCACAACATGGATGCCGCAAGTATACGCGTCAACGCCACCACGCTCAAGGACTTCCCCGGCAGAGTGGTCCGGGTAATTGGCAAGGCCACGCTGGTCGACTCTTTTTCTGACTCTGCTACGCTAGATGCGGGCGGCCCAGTGCACGTTTCTACACATGGCGCAGAGCAGATCGAAGAGGGGAAAATCTACGAGATCATCGGGAAGTGCAACGTGCCCGACTTGAAAATCAACTCGTATTCGATGATGCAGTTGTCCGATGGCGTCAACTTGGACATGGCCAATAAGTTGGCGGCCATGGTGCCTAAGGTGAACGAGCTCTTCTACTGAGGCTCGGAAGATTACGTATTTGTATATTAGTTGTTCGATTTAATAAAACCTGAATAAAACACGAATCTCTGCACTATCGCTGCTCTATATCTTTTTGATCTCCTCTTGCACCTCTCTGAACCGCGCCAGAGTGTACGTCTTTTGCGCAGTCTCGTACCACTTTGGGATAGCACCCTTTCCTCCAGCAGCCAAGAGATTTCCGTAGCAAACCGCCAACCTGTACGCGGCCTCTTCGTCTGCGCTCGCCAATTCCTCGCCAATGTCATCGAGCACTGCCACGAGTGTTTTCCACGACGAGGGCGTCGAACCGATGGACTTGTTTTTGGAGATGTACACCAGTACATCGAAGAAAAACGACGCAATGGACGAGAGTGCCAGTTTGTAGTGTTTGTGTGCACCTGCAGTGGACGAAGACGTCAACACTTTCACGGCCACCGTGAGATTTTGGTTGATATCGTCGAAATACTCGTTGAACACCACGGACCCGTCGTCGCCCACAGTCAAGAAGATCTGGGTGAAAAGAGTGCTTGCCGTTAAGTTGCTCAAGAATTTGGCCACCATCATGAATAAAGTGACATCGTCCTGGTTAAATTCTTCGAGATTCTGGCTTAGCAATTGGAATACGGTTTCGGCCGCGTCCGTAGACTGGAGAAGGTCCACGGTGGTGATCTTCAAAATAGCTACGCGCAACAAGTCGAACCCGACCAAACGCTGGGCTCTGTCCCACTTTGCGAGAATCACAGGAACAATATCCGTGACCAAAAATAGCGCGTCCTTGGACTGGAGATCAGTCAAGGAAGATTCTACCTTTGCAGCAATCGAAGGAGAAAATGCGTTTTCCTCCGCCTGACCCGAGTTGAATTTGGCAAATCCGCGCGCGAGCTGCTCGGGCTTGTACTCCTTGAAAAGAATGGGTGTTTTTTGGGGAAAGAAAGCGCTTCTGGAGTTCTTTTTCGGGGTTTCGGCCGGCTTATTGGGGTACAAGTCCTGTACAGGACTGGTGGTCGCTTGGTCTAATGAGACTCCCCCTGTATTTTGGTTAATGAATTTCACCACCTCCTCCGCATACGACGGTGGCAATTCGTTAGCCGCCAAGAAACGCTCGGCCGCGATATACGGGTTTTCCGTCGCGTTGTATGGCAATTTGAGTGGTGGTTTGCCATCCTCCACGTCCACGTCAAACACGTAATCGTAATCCTTTCCCTGGTACTCTGTCTTTCCGTTCGACCCACCAGCAGAATTGACCACATCGCCGATTTTCACCCACTGCCCGCCCAGCCACTGGTGGGCCTCGATCACTCCGGCAGGACTTTTCACCATAACGGTTGAACCCTCCTCCTTTCCGGGCTTTTCGAGCCGGTCGTAGCCGGGAATGTCCGTTTTCTTGAGGTCGTCGAGGGACTGCTCAGAGATCGCCGACAGCCGCACCAACTCGTCAAACGCACGGGTCCCGTCGGCGGTGGCTGCACGTGACTTGTCTGCAGTAAATACGTAGATCTGTTTGTCGGAGCCCCCCACGGCAATGTCGTCGTTGGCCAAAACTACGACACACCACACGGAAATACAGGGGAGTGTGATGGCCTGTTTGACCACGCCGTTTTGCCAAATCCTCACGGACCTGTCTTCTGCAGTAGACACTATGTCGCCATTGGACAAAAGGGCAAGATCGTAGATGAAAGAGTCGTGTCCTTCGAGTGTCTGCACAACTTTTCCCGCCGCCAAATCCCAGATTTTTATGGTGCAGTCGTTGGACGCAGACGCAAAATGCGTGCCCCCCGGAAGCACTAACAACTTTCTGACCACATCAGAATGACCCGTGTAACAGCCAATTTCTACACTGCCCTTCCATTTGCGGATAGTGCGATCGGCCGAGCACGTAAGATATATTTGCTCGGCGGCATCGACGATTTTGGCGTCCCACACGGACGCAGCATGGCCCACGAGGTCGTGCGCCACCGAAAACAGATCCAAGTCCCACACCTTGGCGGTGCAGTCCCAGGAGCCGGAGATTAGCTGCCGGCCCTGGTGGTGGAGCAGGCACACGTTGCCCTGGTGGCCGGGCAACTGGAATTTCCCGAAATCGTCCCCTGGTTTTGCGTAGCTTTCGTGCGTGGCACAGAGATATATGATGGCGTCTTTGCCGCCGCAGGCCACGACGGGGCCGGTGCTTTCGTGGTCCACGGATGCCACACAGTTAATAAACGAGCCCGTGGGCGACAGGAAACAGATGGTGTTTTCTTGCACGGTGTCTAAAAGTGCGTCCAACTCCCACCTTCTGGCCGTGCCGTCTCTGGAGCCAGACACGAGGGCATTTGGGGAAACGGCGGCGATTCCACGCACGTCCAGCTCGTGGCCACGGAGAACGGATCTCAATTTGTACATTAGTGTTGGTTTTTTAAACGTTTAGCGTTTGGTGGTTTTAGATAATGTGCGTAGTGGTGTGGAGCGACAGTGCTTAGAAGGTCGCGCTTGCCGTTGCCTTGCGCAGCCGGGCCGCAACGGAAGAAAGAGGAACAAAGAACAAGTAGAGGACAGGAGAGGAAAGGAGAGAAAAATAGGAAAGAGTGCTGGCAATGTATAGCTCTCTTATCTCTATAAAATGGATTTTGAGCTGGGTGGTTCTCTTTTGCGTGTGATATTTGAGGGGTGGTGGTAAAGCGTTGTATACTGTTTGCAGTAGATTGAGTGCATGGTGAGGGCAGTACGTGGGCCCTTGAAAAACAGGAGAGGGTCTTTTCTTCTACTACCAAGTTCCTTCTTTCTTTCTGATCTTTTTTTTTTTGGCTTTCTATTTTCCAAAAAAGAACGGGCCTGGGGCGAAAATGCCGAGAAGCACTCTGAATAATATTTCCACCACTAAGATGTCCATGTTGATGTTGACAACTCCACCGTACATTCATCGGTATTTTGAGATATTGTCAAATATGAATCGACACAACTTTTGCAACGTCACATTATGCGTCACTACTCGGGGTCTCCTTCATTTGTGGCCTACCTCCGTGTGCCGCAAGTACTGTGGCTCACTGTGTAGTTAGTCTAGTAATGAAGTCTGAAGATCTCCTCGAGCAGATGGTAAATGGGACTTTAGGTCATTTTTCCTGAGCGACTTGCCAGATTATTTCGCCCTTCAAAATGCTTGCTTATCTTCCACGTTTGCCCCACTACAGTCGTACCCCATTTCCCACGACCTAATTTAGTAGGCAGACTCCTCTGACCTACACAGCCGACCAAGAACGCTAAGAACAATCCGTCTAGTAGCGCACTAAACCCAACCCCGTTCTCTTCTTTTCCCCTATTTCTCGCTGCGAAAACAGCACTTACTCTTTCCAGTAATTTGGACAGCATTCCATGTCCTCATGCCAATCGTCTAAAGGGAGCACGTGATTCGGACCCTCGGAGCCTACGCAACAAACCTAAATCCCCAGCCGCCGAACAATACCCTGAAGCCCAAAATCCCTATAGAAACCCTCAATATGCCCTATTCACCTAAACCGAAGAAAGATTACAAAAAGAAACGCAATCCAGCCCGTTCTCCAGCTGCCACAGGGGCCAGATCTGGCATTGGCCCCGGAGGCACGGGTGTGCACTCTCCGCCTTTACGCTTATATCCGGATCGTACGTGGACAGATAAATAGACCCTTTTTTCAGCACCCTTTTTTTTTCTCCATGACTTTGACCCACACCATCAGTGCCAATGGCACACACGTGTTCTACTCGTCGCTCTCCGGGAAGTACCTCCTGGTGAGCGAAACCTCCATAAGCGAAAACGACTCCATGGCCGCAGCATACTCCAAGGATGCCACCACCACCATCTCTTGTATTTTGGGCTACATCAAGTTGAAGATCAACAAGTACATAATTGTGGCGGACACGCACGAGGTCACGGGCCTGATTTTGGGCCACGACATCGCCAGGGTGAAGTCGTTCAAAATCCATGCTGTGGGCCCGCACTCCAGAAAAGACACCGAGGAGGACCAGTACTTGAGTTTGCTCCGCCACCACTTGCACAAGGCCACGTTATTTTTCTCTGTGGACAACGCCTACGATTTGACCAACTCGTTGCAGCGGCAATTCACGACCAAAGACGCCGAGTTGCAAAAAGACGACCGTTTTTGGTGGAACAAGTACTTGTGTGAGGAGTTCGTAGAAAACGGGGCCCACGGCTTTGTGACCCCTGTTATCTACGGGTACGTGAAGTCGCACTCTGCGCAGTTCAAGGGAAACCAAAAACTCGACTTTGCCTTGATTACCCGCCGCTCCCACTTACGCGCAGGAACACGTTATTTCCGTCGTGGAATCGACGAGAGCGGGGCGGTGGCCAACTTCAACGAGACCGAGCAAATTCTCACCACCGCCCAGGGACAGGTGTGTTCGTTTTTGCAGACCCGGGGCTCCGTGCCTGTGTACTGGTCGGAAATCAACAACCTCCAGTATAAGCCCAACTTGGTCATTTCTTCGAGACCTTCGCAAGATGCCACCGCCAAGCACTTCAAGGAGCAGGTCGCGCTCTACGGTGACAACTACTTGGTCAACTTGGTCAACCAGAGCGGGTACGAAAAGCCCGTGAAAACCGCTTACGAAACCGCCGTGGAAACGTTACCCGAGAGCCTTGCGGGTCACGTGAACTACATCTACTTCGACTTCCACCATGAGTGCAGAAAGATGCGCTGGGACCGCGTCAAGATCTTGATCGAGCGGCTCATCGACTTGGGGTTCACCAGCGACAACTACTTTGCGTACGATTTGCACTCGAAGTCCGTGCTCAGTGTGCAGAACAAGGTCGTCCGGACCAACTGTATGGATTGCTTGGACCGTACCAATGTCGTGCAGTCCATGTTGGGCCGGTGGGTGCTCCAGCGGCAATTCGAAAAGACCCACTATTTGCCGGAAAATACCGTCACGCCATGGGAGGTCTTGGACCCGCTGTTCAACTTGTTTTTCCAGAGTTTCTGGGCCGACAATGCGGACGCCGTGTCGTGTGCGTACTCGGGCACCGGCGCGTTGAAAACAGACTACACCAGAACGGGCCAGAGAACGAAGGTTGGTGCTTTTAATGACTTGGTCAACTCCATCACCAGATACTACCTCAACAACTACAAAGACGGCCAGAGGCAAGACTCGTACGACTTGTTCTTGGGCGCGTACCGCCCTTACCAGGACGCGGTTTCCAACCCGTTCGTCGACAAAAGATCGCCATACACGCAGATGGTGCCGTACTTAATTGGGGCCTCTGTTTTCGTTCTTATCGCGTTGATTTTCTACCCCAGCGGGTCCCTCACCAGCTTGCGCAACTTGCTCTTCATCGGTGGGTGTCTCTACTTTGGCGTGCGCAACCTTCGTTTCGTGGTGACGAACGGGTACCAGTTTGTCAACTGGCCCAAGTTGTCCCCGTTGGACTACTTGAAGAAGACGGACGTGTTCAACTTGGACGGCCGTTTCGTGGGGATCAAGTACGAGGAGAACGATGACTTCAAGACGTCCAAGAAGCAGAACTAGGGCTTTCATTTCGTGTTTAATTTATATGTTTCTGTGCACGTGACCGCGGTCACATGGCTATATGTAAGAGCTGCCATGACTCGCCACAACCTGGCCATTGCTGTGCCAACGTGGTCAAAAACTGGAAAATGGTATTAAATGGCACCAACGTCAAGTAGAACTCACAAAACGGGAAACACAACTGTCATATTCTGCTCACCGCACCCGTCACGCTGGCGCTCGGTCACGTGACCGCGAGCATGTCTATGAACTCGCCCATGAAAAACGTCCGCCAGTAACTACAATACCACAACCCACCATGTCTGGAGCGCTAGAACAATCGTTGGACAGCATTATTGGTGAGAACTCAGATCGCAGAAGAGAGCACCCGGGCAGAAGAGGGCGGCCAGGAAGAGGACGTGGAGGTCGGCCAGCAGTATGTATATATCATGGGAATAGTCGGCGCCTTGAAAAAAGGACAACAAAAGAAGGGAAAAAAGAGAAGATGGAAGAGAGATTTCTGGACATCTGGACAGAGATAGCGCATATCGAGCCTACCTAGTTGGTTTCCTTGTTGGTTTCCTTGGTTCTCTCAGTACTCTCACTCCACATTCACTAGTCACGAGTCTAAATTCCTCACCCGTTATCTCCAAATCCACTACTAACACCACCAGCCTAGGACACACCGCGAATCCGGGATTCCCGCGCAAATCGTGAAATCTGCCGAGGGCAGGCCCATGTTGAGGCTCAAAAACATCCATCCGGACTTGAACGGCATGGACTTGTCGGACTTGTTTCTCAACATTGCGCCAGTCGATTTCGTCAAATTCGATCCCCGTGACGAGACCGTGGCGTACGTGTGCTTCCAGCTGAACTTCATCGAAAACAACGCACGTGCCATCCACAAATTCGACGGGAAAAAGGCCATGGGCAATACTCTTACTGTGGAAACCGCAGTCTCGTTGGCAGACAGAATAGCACCGGTGGCCCCGCCACGCGTGTCTCGTGACGCTGTCCGTGATGCACGTGCAAGGGAATCAGTCAAGCCCAGAGAAAACCACAGAGTCAAGGCTAAGGCCAAGCCTAAGGAGAGAAAGCCCAGACCTGTGCAGAAGACCGCAGAGGATTTGGACGAGGAGTTGTCTGCGTACATGAACGCCAGCCAGTCGTCTGGTGCGTTTGCTGCGCAGGACAACGGAGTCACGATGGATTAGTAGCAGATTCGGAGTCTGTGGAAAGTCTATTCGTTTAGTGTATTAGTTAAATATTAAGGTATGCGTGTATGTCTGTTTAAGGAGGTCGTTTAGGGCCAAGTCAGAGTGATGTAGGAGGATCCGAGGAAAGGGAAGAAGGTGCATTGGCTGAGGATTAATGTGTGTGTCGATGTTGAGAGCTGGTTCCTAGTTAAAAAGGAGCTACATTGGTGGAGTCTGGTCAAGAATGGCTAAAGAAGCAGAATCTAGAAATTAAAGAAACAGAGTCTAGTCAAAAAACATTGAAGTACTAGTCAATGTGTTAGTGTAGCATAGTACTAATCAATGTATTCAAGTAGCAGATTCATAAACAATGTATTGCTTCATTGAATTACTTCACAGATTTATTCGACTGTACGACCTCTGTGTGTTACTTCTGGGCATTACTTCTGTGCATTTGTGCTCACTGTAGGACTTCATTAGCTACGTCTATGAAGGAAATTAATGTATTACTTCACGTATCACTTCACTGCATTAGTGTACTTCTTCATGTATCACTTCGTACATCACTCTTCTGTACGGCTAAACGACTTCACTAAAGTACCCCACTCTTGTCCTACGTCCCTTCAAAGCACTTTTCCTGTTTTTACTTCTTTACATTCCTTCACTATATCACGTCTAATTATTCTTTCAGTTTATCAGAGTACTACTATATGTATATCCTACCGAAGTGCTCCACTAAACTACTTCATTACATCACTTGAAGTATTTTTTCGTTATAGACCCCCACTTACTACTCCGCTGTGCTACATTTTACTACACTTTACCGTTTCAGGTACTACTTTAGGTGATATGTTATACTTCCTCACTGTACTACATCATATACCTCATCTATCACTTCTCTATTACTCATCTCTTACTTCATAACTTTACATGTATTCCTTCATCTATCAAATAAATATCAAGTATGCGTCCATTCGAGACCTGAGATCGCCAAACCACCAAATCCCTTTCTAGTCCGTGCCGTTGGTGAGCTCCACCAACTCGATGTAGAGGCCCTTGGTCCGTTTGCGCCACGTCTTGCCCCAGTACAACGTAGGCACAATGAACGCAATCGACACAAAGTCCACCACAGTCAAAGTGATGTAGGTGTTTTGCGTGCCCGCGCCGTCGAGCCAGTACGAGCACACAAAGGTGAAAATGCACGCCAAAGTGTTGTTGATAATGGAGACCCCCACCATGCCCTGGATCACGATTTCGGGGTAAGCGTCCATGAGATACGACATGGCCGTGTCGCCCACGGATCCCCAGCCAAAACCAATAAATGCAAGACCACCGTAAACAACCCATGCTGGCCATTCTCCGCCTTTCGCCGCACCGACTCCAAACATAAAGAGGCCAAGGGGAGAAATAATCATGGTGATAAAAAGAAGCCAGAGCCGGTACTCGGGCTCGTAAAGCCCGTCGTTCCTTTTGGCCAACCAGAGCACGTGCTTATCAGAAATCACTCCCGACATTGTGCACCCAATGACTGCACCCACCAAAGTGGCAACGTTCATCACGGCTACTCCGGTTTCCGAATAGTTCCATGGGGGAGACGAAAAGTAGGTATCTTGTGTGGTCAAAAAAAACGACATATATGCGTCCTGCAATCCCCAGAGGATGCCCGAGAGCCACACTGCGGGAAGCGTGAACACCTTGAAGTAGATGACAAAACGCTTGATGTACTGGCGAAACCCAAAACCCACGATGAAAGCGGAAGGTGTGATAAGTGCAATCCGCTGGCGGTAGGGCGTGAGCGTCTCGTTCCGCTCGTCCACGGGCCCGTTTTCGTCTGCACTAATTGGCCGACTTTCGTCTCCTTTAGAAGGCCCTTTTTTGACTGAAACGGGCACCTGCGTTTTCTCCATAAGCGCATTTGTCGTCTCCTCTGAATCGCCCTTTTCCTTGCAATCCGCAGATGCGATGGTCTCGCTGGTTTCTTTGGCCTCCCCCGAATCGTAGACGGGAAAGTACTTGGAGCGGTCAAAAACGGTCTCTTCACACGCAAAAATCACCACTATAAGCGTGCCCCCAGACACAATGGCGCCCCACCAGCCCACCCAGCGAAACCCCTGGGCCTCGGAAATGAGGTGTGCAATTAAAGGTCCAAGGAAAGACCCGATGGAAGTAGCCATGATATACACCGTCAACACCGACCCGAGCTGGTGCTGGAAGAATATGTCCACGAGCGACTGCTGCACCTGGGCCTCGGCACACGCCTCGGACATGCCCACAAAAGCCTGCGACCAGATGGTGTCGGCGGTCCGTTTCGACACTGCAAACCACACAGATCCCAAGGTGCCGGCCAAAATGCACACTATGTACGTAATACGGCGGCCGTACAAGGAGGTGGCGGGTGCGAAGAAAATGCACGACCAGCCGATGAAGAGAAAAAGCACACCTGCGCCCGTGTTCATGGCGTCGTAGGATATGCCATATACGGCGTTCAAGGAGTCCTGCGCCGCACCGGCATCGTTGGAGATCGCCGCCGTAAGCCCGGTGATGAACGAAACCACAAAAAAATGCCACATTTTGCGGGGCGTGGACCAGTTTAGCGGATCGTTAGGCGAATTTGACGGCTGCGGAAGCAAGATGATGCCCTTGCTGTTCTTTTTCAACGGTCTCCCCGAGTGGCTGCTGGACGAGTCATCGGAGGAGGCAAAAATGTTGGTGGTTCCCGGGACGTAGTCCTCGGCAAAGTAGTTGTTGTTCATCTATGGACTTGCTAAGTGTGTGAATAGTAGCTCAGGTCAGTAGTAGGTAGTAGATAATAGGTAGTGGGTGATGTCAAAGGAGCATAATAACAGAACGTGGATTCGGGAGCGGGTTGGCACTGGAATCGGGGTGTTTTCAGGAGTCGGAGAAAACGTGGTGTGTTGTCGTGGAACTCTTCGGTTATCGCTAGCACTATCGGAATTTTTTTGCGTCTTTTTTTGCATTCGTCTAGTCGTGCGGCATAACACGGTGCGCTCAGAACTAGACGAGCTAGGATGGTTTTAGCAAGAGCAAGATTTTGCAGGGATTGACTTTTTTTGTGTTTTTGACAGGTTTTTGAAGTTTTCATTACTTGTTTAATGCTAACATGGCCTCGGATGTCAGTTTTGGGTGACTCGAAAGTTCCGGCGATTCGAGGTCTTCGCAACGGCTGCAATCCTTGGGGACATATGCACTCCCTGGGGTTTCCACGAATGGCCAGTTTATGCCCCTAGGGGCGAAAAGATGAAAAGAAATGACAAAAAGAGACTTTACGCGCTAGGGGTGGTATTTCGGACACTTGCAAAAGCCCACTTCTGGCTTGCCAGGCTTTTCTCTGGATGCTATTTTGAGGTTGCTGACGAAATGCCGTGGCGCATGCAGGTGTGGCTTCAGCCGGTTCTAGAGTATATATACAGGACGCCATGGTATTGGTCTGTGTTACTGACGTGATCGGGGTGGAAAGGGTATATTGCTCATTGGAAAAGTCCCAACATCTTCGGGTAAATCTTTTTCCGAAGTCAACTTCTGCTGGCAAACTGGCTCGCTTCCATACAGGGACGATGTTAGCCAGGGCCAGTAGAACAGCCCACATTACGAACTACTATAAAAAGCTCTTCTCCTTCTTCTTCTTCTTCTCTTCCTCTCGCTGGTTTTTACATGGTCCGAACCTGGTAGCTGTTGGAATATATAGTTTGTTGTTTAAAAAAACGAAGAACGGGCAGCATGCATTTCGTATTTTCTTAATTTAACTGTGCGAAACTACATTTCGGGATTTCGTATTCTAAATTTCAAAAAGTTCGTGAAAACTCATCTTTTTTTGAACGTCGACACCCATACTCAATTCCAACCCCAGTCTGACCCCAACTCATGTTCTTCATCTAGATCGTGTTTGCCGCAGCCATATTAGAAACGTGGCCTGATCTCACTTCATCTTCATGCTGGCATGGCGAGCCAAGGCACGTGACCTGCCATTAAACACCCGACGTTTTCACCATAAGCACTGTAAACACAATAAATACATATTCATAAAGCCCCGTTTAAGTCTGTGGATACCCCGTCTGCCCAAAAATTTTCCTTCCCATTTAACCACCCATTTGGCCGGCGCACGACCTCGGCCAAGCTCAGATTTGCGCAACGCGTGCTCCTACTTCTCCCACCTGCTAGCTCTTGGCGAATATCTTGCGTTTTCTTACACAACAGAACCAAGAGTACCGTCGATTTCTCGATTCACCCAGCTTGATCGCCCGCGTAGGAAGCCAGCATTGATTCAGGTCGAGGGTGGGCATACTAAGTATTCGCTTCTTCTGCCCGTCCTTTTCTTCTCTTTCTTCTCCGTCTTTTCTCCAATGCCCGACCCTGTGCTAGCGTGGTGTGATGACATCCACCTGGTGCGAGGCAACGTCTCGCAGCTCCAGGCCACACTCAACCAGATCATCACAAAGGCTCCCACGCTCGCCCAGTACAAGACCTTGATAAGCACATACGATTCTCCAGAGGCGGACAAAACCACGGAGGCACCGAATATTTTGGAGAAGCTCCGCTCAATCATGCACCTGCCGCAGGTCAAGGTGGCCGTGCGCTTGAAGAGTCTCTACGACAAGGGCTACTTGCCTTTTTTGCTCGGCTTAAGTCGCATCAACTTCCGGTCCCAGAAAAGCGACCGTTTTGTGGGCTATCTATTGGACTACGTTCCGCAGAAGGTGGACGGCGCCGCGATGTTTCCAGACGAGGGCGAATTCGCCCAAAAAGCCAGCTCGGACCCCGAACAGAGCCCGTATCCCCCATCCTTGCCTCCCATCGAAAACCAGCTGCTTTTGAGGCTCGTGCTCACGGACAAGTCGATGCGGCAGCCGTCGGATTTCTTGCAGCTGGAGTTCGCCGAGGGTTTCCACGACTACAACAACAACCACAACCGCAAATTGCTGCGCCGGGGCCGGGATATCTTGAGCCTCGCACTCACAGACATTTTGGACGAGGCGTTTCCCAAGGCGCACGAGGATGACTTGGACTTTTTGAAGCTCCGGCTCACGGCCACGCCCGTGTTGGCCAAGTTGGCGTTCTGCTACAGTTTGTCAGACAGTGTGATGCACCAGATGCCACAGGATGCAAGTCTCGACGACAAGCTCATCGTCCTTCGGACGGTGTTTCTTGCGTACATCGGGGGCATGTCCAGGCTGCAGTACACGTTTCTGGCGATCCGGCTCTGGATCCAGCTGCTCTACGAGCCGTTGATAGTGAAACTACAGGAGACTGCGGTGAGCCATTCGCAGCTAAAGAGTGTGTTCCATCTTGCGTACGCTGAGCTCATCTTCTTGCTAAGACGCGTCAACAGCCTCACCGAGGAACCCACCAAGCGCATCCGCTACGAATTCAAGATCCTTTCTGAGGAGCCCCTGGTGTGCCAACTTATCGTATCCAGTACTGAGCTAGGTGTTGGCACAGGCTCTTCACTCGAACTTGCTAAACAGAAAGCTGCACACGCCACACTTGAAACGCCAGAGCTACGCACGCAGCTCATGGAGATTCTCGTGGCACTGTTCCGTACTCCGGCGAAGGACAAAGAGCACCCAGTTCTGCAAGACATTTCGGCGGAAAGTAAGCCATTGGCATCCGACGACGAGGCGTATTCACCGGGCTTTTCTGGCGACGACTACGAGCCCGAAGAACCGCAGAATGTTGTGGAGAACCGCAGCTTGAGCGAAAAACAGACCGCCGTGACCGACAAACAGCACACACAGAAACTACTGCCTGTGCTGGTGCCGCCTATAAACTACGGCGAATGGCCACCGGCGCAGGGAAAAACGCATAACGGCACGGGAAAAGCAGAGGTACCGAAAAAAGCGCAAAAAGCGCATAATCAGCCTGCTCCCCAGCCCGCTCCACAGCCCCAGGCACGCATGCCACTACCATACGGGAAGCTCCCGCCTATTCCTAATATGAAGAAGAAGGGGGGAAAGAATTAGACGAGGGGTATAGAGAGGCGACCGTTGAGGGTATGTTGTGATGGATCATGAGAACTAAAGGTCGTGTTAGAGAAAGAGCTTGAACAGTAATACTATCTGATTAGAAAGACTACCCGTAATTGGGACATGTTCTGTATTGCTTCGGCTGGGGGTGAATTTGGGCTTGTTTAGGCACAGTCTTTCCCATTATTAACCGTTTGTGGCAATAGCGATGCCACGAGAACAGCAACACGGGTCCGTGACATCCTTAGCGAGTCCGTAAGAGTAAATGTGTTGCGCTACTGGAAGAATGGCCGAGAAACTCCGATGTTAGCTGTTTCAACGATGATCTGGATGGGCACACTGTAGGGTATACTTTAGGGTATACTGTAGGGTATACTTTAGGGTATACTGTAGGGTATACTGTAGGGTATACTGTAGGGTATACTGTAGGGTATACTGTAGGGTATACTTTAGGGCATACTTTAAGGTATACTTTAGGACACACTTGCAGCGAAGGCACCAGGTTCTGGCAGCACGCCAGCAGTAACAAATAAAAATTAAAAACCAAAAGAAAAAATGCCCAGGGTAATCGTATAACTCACTCAACGATCTGCGCCAGCCCCAGCCTGATGCTGAGTATTTATTACGTGCATAGTGTATCATCTAGACATTCAGAGTGCTCTTAGTCAGATCGTTCCAAACTGACTTCGACAAGAGAGGCGGTGGAGGTCCGCTACATATACTATTTGCCAGACAAAAGACGTAGGATCGTCACCAAAAGTGCCGTGCATGGTGCATGGCTGCAAGATCGATCTAATAGGCTTGATACCCAAGGCCCACCAAAACGACCTTTTTCGGGACTTATCAAAAAACGCAGGTCAAAGCGAAAGGAAGCACCTGTTTCGGTTCAACATTCGCTTTACACGTAAGTTGCAGAGAATATGGAGATCGAAGTGTCCCAGTCTCCACCTTGTTTATTACCTCCACTACGGCCACAGTGATCACACTACTCACCACATCCAAAGCATGTCTGCTACGGAAAAAAGAAAAAGGAAACAACTAAACAGTGCACCCACTGCCAATAGTCGCCAAAGCCATATTCGAGATGACATGCGAACATGATCCATTCCTACCTTTCTCATTAGCATGGTAGACCTGTTGGCCCGTTCCCCTCACCATGAAACCAGACCAAAAACGCGGAAATTCCAAGACGAAAAACGACTACCTTCCAAAGCTGTGCCTCTGCCAAAACACGCCATCCGCTGTTCAGCCACGATTCCACGATTCCCCGATTCTTCCCCGTTGATGTTTCCCCATTTATGCTATCTCCGCGACACGTGCCACACGGCCCCGGCGAATGTCGGGTGCCCGGCAAGCCGAAAAAACGCACCTGCGCAACGCGAGAAAAAGAAAAAAAAATGCCCGCGTCGCAGGCTCCCATAACCAATGAGAATCCGCGGTGGTCGAAAAATTTGTGCCCAGAGAGCATATATACACCTGGGCTCGCCGAAAAAAAACCGCTTTTTTTCAGCACTCTTCTGTAAATACACAATGGCCGAGAAAGCTAGAACTATTCCAACCTTCACCGTCGGCGACTACGGTGCCTTTGCGCTTGCCGGTGCCATGGGCTGTGGTATCACCCACGGTGCCATGACCCCAATTGATGTGATCAAGACCAGAATCCAATTGGAGCCTACCGTGTACAACACTGGCTTGGTGGGTTCCTTGAGAAAGATCGTCGCCACCGAGGGTGCCGGCGCGTTGTTGACCGGATTGGGCCCTACCATCTTGGGATACTCGCTCCAAGGTGCGTTCAAGTTCGGAGGTTACGAGTTGTTCAAGAAGACCTTCATTGAGCAGTTGGGCTACGACACCGCCAAGAACTACAAGAACTCCATCTACATTGGATCCGCCGCGTTGGCCGAGTTCTTCGCCGACATTGCCTTGTGTCCTTTGGAGGCCACCAGAATCAGATTGGTGTCGCAACCCAACTTCGCAAACGGCTTGATTGGCGGCTTCTCGCGCATCATGAAGGAGGAGGGTGTGGGCTCTTTCTACAATGGTTTCACGCCAATTTTGTTCAAGCAGATTCCTTACAACATCGCCAAGTTCTTGGTGTTCGAGAGAGCCGCGGAGGCCATCACCGCCGCTGCTCCCGGCGACAAGGCCGACTTCACCTCCACCACCAAGACCGTCATCAACTTGTCTGCAGGTATTGTCGCTGGTTGCGCCGCCGCCATTGTGTCGCAGCCTGCCGACACCTTGTTGTCCAAGGTGAACAAGACCAAGAAGGCCCCAGGCCAGTCCACCCTCGGATTGTTGGCGCAGTTGGCCGGCCAGTTGGGTGTGCGTGGCTCGTTCACCGGTTTGCCCACGAGATTGATCATGGTGGGTACGTTGACGTCGTTGCAGTTCACCATCTACGGCTCGTTGAAGTCGGCTTTGAACTGTCCTCCCGGTGTCGAGTTGTAGACGGGGTTTATAGACCGTTGTATTTATCGCACGAACTAGTTAAGAATATGTAGGGTAGGGAGTTTCGGAGAGATCCTTCGTCTAAGTAGCCATCAATGCTTTATGGTAAAGGGCGTCAAGCGCATCCTTTGCATGTTCATTACGTGGTGTGAACGGGTTGGCCAATGCGTCCTAGAAAAATAAGAGAACAATGGATTTGCATGCAGACTTTAAGAGTAGAGAGACCAGGAAAGGAAGAACACGAACCAATCGTGCAAGGTAGGAATTCACAAACAAGTTGCTGGTAGACATGTGAGGTAATAATGGATAACTTGAGACGTGTACCTGGGAGAGATTTACGAACGACGAGTTTTGCTGGAGAAATCACTCTGGATCACAACCATTCCCTTTGCGGCCGAGTGACCAACAATAGAATATGACGCTCTTGACTTAGTGTATGTACTAGGTGATCACTTTATGAGCATGTTTCTGTAAAGTGTGAGAATTTTGCGTGCTTTCAGGCGAGATTGTGACCAAGTTGGACAGACTGACGGAGTGTGGAATTAGCAGGGTTTCACTGAATGGTGAAAGAAAGGAGTGAACGATTGCACATGGCTGCGAAATCACGGTGTTTCATGCGGATGAAGATTCACAAGTGGGTTCAAAAAGGTGCAGACACAGATTACAGTGCTGAGAACCTCGTAATTTGGGGTTGAATACGAAAACGTACGGCAGTGTTACGCTTTTCCGTGAAATGGGACCAGCCGCATACTGAGAATACTCCACTCTCGTCCAGGTACTGTTCGCCTCCCAGCCTTACCCCTAGTGTGTAACATTCGTATGTGTGGTTACGTCCTGAGGTCTCAGTACTATGAAAATACCCCCACTTGCGGAGTATGTCATCACTTAGTCATGTTAATAATAGACGAACTCACTCGGAATAGGTTCCTAATAGCAACTAGAAGGGTGCGTCACATAACATGTCAGGTATGTTGCTTGCCGATACAATGGCTCGTCTTGAAAGTTGCACCATTCTGGGCTGTGGCCAGTACAATGGGAAGGTCTCTGCTTTTCGCATGATTCTCTTCAAAATACCCACAAGATGGAAATGTTGTAAACTTCCACAGCACACTAGTGAATCTGAGTTGGTGTCGGAGTAGTCATTGTTTTGGTTCTTTTGTTGTCCTTTCGTTGGATTCTTCCACTCACTTTACAGTCTTGGTTGAAGGGAACCGTCAGAGTGAAGAGTCCTGACCACGGATGAGGACCACACCTTTTACTAAACGATAAGTACGAGGTGTATTCTCAGCACACAGCACTCAATTTTGGAATCGTTTTTACCAAGGCCCAAGGCAACGGTTGCCGAATCGTGTGAACCTTTCCTCGCTAGGCAATGGCAACAAAACGGTGTTGTGAAAGAGCACGAATCATCAGAGAAGATATCCATGAAGTGTCAGCCAAAGAGTCCCGATAATCGGTTCGACGAACACGCCCAGTGTAGCAAAGCCCTCAAGGGCGTAAAATATTTTAAAATTATGGACCTGGTTTCCATGCTCAGCAAAAATTGAGTGGTATATGATACTCTTCTCTCTCCAGATGAGTCGCAGAAATGATACCCTCACCGTCCTTGCCTTATGTTCATTGCTCTGAACAGTCACATTTCGGGCCCGTTCTTGAATGACGGAAGATTGGACTTACTCTTCTCACATTTTTCCCTGACCATAACCAATTGCTTGTCAGAGACTTAAGAGGATAAATCGATAACAGATGACCCATTCTCCCTCATTAGGGAACAAATGACCTACTAAAACAGCTCACAACCATCTCACAGAACCCACCTTCAGCTGTAGTATTACCGCAAACAGAAGCCCACTTCCTAGTCGCTCATTTTCTTGTTGTCTCACAATCCAAGAAAATATCAAAACAGACAAATATGAAAAGCTCTACCCTCTCGTCAGTCCCACATTATTTTTAGTGGTCACTAGTCCTTTGCACCTACATACAGTTTCTCCTAGTCTTCTACGATCATCACATTCCATCTAGAGACCTGCGAAGAATCTCACCTGCATCGATCTAAATGATTCGCAGTGGAATTCATCGCTAGCCCTTCACTAAAAATGCTCGGCATTCTACTCTACGACCACTTCCCGGGTACGTGCCTGCGACACAGCCACGGGTGATGGTGCAGAGCAGGCTTCCATGGGTACTGCACAATGCACGGAGCAAGCGCATAGAACGTGACCGGGTGGACTGATGGTCGGAAACAGCCACAGTTATACGAGCTTACTCGTCTGACGGAACGAACTAAAATATTCAAAAAGTCGACAGGACAAATACCGCTGCCAAGCCACAGGCACGCACTTCACCCCAAAAATAAACTTTGTCCTTTCTGGCATGCGAGCGACTCGCCGGGCGACGCCCCCTGTGGACTTTTCCGCATCGGGATAGTGGTTGCAGGCTTCGATGTCATCGTGCGTCGATTGCTAATTATAGCGACGCGTGCACTATCAAAGCTGCACTGCGCTGTAATGACTTGCATGACTGCCATAAATGCCTGGCTGGCTGAAAAGTTATATAAGGCAACCCATCCCGCGGGGTGCTGGCTGTCTTTCCTTTCTGGACCACATTCAGATCTTACTGCTTATTCATCCACATACACACACATCGCCATGCACTTCGCCAATCTCCTAACTACGCTTTTCGTATTTCTCTGCACAGCACAGGCGTTGCCTTTATTCCGCAGAATCTACAGACCTTCCTCCGAGGTGTTTTCGGTCATTGCACACCACAATGGTGGCGTTTTCCAGTACCACTTGTTGAAATGGGATGGCCACGATTTGTTGCTCAACGCCGACACCCAGGCCTTTTTTGGCCGTGTCCGTGCCTCGGAAGGTTACGTTCTCAATCTTCCCATTAATGGAACCTCTGCAGACGGGACACAGGAGGCTGCTGGCACAGCCAATGTTCACGTGGACCCCTCCACATACAAATTGACCACGTCCTTGGACGCCAGAAACGCCACGCACGGCTTTGCCATCACGGACTCGAAATTGTCCTACCGCAACTCGACTGAGTTTTTGGCGTGCCCAGACTTGTCCTACCAGGGCCAGTATCACGTGTACTGGGGCAACAACAACCAGACACTGTGCCCACTGCCCGCCAGAGGATACACCGTGGAGTTGATTGTGCAGACAGACGCGTACAGCAACTACAACCCCACCTCGAATCTGAGGTTTCCTTTCAACAGCACTGCTTCGACTGGACAGGCCACGGAGGCACCCAAGAAAAAGAGAATGTTTTTCTTCTAATGAGAGATGCTGAAAATCATACACAAGGGGCTTAAGGGAAATAGAGGGAAAAAAGGAAGCCTCGAATGGAGGAGTAGACGAAACTGTCGCGATAGTCGAGACTCGGCCTGCTTCATTGCTTTCATGTACATTCACGAATATATGATCAAAACAGAAATTATTCACCGAATCTGTAGAATCAAACTAACTATTGTAAAAAGGAAACCCGTGGGCCATATTAGCGCTCTACAGTTCAAGTGTGGGGTATAGGCAATGGTATGCGGAGTCGCTGACGTGGCGCTCGCCATAGAGTCCGCTCTTTGAGAAATTTACTTCCAATTGAGTTATTCGTCCTTTTTCTAACTCTTTTTGTTGCGGGCTGTATTACTGGATGTAAATTATGGGCAGTATAGCGTGTTTTGCAATGGATCATTTCCGCAATCGATGGACCTTCTTTCGGCGTGAATAAATGTAACATTGTAAGTTCAAAGTGACTTTCGCAATACGATGTTTCGAAAAGGTCTAGGCATGATTCCGGTATGTGCAAAAAGGTCACCGAACTAGAGCTGATCCCGAGAATTTCTACTTTACCCGACAGAAGCGACCATATCCATCTTCCTTGTATCATGCAAGAGCCAGTGCCCATACATATGTTTTTATCGTGTATTCTGAAGCAGCCTTTTCTCATGTCCAGAATGCACCCATTACTCCAACCTCAAAAAAATACAAGTGTTCAGAGGCATACATTGCCGTCCTTCCGGTGAAACTCCTCATATTCTAGTCTAACGTCTAAATCAAGCTCTATTACCCTTCCTAACCATCGTACGACAGGTTGGAAAGCTTCTCGTCACGGACATAGTCCTGGTGCACGGGCTCCTTGGCAAAGAATCTGGTCATCAACGCCACAGCAGCCAAAAACTCCATCGAGGTCGCCAACACGTACTCGTAAATGACCAAGTCCTTGTTGACACCGCCGTCCATATAGTTGGAGAGTTGGTAGTAGTCCATGTCGTCAATGTAGATGGACAAAACGCCGAAAATACCCCTGACAACCAAGAAGGGCCCGGCGATCATCACGGAGATGGTGAGCCTGTTTCTGATGCGTTCTTTCAAATACACCCACAGGTTAAGGCCAATCAGAATCAACGTCATCACTAGGAAAATTATCTGGCCCGCGGTACGGAGGCCCTTGGCAAGATCAACCTTACTTTTGTATTCCGAATAGTTGGAAGGATCAATGTTGGCAGTGACACTTCCCCCGGCAATAAGGAGCGCATTGGCAGGAATCAAGATGTAGTGGAAAAGATTGATCCAGGTCAAGCAGAGTTTGCTCATAAGAGGGCTTTTGGGGCCTGTTTCCATTACCCACGAATGACCTGTGGCATCCACTTGAGCCTTGCACGTGAAGCGAAAACAGGTAAGAATCAACGTGAAATAACCTTCCGCTTGGAGCACCAAATAGGCAATAAGCCATTGGTAATGAATAGGGCCAATTTTGGCATATACGACACCGCAGAGCTGGCCACCAAAACGAAGCAAGCAAAACACAAAGATAAACGTAAATAGCGTTTTGAATCCGCGTTTGATCATGACATATGTCATGAACCCCAAGAAGAGGGTGTACAATGCGAGGTACACGGATGCAGCGATCCCAGACAGCTCAGAAACGAAACCACTCATAGTAATAAATAGAGATTGTGAATTATAGAGAGATCAGAGGAATTTAGGCGGGGTATGCCCCTTCTTTATATACATTTTAGGTACGTGGGTGAAGGATGACAGCTGAGGGACGAAATACGAGTTTGCGCTTATGTAAGCGCAAGATGACAAGCCGCACTCCACACGGACGGCGTTCGGAGGCTCGGTATATGGGTACGTGCAGGCCGGAAGCCAGTTTGGGGAGGTCCGCATGACTGTGCCTGATAGCTTAAAAAGTAGCCGCTTTTGACGTAATGTAGACGGCAGTGCACGGCATACGAATCTATTTCTGACCACCAGTTGTGCCAGAAGGAGGGAAATATAATTCACAAGATGAATTGGTTTTGATACGGTAGTTAATAGTCAAGGTTATCTCTTATTTATTGTCTGTTCGTATACGCGTCAAACAATCAGAAATATTCTACAAGTGTCTTGTATCGTACAAGCATTTCGTATGCAAATCCAAATGTGACTCCCAATATTCGAAGGCTGTGCACTTTACGAAACGTGACTTCGTGTCCAACGGGAGATCAGGCAGCGGAATGTCTAAACAGCCTCGTGGGCAGACACCATACAGGACGTGTACCCGATAGATACCTCCGGCAATGTCTAAACCAGGGTGGCTGTGGGAGTTGGGTCTGGACTATTAAACTCTCGTAAATGTAGATACTGATAATTGTTCAGCAGACTGTCCAATCGCGTGGCTTAGACAGGCTCATTCTTCCTGTCCGCTTATGTAAGCGCACATTCCGAACACGCGGCTGCGGACCTGAGCCACGCTCAGTACGAGCACTGGCCGAGTCATGGCGCCTAGAGTACAGGAAGAGGCTAGAAAAATACCGGGAGATAAGATAATCTACGGGTCTCTACTGCACCTATTTCTGACTTATTGTCATTGGTTTATGTATAAACATCATGATGACCAATTGCAGGCAAGTCCGTTATGTGCACTACTCCTCCGTGGTCTCGGACGGTACTCGGGCCGGCCTCGTATATTTCGTTCTCGAAGCTCGTTATGCTAGCACGTAGTCGCAATACGGGCATGAGAAAAATCCACTGTCACAGAGGGACAGCCACGAAGACCAGATGAAAGATCTGGAATCTGGCCAATGAAGTCACTCTTCACAGTCATGGGGGCCACTTTCAGTCACGTGCGCAACAACAACAGCGATCTCAAGTCTCTCCCACTTCCTTACAAAAGTCGCATATTCGTGTAATATCTAGCAAAATACAATATCTAACTTTCTTTCTCGCTACTCTGCTTTTTTTTTCTTTTGCTTAGTGCTCAGATTTGCAGCGGCCTAGTTCTTAGGCATGAACTTAATACCAGAGTCGGGGCAGCTGGAATGCGTCAAGGAGTCGATCTTCACGAAGTTCTCCGAGACCAACGGGCCCTGCAAGTGGTGGAAGTACCAGATTTCCTGCAACGCGTCGTTCTTGTCGCACTTGAAGTACACCGAGTGGCCATCAAAATTCGAGCTGAGGGCCTCGGAGATCTGGTCGAAGGTGTACGTTTCCGAGGTGGAGGGCACGATTCCAGCGCCGGTCAAGAACTCGTAGGTCGGGTACTTTTCGTACAACGCGTAGGCGATTTTGTAGAAATTGTACACGTTTTCGTCCTGCTGGAAGTCGCTGCCGTAGCAGGTGGGCAGGTTGGTCTGGATGCAGGTCCCGTGCTTGTTGAACTCGTGCTCCCACAACAGCTCGTCCGAGCCGTCGTAGTTTTTCCAGTAGGTTTTCATGTTGCTGAGGAGCGTCGCGTCGCCGAACTCGGAGCCGACAATGTTGTCGATGTCCCCCGCAGCCACGTTCAACAGACTGTCGCAAAACTGCTGGTACGTGCCGTCACAGTTGTCGGGCCAGAGGCCGTGCAAGGTGAAGCTGTCTGCAGGACCGGTGGCCGGATTGTAGTCCCAGAACTGGGTCTGGAGCAAGACGCCTCCTGGGCTTTCGTAGCAGCACGAGTTGGTGGAGGAGCCAGAGCTGCAACTGACGGGGATGTCGCTGGGACACAGGGCGAAACCCAGGGTATCTCTGCGGAACACGTTCTTCAACAGTGCGGCATGAGCACTCTGGGCACCAGCGAGCAAGATGGGCAAGAACAACATGAGGTGTGAGGAAGAATAGAGTGAAAAAGGAATTGGCCTTGGAAGCTTTGGCAAGTGGCTATTTATATATACTTTTCATCTTATTCACAAGAGGGACCACCCACGTGAGTGCTTATCGGGCCAGATTAGCTTTATTAGCCATGTGATAGAACAGCGCAAAATGAGGCAATGGTTACAAGCACGGACGAAATAAAGCGTGCGGGCGAAGCAGCGAATAGCCGAGGGAAACGGTTGAGATCGGCCTATGTATTCTTTTAAATGGAATGAATTTTTTCGCTAGTCGAGCCGTACACTGGTGCATATATTAATACTGCTAAGACAGCGAGCTGCAGAGACTGGAACTAGGAGAAAGTGGCCTTTTTTGCCGTGTTTCTGAAAACGTTTGAGAATTCCATTATCAAGAGTTTGTGTGAGTTGCTAATTAGCCAGACAACCCGTGCAGATAGACGGCAGCGCTGTCGTTTACGGAGGAATGAATAACCGGATTGCGCAGTGGGGCCGTTCGAAACATGCATGTCCGACTCTCGAAAGTTTGCAGCCTAAATTTTATTTGGTGGTTCTTAAAGTTCTAGTGATGGGTTTTTATCATGAACAAATACAATGTTGAAAAGAACGTAGAGGTGCTGAGCTGTCTTCAAAAGGAGTATTAATTACCCCGAGCCGTTTGCTTGGGTGGCTTCGGGGAATGCTGGGGTTGGCCGTAGATGCACGCCTGTACATCTGCAGTGTCAGGGCAGACCACGAGCTATACTTAGAGAGAGCTCAGTTCATGCGTGGAGTTTGTTTTTTCCGCGAAGGCCGAATTAGCGAGGGTTGTATCTTTGGATATACAATATACGCTCAACTCAAGCATTAGCACGTGTACTGCTGAGTCATATTCGGCTCTTCCTTGCAATCTGGAAAATATCTTGGAAAAAAGAGAGGATAATTGAGAGGGCAATAGATTAAGCGGAATCTTTGGGGTAAAATTAAACAATTCACTGGCCACTTGGACCTTGTAGTTCCCTCCATAGAGCTTACCCCGGGTCACGTGCGCGAGTCTCATTGCACTGTCGTAGAAAGGACAAAAGCACTCCCCGGTTTTTTTACTATTCATGGCTTTTCACCCCACTAGCACCAATTCCCCATCGCAACCCCCGAGCGCCATAGAATCACAGAAGGCATGTACTGACCCTAACAACGGATCGTGTTCGACCTGCACATAGTCCATGAGTTTTTTCGTTTAAGATGAGCATCTCGGGACAACTGCAGATATAGATATCGACAACCAAAATGTCTTTTGCCAAGTCAGAGGATGTGGTCTACGACTCAGAGAGTGGCTCCGAATACGAGGACAAGCCGTTCGAGCCACCTAGACATTTCCAGAAAGTGCCTGTGCCTGCTCCACAGGTGTCCACAGAGAACAAAGAAATATGGTTGATCAAGACCCCTAGAGGGTTTCCCGTGAAGGAATTAAAAACGTTGCCTGTATCTTTCACCGCCAAAAAAGTAGAGAACGACGGCGTCAAGCCTTTCCAGGTGCAAAACAGCGATTTCCAAGTCAACGAGGAGCATTTTTCGTCCGACACGCAGAAGTACGCTATTGTAAACGGTGGCTTGCTCAATAAGAAGATAGATCGGTTTTTCACCATCCGAGAGGTCGTGCGTGTTCCCGAGATCAACTATGAGGCGATGGTCGAACCACGTAAGGATGTGGAAAAGGCCGAAAACTTGAGAATGAGGCACTTTGCCACGGGGTATGCGGCGAAAGACTTCAAGGAAGCACAACCAAACTACGACTCGCAGCTTGATGCTGATGGGAAGGTGGTGAAGAAAGCCAGAATTGCATCGGAGAAGACGGAAACGAAGGAAGAGGACGAAAAGAAGGAGAAGAAGAAGAAGGAGAAAAAGGAGAAAAAAGACAAGAAAGAGAAGAAGGACAAGAAGGAGAAGAAGGCGAAAAAGGAGAAGAAGGACTAGGCGTTTGGGCGGCAGCCTTTTGCATGTATACTACATAGAAATGGAGAGGACTCCAGTGATGTGAGAATGCGTAGGAAGAACCGAGACTAATGGAGCCTATTTGTTGGAATTGGGAAATTAGGGAAGTGACCATTGCCAGAAAAATTGACAGAGAAAAGAGGAACTAAGTGGCTCTTTCTTAAGTATGTTCAAACTGGTTAGCGGAGAGTCTCTATGTGCAGGACATGCCAGACTTATAGAGAAATGGCACTGAAACTGGCTGATTTTTTTTGTTCCATTACAATACACTCGTAGCATATCGAAGAGTACTTTTCTTTTGCTACAAAAACTAGATTCGGCCTAATCGGGCGCCCACAAAGATTCTCAAAGACATCCGCATCCAGTGCCAAAACCGCGACTCACATAACCAAAACCAGTAACATAAGTACATCTACCTCCACGAACGCACACTAAAATGGGAAACAAGGCGTCCAAACCGGCTCGCAAACTCACTAACACGATAGTCAAAGCCAGCGATATAGGCAAGGGCTCGACACTGCGAATCCAGCTCCCGTCACAGGAGCTAAAAGACAGATTCCAGAACTCCACAGTGCAGAGTGTGGCCAATCAGAACCCGCAAAACACAGATGACCAGGCTCCTAAAACCGAAAAATCGGTAGAATCACAAAAGCCTCATGGTCAAGTATCGAATACACAAAACCCGGAGGGAAAAGACGGCATGGATCCACAGGCCGACCAGGACTTTATCAAGTTTATCAATAATCTAGGCAGGCAGATCCACTCGCACAGCGACGCCAAGGGCGAGCCCGCTAATGTGATGGCATTGAAACAGCTCCTAAACCGGAAAAAACTCTACGAAAAGGGCCAGGACGAAGTCAAGGCACAGCTAGAAACGACCTCCATGTCAAGGTCGATGATCCACCCACGCACACTCACGGCAATAGTCTACGCGCTAAACGATCCCCGTGTATCCCGTGACGAAATCGTGAAGGACTACCAGATCAGCGCCGACTTCTTGCAAAACATGAGCCGCTTCAAGGTGGCTGAAAATGTCGTGATTATAGAGGACGACACGAAACCGGATGAAATCGGCCCCAAATCGGGCCAGCCCGTAGCCCGTGCGTCACTGGACCCGTCGCTCATGGACGAAAACGGTACTGTGAGTGAATCTGTGAACGACGATCGGATGAGAGAATTACGGAGCAGGTTGGAGTAAGGAATAGGATAACGAGATGGGCAACAGAGTTAGAGAGCGAGAGACAGAAAGAGAGAGAGATCGAAGTGTACATAGAATAGAAGGGAACAGAGGTTGCTTATACGCAGCTGGAGACAGAGTGTCAGTATTTATTTGATGTCAGTGCTTACATGTATGGTTTGTCTTCGTGGAGAAGTCCGAACTAATGGAGAGGACAACACCCAATGGCACTTCCTTCCACTATTGGTCATTCCTGTCACGTGACGTGTACCCTGAACGGAGCCTGGAACCGTCTGCAGGCCATACCCCATACTTTCCTTGACTTCTGTGAATTCCATAGTTGTATTTCTCTACCCAGGCACCCATCAAATCTGTGTAATTGAGATACCTCTGACTGAAATTGACTAAAATCATCGGGCACTACCCTCTCCATCTACTCAACTCCTCATGTCCGTCCGCACCAAATTAGCACAGTTTACGTCTTGCGACATTTCGGATGCGTTGGTCAATTTCGGGGTCAAAAATGGCGGTTTCATCCCGAATCTCGATCAGAGATCTCCAGATGGAAGAGCCAAATCGAACGGCCACGTGTCCGTGGTGGGGCCTGCGTACACAGTATTGTATGCCCCAAAGTCGGACCCGAGACCGGCCGTCAGCGGCTCGTATATCGACGAAATTCCAAAAGACAGCGTACTAGTAATTGGACTCACGGAAAACCAGCAGATCTCGACCGCCCCGTTTGTCACGGTCAACAATGCCCTATATGGAGGACTCATGTCCACACGTGCCAAGTATAGAGAAGCTGCCGGATCGGTGATTTTGGGCCGGATCCGCGATTTGGCGGAACATCGGGACTTGGAATACCCGGTGTGGTCGTATGGCGTGGGCACGACTGCGCCGGGGCCTGTAGTGAAAGTCGTGGGTATCAATGTGCCGGTGAGCATTTCGGTTGTGGGAGAAGGAACAGAACCCGAAAATGTGACGGTGAATCCCGGAGATTACGTTGTCGCAGACGAAAACGGAGTGGTGAGAATCCCAGTCGGCCATAAAAACGGGCCCGAGGCCGCTATTGATCTCGACAAAGTTTTGGAGTATATTCCAAAACGAGTGGATGCCGATACTAAAGTCAGCGAGGACATCAAGAAGGGCCGCGGGGCGGCCGAGGCACAGAAGTTCTGGAGAGGAAAGATCTAGGTAAACGGAGATCGGAATCTTGAGGAAATAATGAATGGCAACGTGGAGTAAATGATACAGTTGTAACTGAGATACATTATGGCAACTGTGAAACTATAGTTATTATACATCGTTCTAGGGCCCGGTTGTGTAGTACAATGGACAAAAAGCTCCAAGAAGTTGGTGGCTGAGGCTGCCGTGGCTCAACCCGTTTGCCGAATTCAGGCTACAAAATGGCTGCACACAGCTTTACCAGATACTACAAACTCCTTGCGAAGCTAATTTGGGTGAATGATCCCCAATGTATTTTCTGGATTTTGGAAATCCACCTCCATATGGGTGCTGCAGTTACCGGAGAATAAAAAGACATTACTATTTTCTGAGACCCATTATTCTGTACTATGTCACCGTAGAGTCATCACGAAGCCAGAGTTCAAATAATCAGCCTCTCAATCGGGTGACACCAAGGCTGTCTGGGGCAATAGATTTCAATCCAAGACTGACTCCGTGAATTGTTTCATTTCCATCTGCATCGTTCGGTTCACTCGCCAGTGAAATGACTGTTTCACAATATCATACTTTTCCCGGACAGTTAGAAGAATCGTGAAAGTCCATGTTTCAGAAAAAACATCTATTATATAGCCTTTGGAATTACCGTCACAGCCGGAAAGTCGAGATCATTCATTGTGGAATATCGTCACAATGTACTATAAAAAGGCGACGTAACTTATACACAATATTTGAGTGGAGGTCACTGACATGCGGAGAGTCGCCATGAGAGTTTTCTCATCCTTTGCTGCAATTCTATCGGTCGAATTTTCTGTGCCACGAATGCATAACCTTGACTATTCTTGCATCAAACGGTTTTTCCCTACTGAACGCAGCCTAAATACTCTGGATTTCCTTCTAAAAGAAGAGTCTGTAAACACTTTCAACAAGCGAGACCATGAGTTGCTTACACCAGCCAAGTTTGCGGAGGACCAGCTAGAGTGGCTCATCAACCGCTTGAAATCCTTTTCAATCGGGAAGGATTTCGATCGTATCGGGTATGAATTGCAAAGTACAAAGCTACAAAGCAGACTAGAACGAGCGAGAGTTGGGGTAAACGAAATAACACCACAGAACAACACACTCTCAGACCAGCTACGGTACGCAGAGTGTCTTGCCCGGTTCATGGATGACTCTGTTAAGCTTTTGGACTTCTATCCACTTACCAACGGCCGAGCCCAAGCAATGACTCACAAGTTGATCAAGTTCAATATTCGGCTCATGAATTTGCTCGATTCACACGGGAAACCCACTTTGGCATCAGATACATACGATGCCTTCGTCACTCGTCTCACGTTTAGACTCCAGAACTGGGCATACACGTTCGAAGACTTGAAAGATGTGCCATTGTCCATTCAGCTCGCGTACAAGTACCAATACTTGCAAGCAGAGAGCACACTTGATTTCCTTAAACACTATGTGCAAGGTGACCGTGGGCGATTTTGAATGATCTGGGCATATAGGAAACCAAGAGTCCGGTGTGCTTTGGAGATCGCCTTAGTTCTGATTTCAGAAGTCAGCAACTTCAGCCCTCGAGGTGTTATGTACCAACACAAACAGCACGCCCTTATATTCGCCCAAATCAGAGCTAATGTAACATTATACACAACACTAAATTTATGGTATACCTGAACCGTTCCCGCTTGGGGTGTCCTCTCTGCCGTGGATCTCTTCGTGGCTACAAAGATGGCTGGAGTACAAGAAGAGTCTAATTTGTTTTCACCTGCCGACAGTTACAGATTACCTGAACATTCTGGTCTTTCGCAGGCGACACCTAGGCCCAGCGAGGACGACATAAAACTACTGACTAAACAGGGCGAAACAGAGTTGATGTATAATAGAGTTTGAGTTTGGCCACGTAAGTTCTGAGCGAGGGGGCTCCCACCAGCGAGTGGTTATTTCTGCTACAATTGGCATCTCTACTTCCGAATCAGTCGCACCATAACTAAGGATACGTGATTCACTCACACTATGTGTTATACTACGTTGTTGCTTTCCACTCCTTGAAACCGTTTTTAAACCTAGGACAAATACACAGCAGGCTTCATCTTAAAACCTGACTAAATAACAGTAAACCGAGGAAAAGTGCAGCCGCACAACAGAGCTGTTTTAAGTGTGGCGAAGCCAACCAGGTGCGAATGAGTATAAACGGACACACATCAGTAGCATGACAAGTCCTTGAAGAATGTTTGAGCCAGGTGTTTTTCTTTTCTCTTCTCTTATTCCATTGGCCTGCTTTCCTCAGCCGACTCTTGAACTGCCTCTTTCGTGCAAACCACTTTCCAGCCGCAACCTCGTACGACAGGATTCCTACACTACTCCATCTGCTTAGAGTCCTAAATATTATGAATAAAATTGGAAGATCACCAAGACCACGTACGTCTCTTTCCTCTTTCCCTCCCCTCCTCCATTCCGCTTTTTCCCACTCCATATGGCATCATCCGGCACGCTACGCTGGCTACGCCCTGCCAACCTCGCAGTGCACACCTACGCACTACCGCGTTATCGCATTCGGCCCCAAACTTGCCTTCTGCTTTTCCCCACAAACTAAGCAAAAACACAAGAAAAACAAAAGTAAACACGTGCAAAGAGCAGAGCAATAAGCACACGCCAGCAATTAGCCCATCCTTAAAGTCGCCCGCAAAATGCCAATGAACTTCGACTCGCCGGACTCGTTTGCTCACAGTACGGGGGACTTTCTTAGTGGCCACATCCCCAATAGTGCAGCACTCATTATTGAGTTGAAACTTGCGCTTATTGGAAATCACGACCTCAAAAATAGACTCATCCGCGACGACGGCTTCCCGGGCTGGTTCCTGGGCCACTTGCACAAGTGCGTTGACGGTTTGGCGAGATTAGACGTGACTGGCGTCGAAAACTGGAGAACTCCACCACCAAAACTGCAAGAGCACGCCGCTTTTTCCCCAGACAGCACTGGCAACTCCAGTACTTTGGCATTAGTCCCAGAAGGCTGTACTCATGAGGGAAGTCCCACACTTGCAGACTTGGAAAACGCCATCATAGTGTTGCGCTTGCTCCTATCACGTGACGATACATTTGAGCGACCGTTTTCACCGATTTTGCCCCCTACTTCGTCGGCCTTGGACCAATGCATCCCCACACTATTGGCGCTTATAAAAGAGGCGGCTGAGGTGGCGCTCCCGCAGCTTTCCAAAGAAATCCTCTCGCGTAAATGGTTCCTCATATGGGAGAGTTTATCGCCCATTCTCTGCGACACGATCTGTGCGCTATTACTTTTCACGGAGTCCAGCAAACTGCAATTTAGTCACACGTCTCTGGACATTTTGTGGAAGTTTCTTTCGAATCTTCTAGCACAATATGGTGAATGTGGAGATTCTCCAATATTGGCGCCAGTGGTGGTGGAAGCGTGCAATTTGGTTGCGCTTCTCTTGGAGCTAGATGCCGCAGAGCAGTCAGAGAAGGAACTTAAACCTATGGGCCATTTTCTTGCTCAAAATCTCCATTGTCTCGATATCCAGTTGGGCCGGATATTTGGACTCCAAGCTTCAACAAACGACAGCGACCCCATCCCAGCTTCCATTTCCAATGTAAAAACGGTGCAAAACGATATCGAATTCCGTGTCGTTTCGGCCATGACGGTGGCCACCGCACAGATACTCAATGCCTCTGAAGTCATGGATATTCTCGCGCCAAAATCGGCTGAGTTTGACTTTCTTGTATCAAACCGGTTCCACCAATGCCTACTTACTTTTTTCTACGCGGATAGTCAGTATTCGTTGAATGTGGCGGCGCTCAACTTGGTACAGTTCCGTGTCCTGAATTTACCACGAACAGACACTCTGGCTGAAGATAACACATGTTCTTTTTTCGAGAAAATGTTTCCCAGAATTGTGGAACTTCTAGGCCATGACGCCAGATCGGCCCGGGGAATCCCCGGCTTCTTGCGGCCACCTATAACTTTTCTTTCGGACCTCTGCATGAAATGCCCCAAGTTCTGTACACAGCTTAAAAACACGGGCGTGGACAAGAGAGTGATGGACGATCTCGCCCGCCATTTGGACCGCAGCACAATATTCAGCTTTATGCAAAAGGCGAAGAACTCCTACAACAAAACCAAGCGAGTCACCGACTTTTCTATTTTGAGACGCAATCCAGGTTTTGAGCATTTTTCAGTGGAAAACTCTCAGTTGAGTCTTATCGCCAGCCATTTCCTTCTTTTGAGTGTGTTCACCAGTTCGAGCGAGGAATTCCGCCGCCGCATCACGTCGTACCTAAAAGAAAAGGATAACAAAAACGAGCCCAACTTCCTCTGCTACGCGATCTTCGAGGTAGTGGAAAACTATGACTTTTTGTGTTCGCAACTCCTCCTCAACTACAAGATTTTGGTGAAGTTGCAGGGTCAGCCGCAGACGGAATCGGCGGTAAAACTCCTCGACTGGCTTGGCGAAAATGTCAGTGTTCTTTTGGCGTTACTTGAGCACCCGCTCAATATGAACATTTTTTATTTGATTCGGTCTCTTTCGAGATCTGTGTCGATGTTACGAACATTCTTCGTGGATTGCAACTCCATCCGCAGCGCCTTCCGGCTGTACGAACGGCCGGCGCCCTCACGTGACCCGAAATCCAGAAACGTGATTGCCAACATCTGGGCGAGATACGACCGAGAAGCCAACCTTGACCAGAAGGGTAATTTGATTGCGTGCTTACTCAAAATCATGAGCCGTGTGGGAAGCGTGGCCCAAACCGTGCTCTTTTTCGCGTCCACCAGAACGGGGCTGGCCGAAGCTCAGCGCCATACACGCAAGGCATTATGTGAGAAAAAAGTGGTCATTCTCGCGATATTTGCTAACTTTATACTCGACTTCAGCTCGTTCCGGACCGAGATTGTGAACCACGAACGGTTTCTCAAAGACTTGGCCAACTTGTTCAAGAAGTCCATTCACACCGTAAAGCAGTGCGAGAAACAGGATGGAACGAAGGATGCTCGCGAAATCGCATACGAGCAGTTGAAGGTGCAAATGGGGATACTCCAGGTTGTCAAGAACTACCTATATAACGAAAATGAGGAGAACCGCCGGGTCGTGTGGGATTACATCCCGTTGTCGTTGATATTTGAGTTATCCCTTTACGGAATTTCCACAAGTACGGAACTGGATCTGGAGCTTCACAAGCTCCGGCTCAAGCAGAAGATTGTGGCTTTTGAGATCTTGCGCAACCTCACAGCTGCGTCTCCCCACTTCAGCGAAGCAATCGACAAGCTTTACGTGGATTTCGTGGCCCAGAATGTGGAATCGACAAACTGCCCAAAAACATGGAACAGGTACCTCCTCGAAAATCTCTTGTCCTTCGACCTCTTCTTGGACATTGACACTATGCCTGAAAATCTGGAAAAGATGTTCATGGAAAATGACGAGTTCTTGCTTCGCGTGTCACATGAAGCTGAGTACGTCAAGCTTGTTGTTGCGATCAACTACTTGGAGGACCACCGGTACACGAATATCGAAACCTTTCGCGTGTCGGACTTCCCCCATAAAAATCTCTTGCGTGTGTGGAAGAGGCTCTTGGGAATAAGGCTTGTGAGGAACTCCGGGCCGAAAGTGAGTGGTTCAGATTTGACTGAACTTGTCAAACTCTCCAACCAAATTAACGAGGTGAAAGTGTCGATCACGTGGATCTTGATCAATCTCACGTGGAAGGATGAGGACTTTGGATATGACAAGGCTGAAGGGAGAACAACGGATTTTCACCAAATGGACATCATTGTTCCCACTAATGACGCGACCTCTACTACTCTAACCGAGGAAAGCGTAGTTATTGACGAGGAAGACGAGGAGGAAGAAGGAACACAAGAAAGAAGGGCCTCGCTCAGTTCAGGTCGCGGCAGCCGGCGTTTGGCAGTGAACGACATGATTTCCCTGAAACTGAGGGCAAAAACACTTTACCGATACGGGTTCTGTCTGGTGTTGGAGAAGCTAATCACGGAGCTATCGGCACCTAATTACAGCTCCGTGGAAGAGAAGCAGCTCTCCATCGAGAGGTTCGACACCCTTAACTCCAACGATCTCTACGAGAAATGCAAAACTGCGCAGTTCCAAATCATCTCGCTCATTTCCCGACTGAAAAGCTCCGCTCAGCGCCACCAGAACCACCGTGAGCATGGAGATGTGCATCCGTTGAGGAGGCTTTCGAACATTGCTAGCTCTCGTGAAAGCCTCCAAATACGGAGAGACGTCAACAGAGGCGGAGAAGGTTTTGGATACTGGTCAGACGAAGACTACGCTCATGATACGCCCGCCAGGGTGAGAAGCGAAGACAACAGAGAAGACACTAGAGATGAAACTAGAGACGAAACTAGAGAAGAGGATAATGAGATGGTGGAAGGTGAAGAATTCGACGAGTACTGGATCAGTTGAGCTTTTCCGTGGATGTTGAGGCTGTGCGAAGTGCAATAATATCTCATTCGAGTGGTGACAGAATGCAATGTGGCAGCCAATCACCTAGACTTTCTGCGTTGCAAATATGCACATGAGGCACTACAAACCGTTGGGCCGTGAAGCCGGTATTGGGCTCACTCAAGATCAAAGAAAGAAAATGTATTCCACGTCCCCAAAAGACTGCCGAAGAAAAGACTCAAAAATAGATCACGTGCAGTGGGAATAAAATGCGCCATGACAGGCGCGGGCTCGCAACGGGCGAAATCGGAGATTCGACCCCGGGAGGGAAGAGGCGACCGGGCAAAAACCGTTGTTGACGGCGTGGGGCCTAGACGAAGGAGACTGCGACTCAGTTATTTGCGAAAGTGCCGGAAATGCCATAGCGCTTACACCCCGCAAAGCTCACATTCTGCACAGTTATCTGTTACCATCTTAGAAAGGGCGCAATTTTACTGTCTTGTCAGATATGCATGCGGGACCGCTGACGAAAGTCTAAACCAGGCAGAGCGCCGCACGACATCGGAATACCGCCGAAGACCGATATCATATTTTCGTCAATATGTAACGGTGCCATGGTGTGGAATAGGGGGTTTGGGGCAAACAAATGTGGAATATTCCAGAGGCCGTGCCCTTTTTCCACTGATGCGCCAGATGTTCAGCCTGCAGCGACCCTCACCAAAGTAGCGGAAAGACTAATCGCCAGAACTTCGACAGAAAACAAGAGCACACGACGATATAACCTCTCAATCTCTACATTTATTTCTATATATTCTCTCTCTGCACATGCCATTTCTTCCTCCCTTCTTCTTTCGGAATGTGCGAAAAAAATACGTCTTAAAAAACGTTAGTGCTTTTCCGGCATGCGCGGTCGTCCGTGCAAGAGTGTCCTTGCTTCGAACGATTCTGCTTTTTCCCACTTAACACTCGACTCGTGTGCTAAATCAGCCTTGTAAAAACCCGTGGATCTTTCACGCCAGCACCTCACGCCCCGCTGTTTGGAAAGACTGTTTGCTAAGATTCTTTTGCTTCTTCGTCCCGGCCATTTCACCACCAGCACCCCCAAGATAGGCGCCACCAGACACCCCTAATAGGGCACGAAACGCAAGAAAAGACAAAAAAGACTTAAGAGTCAACCACCAAAGTCCACAAAAACGCCACAAACTAGCCCCAGGAGTCACCCCTCGCCATGGACAGTACACAAAGCGACGCGGCGTCCTCAGCCGCCAAGGCGTCCAAATTAAAAAACAAAGACACCACGACCAAGGGCAAATATTCGCTTAACGATTTCCAGATCTTGCGCACGTTGGGCACGGGTTCCTTCGGCCGTGTGCACTTGGCCCGCTCGGTCCACAACGGACGCTTTTACGCCATGAAAACGTTGAAGAAAGAGCGGGTGGTGCTGATGAAACAGGTGGAGCACACCAACGACGAGCGCCGCATGTTGAAGTTGGCACAGCACCCGTTCATCATCCGCATGTGGGGCACGTTCCAGGACTGCCACAACTTGTTCATGATCATGGACTATATCGAGGGCGGTGAGCTTTTCACGTTGTTGCGCAAGTCGCAGCGGTTCCCGATCCCCGTGGCCAAGTTCTACGCGGCCGAGGTGTTTTTGGCCATCGAGTACTTGCACAACCTCGACATCATATACCGGGATTTGAAACCGGAAAACATTCTCTTGGACAAGAACGGGCACATCAAATTAACAGATTTTGGCTTTGCCAAGGAGGTCACCGACGTCACGTACACGTTGTGCGGCACGCCGGACTACATCGCGCCCGAGGTGGTGGCCACCAAGCCGTACAACAAGTCCGTGGACTGGTGGTCGTTTGGCATCTTGATTTTCGAGATGCTCACCGGGTACACGCCGTTCTACGACCCGACGCCGATGAAGACGTACGAGAACATCTTGAACGGCACCATCACGTATCCAGACTACTTACCGCCGGACATCCTCGACTTGCTCCAGAAGTTGATTGTCAAGGACTTGACCCAGAGATTGGGCAACTTGCAGAACGGTTCCGCGGACGTCAAGAGCCACGTGTGGTTCAAGGAGGTCATCTGGGAGCGCTTGCTCTCGCGGGACATCGAAACGCCCTACGAGCCACCGATCACCTCTGGCGTGGGGGACACCTCCCAGTTTGACCGGTACACCGAGGACAAGGATTTGGACTACGGCATCACGGGTGTGGAGGACCCGTACTCAGAGATATTCATGGAGTTCTAGAGTCGCCCGGAATTTTACGGGTTCTCTCCGCCGTTTCTCTCCACGGGTTCTCTCCTGCATTTACTTCCTTGTCCTGGTGTGGCTGTTTTCTATTCGTCATAGCAGTGCCCGTTGCCATAGATGGCTATATGGCACTCACTGTTCCCCTCGCGGGCCCCTATTTACCACATGCATCAACCCTTCATACTCGCGAGTATTTCCAGACACTCGTGCATCAGTCGCCACAGCTCTCCACAGAAGTGAGCCAGTCGCTTCTCAAAAACGTACCTGCGTCAAGCCGTTTCGCTGCGCTCATGTCGAGGAGCTTGTAAGTACAATACCTCCGTATATCGAAGTCGTCCTTTTCGAAGGTTTCTACGTCGCCGTCGTAGCTCGGGTCTGTGAAGTGCGCGGGTATATCGAACATAGTTTCGACGGGGATGAACTTCCCGCGCTTGTGCACGGACCACTCCTTGCTTGCGGCGTCATAGTCGGCCACCATGGCGTTCTTCACGTACTCGCCGAAAACAGCGTCTTTATACTTCCCCAATTTAAGAGGCTTTTGCTCCGTGTTCTGCCACAAATAGGCGGCGCCGTACGTCTTGGTGTCGGCCTCGCCCACCTGTGTATCGTAGAACTCGAGTTGGCACTCGCTCCCGCTGCTTTTGTAGAAGAACGATCTTCGGATATTGAAAAGAATGAGAACTATGACGCCGAGCGCCCAGCAGTCTTTCTTCAAAAGCGAGATCCCGCGGCTGGGCCGGGAATGTTCTTCTGGCGCCATATATGGTGCACTTCCTATTGGGGCATTTGATGTGGAGAGTTGTTCCTGGCTATCCCACTGAGTTCGAACAACACTGGACTTGCCAAAGTCCGAGATCTTGAGATTGAGCCGGCACCGCTTCTTGCCGTTTACCAGGTGGACCGAGCCAGGGTCGTTTTCCAAAAGCACGTTTTCAAGTTTCAAGTCGCAGTGCGCCACGCCGTGTCTGTGAATGTACCATAACCCTTTCGTTATTTGCTTTACCATGCAGTCGATCTCGTCGATGGACAAGTACTCGTGACTGGTGATGGATTTCTTGCAGTAGTGGAAAAGATCACCGCCGCTGGTGCACTCCATGACCTGGCATATGCGCACCTCGTCATACAAATCTGCGCTACTTAGTCTGCTTTTTTCGGGGAGCGTGATCATCAAGTCGAGAGTCCGCACCACGTGCTTGTTGTTGAGCGTGGACAGAAGAATGAACTCCGAGATCACCCGGTCTATAAACTGCTCCTTGGTTTCGATGGCCTTGTGGGTGGCGGGCCGTTTTTGGAGCTCCTTGACCGCGTATATTCTGGTGCGGTTCGTGTGCGGAATCTTCTCTCCCGAGTCCACGATCCGGATCACGCCGTACGCACCGCGCCCGATGATATCCTTCACGCTTCCGTAGCGGTGCCAGAGCGTCTTGTTGTCTTTTAGGCAATCATAGGGCGATTTCGTGGAGTCTGACGTGTCGAGCAACTGGAGGATCAGTTTCTTGAGCAGCGTGAGCAATTCGAGCTGGTTCTCGCCAATGACGGAGTCGTGGAACCGCGGGTCCGCCGCACGCATCGTGGGCGAGAGCCGGTGGATTTTGAGTCCCCTGGCCAAAAGCGAAAACGTGTGTTTCAGCACCTCGTTGGCGAGTTTGGTGAGTGCCTCTTTGTTCTCCAGGGGCCCCAAACCACAATGGCCCATCAACGCAGAAAGCTGTGACACACTGTGAAGGCGGTCCCGCTCTAGCATAATGTGGGTATGTTCTTCATAGTCTTCGACACTGGATCCATCTGAGCTGTTGGAGTGGGAAAACTGGTCCAGCAGATCGTCGTGGTAGTCGTCTTTTTCGAAATCCGCAAAGTGTGCGTCGTCCATGACGGTGCTGATGCGTTTTTTCTGGAAATCTGGCCCGGTTTTGGCGTTTTGTGGCACCATCAAAGTGTGGGGAAGCGGCCCGGGATCAGCAGGCTGCGACTGGCTTTTGGGTGGATCTCTCTTTGGAAGTTTTTCACTCTTTTGGTTTTTTGCGCTTTGCGTGGGTTCTGTTTTGGGGGGAACGGCGGTTTTTTTCGCCGAGGGCCGCTTGGAGAACAAGCCCATTGCCTGGGATTTGGATGGTGTTTCTGTATTCTGCTTACTATTGTCTCTCAACTCTTAGAGGGCTGCGCAAGGTGGGTGTGTGCAGGATTTTTCAAAGTATGGGGAAGATGCTCGTATTGGATCTACAATTGGTGGCGTGGGAATCGATGGCGATATGTATGGGTGCCGGGAATCAGCCTACTTGGTAGTTTTGTGTGATGGGACTAAATAAAGTACTTGTTGTGTAAATGTGGACATGGTGATGTACCCTACTACGCTGGTTGGTTCGTGATTCGTAGTGATTGTAGGTTTGATGAAGCACTGTCAGACTGACATAGGATCAACAGCGGGTAGAGAGGGGAGGAGCTAAGGCTTGGGAAAGTCGTAGTTTCTTGTGACCCAGATCGCTATACAGACTTGTTACGGGTTTGTTGTCTGAAGATACTTAGATTTTTGGTTGTGGTATCACAACGTTCAGTAATACGATTTGTGTCTATTGGCAGTATACGGACCCTGTGGATATTGCGGGAATATGAGAAATTACTTCTACTGCTTTTCTTTTGAGTGGTCTGAAGATAAGACCGCTTCTCACTTTGAGGTCTTCAATGTGACATTTTTCTAGGTCCTTCAGTCACGGAATGGGGATCCTTCTCAAGCCAGCTCGTCATGGTTGACCTTGTGGTTGCTCTCAAAGCACTTAACGCTGCAGCTTCTGTTTTCTTATGAGGCAAGGGTCCTTGTACAATGGGTATGGTATGGGTATATTAGATGTCACAGAGTGCCGGATTGCGGAGACTTGAAAGGAGAAAAATAGGGCCCTTTCTGCTCGGCCGGAAATTTAGAAGTATCCTCTCCGGAAGCCAGCGACGGTGAAAACAAGCAAAGATAAGGCGATGGCCATATTTCTTTTTATTCATTTATTTGAGAAAACCGGCTCTTACCTCCAATTTCACCATGCGCAACGCCAAAAGCTGCGATTTATGAATATTTTTTCTTGCTCTACTTTCCAATGTTTTGTTTTATTCCCTTTCCTTTCTTACCCAGTAGAAAGTCCTCTGCATTACGAAATACAGCCCTCCGGTTGTCACTACAATATATACTACAATATGGTAGACCCACATTAATCACCAGTGGACTTATTACCCCAGTTCGCGTCAGGCCTACATGTAGAGCACCTTCCCCGACCATCACACGTATCACATAGAGCAAGACCAAGAGGGAAGTGTTATCTCAAAAGGCACGTTTCATCAGGTTCGTAAGTTACAACCTCCAAACTAGCCACTGCGCTTAAAGCCCGTGGGTCCAAAGCTTAAATCCGCGGAGCCTCTTTGTTTGACGCACGTGTCGGAAATGTCACAGGATATCCGACGAGAGGTGCGAACACGCGGCGAGATGTCTGCGGTAGCAATAAGATAATACAGAAACGGTAGAAAAGCGAAAGAAAGAGTCAAATCTGGAAGGTCTTGGACATGTTTTCAAAATGGTTAGAAAATGCTGGGGCACGTGACGCCCGACTCCTGCCGCCGCGCCGTGAAGCGTGTCGGCTATATGGCTCCGAATTTTGCAGCTGGTCCCGGGGAGGTAATAACCACTTCGCATGTCGAGCAATCCAAGAGATTTACGCAGCGTAGTCTTCAAAATGTAGCTGACGATATTTTCTGACATTTTCTGACATTTTCTGATATCTTCTGATATTTCCTGACATTTTCTTAGACCTTCTGACACTGATATTTTCTGGCATGTCCTTACTGTTCTTACTCTCGTTGGCCTCGCCTGAATCTCGACTGAGTGCTCTCGTGGCATGGACGCGCAATTTGCCGACTGGCCAGCCAAAAATCCACACTATCGTATCCATCAAAAAACATAATCGAAAATAACCAAAGAGCATACACCCCAAAAACGGTCCCCCGCCACTTTCCAGATCGGAAGCCTCACGACACGTCTCACATTCCCCTCGTTTTTCGCCGCCTGTTTTCGCGAGCGCGCGAATCTCAAACTGGACCGCGCAACCAGATCCACCATACTATACCCAACTGGTCTGTTGGATCACCACAAACACCACCCGCCGCTTTCCTGGTGCTTTTCCTGGGCCTCCCCGACAAACTAGACTGTCTTTTTATTTATTGCTACAAAAAAACGAGTAACGGACTCACACACGCTCGCCCTCTTTCCAGAGCCCTCCGCGTGTCTCACAAAAACTACATCTGTCCCATATTTGTCATACATTTGTCATGACCACGATTTACAACACCGATATTCGGGGCCACCGTCGTGCACCACCACCGCCAGGAACGGCACTGGCAAACTCTGACCCTGTTCGCCTCATGTCGCTGCGCAAACAGGGCGGCTGGGTGTACCTAAAAGACGACGGTCTTTTCACGTCTTTTCGCTGGAACAAGCGCTACATGACGATCGGCGACCGTGCGTTGAACTTCTTCAAAAACGAGCCGGACGCCGCCCAGGAGTTTGACCTCCTGTTCCCGCTAAACTTGATTTCCAGCATCAATAGTAAGCCTGGCCTGGGTCACTCGAAAACACTGCAAACGATGGAAATCGTGCCGAAAAACAGCGGCAAACCTCTCTTGGTCCTGGTCAAAAACCACCACGACTACTTGGACTGGCTCGACGCGTTCACCACAAAATGCCCGTTGGTTTCCGTGAACCAGCAGGGCGTGTCCATGGGCAACTCGGGCGTGTCCAGCCCAATCAACTTCACCCACAAAGTGCACGTGGGCTTCGATCCCGCCAGCGGCAACTTCACGGGGCTTCCGGACGCGTGGAAATCCATGCTCCAGCACTCCAAAATCACCAACGAGGACTGGAAAAAGGATCCTGTCGCGGTGATCGAGGTGCTTGAGTTTTACTCTGACATCAACGGGCTGAACCCGCCCACGCCGCTGGCCTCGCCAGCCTTGAGCCTAAACGGGCCGGCCAAGATGAACTTGCAGGATTGGACGAAACACCCGGCGGCAAAACCTGCGGAGAAACTTGAGTCAAGACCAACTCGGACTGCGCCGAAACCGCCGGCGCCGTACCACGTGACCCACCAGAACAAGCCCGCGGTATCGCCGTTGAGCGGCTTGATGCACGCTGGGCTGGCGCCGAAAAACGCACTCGTTCCGGAAAGACGGGCGCCGCCGCCTCCTGGACAGAGCCAGGGCCAAATTACGACCGGCGCGAGCAGCGGGAACTCACTCAAGACACAGAACGGGCCCCAAGACGATCAGAAGCAGTCTTTGGCCCAGTACAAAGCGGGCGTCTCCCACAACCAGACGCAGCCGTTGCGCAATTCGTCCGTGGGCGGCGCATACACGCAGGTGCCGCGGGCAACGCCGCCCAAAATGCCCAACGTGCACCCGGACGTGAAAATCCACTCGGAAAATATCAAGCAGACGTTGGCAAAGGCGGATGCGGGGTCGAAGGACGACATACTCTCGCTCAAACCGCTTCATTTGAAGCCGCAGAAAGATGTAAAACCGGCACCAAAGCCTGAGCCTACGGCGCAGAAAGCACCCACGCAGCCGAAGTCGGCCAAGCAGATCAAACGCGAGAAGGAACAGCTCAACGACCGGCAGGTGATTGCGAAATTGAAGACCGTGGTCAATAGCAACGACCCATCCTCGCTTTTCCGCATCATCTCGAAAGCGGGCCAGGGCGCGTCCGGCGAGGTGTACTTGGCGGAGTCGCTCATTCCTGGCCAGCGCGGCCGCAAGGTCGCCATAAAACAGATGGATCTTCAGGCACAGCCACGGAAGGAGTTGATCATCAACGAGATCCTTGTGATGAAGGACTCGCGCCATGACAACATCGTCAACTTCCTCGACTCGTACCTCCGGGGGAACAACGACTTGTTGGTGATCATGGAGTACATGGAGGGTGGGTCGTTGACGGAGGTGATCGAGAACAACGAATGCAAGTTGAACGAGCGGCAGATCGCCACGATATGCCACGAGACGCTCAAGGGCCTACAGTTCTTACACAAGAAGCACATCATCCATCGCGACATCAAGTCGGACAACGTGCTCCTCAGCGCGGGTGGCAATGTGAAGATAACGGATTTCGGATTCTGCGCAAAGTTGACTGACCAGCGGTCGAAGCGAGCCACGATGGTGGGCACGCCGTACTGGATGGCGCCAGAGGTGGTTAAGCAGAAGGAGTACGATGAGAAGGTGGACGTGTGGTCGTTGGGCATCATGACCATCGAGATGATCGAGGGCGAGCCGCCGTACTTGAACGAGGAGCCGTTGAAGGCGTTGTATCTCATTGCTACGAACGGCACGCCGAAGCTCAAGAAGCCGGAGTTGCTCAGCAACTCCATCAAGAAGTTCTTGTCGATCTGCCTCTGCGTGGACGTGAAGTACCGCGCATCGACGGACGAGCTTCTCGAGCACTCGTTCATACAGTACAAGAGTGGGCTGGTCAGCGAGTTGGCGCCGTTGTTGGAGTGGAAGCACCACGAACACTAGAGCGCCGGGGTGGAAGCGCCAAAAAGGAAAGGCCTACGCATTAGTCTATGAGGAATTATGTATTACGATTCTAGCTGCTACTCGTAGATCTCGTGGTGGTCATACTCGATTTCTTCGCTAGGCGCGTCGAGCCGGGCGACGGCCATGGGTGCAGGGAGCCCGTCCCAGCGCTGCTGGGGCAAGTACGGGTGCTGTGGAAGATTGTTGAAAACGTAGGGCCGGTGCTGCGACATCTGGAGCCCAAAAGCGCGGTTGTTGAGAGCAGGCGTGGAGTATTGCTCGTACCCGTTGGCCTCTTCGGTCACGTGGTGCACTGGGCCCCGGATCTCGGCCCCATGGTCCCACAGCGAGTAAGGATACTCGGGTCGGAGGTCGCGGATAGCAGTGCCGAAATTTCCAAAATTCGGGTGGTGCAACAGTTGCGGCACATAGCTCTGGGGCATCTCTGGCTGTTTTCGCGGATCGTCGCTCCACGGTTCCGTGGGCACGACATTTTCCGCCTGGAGCGACCGGCTGCGCTTGCGGGGCTGCTCGTCGTACGACATTTTGCGCACGAGATCGGGCTCATGGCCAGGCGTGTACGAGTGGCCGTTTTCCGGGAAGAAGTAGGGGTCGTTTTTGGGCGCCATCAGGGGCAGACGCACGGGCGCAGTCAACGGGGCCGAGAGCTGGGTGCGAAACGGAGGGCGGGCCATGGTGGCCATGGTGTTGATCCCGCCAAGTGGCCCCGAAATGGGACCGTTTGGCCCACTGATAGGTGCACTCATCGGGCCAGTGAGCCCGCTGATCGGTGCACTCATAGGACCACTCATTGGGCCTCCAAGCCCATTGATCGGGGCACTCCCCATCGGGTACACCGACAGAAACCTGCGGGCACGCGGGTCGTGGTGGAGCACGTGCTGCGGCGCCTCCAGCGCCATGTTCTGAAGCTGGTAGTTGCTGTCCAAGTAGAAGTTGGCCTCGGCCTCCAGCAAGAGCTTTCCGCCAAGCGACGACCGTTTTATGGCCAGCCATAGCGCGGGCGCCACCGCCAGGCCCAGGAGCTCTGTCTGCGAGGGGCGCACCAAGTTCCCCGCCAACACGTCGTGGGCACAGAAGTAGGAGATGAGGTGGATGGTTTTCGGAGAACCGGTGTCGGACTCCGACGCAGGAACCGTCAACGAGAGCGTCTTTTTGATGAGCCCGCGGTCGTGCACGACGGGCACCGGCGTGCCTGGCGTCACAGGGCGGGACACGTCGCCACCATACGGAGCATAGTGGTCGTGAAGGGGGTCGATGTTGTCGTAGTGGGTGTTTTCGGAGATACCGGAGTTAATGGAGTTGGCAGAGTTCGCGGAGTTGAGCGAGCTCGGCACACTGGGCCGCCGTTCTTCGTCGCGAGAGCCCTTGCGACGGGCCTGGTTTTTCGCCCGCCGCTTGTCATCCTTGCTCAAAAGCCCGTGCTTGTCCAAGCGGCGGTAGATCAAGAAGCGGCCCAAGATGCGCGACGCAGACCACGCGACACCGTCCGTCCAGCGCTTGATATCGGATGCTTCTTCAATAAATACGAACACGTTGCCCAGGCGGATGAGTTCGGGTCTTTCGCTATCTAGCGGTCTGCGCTGGACCAAGGGAAACTTGCCCGCAAGTGCGGCCTCGATGACGAGAAGTGCGTCCTCGTTGGAGAGGATGTAGCCGTGGAAGGTGGGGGCCAACAGCTGTGTCATGATGGAAATGGCGAAGGGGGAAAAGTATTAGGGTGGACGTGCAAGAAGTGCAAGAGTCCTGGAGTGCAACAAGTTTAGCAATAGTGCAGAATAGGTGGAGCGGGTGTGCTCTGGTGTTTTGGCGGTCTGGGAGGGACGCTGGAGTTTGGGAGAAATGTGTCCTGGTTCGGTGGCGGTTCTGCCTGTATCCGTAAGTGTTTCTGATTCTGTTTCTTCCTCGAAAGATGTATCTGGCAGTGCAGTAAGTTCAAGCAGTAGGCTCTAGCTCGTATGAATGGGTGTCGTGGCGTCGTATGTCAGTCGGAAACCTAAAGCTAAAGCAACGGAGATCGCTAAGTATTAAGTAGTTAAAACAAGCGGCGGATATGCTTGGGGATGCTTCCATGTGCCAAATTAGACTTCGCCCGGAGCTCAAGTCACAGTACCAAGCACTGCAAACTTACGAGAAGAATAGGATGGGGCGATCTAGAAGCGGCTGGTGCAGCAGGCAACAGAAAGGCGGCAGCAGAAGACGCAAATAGGGGTACGGAGCACGCTAGACACAGCAAGCTAGAAAAGTGGTCCACAGCAGCAGAAGCAGGGAAAAAGAATGGACTACAACGCAGCACATGTGGTGGAAACAGACGGATATTTGCGAGTTTCCTGGAGCGTTGCATATGCCGAGAGAATGTTCCCAATACCGATCACGCCAATAAAGCAATTTGAGGCGGACGTCCCCATGCATAATGCATATGCGGGCCAGACAATAGACCCTGAGGCCACCCGTGGATCTGGAAATGTCTCGTGTAGGCGGCAGTGACCTTTGCCTCATTATGGCATGGATGGTGCCATAAAAATAGCTTAATTTCTTTTGTGGAAAAAAACCAGCGGGTATATGGAACTCCGTTTTCTGGGGCCGCCTACGTCGCTAAACACTAAAATAGCACGGGTGGGCGTTCAAAGAACCGTCCATGCTTGGGTCCGTTTTCATGTAACGCAAGGCGGGCCGCCGGCGTCAGCAGTCACACAGACGGTCCGCATATTTGGGGGAAATAACATCGGGGCACGAAGCGCTGAGGCTGCATGGATGGCCCGAGTACCAATGGGGAGAAGCGCAACAGCGTGATGTCACGGGTCGAACAGCTGCATCCGGCAGACACCGAGGCTCCGTGCCGCGCTGCAGGCGGGGCTGGTGTGCACGCCCGCATCGATAAAACACGAGGCGAGATTGCCGCGGGTGACTGATGGGCCGAGCACTGCCGTTTTGGGAAGTAGCTCTGGCACATAGCCACGCTGGGGGCCAGGGTTGAACATGCCCGGCAATCCGGATCCTGTTGCCCACGGGTTTATGTGAGGAGCAGTGTGCGGCACCCGAAAATCGAACCCAGAGCCGGGAGCGCCAAGAAATTTCCCAAAACAGAAGCGAGCCGAAACAGCAAGCAATAGACGGGTCACATGAGCCTAGGCAACGTTTCTAAAGTCATTTCCAGCTTGCTGCATGTCGTAATGTGGAGAAGAGCTAGGGCGAACGTTGCACCGTCCGCGTTGAGTCTGATGTTGGCGGATTCCGGACGTGCTCGGGAGCCCAACCCGGAGCAGATTCTTTCGGGACATAGGCGACGGGAATGTGGAAGACACAGGGAGCCCGTCTGGTCGTTAGGCGGAGTTCCTGCGTACGGGTGCTTAGCTGCCGGCGCGGTGGGGTGTATGAGCCACCACGTCAGCACCGCTTGCAAAGTGAATAATCGCCCACAGCACAACTCCGGAAAGGCGACTTGCACGTGACACGACAAGCTGAAAAGCACCCGTGCAGAAGCCGTTGGCGGTGTGAGCAGATCCTGCCAAGGTCGTGGCGCAAGAGTATCAGCCCATCGTAAATTGCATGTCCGAGCCCCGGCATGCACTGGCACGCCCGATTTCGAGAATTCTGCTCGGGCCTCTGACTGCTTTTCTCGGGGGCCATACGCCACGGGTTCCCATGCACCTGCTGCTGCATTGTGCGCTGTAGTGCGGTATTGTGGCGCACCCGACGCACATCGGACCGACATACCGAGCGCTGTTAAGCATCACGAGAGGTTTTTACTACTGGCCATAGAGCGATACTGTACTGGGAAACATCGGTAGAATCTGGAAAAAGATCGTGTACCCCGGATGGCCGGGGACGGGAAAGGGGACCTGCATATATAAATGCTACTCTCGTTCAGACGCCTTGCGCTGAGAACAGCACTGCGACGCAGCGTAAAATTGGCGCTGCTGGTGGGCTGCTGGTGGGGGTCTGGTGGTCGCGTCGTGTCACCGAAAAGCAACCAAGGCAATGCCAGAGAATCGCCGTGTGCGCTTGCTATTTACGCTTATCTTTCTGCCATTAAGCTCGTGGGGAGCCTGGCCGCGTAAAGTTGCTCTCGGCCGCTCCGAATCCGGTAACCTTCTGCATCCTTCCGGACCCCGCGCAGCTGCCGGGGAGCCCCGCGCGGGTAAGACGCGTGCGCGTACCGATGCGACCGGTAATCGAAACACCTGCGACTGCTGGCCGCAGCAGAGTTGGAAATGTCGCATGTTGCAGCGGCGTCCGGATGGCAGGAACCTTGGCGGGTCCTGATGGGGTAATAATGGGCAGTAGCACCGAAGGTGTGAGGGAAAAAGTGGGCCAATCTGCGAAACGCGGGTCCTCGTGTCTGAAAAATTTTCCAACTTTATCAGGAATGCGTTTTCCAGTATACCCCGCCCTACCTCGTCTCAGCTTTATTTTAGTAGCTCGTGAACGCATCCCTGTGTGCACACCCGGGAACGTCGAACGAGTTTGTTCAGTAGCAAAAGTCTACTAAACTCTTTTTTTAGTAGAGAATGTCTGACGGCCGGAAAGCTGACAGGGCAAACAGTGGGATTGGCTGTTTTTCGCTGCAAATAGCGTTTCGTGCGCGAAATCTGCGGTGGTAGATCGAAACGCGACTGGGCAGAAAACGTGTTTCTGGTTTCACCCTGAGACGGGTCTTTTCGGGAAGTCGGGAATCTGGGCGTGGCTATTTACGCGAAACCAAACCACTTCCGAGTTTGTAGGACTCGACTCGAACAACGTATATGTGCGGTTACTTAAGTGAAACTCGCCTGAGATGGGAAACAGTTTCAACGTATGGTGTTTGCCTGTTCTATGAATTGGTGTCTTATCCTTAGTTAGCACGTGCTTTAGATGTGATAACGCATACGCGGCTAGAATTTGTCGATCTGTGGAAGTGCCAGGTTGTCTCAATGGGCGGCCTGGTTTGGGTTTACGATGTTTGTTATTTTCGATTACACAATGGTTAATTTGAGTAGTGAAAGAGGAGAAAGAGCAGCTGAAACTTTCTTTAGTTGACACTTTTTTAGATGACACTTTCTTTCGCTGACACTTTCTTTCGCTGAAGAAGATAATTCGGGAGATCTTACGCTAGGAATCTTTCCCTTGCCCTCCCGTCTTAACTCTATTTCTGGTCAGAAGATGCTCCTCAGTTTGTTTCAAAATCTCCTCAAGGCAGACGCAAAACAGAGAGGGAATCGATCAATTCGGGTAAGAGCAGAATAGAGCTCGTTTCTCGGGCAGCACGCTTCGTTAACTGTGACCGTGTTAGGCATCAGCTGAAAGGCAATCCCGTGAACGCTTACCCAGTGAGTTCATTCGTAAATGGGCAAACCGGTAAATATTTGTAGTTGTCACACCTTTTCTGTTGATGCCATATCTTTGCCTTTTGTGAACTTGTGCTTCGTTGATGTTTGAACTGACGATGCACAGAATCGATTTTCTGCGTCCTAACTCTCCAGCGATTTGCAAGGATAATTCTCCGCAATAGGTCATTTCTGAGCGTTCCTTATATATATGGGTTTCGTCAAACCCTCTTGAAAGCGAAAAAGTCAAAAATCAAAAGTGGGATTGTCGCCCATGTTGGAATAAACTTTACGACCTGGGCTTGGCCAATACTAATGGTGCGCGTGGCACCAATTCAACATTCCAATTTAACATGCCCACATCAAAAGGATCAAGAAACAACTCTTCTTGCACCGAATGGAAGTCATGGCATGATCCAACATAGCTGGACCAGCCGCAACATCAGGAAAACGGACTCATTTTGAAGCTCATTGAAGGGCATACCTTTCATACACTCGGTGGTCACATGACACTGATGACGAGATCGAAATTCAGACTAGGGACGTAACTCTCAGGCTTTCTTCCGGGATTTACAAGCCAAATAGGATGCTTGAGTTTCTGTCTTTGTTTGGTGGAAATTCCCGGCTCGAATCGTGGTTTTCACCGCCTCGTTCGGACCACCACAGAGCGTCCCAACTAGTACTTATTACAGGCCCAATACAAGCGAAGAGCCAGGCGATACAAGAACAGCGCAGAAAGTGAAGAATTGAAACTGTTAGTCAAGTTTTCCAAAAGTCGATTCTTGACAGAATATTGCGTTTATTCTGCATAAGCCGGGGTTTGTATACGTGGGCTATCATTATACATTGATCCGAGGGCGACTTCAGACATGGAGCCGGCACATAGCGGGATTATGTACACGCTTATCAGGGGAACAACACTATTGGGGTTGGGTGGGGAACCCTGAGCCGAGCAAGATGGAAATTTATCCACTCTTGGTTTTCTCCCTGTTTTGCTTACGTCGTTCTTAGCTGGTGAATCGAACAAGGGCCAATTCCGTGTGCACCCAGGCGTGTCAAATGACCTGCATGTAACACGACAGCACACGGAACCATTGCGCGCGCTGTATGCACTGCTGTATCCACAGTTCAGTCCACACGGGCCGATAGGTGACACTTAACGCTCCCTATTTCGTATTAGAAGAGGAAAATATGATAAAGGGAAAGGTATTACGTCATAATTAACGGAATTCAGGGATCCATTTCCTTATTTTTTCCTGTGTTGCTGATTACCCGGTTGGGCAAATTCCGTCATGTGCTTGCGGCTTGCGCCCCTCCACAGCAATGGCGCTAAAAGATCGCACGAGACTATGGATTCTGTTAACCTATCCTAACTTCTTTTCCATCCAGGGCATTTTTTGCAACCACCGGTTTTTGTATCAACCCATCCACCAGCGGCTATTTAAGGGCCTATTTATTGACACAAACACACACGCAAAATCGCCAGCGCCTGCGCCTTTTCCCGCGTGCTCCCAAGCCGCCCCCTCCCCCACACTTACACCATCTATAACTGATCTGTTCTCAAATATGGCAGATTTTCACTACCGGAGCTACCTCCCCCCTTACCGCTCGCTCGTGAACCCCAACGTGATCTACGATTACCAAACACACAGCGTGATTCATCTCTCGCCGCTGGAAATCAATAAATTCGTGGCCCGGTTTCAGATGACGCAGCTGCAAAAACCGAAATCGGCACTCCAGATGAAGTACCGCAGCTTGCTTTCGGACGTTTCCATGAAAGCGCTGCTCATTGGCCGAAAAGTCCTGGGCATGAAACTGGCACAACTGGCACAACTGCAATATGTGCCAGATCTGAGCTGCAGAAGGTGCACGACTTTTAAGCAGCTCCCGGTGGAAATCCAGATCGCGATCTTCAGCTACGTGGACGATCCGGCGTCTTACCGAAACTGCCTATTTGCATCCAAGAAGTTCTACGAGCTAGCCAAGCCGTTTGTGTGGCGGCTGGCGTCGTTCACGTCGACGTACCGCTTTGCCCAATTTGTCACGTGCCTCCGGCTCAACCCCACACTCGGATCCTACGTTTTGGAGGTGGATTTGTCGGGCCTTCAGCCGGGCAATGCCGGTGTGGAAATCGCCGCCGAGGAACACTATCAGGATGCCGACGGGCTGCAAAATCCCGAAGAGATTTGCAAATATTTATCACAGGTTTTGGCTGGGTGGCGTGACTGGAAGTTCAAGAACAACCTCAACGCATTGCACCCGGTTGCAATTCCCTTATCCAGGTCATCCAGCAACCTACCAGTGGTGGCGCAGACCCAAAATACATCAAAGAGGATAAAACTATCTCTGTATTTCAAGCGGCGGAAGTCCCACACTAATGTAGCGGCACAGAATACTTGTGTTCTGCTCCCAAATATTCATTCCCAGCACACACGAGATGAGACGAATGGAGTTCATCCCCGGACGAACAGGTTCCTACTCAACTACGCATCCTCAAAGGATGTGCCAATTGGCTACGTGCTCCATTTGATCAACTTGTGTCCTAACTTGAAATCCTTGAACTTGGCCAATATTTCGTTGTCCAACGATTACCGTGTGAAGAGGATTTTCCAATCGAGATACCAAACATATGATCTCACGAACAACTACCACAAGGACATGCTCAAAATTCTCGATTCTGTGTTACCTAGTGATCAGGAAAAGGACCAGTCACCTCTTAACTCGACTTTCAGATCTTCTTTTGCAGATATTACTTCGTCTGCATCATCGGTGTTCTCCATTGGAACCTTTTCAAAGCCAGTTCGAAAATACAATAGCTTGCTTCCACCTGTCAACCTAGTATCCCCAGATATCCACTACGCGTGCAAGGGCGACGGAAATTTGTTTTTGAGCGACTTGAGTTTGAAGGCAATCAACACTTCCCACTGGGAGATCATCCTGCAAAGCGAAGTTTTCAAGTCTTTACAAAAGCGACAAACCACTCTCTACAATCTCAACATGTCATCCATGATTTGGGTAAACTTAACGCTTGTGCGAGACTATCTCACTACTGTACTTGCTTCCGACCTAAGTGAGGAGATTCACAATGGTAGAAAGGTTATAACATTCCGAAACAAAATCTTTGAGATTGGGGAGTCTTTCTTTGAGAACGACAAACATCCGGAATACGTCAGCGGTTCTGATGACTTTGTTTTCGATCTCAGAAATTCTGGGATGAATAAAAACTTGCCCTGGGCACAGAAGATCAATACAGGACAACGGCTGGGCCAGCGACTCATATACCGCATTCTCAATGACGAGTTAGTGAGTGTGAACGAGGAGAATTTAATCAGAGAGAGAATCAGAAGAGGAAGAGCCGGAGAAAACTATTTCGCTTAGCACAGTGGCACAAATTGCAATCGTCAAAGGCATCAGCTCGGATCCTCGAGAGTAAATATTGATACAGAGAAATAAGCATGTCCCAACATTCAGGTCATCACCGTTTCATGGATCAGCACTTGCTCCGGGGAGCCTGCGACCTCGAACAGCGATGGTTTTAGAGTTGGCGTCACAACAAAGTTGATCTTCTTCTAGAATGCCTTTCCACTCAATATTCTTAGGCCCGTTGTTAATGCCTTGGCAGAATAGGAGCAAAAAAGCACCCATGGTAAAAAGAAGAAGTGACGGAAGGTGGGAGCAGAAAAACGATTAAATAGTCCCGCGCTGCCTGTGTACAAGCCGTGTCCTGCGCACGACCTTTTGTCCTGATGTTTGAAGAGATCCTAGAGTGAGGATGGGGTGGACTGTGAAGAATTGTGTTAGCCTGCTTTGGTGAACGGGGTACTATGATATGTCTGAAGCTGGCGAACAGGGTGAAGAGTGGGTAAGAAATGACTAGAAGCCCATAGACAGGTGAATGTCAAAGTGGTCACGTGACCAAATCAACACGCAATGAAGATCCCGCTCTTACGAAGCTCACCTGTTAAGAGAGTACCCCATAAGAAGGAGCTGGCGAGAATGATGGAAAGTGTCCATCTGAAAGTGTCCATCTGAAAAAAAACAAAAAAATAGGACACCTCTTAGTGTCCATGCCCAGTTATCTCACTGTGTCTACTGTATCTACATGTTCCGCGAATGGTCACATGACTAACCCTGCACATTGTGGCGCACATCACAGCCGACCACACATTGGCCTACCAACTATCCGGAACCCAACCAGAAACCATGTCGGATCTCTCGTCGCAATTATCTGCGTTCAAAAATCGCATCCGGGCGGGCCCCTCGGTGGCCGTGCGGCGCGCCGTGACGCCCAAACCGGTTACTCGGCCGGTGGAGGAGTCCCTGAGCAAGCGCAGTGGCGATTCTCGGGATACCGCCAATCCTGAGGCCAAGCGGCAAAAACAGGAGATTTTGGAGGGGGTTTCCGGGGCACATCTCTCCACGCGGCTCCACTTGGCTGTGGAGTACATCAAGCAGCAGGACGCGCCGATTTCTGTGCGGAAGTTGGAGGGCTATCTCTCGTTCGACATCACGCACACGTTGCTCCCACTTTTGAAGGAAATCGACCGCATCAAGTACGATCCCGCGGCGGGCACGTTGGAGTACATGTCGCTCCACAACATCCGCACGTCCGACGACTTGCTCAATTTCTTGCGGCTGCAGCCCACGTTCAAAGGGACTTCTGTGAAGGAGCTCCGGGACGGGTGGTCTGGGTGTTTGGACGCGATTGCCAAGCTTGAAGACGAGAGCAAGGTGCTTGTTTTGCGCAACAAAAAGGAGAACGCGCCGCGGTTGGTGTGGGCGAATTTGGGCGGAGAAATCGGCACCATTGACCAGGAATTCGTCGACCTGTGGAGCAGGATCAAGGTGCCGGACAAGGACAACTTGTACCAGGTCTTGGTGGACAACTCGCTTAAGCCCACGGGCGTGGACCCGCACGAGATGAAGAAGAAACCACAGCAGCAGGAGCGGAAGCAGAAAAAGGTCAGGCGGGGAAAGATCACCAACACGCACATGAAGGGCATTTTGAAGGACTACTCCCAGCTCGTGTGAGGTGCGGGGATGTGGGTTTGATTTTGATATCGGAAAAAAGGGAAAAAAAAGAGGGGGTATTGGATGGTTGTGATCTTGGTAGAAAAGGTTGGTACATGGGAACAAGGAAGGTATACTGTGCGGCTTGAAGATGAGAGGTGCCAGCTTGGATGTGCCATATCTTTGATTTGTATCTTGAACTAGAATCAGGTATGAGAAACGTGATTGTGATTCTCGCCGGTCGCTCATGGCCTACCACTGTCACATCATATACTTCAGTTTTACACATAATTTGTTTATTCAAATATCGCACTATACACTGCTGACAATGTAGATCAAGCCTCCTGTCTCGGCAGAATACCCGAGACCTTGTTATCCTGACCCTTACCCCGTCACCGGTCTGGGTCGAACGCAATGTGCATGTCCCTCACTCTCTTGGTCAACTCCGCCTCAAGAATCTTGATTTTGATCTCGCTCTCGAAAATATGGATATCCGAGTGCAATACGCTGGACTCCAAGTCCAAGTACTCCGGGCTTTGTAGGCCGAGACAATTTGCAATACGATCAAGCAATACCCAGAATGACAAGTCGAACTTCATAAACTGGATCGTGTGGATGGACACGAGCAGTTGCAATTCGTGAAATCTCTGCTCGTTTTCCACAGTGGAGGTCCAGGATCCGAGCAACTTCTCATATTCCTCCTTATCCTTGCGGAAGTCCTGGAGCAGGTTATTGATCGCTGCTATTCCAAGGTCGTATGTTTCCCGAAACTTGGCGTCCAACCCCGTGCCGTTGTCATAGATAAGCTCCAACATTTCTGCGGAAAATGGGGGCTCCGAATCGGTGTCCAACATTGTGTCTTCCGTGTCCGAAGACTCTGACTCTGCGTACAACTGATATGTTCCGTTGAACTCGGCAGAGTCTGAATGGGCCTCCTGAATCTGGAGTGTTTCTTCCTCTTCGTCGTCGCTGTCGTCTGAGTCCTCGATTTCTATGAAAAAATGGTGGGGCCCAATGGGATCGTCGTTGGGGATCTGGCGACACCGTTTCATGAGATCCAAACCTTCATTCTGGTGTAGAACACTCGCTGGAGTGGCGCCAGGAAGAAGTATGAGCAAATAGCAGAAAGCGTGTTTTTTCATTGCAAGTCTACTTAGTCTAAACCAGAGTCTGTTCCAGGCCGGCGTGGATGTTTATATAGATGGACTGGTGCTCTAAATTTGCTCAAAGACACGTTTTCGTTATTTCTTGGAAATGCGTACGTACAATGTGCAGCTGCTAAAATGATCCAGAAATGTGGAGAGCGGTTACTTTCGATATCCAGATCCATTGTTGGTAATCCGCAGAAAAGATCCGGGTGGAGCTCTGTTGTGCAACAAGAATACGGATTTATTATCTTCTGTATGAAGGCAATACAGGGTATTACTTACGAGGAAGCAGCAGACACGTATATTGGTCTATTTCGCTTTTAGATAAATATATATTTGAACGCCACTCGACTTTCCATTGGTGAATGGCCCTGAGCCTTCCGTTCATGCTTACTTGGTGATAGAGCCGGAATCAAACCCCAGACGTTCAGATCACAATGCGTAAACACTCAAGATGTATTTGTCGCAGCTTAAGCTCATTCTTTTGGGGAAGTGTGCATAACTATTTAAGCTAATAGTTGCCCTTGGACCAGGCGGCACTAAATCGTTAGTCTAACTCGTGGCCACAGTTGCAACGAAACTTTGCGAAGTTCCGTTGGAACGGAATTCACCCACTTGAACAACCAAGTATAGGCGAAAATGGTGTGTTACCTCTTCTTAATGAAATGGACGAGGGATAGTTGAAGCTCATACAGGGTGCCGGTTTTGAGCTAGGCAACTGCAACCAATACATGAGTCAACTATGTTTCTTATACAAGTGGCAATGAGCATTCCCGAAAGTCATGCTTCCGCTTCATTATTCCAGGTTTATCAGTTAGCGCAGCCAGCCCAAGTTGAGTGGAAGGCTCGCTGAAGAATTCCTTAGACACTGTCGAAAGAATATCGCTTGGTGGCTTCTGTATAAATCAGCATATCCAAACGGAGATAGGAAAACGTCAAGCGGTATTGTTGGTCCACTTTAGACGATACAGTGGAGTTGGCCCTGCTTTTTGTGCAAGTTTAGTCGAGTGGGAAATACGATGGCTTACACGTTTACTAGACTTTGATGTCAATTCCTTGTTGGACTGAAATTAAACAGAAATTCGAAGTCTCACGTAATCCGACACCATTGTTGTATTGATGTGCGCAGTATATCTAGCAGTATGATAAACTCCACAAGGGTGTTATTCTGCATCAGAGAGGAAAGGGAACGTTTCAAGATTCCCCAGAATACTTACTATACATCTTTCATGAGAAGTAGAGCCTTCTTCAAAAGCGCTGAATAAGAAAACAAAAATTGAGCGGACCTGAGATCTAGAATGGGTGACAAGGACAAAGTTAGTCACAACCAAACCACTTTCGATTTTCAAATCTTTAGTATAAATGGTCAACTACTAGATGCGGACTTCTCTAATCTCTTCTGAATGCATGCTGCTGCTAGTAGCATGTTCCGAGGGCGCCCGCGAGTTCCGAGGGTCTGTATCGGGCATTGTCAGGAGTGCATATACAGTCCAGCTTGCGTGGCCACGGGATCCCAAACGAAGAAAAAAACCGTGATCGCTTAGAAACCTCCCAACACATTCTAGAATCACCATGTCCGGTATGTATCCTTTTTGAAGGCTGTCCTCACTATAATCGTCTGGTGGAAATACTGTATATCATTGCGATATACCTGGCATACCCTGTTGGCTATAATGCTGAGATCAGCGGGAAAGGTGAGATGTCTGCCGTACAAGCCAAACTCATCCAATCTGCAAAAACACACCCAAGACATAGCATTGTTGATTTTTTCGATGCTCTACTCGAAAATTAATCGCTAAGTCTCGTCTTTTCTGAAGATTTCGCAACGATGCCCCCTGTCTTGTCGTCCTTACGACACACTTCCTAGAACCACCCCTATTTCCGCCGAAAACCCACCAAAACACCTACTAACCGCCAGTCGACTTCAACACCGTTGCCACAGAATTCTGCAACTTCTACTACCAGCAGTTCGACCAGGACAGAAACCAGTTGGGAAACTTGTATAGAGAGCAGTCCATGTTGACGTTTGAGACTGCGCAGTTGCAAGGAGCAAAGGCGATTGTGGAAAAGTTGGTGTCGTTGCCATTCCAGAAAGTCGCCCACAGAATCTCGACTTTGGACGCGCAGCCTGCGTCGCCCAACGGTGACATTTTGGCCATGGTTACCGGAGAATTGTTGATTGACGAGGAGCAGAACGCCCAGCGTTACTCGCAGGTGTTCCACTTGATTCCCGACGGAAACTCCTACTATGTCTTCAACGACATTTTCAGATTGAACTACTCGTAGGGTTGGATAGTGAATTAGATGCCTTTTATTGCTTGCTGTAGGGAAGTTGGTCACGTGACACGGATGGCCTGAGTGGATCTGTTTCACTGAAGTCCAGAATTAAAGCAGGTTGAGGTAGATGTTTCTCGAAACCTCTACCATGTTTCGTTTCTTATCTATTTTTTCAAAGTTTCTACTAAATTGTCGCGCACGTGACCGTCTCCACAACACGGTGCGGAGGCTCACCCAACTGAACCTAAATAGTGATCTACTCTTTACACATAAATTCACTCTCTATACAAATTCTGAAACATCGCTATATTTCATGCTGGACTCTTCTTCTTCCCCTATTGTCCCGGCTCGGCCCGCCCCGTCTAATCGCGGTCTGCAGTCCTCTGGTGCCATCCCTGTGATTCCTCAAAGGCCACGGAGAGCGGCTAAATCGGAGAGTGTTGGTGGTGTTGATCAGGAGGCGCAAATAAATGCACGTGGAAATGAAAACCACGTCGAAAACAGCGACTATGCTGCTAAAAAGGAGGAGGAAAATGACGTCATGGGCGGGTCCCTTGAGACCGATCTGAGCACTTATAAGGACGGGGGAGGTAGCGCAGACGTGTTGCTGGAGCTAGTTTCGGAGTTAAGCGAAACTCCCCCAAGCCGGAGATCGTCCCAAATCGAGGCTGAAAAAGAAACGTCTACTGAATCGCCATCTACTAATGCTGATAACAGTACTGGTTCTGGGATTGATCCATTGAAGGCTGCGGCTAAATCTCGTGAAATTGAACACGAAACTGGGGCCACGGAGCGGCAATCCTCCGTTGGCACCCTGGAGCCAGATCTGGTGGAAACTTCTGCAGAAAACGCCGACGAAAAAGCCGAGAAATATGATGCAAATCACGTCCATCCTGCAACCTTTTCTGATGGCGATGTACAGGTCTCCAAGGAGTCAGAAGTGGCAAACAGCGATCCTGTGGTTCCCTCCAGGCCGAAAAAAGCAAAGAAAAAGGACCCGGTGCCTAATACCGCTGATGCTTCCAATTCGGCAGAGGCCATTCTGGAACAAGTCTCTGATAAAAATCTCTCCCACGACGATGTTCCCAGTTATAAAGAAGGTCCAGATCTAGCTGTGGTTTCCCAACACAGCGCCGAGGTCGAGCCTTCTGTTTTGGACGAGGACGTTGTTCCAAAAGTGGGAGACACTGAAATAATCCTGCAAAGTGTGGAACCAGAATCTCTAGTGCAACAGGAGACATCTACTCCATCCGAATCATCAGATCTGGTTATACCCCCACCTGCGACAGCCCTGGCTGAGAATGTCGACGTTATTCCCACCGAGTCAGTTTCTGAAATCGGTCCAGAATCTTTAGAGAGAAAGACCGAAAACGACCTGGAGTTGCCAATACATCCCGTTGTTCCCAAAAGACCTACACGGTCCGAAACTCCCAAAATCCCTACCCGGCCAACGAAAGCAAAAAGCGCAGGATTAACTGGTGATTTGGAGAGCGATTCAGCGAACCTGCCAGAAATGCAAGAGCCGCAAGAATCTGCAAAAAAAGCCCCGCCGCCAAAACCCAAGAAGTTGTCGTCCAAAATCGCTGCCTTCCAGCAGATGTTCAACCAGGCTCCCTTAGAACATACTGCACCCAAACCAGCGTCCAGAGAACGCAATAAATTGTCGTCTAACCAGACGGATTTCGCGTCCAATCTCCAGAATATGATGGGCCGTGGCCTCCCGTTACCCGGAATGGCGAACCCGGAGATGGTGAAGAAATTGTCTGCCGAGACCCCAGAAGAAGAGGCTGAAACCAGTTCAGAGGCTCCTTCCAGTGTAGGAATCGCACGCCGGGCACGCGGCCCACGTGGAAAAAGACTTCCAAAACAAGTCCAGGAAACGAAAGTCGAAATCGAGCCGCGGTTTCAAGTGTCAGTTTCGGATCTCTGGCAGGTCAGATTCACGAAATCTGTTTCTAGAGAAACGTTGGAGAAACAGGAAGAGAGTAATATTGCTGTTCTGGAGACTGTGTCGGGCGATATCCCGGTAGTTGGAGAATCGGAATTCACAGAAACTGGTGACATTGACGAAAAGGGCGATGAACGGAAGACTGGAGCAAATCTGGTCGGCTCTGAGGAAGAAAAACAGGAGGAAATTTCGGAGGAAATCCCGGAAAGTATTCCTGAGAGAGCACCAGAAGTTAGTGTGGCTGATGGCGAGGGATCGCTCTCGACCAAGGAAACGGAAATCAGGTCGGTCTATGAGGATGCAAAAGAAGACGAAATTGGTCATGAGTGTCTGGCTCAAGTCTCCAAAGACGAAGAACACAGCCACAAAGAGGAGCCGGAAAAGGACGAGACAAAGCTGGAACAGGGTGGCGAAAGTCGCTCTGGACCTCCGTCCTCTCATGTGGAAGGTGGTCATGGTGTGTTGGTTGAGGAAGCACACAATGAAGTGGCCACAGATTTGGGCAAACTAGACCCAGGAGAGGGTGAGCAACCTGCGGTGGCCGAACACACGACCCATGAATTCCAGCTCTGAGTGATGTTTTGAAAAAAAAAAAACAAAAAAAAAGAATCAGAAAGTCAACACTATCTATTGCCATACCGTGGAACATAGTTGTATAGTGGCTCCGGGGAGCCCTGCTTTTCTGCGGCCTGTCGAGACTTAGAGTCATCGCTTTCTTCCTTCTTCTTTTCCAATTCCTTCTCCTTTTCTTTCGCGTCCTCTCTCGCAATCCTCTCCTCTTTCTTCGCTATCAATTTCCGTCGGAGCGCACTCACTGCCTTTTCTATGTCCACATCTTCCACATCGTCCTCCTCTAGTTTCTCCCGGAGCTCCATACATTTCACCTCGATTTGCCTTTTTTCATCGTGGTCACGAACATCCGCCCCAGCGTTCAGTCTGGCCTCGGCCATTTTCATCTTAACGGATCTCCGGTGTTCTTCCGCAGCCTCTCGCTGCCGTTTTTCTCGAACACCCTCTGTTTTCTTGGCGCCTGTTTTTTTCTGCACGTACCCGGACGTGGCGGATCCTCGAGGAGTCTGTAGGCCGATTCCGTTATACGACATGTTAAGTTTGGCTATGGGTTTTGAGTTTTGTGAATTGTGATATGGTTAGATGAGCCTGCTGAGATGGACCGTAACGGTGAGAGTGCGACCGAGGGCCAGTACCCCGGAAATGGAACTGGCTCGATTTATCGCAGTCATGCTATGAACGATTGGATATATAGTCCACTTCTTTTCTGGAACCAACATCTGCCGGCGATTGGAAACTCTGCGATTGGCTTTGGAAAGCAGATTCTGCAGAAATCACTGGTGATACGCACGACCACTGCAGTAACTCACAGTGTTCAGTGCTTGAACACCCGAGATTCATTACTGTACAAGTCGAGAGGCATAAATGTCCAAAGTACTCAAGAAAATCCGGGCTCTCCCCTCGGATCCGTCCGCCAACGACGTCTTGAAAGTGGAGTACATAGAGGTGAACTTGAACAACTCGCGTAAGCTCATCGGCAGCATCAACTCTGCCAGCGCTGCCAGCAAGGACGTCGTTCAGGAAACCGAGGCTGCCGTTGACGATATGCTCCGCTTGCGGAACACCCGGGCTGAGCTCTCGTGGCTCGACGAGCTTGTGAAAAAGACCTAACAGGTGACGTCGGACTCAATGAGGACGACTGTAGGGACGAACAGCGTTGCATGATTTACTGGAGCGCTCGACCTTGCGATTGTTTGAGATGGTTGTATTTCAGCTTCGATTTTGAAGCTAGCTCTAGCTTCTGCTGGTCCTACTTAGCACAATGCTCTGTTCGCATTCGGGACCAACGTCCCTCGACTGGCGTGATCCTACCACAGACCGTGTACTGCCCTGGAACGATACTACGTACAGACCGAGCATACTTCCCCAACATTCAAGGGTCAGCTGGTACAGACCCACATGACGCGACTTTCCTGACGCCCAAGCCTATCGCAAATGTTGATAAATGTCTATTGTCTAAAGTGTATCTAATTACCTGGTCCGCTCATCCTCCTCGTCGTCCGATATTATAAAGTCCATGTCAATCTCGCCAGGCGTCTGGTACTTGCCGCCGTCCTCCAAATCTCCACTCCGCGCCTCGTCCGTGGTGGGCTTATATTTGATAATAATAAACGCATTCACCACAATGAGAAGCGTGCCCATAATGCTGAGCAACCCGGGCACATGGCCCCAGAAGATGAAGTCCCACACCAACGCAAACACCATGTTGGAGTAGATCATGAGCGAGGACTTGCCCGCTTTTTCCAACTGGAGTCCTGCGGCTAGACAAAATTGCATGAAAAACCCAGAGAACCCAATGAGCGAAAAAAGGAACCACTGCCGAAACGTGGACGGGATCTTGAAGGACAACGAGGGCACCACGAGCGTGGAGAAAAAGCAGATCACGCACGTGATCAAAGCAAAATAGCTGACGGAAATAAGCGGGTGGGCGGACTTGCCGATTTTGCGGAGAAGCACGTAGACCGCCGACGCTCCGCATACGCCTAAAAGGCCCACCACAGTGCCCAAAACGCGTAACCCACTGTTGGAGGATTCTGCCGAATCTGAATCGGACGCCTCGGATTGCAGACCAAAGAGGAAATCCGGTTTCGCCACGAGAAGGATGCCCCCCAACGAGCACAACGAGCATGCCGCCTCTAGTATGGAGTATCGCTCACCTAGCACGATCCAGGCAAAAAACGCAGTCACCATGGGAATCAAAAACGTGATCGTCACTGCATCCGAGAGACTCAAATACTGCAAGGAGTAGTAGAGGCCAAACACGCCGATGAACCCCAACACACCACGCAGAATAAGTAGCGCCCTCATATCCCTAGGTCCAAAAGGGGCATCTTCCACGGATTTCGTGATGAGCATATATAGAACGCAGCATATGTACGTGATGGACATACGGGCAAACAAAATCTGCACGGGGTGAATCGGGGTGTCGAAATCAGGATCCGCCTCTAGAAGCTTACAGGTGAGAATCATGATGGAGTTGAGAAACTGCGACATTAGGAGGAGACTGACGCCAAGGTTCGGCGCGACAATGTCGCGGTAGTAGCCGCCCGCACGGGCTCGCAAAGAGTGCATTTTCAGAAAGTCCATGTTAAGGTTTCTGGGTTGGAGGATGAAATAGTGGCAGACAGTGGCAGGGCAGATCTGGCATTCGTGCGAGCACGGGCATAATGATGGGCATGTACACGCCACACAGGTGCGTCTTCGGTGCAGGTCCAACCCCGAGCTGCCGTTGGTGGGCGGTATTATAAGTGGGGGAAGGAAAAGGTGGGAGTGGTGGCACACTGATGTGGGTGCTGGTGTGTCTGACTCTGTGGATTCGTCAAAAAAGAGGGCAGAAACACCGTTTTCGACACCCCGTCATATGAATGTGTCACAGCTCGGCCGCTAAAGTGGCCCCTATGATAGGCTGTGTGCAGGTAGGTGGGGGCACGGCAGCATGAAGGACGCAAGGTAATCAACTGATGTACACTGAAAAGCCGGCTACTTCTCACTCTGTCGAAAAATTGTATGAAACAATCGAAGACTGGACACTTTTGCAAGCAAGCTATTTCCGTGTCCTTTTTGGGTCTAATTGCGTGCGTGACGCCGCCCAAATAGGCAACACGATCCACACCATTCTACGCCATTCCACACCATTCTGGGAATCACTGGTGAACCACCATATTAGAGGCAGAGCGCCAGAATTGGAGTGGAGACTGGCAATCCAAGGGAAACCGCAACAGGCCGCAAAATATATTATCCAACGGCCACTACCACTGTGTGCCCTACCCATTAGTCAGCTCTGGCCTGGCCCACTGCGCTCACCCTCACTTAGTCATCCAATGGGGGCCAAAAATAAGGCTAATGGTGATACTTCGCCAGATATGCGAAATTTTGACAGAAGCACAAGTAACGCGTCTCCGCACTTCCCCGACCCTGATCTGAAAGCTCTTCCGGAAATCCCAACTCCATCGCTGCCACTTTGTTGCTGTTCCTGCATACACCGCACATCACCACTCCATCGCTGATCTTATCGCACCCCACGCCGTATATAAGTACTGAATCGCCATTTCCACAACGAGTTGGAAGTATTCGTTTGTGCACCCCAATTCGGCCGCTCTCAACCGTCTTAATAAAAACAGTCTTCTCCAAAATGTACCCCGTGCCCTTGATCGTGTCGTCGCGCAAGTTCACAGAGAACATCGTGCTCTCAGTGACCGGATTCAAGCGTTTTGGCAAGGTCAGTTTCGGCGCCCGCATGGCGATTTTCCACGTGCAAAACGCCATTGTCGTCTGGTCCGCCATTCCTTTCAGCGATGACGTCAACAAGGCGTTGGAGTTACTCACCGGCAAAAAGACAGGCTTCAATGTAACGCACCTTATAGTGCCAGACATGGAGCACACTATGGCCGCCAAATCGTTCAAAACCGAGTTTCCAGATATGAAAATCATCGCAATGGAGGGCGTGGACTTGGGCGAGGGCACTCTGCCCGACTACGTCGTGACGGGCAGGCACGCCAACCAAAAAATCACGTCCAAAACATTGGAGGAAATGGGCGTGCGCGAACCGGAAATCTTGGACAACTTCGAGTTCGTCTATCTCCCCACCCACGGCAACAAGGAGCTCGTGACCTACCACAGAGAGTCCCGGACTGTGTTCGAGGCGGACTTGCTCTTCAATCTCCGCACAGACGAGAAAATGGAGCAGTTCAGCCCGGCCACAGGGTTCCCTGCAAATTACAACCCATTCTGGGGGTGGTCATTTGTGGCGAGATACCTCAATCCAGATAGTGCAATCGGCCGTTTTCTTTTCAGGCAGTTGGTGAAACCACAAAAGGCGGCAGGGGGGCTCCGTGCGATCCACTCGTGGGATTTTGACACTTTAGTGATGTGCCATGGTAATGTACTTGAGGGGAACGGCAAGACTGCGTTCAAAAAGGTATTTTCGGATGTTTTGGAAGAATAATTGCAGGAACGGGGAATATGGAATAGAAAAATGGAAAAAATAGAAAAAATGGGGAAAGGGAGGACTTTTGGATGTTAATGAACGTTTATAACTACTAGCGTGAGCTTGAATGTTCCGTGGGTCATGCACAGAAGCATCGTACCACCAGCCAATTTGGCCAGCAACTCAGAGCGACGATACACATCGCATAGATCCAGCTTTTTTTAACATGTTTGTCAACATTTTATCTTTTTTAATTGTCTCCATTGTCCTCCCGCTGCCTTAATATTACTGCCTTTCATCTCTTCTACACCTGACGCACCCCACACGCAGCCCGCCTAAACCGCGCTCTTATCCGCGGAACTAAGCGTTCTCGGATGTACGCGAAAGTTCCATCTTCGTTTGCTCTTTTACTTTTCTTTCTTTCTTCTCCAAAAAAACTAAAACTCTATCATGGTAAGCATTGAGCAATTGAAGGAGCAAGAGGGCACTACCGAGAGCAACCCAGTGGCCGACAGATTGTATGGCCACCCTGTCTATGAACACTACTCTGGCGTTCATAAGGAGCACCTGGAGCAGAACCCCAAAAGCGCAAACCTTCAAGAAAACATCCTGCCCAGCTTCACGGGTCACGTTCTCAAGGGCGAGGACAGGCTCAACCTCAGAACGCAGTCGCTTTTCGTGATTGACGACAAGTTCCTCTCTGAGTTCAACGATATCGACCAGCTCTTGGCACACCAGAAGAACCACAGCTATACCTTCTTTCACCTAGGCTCTCACCTCTCCGGCCACCCGGACATCGTGCACGGTGGCTTGCTAGCCACGTTGTTGGACGAGGTTAGTTGTCGCCTAGCATTCCAGAACATCAAGTCTAAGAAGGGATTCACCGCGAACTTGAACATCAACTACTACAAGCCATGTAAGACGGGCTCGTATATCATGGTTAAGTGTACGATCTCCAAGAAGTCGGGCCGCAAGTGTTGGGTTCGTGGCGAGATTTTCGACTTGAAATTGGACGATGAGGATTTCGATATCAGAAAGGTAGAGACCAACGAGAACTTGCTCTCTGGCAGTGAGTGCTTGGTGATCGAACCCCGGGACGCGACAGTGTAGTGATTCTTTTCGCCATATGGGGCATTTACAGGAGACTGGGTCAATGCCGTCAAATCACTGCCTGTTTTGCAATGAGTGCGAGCTCAGTTGCTAAATATTATACATCTATAGATTTGATACTACATGTTACGGTGAGAAGGGGATTTGTAGGAAATCGTTCTTTTTGACGAATGTATTTGACTCTTCTCTATGATACTACACTCCATGAAAGACATCCTCTAAGGAAATGATGCTGTGCGAGGGTGTTTCTTCCGAGTTTCGTTGGGTTATGGACAAATCAGATCCCAATATCACCAGCAGTCTCAGATCGACACCTGGTCTCCTCCAGTCCAGTTTCTCCGACGTGTGCAGACAGCTTTTTGCCTGGATTGCCCATTTGTCTACGGCTGGAGCCAAGGCGTATTTTCGCTTACGCCGTCCGTTTCAATCATTTGGCCACACGTGCGACAAAAAGGAGCTTTTGATCCAATTCACCTGGTTTTGGGTAATGGCCTGAATTTCCGTTCTCGTTTCCCTTCTGTTTCCTCTATGACTCCAAGAAAGAAGAGACAGAAGAAACCCCGGTTGTCGTAAACGGAGACTGTAGCAAGAGAATGCATTCTTGTTCTAGTGAAAGACGAGCATCATGTAGCCGTTCTTGCTCTGTCTATATGCCACCAAAGCTTTCAGCCATGGCCACCATACCTTACCGTGTTGGCTTGAGTACCCACAGTACCTCCAAACTCTCAATCTCCATCACCTTCCCAAAATTCACAACGCGTCCGTGCCCCTCGCGTTTTGCTGGCCCACCTCCATTTTGGCACTCTTGGCCCCGAACTGGATCGCCCGCTTGATCTCCTTCGCCGCCATGTCCAAGCCTAGCGTTTCCGCGAGTCTGCGGAGAATGTATTTCCGCTCGAACTTCATTGCCCGTTTCTCTCCTTTCTTTGTCCGCTGCGTGATCCACTCAAAACTCACCTTCATGTTCGAGGGCACTTCTTCGACGACCCACTTCACGAACCCTTCATCCAAATACGGGTACCGCAATTCCTTGCCCCAGCTGGAGATTGCGCGGTCGTCGCGACCGAGATTGCGCTCGTAGATCACGTCGATATCGTGGATCAAAGACTGCGAAAGCTGCTGGTATCTGTCTATAATTTCCTCTTCTTTTGCGTCTTCCGCTAGTCCATGGAAGATGTTTTCGTGTCGCGAATAGCCTCCGAATAGTTCGTCTGCACCCAAGCCCGAAAACAAAACTTTGGCCTGGGATCTGTGCTCCGGTGTTCTTTTCATAAAATGCTCCTTTTCTGCCCTGAACTGGGACCAGGAAACGCCCTCCAAGTCCCTGCTTATTTCAAGTAGTTCACACTTTTGCGCCCTCGTGGCGAAATAGAACGCAATGGCAATGGAGAGGTCCATTTCCGTGGCACATGGGTATATCAAGGACCGCACCCGCTGTCTATGGGCTAGCCACTCCGAATAAGACACGTCGATCTGGACGAGTCTGAAATTTACGCCAGCCCCGTGGAACTTCCGGGCAAGTTCGTACCATGACTGCTCGCTGAGTACCCTGTCTGGCGAGCTGGCCGCAGATAGCCCAGTCCGGGGATTGTCGAAACCCACAGTTAGCAAGTCAATACGACACTTTTGGCCACTTTTCAGGAGATTTTCGCCAATGAGCCCCGCTAGCACCGTGCAGTCTAGACCCCCGCTGAACAAAATGCCTATGCTGGCATCCATTGGGTGGGGGTGCAATGGGTGGATAGTGTTCTGTCTTTTCGCGCATGATTCCAGTAACTTCTGGTGCAAGGTAGTTAAAACGGACGTGTGTTTCGGAAAATCACGTGATAGTGCTGGCAGCGGCTGTGGATGGCTGTTCAATTCGTGTGTATGCATAGCGTACGTTGAGAGATCGGCCATGTATATGAGATTGCCCTTGCACTCTAGAGCATTTGTAGCAGTACCCGGCCCAACTGATGAGATCGCTAGACTTTCGCCCGTGAGCTCGTATAGAAGCGAGCGCTTGCCCACGGCGTCCTTGCCAAAATAGGCCATGTGTTCGGTGGTGTCGATAAGGACATATGCAAACTCACCCTCCAAACGTTGTACGACTGTGGCCACGGCATTCTTTCTGTTTTTACACACAGGTAGCTCTCGCGAGAGCTGCTCCATGATAAAACTGGTGTCATTTCCATGTAAGCATTCGTCGTTGTAGAGCTCCCCATTAAACTGCAAGATCCACCCGGTTTCCATATATGGCTGCTTTGTGAACGGCTGTCTCAATGAGAGGACGGACGAAAGGAGCTGGAAATGGTTTTCTGCGATTTCAAACTCGCTATACTGTGCGTAGTCGGGTCCTCTGGCCAAAACAGCCCGCATTGCATCCTCGGGGCCATTCTGGGTACCGGCTACTAGCTCTGGTTTTTCCACCTTGCCTGCATCGAGTAAGTTGGCCATCTCTGCTTGTACAGTTTCGAGTTTTTCTCGGTTTTCGGGCTTGTGCTGCCCGTTTTTGTACATGTTGAGTTGTTCCTGTAACTCTCGGAGCCGGCCAACGCTGGCCAACTTATGCTTGTGGTCTTCTGATAGAACGGTGTCGCGAGCCAAGTCTTCAGCGATGAGCAGTGTGATTTCGTCCGCGGAAAACTCCACAGATGCAAAGTTTAGAGACGAAAAGGGGCATTTTCTGTTTTCAAGAGATCTGGGTATCCATTCGGGTGTTTCTTCCCGCCTTCGGCCCACAAAAAACGAGATTCCACACATGGTATTGCGGACTGGATTGGGCTACCTGAAGGCTCGCACTAGGCTGGCCCCGGACTTAACGCTAGGCCCCGGACTTAAAACACCTCAACACCAGTGCGATCTCTGCCTGCTTTGTATAACAACGGTTTCTTCCGCTTCCCAGATACTTTTGTCACGATTTTGACAGAGTTGAGACTACTGGACCTTACGTGTCTGAGCCAATTTCAACCAAATAGTTGAGAATTTCTTCTCCTTGAGTGCTCTCTGCGGATATCTATAGCCATAAATCCAATGCTTCGAAGACCAGCCACAACCATCAGATTGACCCCAGAGGATATCTTGGAATACGACGATTCCGTCGCCATGAAGCAGCAGTCGTCTTTTTCACATGTGGACCAGACCCAGGAGCAGGACAAGCTGCACCCGATCATTTTCAAGGAACCTCTTCTCACTCGAAACGAGCGTATGGGGATCCCCGACAGTAAGTAACGTCCAGAGATGCTACGGTCTTGGGAGTCACTTTATAGATCCAAAATGGCAGAAGTCCATATCTTCGACTGATGCCCACCTTGTTGTCGTGGTGCTGCCGCACATCCTATAGCTGGTCATCTATTGACTATCAATATACATACCAGGGACCGGTTCCCTGGCTCGATTTTCGTTGTGTCCCTTTTTTCTCTATTTTTTGTTAAGCGATTCCCTCTGCATCCACAGGCTTTTGCTTTCCATGACCTTCTGCTCCGCAGGGGGGACGCGGTTCTTTGTAATGTCGTGCTGCACTTGCACGTAAATGGGTCCTTTTTTCAAGGCCTGTTTTCTCATTTCCTTGAGGTTGCGGAGTTTTTCTAGCTTGGCCTTTTTCCGCATCGCCGCGTCCTCCTTCTCGAAGTCCTCCGTACGCAAATGCTTTCCTCCTGTACTGTGTACTTCTTCTTCGTCGGATTCAAGTGCTTCTTCCGGCAAGAGATCGGGTAGTTCGTCGGCGGTGACCAACTCTTTAATTTTGTCGCGCTTGGCCTCCTGCTGCTGCTTGAAGTGCAAATCTCTCTGTTTTCTCTTCTCTCTTTCTTGTTTGCGCAACTCTTGTTCTAGCTTTTCCTGCTGCTTCATTTTCAGCAACGCCGCAGACTTCAGCCGCGAGACCGATTCCTCTTCCGGGGCCTCGTCTGAATCGTCCTCCAGCTCTTCAGAAATCTCGATCTTATTCTCTGACTCGTCTTTCCTCACAGCTACTACCTCGGGCGTCAGGGGAAGTTCTCCATCATCCAGGAACTTAATTTTCTTGGCAGTTGTGCCGATCGCACGGCCCGATCTGGTTAAAGGCATCTTTTTTTAATTTATTTCAAAAAAAATCGTGCCAATTGCAGTGTTTTCTGTAGACTGAAGATATTGGATAATCCGCATCTTGGGCTGGTGAAGGCATCGCGCATTTTGCGCTGCGAGTATTGCAGGCGTGCGAGGCTCATAATCATCAGCAGTCTAGAACTTGTGACGTAACCCCGTAGGTTTTCCATTTTCGCTTGAACGGGTCATTCTGCAAGCTTTTGACAAAGCCCCGTTTTTGGAGGAGCTGGAGCGTCTCGGGCTTGAAGTGCATGCCGTCCAAGGTGAGTGTTTCTAGGGTCACGTGACCGGCGCCGTTGCTGCGGAATAGGTTCATGAGCCCAATTCCGTCCACCAGGTGGCAGAAGGAAAGATCCAAATTTCTGAGTCTGATTCGTGCTTTTCCACCGCCGTAGAGTTTTTCTGCATCTTCCCGGAGTAGTCGCAACGACATATTATCTAGGTTGAGTTCCGGCACAAAGAGCGTGTGAATTCTGGGGACGAGCTCGAAAAGCTGCGAAAACTGCAACACAGTATTGCGAGAAGCTAGGCTATCATTTTTGAACTGGATGTAGCTGGATTGGCCAATGTTGATAGACGTCAAACTGCCATTTTGGTTAATGATCGTTAGCAATTTCAAGAACCCTGTTCCCGAAAGGGAAGTCCCGTAAATGTCAAGGTGTTCTAGCGCACTAATACTCCCGCAATCATCGGATCCCACCTCGTCTATATTGTAGCTACCGTCCTGGTGGTTTTCCCGCAAGGTGAGCTTTTTGAGTTTGAAGTCTGGAGAGCACAGCGCTAGCAATAGAAGAAACTTCTTGAGCGAGAGTTCATGGTTGTTCTCCAAGTATATATCCGATAACGAGGAGGCATTTCTCATGAACTGCTGGAACTCCACGGCGTGGCCACTGAAATCGTAGTCTGTGATTTTCAACTCCGTTAAAACTGGAAGAGACATACTCAAAAAAGGTGGCTTTGGGTCAAACGTCTTCTCACCAGGCTGCACAGTCTGGCGTTCGCGTTTGAGTGACGGATTGTTCACTAGCAGTAGTTTTTTGAGTGTCGCTTGTTGATGGGTTGCTTTTGCGGAAGCCACCAACTGGTGGTACTTTTCTGAAAAAGAGGGCACCATTGGCAAATTGGCACGTCTGTGCACGGCATCCACAGATAAGATTTCCAACGACTCGAGACTGGGAAAAACCTCGAAAAGTATGTTCTCGTTGTATAGTGACGAGCTTACGCCTAGGCGGAGGTGTTTCACCGACGCAAGACCCGTATAATCCCAACTGCACTTTTCCAACTTGTGCATAAAAAGCTCTAAAGATAGGGATTTGTCGATTAGATGTAGCCGGTGTAGTTTCAAGGATTTATCGGAAATAACACTCTCGAGAATCCTGCCCAAGTTCTGCACATTGAGCGTTGACCACACACTAAGGAAATGTATGGATTGCAGAAACAGGTGGCGCAGGGCTCTTTTCATCAACTTCAAGCCCTGGAAATACTCCGGAGCAGTAACACGATGCTTTAATGTAAAGCAGTTTTGGTACAAGCTCGGTAGTCTGGTGAGTGTTTCGTACCACGATTTGCACACCTGGAGGGCCTTCAAGAGCTCACGAAAGGGAAGATGTGAAAACACGCACTCGATGACTTCGTCGGGAAAAACGCCAAAAAAGTCCCTGCTGGACTTCTGCCGCTTTTGCGGCACCGCAGGTTCAGTTTTCACGCGTTTTAGAGGTAGCATTTTGTCTAGCTGTCCCTGTAGACCACGTGATAGATTGGGGACAACGTCACGGGTTTTTTCCGCTGCTGCTTTAGCCTTAGGTGCCGAGTCAGACTCACTCTTTGTGCCCCTTTCCTGCTTTAGTGCACGATTTAGATCTCTATACAGTTGCTGGAGTTGCAGCCAAAGTCTCTCAGGAACAGAAATACCACTTTTCGCCACCGCCCGCTGGATCAAAAACACACCCTGCTGGTACGTCTTATACGCAGCGACCTTGTCGTTATCCATCATGAGGAGCTTTCCGAGCCGCAAATAACCCTTACAATTGACCGGATCGAGGTCGATGATTTTTCGTGCATCCTGGCGGGCCAAGCCGCGGGAATTCAGTTTCTCGTACGTGGCGGCACGCTGGTCTAGAATAGTACAGAGTTTCGGATGCACTAGTTTTCCATATACTGGTGCATCGCTGAGTTGATAGTGCCTCCTAGTTTTGATCACGCGAGCGTCACTGAGAGCAGACAAGTTCAGCACAAGCCCCGAGTAAATCGAGGCACACTGCGTGTAATTCTGGGCCTTGAAGTGGAGCACGGCCAAGCGGATTTTGTCGGCGAGAATCTCCTCCTCCAACTCCATGAACGTGGGTTGCTGGTTTATCTATGGGCTCTTGTGTGCTATTAGTGTAGTGATTAGTCGGCCTGGTGCGCGACCGATGCAGACGCGTGATGGAGAATATTGGAACTATATCGGGAGATAATATGAGCCGATTTTGGGAAATTGGAAGGGAAATGAAAACGTTAGAAAAATAGGCTAAGAAAATGAGGTGCTACGTCTAAGTTGGGGAATATGGTGGATTCCAACATGTAGTGGAATGGTGCCATTCTGACATTAGGCTGCGTCGCGTCTTACTGTTGTAGATTTAAGAAGGAAAGTAATTAGGTACATGTTTTGAAATAAATCTTAGATCGAGGTACTGGAAATACGTTTTTAATCCAAGGCTTTTAATCTTTTTGTTTTTTATTAATAACCCCTGGTATATGATTAATATTGATAAGCGTTGATAATTTTTGCAAACGTGGCAACTCCTGATTACGGATTTTTTTTCCAGGAAAAGCTCAAAAACACCTTGGGGAATCATTAAAACCAATCAAAAGCTGAAAATATCATGTTTTTCTACTCATAAACATCTTTAAATACCTGACACTTTTTTCTCTAATACTTATTCAGGCAGATCTACTGCACCCCAGATCGCACTCCATGTTCGCGCACCAACAATATGCGAGATCGCCAAGCAACATTATTCCTCCGGCACCATTGAGAGCCAGCTCTCCATAATAAATGTCCGCTTTTCTACTGCTCGTGACTCTAAATGCCATTATGGCAGTCACAACTTTCGCAGCGGGCATTGCCTCCATCAAAGTCGGCATTGCCCTGAGCCACATGTCCAAGGTCTCCGCACTTAGTACTGGCATTTTGATAGGCACTGCCTTGGGGGTCATTCTTCCTGAGGGCGTACATATGCTTTCCACGGCACTGCTGACTCTATCGCACCTCGAGACATTAGGACTACCGCCATCGTTCATCGTCGGGGCCTCGGTTTTGCTGGGATTCATTGTGCTCTTCGTGTTGGAGCATATATTAAGCTCGCGTGACGCGTCAATCCCATCAGCTATATCTGAGCTGCGCCACCTGCGATTTTTATGGACCATTTCCTTTTCGATTCTTCAGTCGGCACTCACGTTAGGACTCATTGTGCACTCTTTTGTTGACGGAATAGCACTAGGTGCGTCGTTTTTAAATGAAAACGAGGCCATCCAATTCATATTCTTCTTCATGATAGTGATACACAAGGTCCCCACGGCCTTCAGTCTCACGGTCGTCTTGCTCAGGGAAGGTGTATCTCTGAGCATGTGCAAGTATCACCTTCTCGCATTTGCATTGTCGACTCCACTCTCATCCATATTCACGTACCTTTTGGTTCTCCTTTTCAGCTTGAGAAGCCCTTTCGTGTTGGGTGTCATGTTACTATTCAGTGCAGGAACGTTTTTGTTCAGTGTGCTACATGTCATGAAGGAGAACTCTGATCCGGTTGGACCCGCTATTGCTTCCGTTCAACTGTCACCTTTTGAGTCTCAAAGTTCCATTGAGTCATCAGACATTGACGTGTTTTTTACCGTTTGCGGGATGCTCGTGCCGCTTTTTTTCTCGCTCACGGGAGCAGACTAGCTCACCACATTCTCAAGCGAAGTAGCCAATGCCAGGGCCATTACCTTTGCATAGTTATTATCTATACTTTAGCCCCATCGGGTGAACCAGAACTTACATCGTTGTTAGTCGCACCCGCTGATTTCAGGTCAGGAATAGTGCCATCTGAGTCCGGATCACTGCTGTAGGGCGTATCATGGAGTTCAGTCCTGTTTCGCCCCGTGTCCTTGGATTCTTGACCGAACCCCACTTTTTGGTATCTTGAGCTGAAGTAATGAGACTCGCTTTCAAGGCGACTCTTGCTATATTGTCGCCGTAAATCAGGAGAATGGAGGCTCTTGAATGTTTTCTCGTTTTCCATGTAATATCCTCGTAAATCCTGCGAAGAATTATTCTTTGAGTTGTGCAGTGAACTAGTCGCCGCTCTAAGAGGCTCCTTCAAAAAGTTGAGCCCAATGGCCGAATTGCTGGTGGAACTGGCTTTCAGTAGTTTTGGCAAGTTCGCCTTTTCTTTTTGAAGTTCTGATGAGAGGCCTGACTCTAGCTTTATTTCCGGATCCAGTGCCTTGATCAAAAAGTTCCCGTAATCTAGAGAGCTGTGTATAGACCTTTCATGTTTGGGACTAGTGCGAAAGTTGAAAGGATTCGACATTTCATAGCTCATGGAAGAATCAATGAGCATGTTTCCCGAGCTTAAGGCTTTTCTGGTTTTATCTGCCCCCACGTGTCGCTCCGGAGAGGCTCTCTCATAATACCGAGTATTCATTCCCGCAATGTTAGCGTCACTTTTGTGAGAAAGCAAGCCACTGCTAGTAGGTTTACAAGGCGTTGACGAAGCAGAGTCCAAATACTTCTTTTTCGTTTTATTCGCATCCAGATCTCTTGGCAAGCCCTCTCTTTTGTCAATACCTGAAAATCCCGTGGAATTATGGCGACGAATCTGTGGATTTCTCCGCCGAGTGTTTGCCGGAGATGCCTCTATCGTGGCTAGCTCTTTCGAATTTCCAAGATTCATCACAGGAGTGCTGATGAGATACGCATTAGAGCTGAGACCTCGGCTAAGCAGTGTCAGCTTGCTAGAAGGCTCACTATAAGTGAGTCTATTGTTTGAATTTGCGATGATGCGCCCTCTCAAAACAGAGATTTCCTTGTCAAGCGCAAATTCAACTCCACAGTGATTGTTGATCACAGTGATTTTTGGCCAGGCCGCCCTCGCCCCTTTCAAGATAAAATCTAGAATAAATTTGGGAGTCGGGTTGGTGAAAAGGAGAAAGAAGTCTGCGACATCCAAATCTGGGAGGATGGTTATGTCCCCGGAGTATCTTTGAGTCAAAATTGAGATCATCTTTGAGGTTATGTTCTTCTGGATATTGAGTTCATGCAAAATCTGTAGGTAGTGGATTACCTCATTCAGTAGAAAGTCGTAACAGCCGTTCATGACATTTCGAACACTATTGGTGAACTCTGAGTCGGTTTTGCCGCCGACATTTCCAACGGAAACCTTCAAGACGGGCGACACATGAGGGTTGACTTGCACCGCGATGATGTGGTCTACGTTGAACATCTCTGAGAGCCTTGTGATTGGAAGATCACCGTCTACAGAACCGTCAACATACTTCAGAGACTGGTCATTGTTCCATTCGCGAATGGTGTTTGTACCTGGGCTTTTCTCATATATCGAGTTGGAAGCAAAGATGCCAGGTAAAGAGCATGACGCGCAAACGGCAGACCAAATGAGACAATGAGGGGCAGTCAAATAGTTGAGTAACCTTGTTTGTTCGTGAGTGGACGCTGGAGATACAGTGATGTTAAGGATCTTCCCTGTGCGATTGTATGCTTCCCTGAATGTCAAGTCGCCAACAAAGCTGTACACCGTGTCCCGCACGTTGCCAATGTCGAAAACCGTCCCGTATTTGAGGAAATGGCTGATACTCTCGAGGAGGCTCTTGAGTTTCCCGTCGGAGTTGCTCAGCAAAGATGTGCCGAAAAATTTGAACTCTCTGTCGAGAATCGACTCAAGAAGCTGCGAGGTTTCCTCGTTTGTGTGCGTGCAGAGAATGCTAGCAATGACAGAGCCAGCAGAAGAGCCACTGATCACGCGGGGGAGAAGGTTGTTTTCAAGGAGCGGAATCAACACACCAATGTGCGAGATTCCAAAGGTGGAGCCGCCGGATAAAAGAAGCGCGGTCCGCCCGATGTTCTTCCGCGTTTGTATAAGCATACCAAGGAGGTAACGGTCGTCCAATTTCACGTCCTCGTCGTGGACCAAATAAACAAGCGCCTTCTGGCATTCCTCGATGTACTCTTCGATGAGTTTCTTGGTGCCCACGTGCGAGTGGCGATAGAGGCTCAAACTCCCCATGTTCGCAAAATTACGGAACCACTTTGTCCTCACCAAATACAAGAGGAGCTTGTAGTCTTTGTTGAGTCGCGCCTGCTTCAACTCCGTCATTTGTTGGTGCACCAGGTTATAGTCATAATCGGGCAGTTCCGGAGTGGATTTCCACACGTTGCTTCCGGTGAGCTCGTCCAACTGTGCGGATATTTCGTACCAGTTTTTGTACGTGACGGCGCTTTTCTGCTCCAACAAAAGCCGGTTGATGAGCTCCGCTCTCTGGTCCACAGAAGGAACAATACTGCGCATCAAGGGTAGCACACGGAGCGTGTTCAAGACCTTGGTTTTAGCGCTGGCATTGTACTGAAGCAGTGAAGGCCTGAGGCTCGGGTTTTGCAGGAAAATGCTCTCGAGGATATCCGTTTGGGGCTGCGAGACCAACGCCGACATTTTTTGGGGAAATAGTAGGGAAAAAGCTGGAATAGGAGAAAAAAATGGGCTTTTTGCAGGTTGTGGCGCTGGGCAACAGAGGGTATTGGTCACGCTTGGATGCGAACAGGGACCACGGCGGGGGTAAAAACTTCAAGATGTTTCGAGATATTCTTCGAGCTATTTGGTTTGGTCGAATTTCGTTTTTGTGTAACTCTTGTGAATTTTTTTTGACACGATTTTGCTGGGGCTTCGGTGCTTTAACGAAGGTGGTTTTTTCTTGGCTGATGGGATACAGAGGAGTCTGGGGAAATCATGTGCTTGTGAATTGTAGTAGGCGCGACACGAAGCTGGGGCAAGGCCGGGGCACGAACAGACAAGCTAAAGGGCAGGGAAAAGTCTGGCTAAACCGCATAAATGTATTTTTTTCTGGCTATTCCGTGTTGGTCGCTGTGACTTGCGAGCTAATTCACCGGAACCTGATTTGGTTAGTACGGGCTTTTGATGATTATGAAGATTAGAGGTCTGCGCTCGTGCTTCGGCCCAGTACCTCGGTAAATAAGGGTGCAGTATTGAAAGGCGGGACCAGCACTAACAGTCAATACGCAAGCTTGGAAAGAAAAAAAGACTTCTACCGACAATTGGAGCAGATCTGGAAACGGCAACTTGCCGGCGAGGAATGTGGGTTTGCAGCCTATTTCGGGGCCCTTTCGGAGCCCTGGCCCCGTTCGACCTGTGCGACTGACTGAGGCTACTCTATCTGGTCCAGTATTGATCTTCACACCCCAGAACACCGAAAACAGAAAAAAGATCCAAAGACGAATCAAGCAAAATATCGAAAATGATCTCGTATCCGGAGAGTGAAAAAAACATCCAAGAGATTGCATCTAAATGTATCCTCATACTAATACGATCTGCCAGGCGCGGTGCCATCTAGGTGCGACTTTTTGCGCGAAGACCTACATCAGCCTACGCTCCATAATACCGATCTTTGGTGACACGCCACATGCACTTATATTAGCCGGTTGCTTTGCGTTTGTCTCCACCGACCGTCCCACATCGCCCGCAACGTTGATTTCGTCTCCGTGCCTTTTCCTGCAGAGAACCGTCTCGCTAGCCCCACTCTGCCTGGTCCGCTTTGCCCTGAGAAAATCTGTGCTGGTGTCTAGCGCTTCCAAAAACACACACAAGAAGAAGCAGTTCGTCACGGGCTCGGCCAAAGTTGCTCCCCGGTTTTTCGACTCGCTTGCGCATCACTCTGACTATTTCCGATTGTTCGACGACCGGCAAAAAACGTTTTCTACCATGTTCACCGTGACCACAGTATGCCACCGCACGAGTGAATCGAAGCACCCGTTGCTCATGCTCACAAACAGGCAAGGCAGCCGGTTTTTCTTCGGCAAAGTTCCGGAGGGTGTCCAGCGAGTGCTTAACGAAAACGGGTTTCGAGTAGGACGTCTCAAAAGCATCTTTTTGACGGGTATAATCTCCAGCTGGTCGGACATTGGCGGTCTTCCGGGGCTTTTCTTGACCATCAGCGACGCCACCAGCCGAGGAATCGACATCTTCACCAACTCCAGCAAAACGCTAACCTATGTGGTGGCCACTTGGCGGTACTTCGTGTTCCGAAAGGGTATCGAATTGAATGTTTTGGACACCGACGATCAACACTTCATCGGCGACCCCAGCACTGCGTTTATTCCCATCAAAATCTCCAGCGAAAAGCCCGCACAAACAATCTGCCCATCCATTTCCTCAACGCTATTCGCACAGCTAAAGAATTTGACGTCATTCATGTTTCCCATCGATGCCCTGAAAGCAAACAGCGCCGACCCAGAGTCGTACAACTTTGATCCCACCGAGGCCGAAATTCTGACCCACGTTGAGCTCCCGAACCCTGCAGAATTTGTCGACGTTTCCACGCAAAAGTCGCTCAGTTTTATTGTGCGTTTTTTACCCGTACGGGGCAGGTTCGACCCAGTGAAGGCAAAGGCATTGGGCGTCAAGCCTGGATATGACTTCAAGAAATTAACCGACGGTGAAACCGTGATGAACGACAAGGGTGAACCTGTATATTCGCACCAGGTCATGGACGAGGCTAAAAGCTTTCCGAAGATACTCATTCTCGACATCCCCAACAGTGACTATCTCAAAAACACCATTGAAAACGATATCTGGTTTTCCAAATCCGAGACTAATGGGCCAGAGGATCTCGGGCTCGTCTACCATTTCTTGGGTGACGACATTGACTTTCAGCTGCCGCAGTACGTGGATTTTATTCTGAAGTTTCCCTCGGATTGTAAGCATGTTATAAGCCACACCAGCATTGCTGATGATACACTCGTTTTCCGCACCTATGCCATTCACATGCTCAAACTCAAATGCATCATGAACGATAGTTTCAACTTGCCATACTTTGAACAGCACAAGCCGTTGAGTCACTTTTCCAAATTGAGGTCTCTCCAACAGTTCACAATCGAGCCTTCAGGAGTGACCTTAGATGAGAGCAACATCGTCGACGAAACCTGGTCCTCCTTGTACGACAAGGAAATCAATGTTCCGGAAAATAAGGAAGAAATATTGAGTCGCAACATTCTCCCGCTTGGCCCAATCAGAGATGCTACGTCTTTGAGAGACCACGTTCAGATTGTGACACTAGGCACTGGCTCTGCTCTCCCCTCGATTCACAGAAATGTTCTTTCTAACTTGGTAAGGATACCGTATGTAGATGAGAAGACCAACGAAGTGAAGTTCAATTCTATTCTCCTTGATGGCGGTGAAAACACCCTTGGTTCGTTGATGCGGAACTATGGACACAATGACAAAGAACAGTTGAAACAAATTTTTGACGAGTTATCCCTCATTTTCTTGAGCCACTTGCACGCAGACCACCATTTGGGTATCGTGTCTGTGATAACCGCGTGGCTCGAGCACAACAAACACAATTCTCGAAAACTCCATCTCATTATTCCCTGGCAATTCCATAATTTCGTAACTGAGTGGTTCAAACTCGAGCAGCGCACGACTGAGCACAATCTCGACCGAATTGTTTACATGAGCTGCGAACAGTTCATACGCCATCCTCGCTCGGAGCTCAAACAGTTGAAGATCAATGAGTTTGAGGAGAACTACAACAAGGGTAAGTTTACGGAAAACATACCTAAAGTCGAATTCACGCCATTAGCAGATGACTCGAGGCAGGACATCTACAAGGATTTGAAGATTCAGCTGATCCAGACCACCCGTGCCATACACTGTTACTGGGCTTATTCGGTGAGCATGACGTTTGAATTGGATCGCAAAGAGACATTCAAAGTCTCGTTTTCGGGAGATACCAGACCCAACCCCAAATTTGTAGATATTGGGCAGGATAGTGATTTGCTTATTCACGAGGCTTCTTTGGACAACGAACTTATAGAAGAGGCCATCGCCAAGAAACATACCACAATTGTTGAGGCAATCAAGGTGGCAGAGTTGATGAACTGTCCCAAAGTGATCTTGACCCATTTCAGTGCTCGTTTCTCCGAGAAACACAGCTTTATTGAGACCGCCGAACAGTACGAAGAAGCGTCTCAGAAAATGAAGGAATACCTTGGAAGTGCCGCCAATAACATATTCGAATTATACCACAACCCACGGCATGCATTTGGCGACATGGAAATCTGTTATGCCAACGATCTCATGACCATACGATACAAGGACATCAATGTTCAAAAAAGGCATTTTGCCGCGATCAACGAGCTCTCCACTGCTGAAGATAGCGAGAAGCAGCGACTCAAGGAGGAAAAGGAATTACTCAAGCAGTCGGAGAAAAGGGAGGCGAAACGGACAAAGAGGTTGGCAATGAGCCGCAAGCGGAAGCACCCCTCAGAGCCAGAATCTGGCCCAAAGTAAATGGGGCCCATACTCCGTCATCTGTATATACAACATAAAACCATACGCCGCAAGGCGCTTATTTACACAGGGTCTTTCTCACAGGTAGTCCAAAATGTATATGATAATCTGTGGTAATCTATGATTAACGATGATATTCTATAATAATATATGCTATTCTATGATAATCTATGAGCATTCCATAAGGAAACCAGTACTCTTAAGAAATTCTACTACTCGCTTCCCCAGAAATTGTCCTGGAAGTTCGCGCACGTGACCACATCTGAAGACCGAGACCATACATAGAGCAGTCTTTCAACTAGCTCTTTCGTGTACCCAGAGCATTCATTTTTTTACGTGATCTCCATTTTTGGAAAAGGAGCTCGTAGATTTCCTGTGGATGGCGTACCCGGTGATTCTTCTTTGCTCGTGGATCCTAGAGGCCTTACTAGAAAACATAGAAGTCCGTTCGGCTTATGTTAGCGATGTCTTGAAGAAGCGTTTTTTGCAGTATCGTGGCCCCGGTGCCTGTAACATTAAATACACCCCGCTCGTGCGTATTTTCAAGTTCACACATGCCACGGCCAATGGAGAATTGGTGGCTGTGGTGAACGACTCCACGCATAAAATAGTGGTGCTTTTCACAAGGCAAGCCGTTCGGAAATTCGAGGTGAAATACGGCCAGCGGATCACGTATAAATCGGAGCACTCGTTGGTGATTCTCCAGCGGGCCGACTTGAGGTTCGTGAGCCTCCAGAACCACAAACACTTCACCAGTACATTGAGAGAGCTTTGTCCGTCAGATATGAAGGGAAACTCGGTGCTATTTCTCGAGGTTGCTGAGGTTGAGTTTTTCCTGCGTGACCAGCACACTGTGTCCATGAGCTACGAGCAGAAGCTCAGATTCGTGTACATTGAGCCCGAGTACCAGAGGAGATTTATGGTCGGAAAAGGACAGAAACAATTGCCCTGCGAGGGTGTCAAGGAACACCTGGATGGTTATCATGACATGGAGGCCGACGAAATGGTGTCTGAAGCTGAAGAAAGCTTTGAGGACACATAGGACCAGATCTCTTCTGGCTTATACGTTTGCCGAAAACGCATTTTTGCGAAATCTCGCATAATTTACCAGTGTACTCTGTTGGACCACCAAAAACGACCAAACCACAAACGGGCACAAAGCCGGAAATCGACTACTCCAACCGTCCTTTAAAAATAACATCTCAAGTATACTAACACTTGTTTTAGTATCGTTGCACGCATTTGCACCCAACTGTCTCGGCCACAGAACATGCCCAATATCCCAGGGCCATGTCTAAACAACAGCATACCCGCCAAAACAGAAAACCGTCTATTTCCGACGGCCTCGACCAAGTGGCCGATCTCGCATCTGCTGTAGCAACGTCTGTGCACGGGAGTTCGCCAGATTTCGAGCCCCACGAGGCACCTCTCAAAACCCATGCCAATATTCCCAACTTTTCCAACTTTGTCAACTATGCCACGTATCCCAGCAATGCCGCCGTGGTGCCAATGGCCAAATTGGGCCACCAAAAAAGCTCCCTTCCTAATACTTTAACTAAGGATAAGGGCTATAGACAGGGTAGCCTTTTGGGATTTGCCGAGCTTGAAAACGCACTTTCGACGCGTAGATTGCGGTTTTCGGAAAACAGCCCGCTTTTGCCGTTGCACCTCCGGCCAAACCCGGAACGGACCGAAGCCGGGCCCGGCAGTAGTCGCCTAGCACGTCTTGCTGCAGGTCTGGCGATCCTCGTGAGTGTGTTTTTCCTTTTCGGGCTATGGCTCAGTGAGGAGATTGTCCTTGCGTGGAGCAAAGTGGACTAGTATGCGAACGGGAAGAAAGGAGAAGTAGCTCACAAACTGCGCTTTTTAAGAAGGCCCAGACCTTATTGGTCAGCGAAGATCGTTGTTTAGTGGGTCAGCGGCTGTTAGTTAGCCGAGATTCGGGTAGCAAATCGACTCTGCGCTATGCCTTGGCTGCGAGTGCCATACAAACATGCCACCAGTCGCCAGCCTGATACAAAATCCATATTTTCTCCTCATTTCTCGGCTTCCAAAGACCTCTTACGCATCTTATGCTACCTCTTTTCGCGTACTCGGTCACCGTATGTGTTTACTTACATCATACTGTCTACATGCCTTCTGGTACCCGTAACTACCCTCTGCTACATTGTGGCTCCTTCTGAGACCCGTTGCAAACTTTCTGTTACCAATTTTTCACACTGCACTGCCTCAATTAGGGATGGATATGCTAAATTGGTATGGCAATATATGCTGGTATTGATCAGTTCAATATGAAGATCTTCGACGATTCTCTCTGTAAAATTGACTGAAGCAGTAACAGTCAAGTCAGCCCTTGATCACATGTGCTTCTACTGTGCCGTTCAGCTACTCTTGCCATGTTGCACATAGTACGTGGAAGACATTTTGAATGAACGAGATCGTCCAATATTGATCCGCTCCGTGCGTGTTTGAAAGATTAGTAACGACTGTGAGAATGTTTAAGTTTTCGAGCTGCTGAAACAAATCTGGAGGTAAAAATCGCCTTTCCCCCATTCTACTCACCAACTTCTACCATTCCCCTTCTACTCGGATAGTAAGTGGCCATTCTGAGTGACCAAGGCAGTGGAATCGTATTGATAAGTTTGATAACTGGCTCAAAGAAACCCTTACTGAAAAGGCTAATACAAACTACAACGACCTTGCTCTTATATCCTTTCCCCGTTCTGTATACATCCTCATTCTGTTCTCCTCCTTCTGTCTACTATCACTTCGTATCAACCGTCACGTTCGTCCAACCGTTTCTCCTTTTTCTGTACACTCTGCTGTTTCGGATAGTAGACGAAAGCCAGTTTGAAAGCAACGCTATGTGATCTACTTTGGTAAACATAAGAGTTCATGTGTTTACTATCGGGTTCGTTTACTAACTTTTGGTTTCCATACTATCCCACCTTTCTGCGCCTTGTGCTCTCTGTTTTACAATCTACTCATCTCCTTCATTATCTCAAATACTATGTAGAGAACATATCGATAACGAACGACAGTTTTGTTGCTGGTCGATTAGGGACCTAGTTGATAGAATGGCAGCTCTTAAAGTGATTATTTTCCATCATGCACGAACTAAACTAAAAAGATTAGATCCATATTCTTGTACTCTCACCCCCTTTTGCTTCCTAAGCCAGTAGATACAAGGCTGGTCGGAGAGCTACCCAATAAGGTAACATTGTCAACGAATTGAGTATGAATCTACTTGACCGAATGCCATATGGTTGTATTCCATCACTCATGAACTATACGTACCTGAACAAATCCACCCCTACTACTTTTTCCACCTTCTGCTACTACAGATAGTCACAAGACATTGAACCTCATTGAATGATAGCTAACGTCATTGTATTCAATCGTTCACGAATTTTATAACATTCGATCACGGATTCTTCTACCATTCACCCCCAGCCTGGTCCCCCTCCTACTTCCCCTTCTCGCTCTACAACCCTTTTTCCTTCTACCCACTCTCTATTCCTATATACAGCGCCTACGCCCGGCGGTCCTTCACCTTCATCTTGTTCACGTGCTTGAACTTCCGCGTCCGGGCGAACTTCTTGAGGCCCCACATCGACTGCGACACCTTGTTCGACTTGGACTTGCCTCGGCCTCCTCCGTGCGGATGGTCGTGTGCGTTCATCGCCACACCTCTAACCTTGGGTCTAAACCCTCTGTGTCTACTGCGTCCAGCTTTACCCCACGAAATTACCGAGTGCTCCCTGTTGGACACCGTGCCCAAAGTGGCGTGGCAGTCCTCGTGCACGTAGCGGTGCTCGCCTGAACTCAAGCGCACCACCACCCGCTTTTTTTCTGGAGCCTTGGACAACAACCTGCCAAAAGTTCCTGCTGCTCTCACGAGCTGGCCGCGCCCGTTCTGCAGCAATCCGATATTGTGGATGATCGACCCCACGGGCAACATCTTCAACGGCATGCAGTTCCCGCGCTGCATCACACGCGAGTTCAACAAAGCTTCGTCTACTTCGCCGTTATTGGACGTCTTCATCTCGTTCAAAAAGTCCGCTGGGATACCCTGGCGGAAGGACTCCACCACGTCTCCTTCACGCAAGCCGGCGGCCGCCAAAATGTAGCTCAAGTCCCCGGTCTCGTGGTGCTTCACTAGCGCAATGTGTCCCGATCTGTTGGGGTCGTATTCGATGCGCAAAACCGTCTGCTTGCCCGCCGCGAGCCGGTGCGAGTCCACCAAGCGCACTCTCCTTTTGTGTCCGCCTCCACGGCCCCGCACCGTGATTTTGCCGGTGTTGTTGCGGCCCGCAGTCTGTTTCTTAACTACGGTCAACTCCTTGATGGGCGAGCCTTTGTGGAGGTGGTCGTGGATCGGTTTGCGGAAGTTCAGCGACCCGGGCTGGTTCTCGCCGTTGGCGTAGATCTTCATTTTGAACTGGCTGGCGGCTAGTTTGCGCTGCCTTTTGTACGTTTCGTCTTTTTTCTCCATATCCGTCAAGCCCGATGTGGAGGCATTGGGTGTCGCCAGAACGGGAGTGTTTGCCACAGTACTCTGGAACCGCAAGAACCGCGCGGCCGAGGCCCACGGGCGCTTACTCAAGGCGAACATAGTATGGGTGTCGTAGTACTTACTGGTGGTTCTGAAGAATTTTCGCGTATGGCCTGGTGCACGGGTGTGGCGGGGTGGGAGTAGAGGGTAGAGGAGGTAGAGGAAAGGAACGGGGTGGTGTAGGTTATTGAAAGAATTTCGGGAAAACTGGAAAACGGCAGTTGGCAGAAAAAAAAATTGTTTGATTTTTGGAGTGGGGAGGTGGGTGGAGGTGGAGATTTTCGTCTGGTAGATCGGTACTACAGGCTGGGTGCGAAACGGTCCCACTGCTTCTTCAGCGAAAAGGAAACTGGGGAGAGGAAACAACACAATCGGACCTTTTTTGGAAGAAAAGAGCAACTTCCCATTCCGAATTTATGTCTGGCGTATCGCTGTCCTTTTTGTCTGGAGTACCCACGTAGGCTTCCAGCCACGCCGCCAAGAAATCAGGAGCGCTTTCACAGATACAGAATTGCCAGCACCGTGGCTTGGGGCTCCTGTTGGGCAACCCAGAGCCGTCCAAAAAGATCTGGTGTAGGTAAGTACATGTGTGCTCACGTGACCAGTTCATGGTGCTTTCCCCTGATGGAGATCTCAGGTGTATTGTCAAAGTATAACAAGCAAGGGATAGAATGGAAAGAGACATAAAACGCATTGATATCCGCCTTGGTTCGTTCCCGTGTCTTGTTTCGGCGTTGTCTCTGGTGACGCGGTGATTCCAATCTATGGAGGCAATGATGTTCGAGCCCCAGCTAACTTCTGCTTGACCTTGAAACTCGTGTCAGAGAATCCCTAAATCAATTCTGGAAATGTGAAAAGCCTCAGGTGTGCTAATTGTCAGAAGCCTTATACATAATGACTACGAACACCCGGCAGAGCTGCGGCTGTCAAACCAAGCAGACTCAGTGGGCAACTAATTTCAGCTCTATTACTCACATACTACGTATATTTCTGCCGATGCAACTCAACGAAAGAAAAGCCGAACATGACTCAATACTAAATAAGCTTTGATCTCCAGGCTTTTGAGCCTCGAGGTGGTGTTCAGAGTACATTTCTGAGCTGTGCACACCCCGAACGGAACGGAGGTTAACCACGTGACAAGGCACACCCCCGAATTCTCCTGGCGATGACTCCAGCACGACAAACTTAAATTTGGTTCGACACAATTACTTGCCAAGATGTATGGCGACGTCTAGCGTGTCTATGGTTGCGTACTCTCGGACTCACCTCACATCCACTGTTTCGCAGCCAGCAGTCTGTCGCCCACCCTACAACAAACACCCAAAATCACGCAACAGCAAACACCCAAAATCCCCCATGAGGACACCGAATTCCCCAAAGGCCCCACCGTCCCCAAGCCCCTATCAATTGCCGTACCCCTTCCAGTACCAATACTGACCTACCCTCCCCCAAGAATGTGCTGCGCACGACCCCCGCACAGCCAATCACCTCGCGGACCCGCACCGGTGCGAGCCCGAAAAAAATTACACCTACGGAACCAGACCCGTTCTTTTCTCCAACTACACACCATGATGGCCTCCCGTATTTTTGCCCGCTCCATGGCCTCTGCGGCCAAGTCCGTCAAGCCTCCTGTGCAATTATTTGGTGTTGACGGCACCTACGCCACAGCGTTGTACTCTGCCTCTGTGCAAGAGTCGTCGGTGGAGGCGTCTCACAAAGGCTTGGCCAAAATCACCGAATTGGTGGAGCAGGACCCCAAGGTCAACGAGTTTTTGACCAACCCCGCGTTGTCCAAAGACGACCGCAAAACGGTGATTTCCACGCTCGCGTCCAGCTTGAAGTTGGACAAAACCGTGACCAACTTCTTGACCGTGTTGTCCGAGAACAACCGTTTGGGCGAGCTTGATGCGATTTCCAAGAACTTCAGCTTGTTGTTCGATGCGCACCAGGGCATTGTCGAGGCCAAGATCACCTCGTCCAAGGCGTTGGATTCCAAGATCTTGAAGAAGTTGCAGGCCGCGATCCAAAAGTCGTCCTTTGTGGGCGACGGCAAGACGTTGAAGGTGACCAACCCCGTAAACCCCGACATTTTGGGCGGCTTGGTGGTGGAGGTTGGCGACAAGACCGTCGACTTGTCGATCGCGTCGAAGGTTGCCAAGTTGAACTCGGCCTTGGGCGAGGCGTTGTAGATAGGAGTAGCAAGAATAAACGATAAAGTAAGAGGGGCTGTAGGGTAGAGAGAACGGAGGGGGCGAGGGAGGAGACATAACGAAGGGAAATAAACACGGGGATTCAAAGAGAGGTAGGAAGAGATGTCAAAAAGTGATATCAAGAAGACAGATAAGACATCACGACAACACTGAAGCAGAGTTCACGAAAAGACGTGAAGATGGAGCTGAGCTCTGCGGACACGGACCGCACGAAATCCCCATAATCTGTCTCATACCAAGTGCATGATGCGACACGTTCATACAGATGAACTACATGTTAACAAGAGCGAATGGCCAGATACAGGCAGACGGAAATAGTGGTGTGATTAGGCTCCCGTTTGCCACTTCTGAAATCAATGCTCATTAAGCACACCCATCAATGAAGTAAAAGGTAAAGCAGTGTAGGCATTGGAGGATCCATGAGAGCATGTGTCTGGCTGACCAAAGTGGAGTCAGCTCTTGGGCTTTGGACGAGACACAGAAAAGGAAATAACGTGAGTCACCTGACCCATTCACAGAATTCCACGCCACTCGTCTTTTCAGAGACGCTGCCACCCAGTTTATTCTGAGCTCGATGTTTTAGAAGCCACGCACTTGGAAATTGAAACCCGGCCTCCGGATTCCAGTCAAACCACGCCAAACGTGCGGTAGTCTTGCGTGCTCTGTAGCCTTGCGAAAGGGCCCAGTCCAGCCTCATTCCACGATCCGCTTGGAAAAAAAGGCGTTTGAAGTTTAGAAGAGGAACATTGCCGGGTCTTTTCGTTCTCTTTTCCTTCTCCACCTGAAAGAGCAACCTAACCACTCACGACTTGGTTCCCCTAGTGTAGAGACAAACATGGCAGTCTTTCACAGTGGGCTTATTCAAAATAACTACGCCGATCGTTTCTTCGGACTGCTTGTAATTCCCAATCTGACCCTCTGTCATTGATCGCCCGCAGTCTCCACGTCTCGTTCGCAGCCAAACATCGTGATCCATTCCAGCAGGTAGCACTAGCAAATAGCCCACCAGCACACGAAACAGCAAAAACCAAAAGCCGCTAAGAAACACAAGAAAATAACACGCTCTTTCCATTTTCTTACCCTTTTCTGCTCCCGACCTCCCGTTAATATTCCCTTAAATATTCCCCTCTTATTCTTCTCTGCGCAGTCGCGACCCAGTGTACCAGAACCGTCACCCACCTTTGCATACCTCTCTTTTCCTCCATTTTCCTCCAATCTCTCCCATCTGCCCCAACCATGGCCCGGACGCTCTCAGTGGTCACGTGGACCGCCACCGCCGTCGCCGTGCTCCTCAACGTCTTCGTCTACTTCTACCCCAATATCGTCAATTCTGCGCCCCAGTGCCAGTGGCACAATACCCCCGTCAAAAGCAGGTACACACTCGTGAACCAGGTGTTGCCCGCCGCCCCCTGGCTCGAGGCCGTGGTGCTCAACTTCCCGAGCCTCCAGGAAAGCAAAAACACAAAGGCGTACGAAAACGGGCGTGTCTCAGATATCAACATGCTCACGTTTGGGGACCCTCAAATCAACGGCAACTGGGCCAGCACGCCCTACGTCAAGCGCCTCGACAACTACGGAAACGACTACTACCTAGGACACATCTACAAAACCATGAAACTGCGTTTGCGGCCCAGTCACGTGGCCGTGATGGGTGACCAGTTTTCGCTGCAGTGGATCTACGATTCCGAGTTTTACAACCGCACCCGCCGGTTCGTGGAGAGGCTTTTCCCTCGTGACCCCGAGTACAAACAGACCGTGCTCGACACCTGGGCACACCACCAGGACTACGACTGGGTCGCGTGGTTGAACAGGGAGCAGGCCATGGATCCGGTGGACCGCTACAGGTCACGTGTCTACCACGACACCTACGACTGGTGCTACCCGGAGCGGCAGCAGCCCAATTTCGAGAATCCGCTTTTTATAAATTTGACGGGCAACCATGATGTGGGATACAGTGGCGATGCCACGTGGCAGCACATGGCCAGATTCCACCTCCTTTTTGGCCAGAACAACTACGTGATAAACTACAACGAAAACACGCCTGAGGAGTGGCGGCTCGTGGTGTTGGACTCGCTTTCTTTAGAAGGGCCCGCACTCCAGGAGGAGTTTAGAGAATACACATGGTCGTTTTTGGAGCACTTAAAGGAATCAAATACCAACTTTAAGGGGTCCACGATTTTGCTCACGCACATTCCGTTCTACAAGCGGGCGGGCCTCTGCGCGGACGGGCCTGAGCACATCTACTACGAGAACTACGAAAAGGAACCGTACAAGAACGGCAAGCTTCGCTCGCAAAATCACCTCCTCTACGAGACTTCGCAGACCGTGTTGGACATCGTGTTTCCCAACGCGGACAAGGAGGGGCTTATACTAACAGGGCACGATCACGTGGGATGTAACACGTGGTACAGCCATACGTCTGGCGAGTGGGTGGCCGACAGCACTAAAAATCAAAGCGACCGCAAGCATATACGCGAGGTGGTGGTGCGTGCGATGATGGGCGAGTTTGACGGCCAAACGGGGCTTGTCACGGGGAAGTTTGACTATGAAGAATCGGCGTGGAAATTCGAGTTTACCTACTGCTCTTTTGTGATCCAGCACGTGTGGTGGGCGTCGAAGGTTTCGCTTCTTTTGGTGGTCCTCTTGCACTCGGTGCGGTTGGTTTACTGAGGGATAAAGATGGTTTGTTGCAGACGAGTGATGAAAGATGTGGGTGGTGAAGAAGGCCGGTTATAAAGGTGGATATAGGGATGGTCCCTTTACAATATGATCAGTGATAAAGATGGCCAGTGATAAAGATGGTCAGTGATAGAGATGGTTGGTGTTACAGGATGATCATATGATCTGATTTACATGGTGATCAATGATAAAGGTGGTTAGTCACAAAGGAGTGATAAAGAAGGGTGTTGCTGGTCTAAAAAGACTGCCATGTTTCCGAAAGCGTGCGACCACAAATATAAGACGTTGATTGAGCTGAGGGCCAGTGACATAAATGGACCGGTATAAAGATAGTGTTACATGAAGATGATCAGTGAGGAAAAGATACGTTCTAAGACACTCTTAGTGAAAAAGGCGAACAGTCATTAAGGCAATCGGAGTGTTAAAGATGGCTAGTGATTGAGAGGGTTGGTACTCAGTGCTACGATATTCTTAGTGATAAAGGTTACCAGTGCTAATGATGTCCTATTATTGATTATCAGTGGTATGATGGCCCTTATTAGAACACTGATCACGGATGCACCGGTCAATCTTACATAAACCGTCATAGACAATGTTGGGGTGTGGTCAACAGGATCATATCTTTTATTGACTTTGGAGCAGTGTACAGCCTACTTATTTTCCTCTCCATTTTCGTTCTTTTCCTCCTTCTCCTCTCCAACATCCTCCTTCTCCTCTCCAACATCCTCCTTCTCCTCTCCTCCCTTTTCTCCATCCTCCTTAAGCTTCTGCACGTCCTCCAAAGCACTCTCCACACTGACATCGGGGCTGATCTGGATCTTCTTAATGGTGAGCTTTCCATCCACAAAAATCCAGTGCGATCTCTTGACTCCCGTTGGTGACTTTTTGGCGCCCAAAACGGAGATCAATTTTCTCGAGGGGTCCGACAATAATGGGTACTTCAAGCCCTGCTTAGTCACGAAGTTCAACTGAGACTTCGGCGTGTCCGCTGATAACCCATACACAGCCGTACCCAAGGCCTGCAAGTCTGCGTAGTTTTTCTGGAATCCATTGGCCTGCTTAGTACATCCTGGTGTAGAGGCCTTAGGATAGGCGAAAATGACCAAAAATTTGGATTTTTTGGCGACGTCCAGCAAGGAAACTTCCTTCTCGTTCTCGTCCAAAAGGGTCAAATCTGGGATCTCGTCGCCCAACTCCAACTCGTGGGACTTCACGTCATTCTCAGCATTTTCGTCTGCTTGTGGGGCCACTTTTCCGTCGGAAACTGGCTCCTTTTTTTCCTCAGTTTTCTTGCTTCCTGCCGAGGTTTTGGCCTTTTTGGCGGGGGGCTGTTCCAGCCGCTTGGTGGCTTCAACCGTGGCACTTCTGGCAGATCTACGCAACTCGGGCATTTCAAAAGGTTTGATTAGTGGGTTTTTGGGGGTTGGGCCGAAAAGAGCTGGTCGTTTGGGCACGGGCTGGAAACGATCGGGTGAGAAACGAAAAAAAAATGAAAAAAGCGAAAAAGTGAAAAAAAAAGTGGTGGTAATTGCTCCCGTTTGTCCTATTGTCTGGGAAGTGAAATTGGCAGGCAATTTCCGGGGAACGTAGGTTGCGACCGTGCGAGCACGTATGGCGGTGGAGAATGATGGGAGCCACAGCGGGGAGCAACGGGGAAAATGGAAAATGGGGGAACAGAGATATGTTCATATTATGTTCTCTGTTTTTCTGTTTAGGTTTTTGCAGATTTCACTAAACACTATTAAGGTTACGTTGGTTCGACGACATCTGTGATGCCTTGGTTGGGTCACGTGCAGAGTGTCCCCGATCTCGGAACGCCAAAAAATGCCTTTTGTGTGGGTGGGTGTTGATTATTTGAACGCGGGTTATGGATCAGCGTTTTCTGAGTCTTCTTTACTCCTTATTTTTGTTTTTACTCTAGTTTGGTATTTTTCTTCTCTTGGTGAAGATTGCATGAATGCGATTGATGGGAGAATTAATTTAGGAAGTGAACGTAGTGAGAGAAAATGTTGGAAAGACGGAAACTTGGGTTTCGATAGGGCTAGACAAAAGCCAAGTTATCTCGTTGATTGTCGCCCGTGACTTCATCTTATTTCCAGAAAAAACCAAAAATTTGCATTACCTGATTGTTTCCGTCTCGGAGCAATTTCAACATTGGCTACGGCTCCCAGACTCGCACTTAATACACTTCCTATGAGAACCATGCAAATTTTCGACAGATTTACTAATGAAAGAATAACAGAATAACTTATAGAATTACAGAATCACAAAATTACAGAAGTACAAATTAAAGCATTACAGAAACACAAAACCTAACGGCACGAGAACAAGCCTAAATTCCGAGCTCGTTCCTATGCGATCTCAGCAGTACCATCAATTTCGTAAAATCGCGGGCACCGCGCCGTTGCTAATCTTAGTGAACCGGCCGCGTGACTAGTCTCACGCTTTGGGCCTTGGCCACGTGATACACGGATAGATGACAACAGAAACCTTAAAACAAGCATGACTCACAAACTAGCGAAAGCTCCGAGAGGTAGGGAATGTGATAAATATAGAAAATGAATGAGCCTCGTAAACCTGGATACTGCACAATGCCAAATCGGTGGCAAATCTCTCACTCGTGCGGCTGGCCTCGCTCACTCATTTGAAGCATTCGCTGATATCTGCTTCTTTGCATATGCCTGTTGTTTTGACATGGCGTGAATACAAACGGTACTAGGCCAATTGGAAAACAGCTCGCTCGTACCCTGCGTGGTAGTCGGTAAAAAGCAATACTCAATTGTTCACTGAATTAGAGCACCCATTGTGAGTGCTAGAAGACGTTGCTTCACACTGGCCTGGACCAAGCCTCTTCATTAAGCTTCCAGCTGTGCCAGCCGTATGCGCAGAGTATACAGACCATCCTGCACAATGCTCGGCCCTGCATCGGGCCGCCTGGACCCCGGCGGATTTTTCGTATTGCCCGCTCGTAGAATCTCAGCAGCTTGGCTCCGCAGCGTAGATTCCTCACACTCACATTTACAGAACAGTTCCAGAAGCGTTCTTATTTTTGGCTGGAAAACTTCACTCTGCACTTACATGACATGACTGTAGGCGGTAGAAATTAGACACACAGGCAGAATGCTCTCTTCTGGGGAGGAAGCCCCAAAGTAGAACCCCTCAAGGCGCAGCTTGTTCTAGATTCCTACAACGGGTGGCAAAAATTCCGAGCCCGCCAGCTGCACTGTTGCAGCAGCTGACCTCGTCACGGTGTTTGAATGCTATCAAATGTTGATGGACCTTCAATTGATTTTTGATTGAGAAATGTGGCAAGTCTGTAGCATTCGCGAGAGAGAGGTGAGAGGGAAGCTAATACTTTGCACTTTTCTTGGACGCCTACTTATTGGCAAACTCGCTAATGGCCGCCTTGAAAAATCCACTGTGAATTCCGTGGGGTATCCCTAACAGACTGCACATGTGGGGCATTTACCGACACAGGGCTCCGAACCGGCTCCCCTAGCCAGAATGCTGCCACTGATTAATGTTCAGCCCTTCGAGAAGTGGCAAAACATAGACGTGCCAATGACTAATCTTCGTAAACCCCAGATCTGCAAACTATATAAAGACCACTGAATATCCCGTGTTTTCCTTTTTTTCATACTCCAACCAACGATGCCAATGAAGAATCTATTCACACGCAAATCAGGCTCCACGTCTCCCCGCTTGAGCCCGTCTCCAGAAAACAGAGACCAAAACAGAGACGAAACGCACGACAACACCCTGGACCACTTCGACCTACCCGTATCGCACAATGCGTACCCAAGCATCCAAGCAGTGGCCGACGCAGATAACGCGACCACGTACTCTGTGCCCCTTTCTGAGGCAGAGACCGTGACGGTGCCACGTGACCAGGGCCTCAATCTCCAGCCCACGTATCAGCAAAACTTCGACTCGTATACGCCGTGTCTTGTGCGGAGGCAGTTTGGCCAGCGAGCCATTGCGGAAGAAACTGCCAACGACGCCGAGTCTGGCGCAGACGACAGCACGATGATCTCGGAACCAGACATTGGCGCAGTCATGAGACGAGATGTGGCCAGCTATAACCACTTGCGGACGTTGGTAGTGGCGTCCGAGCGGATCCTCAACAGCATGTACGTATTTCCTGACATGGAGGCCTTCGAGCTATTTAGGCAACAGGGAAAAGACAGGAAACTGCTAAAAAAGAGTTCCCGGTCGGGGCGGAATCTGAGCAGCAGCGACGACAGTGGCCGTCGGGAAAGCATTCCAAACTCCGAGTCTCATCTGCTTCAATCTAGAGGTACACCGAAGGGAGTGCCTCTATTGAGAATAGAGGTCCCATACATGTCTGCGTTCCGTCCAAAGACGCCTTATATGGTTTTCCGGAAGTTCCTCGAAAGCACGGCGTCGCACAGCGATAACGAGAGCCTAAAAGACGAGGACTTCGAGTCCTTCGAGTTCTGCACCGTGCACTTGAAGACGTTCCAGCACTATAAGCGGTACACCTTTGTGTTCCAGCCCGAAAGAGGGACCGAATTCAGAGTGCTAGCTTTTCAGCATAGCTACAGACCATTCACCGACTTCAACTATAAGGATACACGGTTCCGAGTGTTTGGAACCTCGCGAACCGTAGCGTACCCGACCTTCTACAACCCTGAACTCAAGCTTTACGTGCTCGACGAGGACCAGCCGTCGCTCATGGATTGCCTCGTCGAAAAAAAGGACGAAAACCGCAAACAGCAGCAGCAACTTGCGGAAAAAGATATCAAAAACCCGGTGCCCAGCTCGGAAAACCCGCTTATCCGCCTGATTATGAAGGACGAGTACTCGTCGTTTTACAAAAACAGCGTGCCGCACGACTTACCTCCCTTTGGAAAGTTTCTCGATGCTCGGTCATATGCTAAACACGGGCCACTAGTTCCGAAAAAGTACTCCGAACTCGGAAAGGTGGCCGTGTACGAGGATCCCTTGGAGATGCCAAATATCGGAGAGTCGTCCTCGCTGAATGTCCACTTGGATAGTCTCGTCTTGACAACGATCTTTTTGGCGTTGCGCGAGACCAGCATACGCTCCACGGTCAAGCGTGAGGATATCGAAACCTATTGATACTTGGACGTCCCTGACATGGAGGTACTCCTTATGCCACATCCCCGCTGGCAATCGCTGCTATGAATACAATTGTAAGTCTGAGAACTATTACAGAGTAGATCTAAGGGAGAGCATGTATTGAGCTTTGTAGATCTCATTTGGAGGGCCACTCAGTAGACCATTGGCTAAACCACTTTCGCAGCAACTTCCGGGGATAGCTGCACGGGTGCGGCGCGAGACGCAGTCCAAGTGCATGTCCTGCACCCAATAGTTTGCAAGCGCCCCACACGGCTAAGCCGCGAGCGGGCCAGTCTCGAATCAGAGACCATGAAAGACCTGCGAAAATCTACCAGACCCGTCCCACTATTCAAGTAGAATTCCCTTCATTTTCCACAAACTCCCTGTTTCGCGAAACGGCCAGCGCCGCGAAAACGACCGATAACCACACCGTCGGGCACGCTGTATGCAGGCCATGAGGCACTGCCTTATCGAGATGGACATGAGCACGCCATACGCTTCATGATAATCCCTCAAACCATACAAAGCCTGGGCTGGGCTACACCACTAGAGACCAGAGACCAGAGCCGGAAGACTCCAAAGCGGGAATCTAATCTTGAAAGCCGCTGGCACACCCTGGAAGGCTCCCCGAAACAGCATCCGTCAGCGAGATCCCAGATCTGTCCCCAGTGGAATGAAAAAACTCTTCCGCCGCCGTTCAGAGACCGCCGAGAGCCGGCCTTCTCGCGCCAACGGCGCCCCCAGCGGGCTCCAGCGTCCACGTGACGCTCCATTGGTAGGCACCAGGCTCACCACCACGCAGTCCGTGCCGGAAACAGACACGATGTCGCTAAGCTCCATGGCGCTCTCCGAGGCAGAAACACTCACCTTGACACGCGACCAGTGCCTCCACCTCCAGGACACATATGAGGGCAATTTCACCGCGTATATCCCGTACCTAGTACGTAGGCACCGGGCAGAAATGCAGCGGTCGGAGAGCCTGGAAAACACCACAAACGGCGGGCCGGTGGCAGCTCCCGCAACGCAAAACACAGAGGACGGGGCGGACTCCGACGACGACCGCACCATGGTGTCCAACCCGGAAGTGCCCCCCGTAATGCACCGGTACACCACCGACTATAACTACAAGCGGACCATGATTATGGCGTCCGAGCTCATCCGCAACACCACGTACGTGTTTCCCAGCGCGGAGTCGTTTGAGCTTTTCAAGTACCTCCGGGCGAACGGCCGGAAAATCCGCAAAAACTCCGTGGTGATGTACGACGAGAACTGCAATATCCGCAGGGTCAGTGGCAGCGAGGGGCCCGCAGGTTCAATTCCAAGGTCCCCAATATCGCCCAACTCCCCGAACTCGCAAACGTCGCAGGGAAATCTGGCGATTTTGGGCCCCAGAAGCGCACCCCAAAGGGGCCCCTCCAGAGTAGCTGGTTCTACTAATACTGCCACCAAACAGCAAGACCTGGGGCACAAACAGGCACCCAGATTGGGCAAAGACTCCCCGGTTGCGAGGGTGCCCAAGGAGAAATTTCCCCTCTGCACCATCGATTCCAGGCCCCATATTGTACCCCTAGACTATAAGGTGAAGGGCGAGGGTCTCCCACTATTCAAGATTGTGGTGCCGTACATGTCTACCTTTCGGCGCAAAACTCCGTATATGGTGTTTCGCCGGTACCTCGAAAAACCCAAGCCACCCCGGGAAACCGACACCGACGACGACGAGCATTTTGAGACGTACGACTTCTGCACCGTGCACCTCAAAAACTCGCTGCACTACAAACGGTACTCGTTCGTGTTTCTGCCGGACAATGGGGCCCCATTTAAAGTGCTAGCGTTCCAGAACAACTACCGGCCGTTCACAGACTTCAACTACAAAGACACGCGGTTTCGGATCTTGGGCTCGTCGATCACTATGGCGTATCTCACGCACTACAACCCAGAGCTCAAACTCTACATTCTCGACAAAGACCAGCCGTCGCTCATGGACAATCTCATCGACAAAAAGACCGAAAATGGCAAGGGAAGAAAACAGAGACCCGGTGGACATGGGCCCACTGGGGCTTCTGTGCAGAACGTGAACGACCTCGAAAACCCGGCCCCCAGCCCCGAGAATCCCATCATACTCAGCAACGTTGAGGGCAACAATTCTAATTTCTACAGCCGCTGCGTGCCGCACGAAATGCCGACGTTTGGCCGGGCCATCGACGCGTGCACATACGTGAAACACCCGCCTCTTTTTCCGAAAAAGTATACTGAAATCGGCAAGATCGACATGTACCAGGACCCGGCAGACATGCGGGGAGAGGGCGCCTCGTCGACTCTTTCGGTCGACTTGGACAGTCTCGTGTTGGCGACTGTTTTTTCGGCGTTGCGGGAGACCAGCATCCGCACTACGGTGAAGCATCCTGGGCAGTCACACGCGTCACGAATGGGGCTTTTGACGTCCATGGCGTTGAACGGCGGAGCAGCAATGAATAGTGTGACGCCGAGGTGAGCAGTTGTGGGCGAGTGTGGGCGAGTGAGGCGTATTTATGATGTTCAGGATAGAGATAGATGTGGTCGTCATTTGATAGATATAGACATGATATGCGTTCGTGTAGAAGGTCAGACGTGGGGTGGAGCAAATAGGATGGACGGTGAGATTAGGTATTTATGGTAGACGGCGAGACGGGTGCACGAGACATTCACAGTCTGTGTATGGGTGTTATACATTATCAACCTAGTTTGACTAGCACACTATGGTAGACAGCAGAGAGGCATTAGCATTTTCCTGACACTCTGCCACACCAGTGTCAATACATCCGTGGGGGAAGACAATTGAGTTAGCACACTAATGATCGATAATTTGTTCGAATATGTATGATAGATGCCAGGGAGATATAGTATTCATGATGGCTGGTCTGACTAATGTTAGTATTTGTGGTATACGGGCAAAGTGACTGAAACATGGGCCAGTCTCGTTGTTATAAACAGCCCTTTTCAGTTACGATATGAGGAATCGTGACGGGTGTAAGGACTAGTTCCGTTGAAAGAGTCAATTGACAACGAGGCTCAAGCTGGTCTTTGTTGCACTCTGTGTGTTTGGTAGAATGTTAGAGTATCGATGGACATCCAGTCAATGTTAGTACTATGATACGGCCAGGCGGTGTAAGTGCAATGGCAGACAGCCTTGGTGTGAGTGTATTTACTATGACTAGTGTAATTAGATTGTGATATACGTCAGACTAATCTACACTACCATCAAAGTGTTCGAAAATGTTGACGTTAGTAGACGGCCAGATTAATGTATAAGCATACCTATCATAGAAGCGGCAGGTACTAGCATGATCCGTCAAATAGTGGACTTTGATATACAGGCAGATAGACTTTAGCAACTTAAGATAGACCGCCAGTCAGTACATTGACGATCAAAGACCAGACTAGTACTCGTTGATAGACTATCAAAAAAGGTTACCACTAGTCTGTTTTAGTGTTGGCACTTCCATGTAGGAGACTGGACCAGTGCAATTTAATAGATGCCAGGCGACACTGCTTAACACACAGCCAGACTAATATTGGCATTTTCATACTCCACATTGACGGCCGGCAAATATATGTGAGATTGACCAGACAAGTGTTGGTACGATATATGCTTGACAGATGTGAATATGATAATGACAGACGTAGACAGCCAGTCTAAAGTGCCAGTATTTTCATCATAGAGGGTTTATTCATATACGGCCACTAGTGTTAGTACATTTTTGTTAGAGAGCTGCTTATCTGGACGGAATGCTATAATGCTTATGATAGACAGCTGCTTTGGTGGAGGAAATGATATGATGTTAATGATATATGGGATCATTCTGATAGATGGTCACATGTCAGTACACTCTGGTAAACGTTATGAGATGGATTAGGTGGGTCTTAGGTGGATGGTCATTTATTGTCGAGTGCGTCTTCTTGCGTCTTCTCGTTGCGTGGAGTCCCTGGTGGGATGCGGAGTATCTACTTCGGTGTGATTTCAGCGATTTCAATGCTTTACAACCGGCCCCTTCTATCTCTTACCGGCTGGGAGACCGGGATCTGGACTTCTCTCTTTTCGGGGAGTTGGATCGCGAGTACCGTCCGCGGCCGTACTCCTCGTGGTCGCCCGGTGGGCCTCTGGAGTCGGGCTCACCAGATTCGTGCGCTCCGTCTGTTCTTTCTCCTCCATAGTTACGGTCTCTTCTACGGTCGGGGTACCGATCGCGGGATTCGTACCCGTGATCACGCTCATCCGCTGCACTGCCTCTGTACTCGTCGTGGCCGCGGTAGCCGTAGCTGTCTCTGCTGTAAGGTGCAGGTCCCGGCCCGTATCCGCCGCCATATCCGCCATATCCGCCGCCGTAACTGGAGTCACGACCATAGCCAGAATCGCGTGGGTAACTAGACTCACGGCCGTAGCCCGAGTCACGGCCCCCACGACTCGGGTAGGGCGGGTAACCGCCGCCGTAGCCGCCGCGCTCGTACCCATAGTTTTGGTACCCGTATCCGCCTCTTCCGCCTCTGGGAGGATATGGGCTAGGGTAGCCGTAGGATCCTCTTCCGCCCCTTCCGCCGTAACCAGCACCACGTCCAGCGTATCCCCCTCTACCGTAGCCGCCCCTAAATCCTCTTCTGGACGAAAACGGGTCGGACCGCGCAAGCTGCACTGTGAGCCCGTCTTTCATGGTGTAGGAAAAGCTTTTTCCATCGAGCTCGAGCGCCTTCTCGCAGTCCTCGGTGGTTTTGTACTCGACAAAGGCGAACTTCTCGCCGTCGATGCTTCTGGGGGGAGGGATGTCCAATCTGACGAGCTCGCCAAATCTGTATACGGTTAGTGGCGTGTTCCGGGGGGTAAAAGGAGGGGGACAGGGTGGAAGGGGAAGTGGGGTAGGAAAGGGGAAGAAAGATTTTCAACTCTGGGCAGTGATTCCTGGTGATCACCAATGGATGTCACTGGCGCTGAAATCGTCATTAGGGACTGAAGGTTCATGATGGAACGGAAACGTACTTTTCGAACTCGGGGGCCAAGTCTGCGGCCTTGGTTTCTCTGGTGAACCCAGTGACGTAAAGGGTGCTCTGGGGCATTGGTGGTTGCAGAATGAGTAGTGTTCGTGGGTGAAAATGGCAAACTAGGCCAAGCCCGCACACGTGACCAGAATCACGCGGGAAAAATGTCCCGCACGTGATGCACTACACGTGACAGCGAAATAAGTCGTGCGCCGGCCATTGCCCGCCCCGCACCCCAACATCCCGCCCAACATTTTCGCAGTCCGAGCGCTACATAGCACGCTAAAGCCCCGTCAGCCGCTGCAAGTGTGATCCTTACACATGAGCTTCTGTGTGTAAGGTTCGGCTAAGATCGGGTGGCGTTCTTAACACGCAAAGCACATGCGAAAGTGCCAGCGTGTCAGCTAGAATAACAGCGCTAAACTGTAGTGGCCCGCAAACCCCTATTTTGCCGTCCAGCGTAGTTATCAAAGTAGATCAGAAGCAACCGCTGGGTCAACTTTTGGTCTTGCCCGTGGAGTCCAGCGCGCCAGCACACAATATTCATTTGAAACCGTGGCTGCAATTAAGCTATCTCCCCTGCTCTGTCTGTTTGAGCCTGGCTGCGGCCGATCGTCTGGCAATACTTAGTACAACTAAATAGGGGCGCCAATTGAATCCGCCATCGAATACCGTCTAATACCACCTAATACTGCCATCTAACATTGCCATCTAACCAAGAACCCCCTCACCTTCTCGTGACAGCAGCACCACACAGAAAAGCTGCAAACCGCCCGCACCCGCTCAAATTCACAGCCATTCCTCACGCGTATGCGTTGCTGGGTGCGCACTGGGTTTATGCATCCTGGCCCCAAATTGGCGCCTCAACACCGGAGCGTGTATACGTGGGTCAGGCAAGAAAAAATGCGAGCGGTGCTCACCAGAAACGAGGAAAAAAGGAAAAGCCACCGCCTGCTTAAAACATCGTGATCCGCTACCACCCACTTTTTTTTATCCACGTTTGAGCTCACGCTGAGAACCAAAAAGGACAAAATAGTATAGTTACAAACACGACGGCGGCTGTTCCCCTCGCACTTTTCGCCACCCTCTTTCCGGCCCCATAGACTGCCATCTGCCATATACCGACATATTCCATATACTCCTTATATTCTGCCAGCTGTCTGACACACCATGGCACTCACCAACGACATGGCCATGGACCACCCGGGGCTACTAGACAAGGACTACGAAGACCAGGACATCTTGAACGAGTTTTTGGACCAACGCGTGTTCGACTCTCTTGGCGCCAATACCCCTGTGGGCCAGGGGCAGCACTTCCAGGAAACAGACCCTCTTGACAGTTTCCACAATGACGTCTTCAGCAAGTTGGAGGCCACCAGCCACGTGGGCCTTCTCGACGACATTGGCTATGGTACAAACGGCCACATAAAACAGGAGCCGGACGCCAACGAATATATGTACTTGAGCCCCCGCGCCAACAACTCGTATAGTCTGAACGTGAGCCCCACGCAGTCTGTGCCCGAAACGCAGTACCCATACAAGGCACGGTCGCTTGACGACCACGACATTATTCGGAAGGAGTTTTCCAAGGTCAAGTTCGGCAACTCTTTCATGAACCCGTGCCCCCCTACAATCGAGGTGCTTGATCCGTCAGCATTGGATTTTTCGCCCGAGGCCATGTCCAAACTCCCATACCTGCTTGATGTATTAAATCTTCCTTCTTCGTCACGTGTGGAGACGCAGATCAAGTTGCGGTTTTTGATGAGCCCTCCACCCAAAGAAACGTTTCTCCACATCTCGCAAGACTTGATCTCTAAAAGCAAGTTCTGCTTGCTGGACCCGGTGGACACGTTGCCGGAATTATTGCGCAAAAACATGCTTTTTGTCGAGACTTACGTCATGACCTCGGACTTGAGGAAATCCTGCAACATCTGCTCCAGATGCATCAAGCGTGAACAGAAAAGAGCGCTGAGATCGAAAACCGGCACCTCGGAATCCACCGCCGACTCTCCAACATCGTCGCTCTCGGGTTCCATGAGAGCGTACCAGAACCTATGGGCGGACGAGAAGATGATCAAGAAAGCGATCTTCTTCAACTGCAAGGAGGTCATCAGCTTCCCTGCTCCAACTGGCTTGGCACACGACCACTCGAAGGCGCTTGATTTCTCCGCCAGAATAATATGCTACTGCAGACACCACAAGGAGCAGGAGGGGTTCAAGTTGCTTTTCGTGGTGCGAGACTTTGACAACAACATCGTGGCCAAGCATCTTTCCAACCCAATTATGATCATGGACCGCAAGAAGACATCTGCGTCTACCATCAAGGAGGGCTCTGTGACTCAGGGATCGTCGTCTCAGATGAATCGTTTACCCGGATCGGACGAGAACGATCTTGAAAAGATGCACCCCCTCTCACCAAACTCGATCGACGATTCCGCGTCGGAAGCCTTGGGCAACACAGACACAAACAACGATCCCAACATGTCCTCGCGTGGCCTCAAGAGAAAGAAGCTCTCGTTTGATGATTCCTACAACTCCTCCACCAATCCAATGTTCAACGGCAGCGGCTTCTCGCCTTTGAGCAACAGTGACACCAACGCGTCGATACATAATAACCCCAATGGAAAGAACTCAGTCATGAACAACTACCCGAACTCGTTCACGACGCAAAGTTTCTCGCAAAGCGTCCTGTTGCCTCGCCAAAGACTGCTGCAACAACTTCAGCAGGTTATTCAATCCGAACAGCAGCCCGCAATTCAGAAAATCATTCCCGCGCAAGGCCCAATTCGTGGAGGCATAGAAGTCACGCTTCTAGGGTTCAATTTCCGTCCTGGTTTGACGGTCAAGTTTGGCTCCAAGAACGCCTTGGCCACCCACTGTTGGTCAGAGAGCACAATCGTGACGTACTTGCCCCCAGCGGCCCAGCCAGGACAAGTGCTAGTCAGCTTTGTGGACCATGATCATGTGATGGTAGGAAACCAGCAGCTGATTTTCACTTACACGGATGACACCGACCGCCAGTTGATCGAGCTTGCCTTGCAAATTGTCGGGTTGAAGATGAACGGAAAATTAGAAGATGCCAAGAACATTGCCAAGCGCATTGTTGGTTCTGATACTGCCGAAGGAGGCTCGAAAATCTCGTCTCCTCAGCCCAATGCATCTGAGGTACAGCAAGAGAGTATGGAGTGGTATGACAATGCACACAAAGCAGTTGAAAAGCTCTCGAGATCCGACTTGTCAACCGAAGATATTCTCATAAACTTCCTTGCATTGGTGGACCTTCCAAATTGTCCCATCATCATACCTAACTGGCAGTTGTGCAATGGTCAGGGCCAGTCGTTGCTCCATCTTGCGACCTTGAGAAACTACTCAAAGTTGGTGGGATTCTTGATCACACATGGCTGTAAGATCGATATTCAGGACAACCAAGGTCTTACGCCATTGTTTTTCGCGTCTATGTGTGGCTCCAGGGAGTTGATCAATGTATTCCTTGATTGCAAATCCAACTGGAACCTCAAATTATCCAATGACAAGTCGCTCAAGGATTACTGTGACCTTAATGTTCTCGATGTTTTCAATCAACTAGAAGGATCCAATTGGGCTGCGGGTGACGATTTCACAAGCAGCAATGGCTCGAGCTCTGAAACAGGAGAGGACGCTTTGAATCGCTCTGGAAGCATCGATTCTTTGAACTCGATGTACATGATGAATTATGGAAGACACATCTCCAGAATGCAGCTTGAGTCCAATGTGATTCCATCTGAGAGCGAGGGAACCACGAAGGCAAAGAATGCCAAAGACATCACAGGCGGAAAACAGTCCTTGAGGAGGTCTAAGGTGGTGGACCACTATGGCAGTGATTCTACAGACTTCGCGGATTCGGAGTTGGAGTCGGAGGATGGTTACAGTGATGAGGTTGCAAGGCCCAAGCCTTCATGGGTGAGAGAAGTTGACGAAGAGGACTACTATGATGACTACTCAGCAGATGATGATGACGTGGATTCTGAGGATGGATCCAGCGCTTTTGTCCACAAGAAAGGTGCGAAAGATCATGCTAAGCCAGGTGCAAAGCAAGGCCTTTGGCAGATGATGAAGACTGCAGTGTTCTCGAACGATAACGAAACCCTGCTTCCTTCGTATGACGATCTTTTCCCTTTCAACAATGGCTTCATGAGACCAAAGAGCGAACTTGAGAGGCAGCTCAATGAAGTGAATGAGTGCGAATCCACCTCGCAGAAGATGTACGAGACGGTTTCTGAGCAACAGCAGGAAGACGCGGGAATTGCATCAGACTCCTCGGAGGACATGGTCATTTCGTACATCAACCATCCACGCAAGGCCATCAAGAATGACAAGATGTTGCTTTTCTTTTGGCTTCCCGTGCTATTCATGATCATTGGGCTTTTCACGTACCTGGTCGTCACCGGATACAAGGTTGAAGTCATTGAGAAGTTCAAGGAAGCCGGCCGCAACGCCATCGGGAATGTCGTTGTGGGCAATGAACGCCTTTCTCATGTGTTTACGAAGACGAAGGTTCAGGAGATTTCCTGAGGTGTGTAGGATACACTATGACATTAATATACGTTACTATGAGGGAGCGAAATGGGGAACTTCTCAGGGTGTGGCCAGTATATCGCAGAAGTATATCGGAGAACCCGAGGAATTAATACAACCAGAAACAATACAAAATTAATATAAAAAGGAAGGTCTTGGATTTTTTTTGATAGGCGCACATGTTAGAACCATTCTCAGCCTATCGCGCAACTTGCATTTCACCTTACCAAACGCTACTTTCCAAAAAACTATAACTAATATCGCTAGATTTATTCAAAATGGCAAGGCTCCGACTTCTCCTACTTAAAAATAAGACCACACCACGCGATCCATACAAAGAAACCTTCACTACGGAGGGCCATTCCCCGGAGTTCATCCCTCTTCTTAATCATGCTCCTACAGATCTAGCAGCTACAGTAGCATACTTAGTTTCGCCGGAATTTCTCGAACAAACTCAGCAGTTCATCATCACGTCCCAGCGGGCCGTCGAGGCGCTCCACGAATGCCTTGATATCATTTCCGAAAACAGCCCCGCAACAGCGGCAATCATACGAGGAAAATGCGGATACACGGTGGGTCCAGCCACCGAGCAGATTCTTAAAGAGAAGGGTTTTGCGGATGTGCGTGGCGGGCGTGAGTCCGGAAACGGGTCGAAACTCGCAGACTTGATTCTACATGAAAGAGCCGCAAACGATCAAAATGAGCCTAAAGATCGTAACAATCTTGATGGTGTGGACTCCGGTGATGGGCTAAAAGCTGCAAGGATAGTCTTTTTCACGGGCACCATCCGCAAGGACATCATCCCCGTGAAGCTCCGGGAGAATGGCGTGTGCGTCAGTGAGGTGGTCATATACAAAACAGAGCCCAAAACGGGTATCGTGGACCATTTCCTCCAGTGCTGTGAGAAGCCCGTAGATTGGGTGGTTTTCTTCAGCCCGCAGGGAACAGAGGAAATTGTGAGTCACGTGGCCGGGGCCTGGCCGCTGCATGCCCGGATAGCCAGTATAGGTCCCACCACGGAAGAGTACTTGCTTCTGAAAGGCATCACGCCGAATGTGGTGGCACCACTGCCCACTGCCAAAGCACTATGTGCGAGCATTATAGAGTGGGAGCTAAACAACGTGACGCAGATATAGGGGATAGGGGATAGGGGAGAGGATAAGAGGACTTATAAGTACCTTGAGTTGCTGGTGATATGGTAGACAGGGTTGCTTATAGACGGTGTAATTAGTTAATATTGCGGATTTATCCTCTCTATCAGATGCTGGTCATAAGAATCGACTTGAAAGTGGATCCGGGATTCTGGATGTGGGTAGCTAATATTAGAGGAATAATCCCTTCAGTATACGCTCAGATGTTACGGACTTGCAAAGGACGAGAATGACAATAGCGTATCAGTCGATCTGATTGGCTTTCTAAAATGGATGCCTTGAACATGTCTAATCTGAGAAAAAAGAATCCATACAAGGAACGTCATATTAACAATTACGATGGTGGATACAGCAGTGAAGCTGATCTAGCCTATCTCTTCAAGGAGTCGTGAGAAATAGATCTCCACTCCTCTAACATGTCTCATTAAACGGCAAGAAGATACGTAGTCATTCGGCTCTGAGCTGCTCCATGGCTCAAAGCCGGCACAGTATCATTCCATAACCCACCATCACTCATAGGTAATTAGAAACTTCAACAACTCACCCCTCCACATCTTCAACACGAATAATATAATAGATAGATAATAATAGATATAATTTACTTTCTGGACGCCTTGACCACTTCGATGATCTGCTGCACCACGCCCGGGTTCGACAACGTCGAGATGTCGCCAAGCTGATCCTCCTCCGCCGCCAACACCTTGCGCAAGATCCGGCGCATGATCTTGCCCGACCGCGTCTTGGGCAAGTCATCCACAAGCAAGATCAACTTGGGCGCCGCAAAAGGTCCAATTTCTTTGCGCACTGTGAGCACCAACTCCTTCTTGATCGCGTCAACTGTCGCACTGTCCTCGGCTTTGAACGTGCCCTTCAAAGACACGTACGCGGCAACAGCCTGTCCTGTCAAGTCGTCGGCAAAACCCACCACGGCACTCTCGCCCACCAATTCGTGCTCGATCAACGCGGCCTCGATCTCCGCGGTCGAAAGCCGGTGACCCGACACGTTCACCACATCGTCCACACGGCCCAAGATCCAGAAGAAGCCGTCCTTGTCACGAGCCGCGCCGTCGCCCGTGAAGTAGTAGCCGTTGTACGCGCCGAGGTACGTGTCGATGAAACGGCTGTAATCGTTGAAGATGCCGCGCGTGATAGACGGCCACGCGTTCTTGATGGCCAACACGCCCTCCACGCCGTTCTCCTTCAACTCCTCGCCTGACACGGGGTCCAAGATGTGCGCGTCTATGCCGAAGAAGGGCAACGACGCGGACCCGGGCTTGGTGGGCGTGACTCCCGCGAGCGGCGTCAACATGTGCGACCCCGACTCCGTCTGCCAGTACGTGTCCACAATGTGCGCCTTGCCGCGGCCGACATTGTCGTTGTACCAGTGCCAGACTTCGGCGGCGATGGGCTCACCGACGGACCCGAGCACGCGCAAGGAGTCCAACTTAAAGTCTTTGATGTAGGAGGTGCCCGCACGCTTCAAGAGCCGCAACGCCGTGGGAGCCACGTAGAACTGGGTGACCTTGTATTGGTCCACGATCTCCCAGTAGCGCGAGTAGTTGGGGTACGCAGGGGTCCCCTCAAAAACGACCGTGGTGGCACCGTTAAGGAGCGGCCCGTACACGCAGTAGGTGTGTCCCGTGATCCAGCCAATGTCGCCCGCGGTGAAGAGAATGTCGTCCTGGTGCACGTCAAACGTGTACTTGGTGGTCATCATGGCGCCGAGCAAGTAGCCCGCCACGTTGTGCTGCACGCCCTTGGGCTTGCCCGTCGATCCGGACGTGTACAACAAAAACAACGGGTCCTCCGCGTTGGTGGGCGTGGGCGGGTAGTAGTTGCCGTACTTGGCCAACTCCTCGTGCCACCACAAGTCACGCAGCGCATCGAACGGCACGTGGCTGTTGCCCGTGCGCTTGAACACAAGCACGTTGCGCACGTGCGTCACGTCCTTCAACGCCTCGTCCACGATCTTCTTGGTCTCGATGGTCTTGCCGCCGCGCTTGGACTCGTCCGCAGTGATCACGATGCGCGAGTCTGCATCTACAATACGATCACGCAAAGACGTCGAGGAAAACCCCGCAAACACCACCGAGTGCACCGCGCCGATGCGTGCAATCGCCAACAACGTCACCAACGCCTCCGGAATCATGGGAAGGTACACCGCCACGGTGTCGCCCTTCTTGACGCCCAACTTGGTCAACGCCTGCGCCAACTTACACACGTCTCTGAGCAACTCGGCATACGTGATTATTCTACCAGTGTTTGGCTCGTCGCCCTCATAAATAATGGCAGCCTTGTCGGGGGTGGCAATCGCCCAGCGGTCTACGCAGTTATACGCGGCGTTCAACTGGCCGCCCACAAACCACGCCGGCAAGTCTCCGTTTTCGAAATCACGCGTGGGTTTTTCGGGGTACCGCGCGTGGTCGAACTCGCGGTCCCAGTGCAAAAGCAGCTTGGCCTGTTGGCCAAAAAAACCCGCGGGGTCCTCGATCGACTGCTGGTACATCTTTTTGTACTCGTCCAAGGACGCCAAATTTGGCGCCGAGTGGGAGCGGTCAAAAAAGCCCTGTGGCGGCTGCGACGCCTTCTCGTGGTCCATGGTCAAAACGTCGGGCATCGTGCAGTGTAGCTATGTCTTTTAGGTAGTCGTGTATTGCTCCAGGTAGAGAGTGGAGAGTCGTGGCAGAAAAAGGCAGCTCCACTGGGGTGGGGCACCCTTATATAAGACGGAGTTTGGGCACCCCACAAAATCCACCCCACAATCCTGCATGTGCGTTCCCTTGCACACAACGCGCGCGGCTGGGCCACCAGAGAGGTCCAGGGCCGGTCTGGTGGAAAGTGGAGCAGCCCGAAAAAGAGCGGGGAACGGTGAGTTCCAGCACATGTAGCGGGCAATAAAAGGGGCCCCTGGTTGGTGTAAAGCACGGCCCTCGCCGCCGGCGGCCGCTGTAGAAAAGCAGATTCCACCCCGGATCTCCGGAAGCTGCGGAGTTCCTCACGCTAATTCCCGCCGCGGGTTTAGGAATGGCACGATTGTTGGCCCGTTTGGGCATTGAAACTTTGCAGCGCCCACAATGGGCGCAGTTTCAGCTCAAAAACGTGGCCCATTGTCCGTGGATGCGTTTCGGGGGCGCGAAGCATTCGGCACCCCGGGGTCGATTCTGGCGAATAATGGAGGGCTTTTTTTTCGGCAAAGTGGACGGTGGTGGAGGCCCGCCAGCCCGTTTTGCGTCTCGGCTTTAGTTACCAAGAGCGCTTCCGGATCACCCGCCATTGTCTTCGGAGTTTAGACTCTTCTGCGCCGCGCTAGAAACACGCGAAGGCAGGAACTACGGAGTTTTGGGAGATGCTAGGTGCAGAGATATGGAGACAAATATACCGCAAGGCGAGGACAGAATTTATTTGGCTTTTGTGATTATTTGTTTTACTCGTCGCTTTTGGTTATTCTTGTTTATGGGGTCCGTGTCGCTGGTTACGGCTGGTGGGAACGTTCATCTGGGTGGCCAATGAGGTTCTTTTACCTGAGACGTTTCCTGGAATGTGCGGTTTCCGAAATTTGGTGAGTCAAGAAGGAATCTAGAAGAGTTGATCAAAGGTCCTCCTAAGTGGCTGTGTGGTTTGTTGGGCCACAGCTCACCAGTGCGGACTGGGTATAGCGAGCCCTGGCGATTTCTGCGAGAACGGGCTCGGAGTAAGGATGCTCTGTTTCGCACACAATTCAGCTGAAAAGGGCTTTTTCTGCGGCTGTATTCGTCTGCCATCCACTGTGTGGGGGTCCCGTTTTGGGGTCTTGTTCGGCGTGTTTCCAGTCTGGAGGCTGCTCATGAATCTGGCCATATCTCACGGAGCCAGAGTGCTCACCTAGAAGCCATGGTCGGCTATAAATGAGCGGATCGGGCTGGAGCATCAGGTTCTGCGAGTGGGAACAGCCTTGAAATTTCCACCGGCTCGTCCGTACCAAGGATTCGTGAACCTTTCTCGCTCTTTCAGAACGTTATATAATCTCGCAAGCTCGCCACCAAAACGCGGCCCAACGTTTTTCGCCCTCCCGTACCATTTAGATAATACTTTGGAAACTCAAACTAATTCTTTTTTTCTCTCTATTTTTCCGGTTTGCTGCAGGCCCTTTTCCTGTCCCTCCCTCTCCCCCAGTGGCCTCCTCCATATCTCGGATTGCAGCGTCCAATTTCCGAGCCTGGTCATGTGCGGCCTCGCTCGCCGGCACATACTGGACAGTGCACCGAAGATACACCTCCAGTTTGATATCAACTTTTGCAGAAAAACGGCGCTGGTCATAATTGGGAGGCGGTCCAGCATCGACATTTCTAGAACAATAAGTGAAGGCGAACACGATAAGAAAATAAAATCGACCTTCGAGCCCAGCCTCCGCAGTCTGCACCAACCACTTCTAGGGCCGTCCCAACAGCCACCAAAAACACGCAAATTGCAGAAAAAAAACACATATTTATAGAAAGCATGAGCGGAATAGCGCTCAAGTTCACGTCGCTCCTCCTCCGAACGATCGCCAAGCCCATTTCGGTGGCGCTCAAAGCTCAGGCCAAGGAGCACGAAACGTTCAGAAAGGCATGCATTAGAGTGGCGCAGACGGTGCACTCGACGGACATCAAGCTCCGGATGAAGCTCCTCGGCGAGAACAAAATCAAAATCCGGCCCTTGAACGACAAAAAGGCCATCGACTCCGGCGCCAATTTTCTCCTGGAGTTCTTCATCTTTCTGGTGGCGGGCTCGCTTATTCTCTACGAGAGCAACCGCAGCCGCGTCAAGGCCAACAAGGAGAAGTTGACCACGAAAAACGACATCTCCGACCTCCAGGACGACATCAAGGAGGTGCGGGCGCTTGTGGAACAGCTCACAACAGATTTGGAGCTTCTACACAGCATCACGGAATCGCAAAAGGCGGCCGGGAAGCCAGCACAAGAGTCCCGTGCGTGAGGCTCCTGACCATCCCTCCTACAGATCGGACTGAAAAGCTCGCGACAAAAGCCCGCCGTTTCTGAACAAATCTTGACATTAATATACAGTATATAGTACATCGGGAAGTCCCGGCCCGGCGGGAAAACTACTTCTGGCCCTTCTTGCGCTCCACCTTCAACAACAACGCCTTGTTGATGTGGGGCAACACTCCGCCGTACGCAATCGTGGCCTTGATTAAGTTGTCCAATTCCTCGTCGCCGCGGATCGCCAACTGCAAGTGTCTGGGGGTGATTCTCTTGACCTTCAAGTCCTTGGCGGCGTTACCCGCCAACTCCAACACCTCGGCGGTTAAGTACTCCAACACCGCGGTCAAGTAAATGGCGGATTTGGACCCGATCCGGATCTTGCTCTGAGCGTTTCTCTTCAAGTATCTCTTGATTCTGCCCACGGGGAATTGCAACCCGGCGCGTGCCGAGTGCGAGCTGGTGATTTTGCTACCTTCGGCGGACTTGCCCTTGCCCCCGTGTACTTTTCCTTTTCCCGACATGATTACTATAGAAAGAAGAGGGGTTTGGTTTTGTTTATGTGAGAGCGAGAAACATAAACACGAGTCGCGGTGGGGTTACCCGCCGCTGCGGCGTGACCCGTCACGTGACCCGGCTGGTCATTTATTAGTGCTTTGATGCTGGCTGGTTGAGGGATGGAGTTCTGTAGAGATGAATTTTGGGAGGAACCAGCCCGTTGTAGTAATACGTACTGCGGAATGGTCTAGGCTAGAGATGTGAGATGGTCATAGTACCATTTTATAGTACCATTTTATAGTACTATATTATTACCATTTACCATTTTGCCATTGTACCATTGTACCATTGTACCATTTTGCCATGTAGGTATATCCTACTTTACTTCGGACGTGCTTGTGTCCTTTGTGTTGTTCAATGCTATTTTTTGTTTCCAACTGGTTTCTGTTTTTGGGGTGTTCGTATTTTAGGAGATTGTTCGCAGCAATGAGATTTCTAAAATATTCAAAATTAAGAATCTTACAATTTTTGAATTCAGAGAAAATATAATGTCCCACCATGTTGTCAACATTTGTATCCCCAAAGTTATATAACTAAGTATTTCAATGGCATTCAATGATTTACGCTAGCAACGATCAGCATGCTTATGGTTGCGAAATCTCGAGACAGCATTCTGCTTCATGAGTTCCCATTCACAACACCTTCTTCATGACCTTCATTTCCACGGTCTTGGCATGTCGTGTAGCCAAAAAAACAAGACAAGATCGTGCAGCAGCAGACGCGTATTTCCAATCTACAGCCATTGCTCAGCTCCATCAAAAGACAACTTCCACATGGAGTAGGCATGCTTGTGCTTGATCCTCGGATGGGTCCTTCCACGGACAACTCGTTTCTTAACCTGCCCCTCCCATCGAGACCTATCGTTTTGGTCTTGTATCTATAATCAATCCGGGCGTCCGTATCTGCTGTATGGGATCTGGTACCTACTAGGGAACATAATACCCACTATGGCTGACATCTCAGCCTCAGTAAAATTCATCTATAATCTACATATGCCCTCGAGTCAGGTGTCCTGGTGATCTCGTTGGGTCCTCTGCTTCCTGGAGTGCCCCTTGAAGTACTGCTCACCTAGCTGAAAGTATGAGACTTGGTCTGTGATACGCCTACCTGTTCTGGACCGCATGACTTCGTTCTACGAGACATACACCACTACAGATCCACAATGTCTGACGTCACGATAATCATAAGAGCGTCGGGCCGACTTCGTATTTTTCACTCTTACATTAAACCAAACCTACCCCACATAGTCCATCACAACCCACTATTTTCTGCCACTTCCATCATTTCCACCATACCCCATCACGAGTTAATTACCGAGTGCGCCCCGAGCCGATCCAACAACTTCTCCACGTCCGAACGGGACTTCTGCAACTCCGTGCATATGGAGTCGAAGTGCTGCGAGCCTCTCACTAGCTTTATTAACTTGATGAACTCGTCGTTTTCAGACAGTTTTTCGGGAGCCTCCGGCGACTCGTTGTCCAGACCCGAACACTCGTCCTGCTCAACACGCTTGGCAGAATGGCCACTCGCCAGGTCGTCGGAATCGCTATCAAAAACATCCAGATCCACACGTTCCGTGTCGTCCCGTTCCGGGGCACCAATATTGAGAAACGTTTTATCGATTTTGCGGTCGCTGCGGGAATCTCGAGAAGGAGCCCCTTTTTGCCGGTCCACGTGGTAGTTGAAACTCACCTTGCGAGTTTTCTTGCCCATTTTCAAGTTGCTTTCCCGCACTACACTCTTCAAAAGACCAGCTTCTGGTGCTGTATCCGTGCTTTGCCTGTAACCAGAATCAACCCGGGCCTTGTTCTGGAACTGTGCCAATAGGTCGTCTAGACCCTCTGTGCGTTCGTCGCCAGCTTCTAGCGACTTCGTCACCCAGTGCAAAATAGGGTACAGATGGACGCGATAAATGATGCCTCGCACCACGCCGAAATTGATGAAGCGGCGGATGTCGATGTTTTTTAGTGTCTTCTGGTGCTGGATGTACCACTCCTTTAAAGTTTGGCCCTGGTTGAGCAGCCGGTAGAGGTAGAACAACGTGGCCTTGGACGGGATGCGGATCTCGCCCTTCTTACCCGGAAAAGCCGCGGATATCCCGGGCGTCATGCCTCTGGTGAGAGGGCTGGCGAATTCCAGGATGTGCTTTTCAGGGACGAACGGTGGCCGGGGACCCGGGATTACCCGGCCCGACGAAGTGGCAGAAACCTGCGGAGTGCTGGAAAGGCTCGGAGTCACGGGCGTGGCGGCGGATCGGGGGGTCACCAGCACGGAGTTCGCAGAAGCCGGCTCGTTCCAGTGATTGGTGGCGATGATGTACGCCTGGCACTCCTCCGCCATACCGTTGGTCTTAAGAAAATTGCCGATATGGTTCGTGGGTGCGTAGATGTTACTGAACTGGAAAATGTCCACGAGAATAATGCACTGGTAGTGCATCAAATGCTGGATGCACTGCTTGGTTAGGAGGTAGTCTGCGCCAGCCAACTCGCTGATGCGCTTCACCGAGTTTAGTCCGTTCACATAGGGGAGGATCTTGACCATCGTGGGGTCCCACACCACGTCTATGAGCAGGTTCAACTTCACCGTCAGAATGGGCACCTGGTGCGCCTTGAGATTGACGGGTGGCGGGAGCATCGGAAATAGCTTGATGTCCACACTGTTGGCGGAATCGATCGGGATACAGCACTCCGAGTAGTTGTTCAAGTCCTGGTACAACTGGTGAATGAGCGACTCAATCAGCAGCAAGGAGAACTTCTGGATCTTCGAGTGCCCGGGCGTGTACTGGAAACTTCTGCTGGCGAAGTCGGCGCCGGTCTGGCCGCTGAAAAACGCGTGTTCCTTGTCCAATTTGCTCAAAAGCAACGACTGCTCCTCCAACGCCCGGAACATCTTGCCCATGCGGCTCACGGCCAGCTCGTACGGCGTGGTGTCGGAGTTGTACGGCAACACAAACCCAAAATTGAAGTTGAACGAGTTCCGTGAGTAGTGGCTGCCTTCTATATTCACCGGGTACCCTAGCACGCGGAACTCGTTGATTTTGAACGACACGAGCTTGTTGCACACCTGCGGTTTTGGAATGATGTAGTTTTTGACCGTGTCGAAGTTGAAAAGCACGTCGGTAGATTGCGAGTCCGAGCTGCCTATGGATCCTTCGGGCACCTGGTGCACGATTTGGGTGCCTTTCACGGGATGGAAGACCGCGTAGAAAATGGCTGTAATAGGCACAAACCCATCATTGGAAATCATGGGGCCTCTCGGGATAGGTGTAGTGAGATGGCTAGGTGAACATAGATTGGGTTGCCAAAGAAGTGAACGACAAAAAAAGCTCCGCGACGGGGAATTGAACCCCGGTCTACCGCGCGACAAGCGGTAATTCTAGCCACTAAACTATCGCGGACTGGAATTTTGGGTAAAAGGCGGCGGATCCGATATATTGTTTCAGCGGGGCGCCATTTCGAGATCCCCCATTTTTGGTGTTTTATCTTCAAAAACCTGATTCTCAGGTCAGAAATGTTGTATTGACCTTGGAGAGAGATCACGAGAGGGGCGCGTGGGCTCAAACGGCCAGGTTTAAGGTTGCGCTACTTTTGCCATTTGTCTTATCTGGGTGGCCATCGAAAAAAAAAATGCCCAATTTTCAAAAAAAGATCTTCAAAAAAACACCAAGACTAAAAAAAGAACCCTTGATTCAGTCTTAATTGTCTATCTCCGCCAAGCCCCATTTAATTAGTGCACTAGTGTCTCAGAATGACTGTTACCGTAAAGAACCTCGACCCAGTACAGCAAAGTACCCAAAAGACGCCCACAACCAGATCTAGCATCCATGTTAGGTTCAACCCCTATCAAAATTTTTACACGCACTATACAAAAGAAAATAGCCATACTAGGTGGAAAGTTCCACTGGCTGTTAATCTTTCCGCTATGCACCACGGACTAATCTAAGACCCGTCACGTGCGCCTTATCGGGCGGGCACACTGGAGCACGTGACAAAGTAAATTTTGGGTGCAAAAGCGAGGACAGGCAAGTAAAGCAAAAAGTATAAATACGGCCCGATCCCCCGGTGATTGTTTTTGCAGCCACCACTTTTTTTCTCTCGTTTCTCTCTCTTGCACCGCCGTTTGCGCCTTGCATAAACTGCTGTAAAACCAACTTTCTTGCGCCCCTCGTGCAGATGAGCCCCGCGCGGAATGCAACAAAAGACCCGTCCTTAGCTCTGTCAAACATCTCCCGCATTAATAATCAGTCCCGGAACTTCGAGCTTGAAACCGAGAGCCCTGTTTTCTTAGCATACCCTACAAGAACACATTAGAATGCTAGGGACCGAGAAGAAAAAACTATCCTGCTCCAACTGCAGAAAAATCAAGCGGAAGTGCGATGGAGGACATCCATGTGCGAGTTGTGCTAAGAAAAATGTTTCATGTGACTACAACACCACCGACAGACGCTCACAGCGGTATTCGATAGGGTATATAAAGAGTCTAGAAACCAACAACGATGTTTTAGAAGGTATCCTCGCAGAGTTGGTGGCTATACGTGACGATCCAGGAGAACTAGCAGCAAAACTCGAGTCACTCAGTGTCTCCTTTCCCAAGAAGGTCGAGAAACCCGAAAGCCTACCTGAGGATCTTGAAGAGAGTATCGAGCCGGCAGACAGCGATGACTCCGAAAAGCCCTTTACAGAAAAAGACCAGTATTTTGGTGCCGGAAGCGTGTTTCACGGAAGAGGCGCCCCGCCTCAAGGGCACGAACCTTTATTGGCGTCAGACCAGCTTGCGCCCACAGGGAACGTGATAACTATCGAACAAGACTTTGACTACGTTGCAGGTTTGGTTCGTGGGTTTTTCAACGAGCAGTATTTCGGAACACCGCACACGCTTTTCGACAAACAGCGGATATTGCACGAGCTTGAGAACCGTAACTTTTCCGGCCCGTTTCTCAGTGTTGAGTTGGTGTACGCAATTTGTGCAGTAAGCCAACTGCTCACATATGAGGAGGCTGACGGGTACTGTCGCCTCGTATTAAAAAACCTTTTCCAGAAGACGTTGGCACTGTCTATAGCCGTTTCCCAGTGCTACACGCTTCTTGCCTTCCACTGCGCTTCCAAGGGACAAATCTCTAAAGCTTGGTTGTTTTCTGGAATCGGTATCCGTATTGGCCTAGATATCGGGTTCGATATGCCCAACGGGGAAAACCCATGTGCTATCGCAAACCGTTGCTTCATGGGCACTATAATTGTCGACCATTACCTTGCCATGTCGCTAGGAAGACGGCTGTCTCTCCAGCAAAACTCTGTGCCTGTACTCCAGCTCAAAGGGGAGAGCAGAACTGACTACCTCAACATCAAATATTCCGTCGAGCTTATCGAAATGACGAGACACATGATCAGACTGACATATCAACCGGTGACATTCGACAAGGACCCCAAAATTAACTACCTTCTCAAGTTTAACAGACTGAAGGTGTTCAACATGAAGCTACTAAAATGGAGACAAAGCTTAGACCCTTCGATCTCCTGGCTGTACACATCGCTCAAGTCGTCGAAAGATTTGGCCCACGAAAACCACACCGTCAAGTTCCTCTACTTTTACATACTCTTGTTCTTGAACAAGCCGTTCTTGCACGTGCCCAAGCAGCACTCCACAGTGTTTCTCATCGAGGACATGGCCAAGGAGGTGTATCTTATAGTATACCTGAAACTCTCGAAGTTGGAGGAACAAACGGGCAAGAAAATTTATGGCCACTCCTCCATTGACGGTTTACAACCCTCGAACAATAAGTTCTGCTCCTCGAGCATGGATATTTGTGTGGAGATATTATTGGCAAATGTCTTGGTGGCGTTAATCACGAGCCAGCCTGAGCACTACATTCATTTGGAGAAGCGTTTCAAGACGTTTGCATATCATATCAACTACCTCAACTTGAGGAAGTACGACCCTGTTGGAAGGCCAATGTCGACTTTGCTCGAAAAGTTTGAGACATTCAAGGTCAAGATGAGAAAAGAAGCACTACTTTCCGATGACAAGTTCTCTGACACCGAGCAGTACAGTATCAAGGAGGAGCAGAACAGTGACATGTCGTCCAAGTCTTCGCCGCCGACTTCGGAGTCGTCCAACTGCGAGCAGGGATATCCAGATCTGGAGTTTGTGAGAAAATCTTACAATGACGTCCATCCAAATCAGCCATGGGTTCCACCGCAAGGCGTAATGCCACTACCATTACCCCTGGCCACGCCTGTTGGAAATATGCAACAAGGGCAAGAGTCATTCACGTTCGATCCATGGTGGCAGCAGTTGAACTATCAGAATTCGCGCACTCAAGACGATCTAATGGCGAGAGGGCAGAATTTACTGAATCCAGTAATGGTCCAACAGTCCATGCCGGTACCCACCCCTGCTGCTGTTCCTAGCGTCCATCAGGAAGCGATGCACACAAACCAACAGCCGTTCATGAATCAAGCTCCCGTTGGTTTCGCCAGTTTTCCACATGTCAAGCAAGAACATGACCAGTTCGCTCAGCCCATGCCTGGCTTTGACCCGCAGGGGATTTATAGCTACGATCATCTTCCAAGATCGAAGGACCCAGTGGACCAAATGTTCAATCAGCTATTCAGCAATTCTGGCGAGTTCTTGATGGAAAAGGGCCCTGTGGACTGGCAGACCTTGTTCCGTGAGCAGTACCCTAGTGTACCGCGGTAAGAGGATGGGGATGTTAGTGGTGTGATGGGTGCCTCTGCTCATGGGCGATACTATGGTTTTGAGAGTTGTTTTACAATGGCTTGTGGCAGGAATGTCAAGTGGAATGGCATCCATTGTTGTGGGATAACAGCTGACTGGCTTTTGGAGTGCTAGGGTTGAGGTTGTCTCACATGAGGCACTGGAAAAGGATGCGTATCTGAGTCACTGCGGGCTGCCGGTGAACAAAAGACTACAACTTCACACTTATGGGAGTCATGTTCAAAGATTACAACTTATTGCGTGACTTGCTACAGTCTGACTCTCGACTGGGCTGCTAAGCGTTAGAGGGCCGGAGGCAGTTTGGTGCATAGCGGTCTGGCATTCCATACCACAAAGGACTCATTACTGCGATTGAAGTATACAGATAGTGAAACCATCAGGGTTTTGCCGGAGGCGGACGAATGAGGCCAGAGGAATCCCTTTTAAGTAAGAAAATACCCTTTGAATAAAGAGCGAAAAAAAAAGGAAAACCTGAAAATTGCGATAATAGCACTTGCCATCCGGTACCCATCATTCCACTGCGTGCGTCTACCCCATATATGGTGCACTCTCCACCACCAACAATATCTACGAAAACAGAAGAAAAACAAAAACCGAAAATTTATTCGAACAAATCAATCAACCATTCAAAAATCCCAAATCCAAATCCAAAAAGTCAATCCAACCAATCCTTCCGTACCCCATCCAATACCCACACTCCTACCTGCACTCCCACCCGCCCGCTCAGAATCTTCTGGAAATTTTCGCACTATATATACCCCCACCCAGTTCTCTTACACTCCCCATTATTCTACACTATCAAAATGTTGAGAGCACGTGCTTCCACCGCCCGCACGCTCGTGCGCCACTACTCCCACAAGGAACTCAAGTTCGGCGTCGAAGGCAGAGCTGCCCTTTTGAAGGGCGTGAACACCTTGGCTGACGCTGTTTCTGTGACGTTAGGACCAAAGGGTAGAAACGTGCTTATTGAACAGCAATTTGGATCGCCCAAAATCACCAAGGACGGTGTCACCGTAGCCAAATCGATCACTCTTCAAAACAAGTTTGAAGATATGGGCGCCAAGTTGTTGCAGGAGGTGGCGGCTAAGACCAACGAGTCGGCTGGTGACGGCACGACCTCCGCCACGATTTTGGGCCGCTCGATCTTTACGGAGTCCGTGAAGAACGTGGCCGCCGGGTGCAACCCCATGGACCTCAGGCGCGGCACGCAGGCCGCCGTGGAGGCCGTGGTGGAGTTTTTGCAGCAGAACAAGAAAGAAATCACCACCAGTGAGGAGATTGCGCAGGTGGCGACCATTTCCGCCAATGGCGACACGCACATCGGCAACCTCCTTGCGTCCGCCATGGAGAAGGTGGGCAAGGAGGGCGTGATTACGGTGAAGGAGGGTAAAACTTTGGAGGACGAGTTGGAGGTGACCGAGGGTATGAAGTTCGACCGCGGGTTCATTTCGCCCTACTTCATCACCAACACCAAGAGCGGCAAGGTTGAGTTTGAGAATCCATTGATTCTTCTTTCCGAGAAGAAAATCAGCTCCATCCAGGACATCTTGCCCTCGTTGGAGTTGTCCAACCAGATGCGCAGACCGTTGTTGATCTTGGCGGAGGACATCGAGGGCGAGGCGCTTGCCGCGTGCATCTTGAACAAGTTGCGTGGCCAGGTGCAAGTGTGCGCCGTGAAGGCTCCAGGTTTCGGCGACAACCGTAAGAACACCTTGGGCGACATTGCCATTCTTTCTGGCGGCACGGTGTTCACCGAGGAGTTGGACCTCAAGCCAGAGCACGCCACCGTCGAGCAGTTGGGTTCTGCTGGTTCCATCACCATCACCAAGGAGGACACGGTGATCTTGAACGGCGAGGGTTCCAAGGACAATATCCAGGCCAGGTGCGAGCAGATCCGCCAGGCCAACGACGACGTGGCCACCACGGAGTACGAGCGCGAGAAGTTGCAGGAGCGCTTGGCCAAGTTGTCCGGCGGTGTGGCCGTGGTGAAGGTCGGCGGGTCGTCGGAGGTGGAGGTCGGAGAGAAGAAGGACCGCTACGATGACGCGCTCAACGCCACCAGAGCTGCCGTGCAGGAGGGTATCTTGCCCGGCGGCGGTACGGCGTTGATCAAGGCGTCGCGCATCTTGGACACCGTCAAGGCGAACGCGGAGAACTTCGACCAGAAGTTGGGTGTGGAGATCATCCGTTCCGCCATCACCAAGCCGGCGAGAAGAATCATCGAGAACGCCGGTGAGGAGGGCGCAGTCATCGTGGGCAAGGTCTACGACGAGCCCGAGTTCAACAAGGGCTACGACTCCGCCAAGGGCCAGTTCACGGACATGATCGCTGCGGGCATCATTGACCCCTTCAAGGTGGTCAAGAACGGATTGGTGGACGCCGCGGGCGTGGCCTCGTTGTTGGCCACCACCGAGTGCGCGGTCGTGGACGCGCCAGAGCCCAAGGGCGCCGCTCCGCCAGCCGGAGGCATGGGCGGAATGGGCGGAATGGGTGGCATGCCGGGCATGGGCTTCTAAGGCCTGTGCTGTTTTGTATATAGTCAGCCATCCAGAATACGATGTGAATAGTGAGTGTGATGTAGGGGTGGATGGGTAGAAGTGGGAGATGTAGGACGGTGGAGGGTGTTTGCGCAAGAATACGTCTTGAAAGACTGGACTGTTAGAATGATATTTCTGTAACCCACATTTCTCCAGATTCGATTTCTGAGGTGGCTGCGTATCGGGTGAGCTTCACTAGCTAGATCACGCCGCCTGGCAGTTTTCTTCTCTGCAAAAGAAACATGGGTACATTTGTTGAGAGAGGGTAATGTAGAAGCAGTTCAAGTCTTTTAGTAATCGACGGAAATAGATTCGTAAATAGAGTCACGTCTCGTCAAGCGTTGCCAGATGGTGATATCGTAATGCTATGACGACTTAGCAGCCATTATGGGGCACCCACCGTTCGAAGCGAAAGATAAAAACCCTTTTCCGTTTGCCTGATCTTCACATGCGTTTCTTTACTTGCTTCGATAACAGAATGGAACTGGGCACTCGGAACATTTGTGATGTTTTGGTCTGAAGAGTCGATACCTCGGCAGAAAAGTTGGCGTGTTGCCCGGAAGAGCAAGGCGATGAACCACCCGTACATTGTGTAAAATGCATGAGATGTAACAAGAAGCGTCCCATCTATCGGCCAATGTAATCAGAACATGTCCATTTAAGGCATATTTGCCTACGACATGACTGATAATACTTCTTGATAGCTCAAGGACGGATTACTGGAGTCACATGGCTGACGGAGTCCATGGCTGGGAAGGTGGTGGATTGGTCAAACCAGTACACGGGTCCAGCTGGAGAATTCTAAGCGGGCCCCATGTTATTCTGACTATTGAAATGAGTGAAATAATTGAAAAAAAACCAGATGAGCATAGTGACACTAAGATACACAAGTTCATGGAATCTGTACTGACCCAGAAGATCTGAAAAAGGCAGCTTTGATGAGAAGCAGCAGTCATTAGTACAAGAGTCAGCCTCAGTAGTCCGTGCACCCAACTATTAGCTGTCTTTGACAGCTTACGAGAAATATTGCAGCTCGATATGGACGACAGGATTTGAGCAACCACTTGAGAGATCTGACCCCTTCGTGGTATATCGTCTCCAGATATGGAAAGTAACAACTGGAGCGCAGCCAGTCGGATTTTCTGTTCGGCTCCCAAGCTGTTAGTGTAGAAGGACCAGGAATTGTGCTCAACGCCTACAACTACCTTTCTCTTTGACTTGGGATTCGTACCGCACGGCTGGTCCAGCTGACCTTGCTTTCGGAGATGTTCCAGTTGTAGACATGTGTCCTGATTAATTACAGTTGGTTTACACTTTTATACAGAATAGGCCGTATGGGTCCCTGGTGTAATACTGATATTTTCGGTTGAAGGGGGTATAGAGAAAATTCATGTTATAATTTAATTATTCAATATGTTTATTCAGTACTATTAGCATTTGCTTTTTAAGCACCAGAACGTAAAGCGTTTGATTATAGGCAAAGACGTGTAGGTCAAAGGTTATGAAAGATACAAAAAGTAGAAAGCCCCTCTCTTCTTCGACGGGAGTCAATGCTCTACACACGTGCCTATGCAATGTTCCATACATACCACATTAGTTAGCAATTGAGTGGTGAGTTGATTCAATACCCACGTTAACTTGAAATCCTGCTGATTTTGGAATCTTTACCCATTAGACTTCCAGTGTGAACAAGGTACCGCATACGAGAGGTGGGGTCCGGAATACCTTGTCCCTCTCTACATCCGTCACAATCAATAAATCACTTTCCACTGCTCATTCTCCCGAAGGACCGAGAACTATCGGACTTCCCAAGATTTCCCGAATCGCACTTACTATGCGCCTTCATACAGAGCCTCATCAGCGCATCTCATACAGCGGTCAGATCACATAACCCATATTCTGAATTTTTAACAGCCATATAAAAAAGCACGATAGGCAAGACCAGCAATCGACCGCCAGTCTCCAAGCTAAACCATCGTTGAATCATCCCGAACGTGCGCTGATACCACCTGCACTCCAGCGCCAACCGTGAAGCCACAGTCACAATCTGCTCGTTCTTCGATATCCCTAAATTCATGATCCTACCGCGATTTCTCCATGTTTGAGGACGTCATATTCTCGTCCCGGCGGCGACAGACGGGCACCACGCATAACAGACTACATCACGTGCTCCAGGAAGATGCACTCAACCAGGTACTTTCATCCGTGGAACAGGAGGGCCAATGGGCCTTCACAGGGCGGGAAAAGGCAGAGGCCCTACGGCGGCTTCGGAAATACTACAGGAAACGGCGTTACCCGGAGGTCACCTTTGAAGACTGGCATTTTGGGCGTAATCAGACAGATATCCCGGAGGACATGCCAGAGGATGTTCCAGAGCCAAAGGATACCGCGGAGGGTGTTCCGGAAAACCCAGCGCCGAAGAAAAAGCGGAAAACGTCCAGGAAAAAGAAAGCCGCCCGAAACCAGCTATTGCTTGGAAGCCTCGATTTCGACGATTTTGTGAGGCGATCCGTCGTGCAAGAATTGCGAGAAGAACGCGAGAAACTACCCGTGGGCCCTGCCATGAGTGCCGGGCCCCTGACTCAGCCGGAGCCCGAAAACGGCTCTTCCAGCAGCGACAGCGACTCTGACTCGGATAGTGACACCTCAGAAGACTCAGAAGATGACTCCGATGGCTCCGACGGTTCTGTGTCTGAAACAGACACCGATAGAAAGTCACATGACGCAGAAAGTGAGTCTGACGACTCAGAAATCGAAGCTCACGCCGACTCGAAGCCGGACCTCGTGGATGCCCGTAGAAAACTCAAGAAATGGGCCAACTTCGACACTACCCGCTCCAGTCTCAGAGACCATTACGTACTACGCAAGGCAGGCTACGAAGTATCTGCTGATATCGAGGACAGGAAGCATTTGGCGGTGCGGCAGCAGCACATTCTTTCTTTGAAAGCACTAGTGCACTTGAAAATTCTAGAAAAAGACTGGCACACTGCGTTCAAGGCTTTTTGTGCACTCACGAAGCTCGCCAATGTGGACATGCGTTCGCTCTGGCCGTTGGGCATCGAAATACTTACGAGGTTACGGGACGAAGCCCGCGACAAAGCCAGAAAAAACGGCGATACCAGCAAAACTAGAGCGGCCGGACGCCTGGAGCAACGCAAAATCCGCCATTTTTTTGACTGGGTGATGCTTTTTTTCCCCCTATATATGAGACCAGTTGCATCTCTCGCACCCAATAATGGCCCGGTCTTCAGAACCGGTTCCATGACGCACGCTCCAATGTATCGGGTGGCTGCATTGTGGGATCTACTAACGGAAAAGCAGTATACACAACTTCGAGACACGCTTGAAGAGATGTTGCTCATGCCTCCGTATGCCCATGATGGAACATTTTACTACATGTTAGTGCTCTGCTGCCTCTCCGAAAACAGCGATTTGCTCATTCTCTATGAGGGTTCCGGCAACCTAGACGACATTTTGGATCTAGCTGCCGAAATGGGCGACTTTGCCGACGACATGGTGTTGCTCTCCAGTAAAGACGCGATAAAAACACGCATTTTCGAGAACAATACCCAACTTGCAACTTTGATGGATAAGTGTGAGTCGCTACGGTTCCACTTTTCCAGGGAAATGGTGGAAACCGAGATGGAAAATGCCCGAAACCGTTTGGCCCGCATTCTGCCCCCAATTGTCGAAAAAAGTACACCAAAAACCGACACTTTCCAGTACTCCTTCCAGCGAGGAACGGTGGCTCCCGCCAAACTGCACTCCACTGCTATTCCACGAAAGTACTGGGATAGGTTGATTTCTAGGAGCGAAATAGGCGGGTCCAAAACCTGGATAGGTATTTTCTTCGACTATTCGAAGGCTAACGTTGCGGTGTGTTTGGTCTGTGGCGAGACCCTCGAGCGAAACAAGGATTTGAAGGGCCATTTGCAAGGCCACGATATTACACCGGAAAATTACAGGAAAAAACGGTCTGCGGTAAAGGAGATGAATATGGCGAGAATGGTGAAAGCACAGCAAGAGGCTCAGCAAAAAGCACAGCAGGAGGCTCAGCAAAACGCACAGCAAGAAATAAACGTGTCTGTCGGCCAGCCACGAATCCGGAAAGAAACTAAGCCGAAAGGACAAAAGAAGACTGACTTGTCTGAGAGGTCTAGTGTTAGTTCTTTGGAGAACACTTCCCCACCAGATTCAGCAAATGCCTTGGGTTCGCAGAGCAAGCCAAAGAGAAAGCCCAGGGCAACGACAGCGAAGAAAACATCTCCAAAAGCACCAGTCGAAACCAATGTGGCCAATACTATGAGTGCCGAGGATGCATTGTCTGAGTTGTTTCCAAACTTCGAGATCCCGTTCGATGGCGACACGGGAAGCCAGGCGATGGAGAACGATACTGTTTTACCGGAACAAACCGATAATGACATCCCAGAATATCCCAACTCGCCATTGTCGCAAACGCTCGGGAGGTTTGAAGTCTCAGAGACGGCTGTGGACCATGATCTGGCACCCGTCGTTTTACCGAACTCGGCATCCATATCGCCAGAGCCTCCAAATATAGCCCTGATTTCGAGAGAACCAGTGAACACAGAAGAGCAAATTCCGGAAATCAAAGATGACCCCAATTTCGGTGATGATTCTGTTGCTATACCTTTAGAACGCGATACTGCAAATGAACCCCACACTCGCCCGCCGCCATTCGAAGCCACTGAAAGCGACCAGTCAATGTCCATTAAGCAGGAATCAGCGACTGAACTACCAAGTGACAATGCCGAGAGCCCGTTCCCCAACAACATCGACGATTCTATGGATGCACACAGAATAGCCAATTCACAGAAACCCAAGAGCACTACGTTTGGCGGATTCAGTCCAGACACCACCCAGGAAAACCAGACTTTTGCCCTAGATATGAGTCGGGATATTAGTCAGAATTTCCACCAGTTTGCCACTCAGACCCAGGCCTCACAAGTTCCTAATATAGACGAAAACTCCAACCAACACCACCACGAGTGGCGAGACGAGTTTTCCATGGATCTGAATTACGCAGACAGTTCGGTCAATTTCACTCGTTTCATATCGGACTCTTTTCTCGGGAAAGAAGATGCTAATCAAGAGGATAATCAAGCTGCTAATACTTCCACGGACCAGAGAAAGTCCCGTTATGGCAGCCTAGGCTCTGTTAGCGAGCAAGACTCCCAGGAAGCGAATACGTATTAGAGTAGTTCAATTTACGCGATGAGTCGGTATTGGCTCGTATATCATTAGGGTATCAGTTCAGAGCTCTGGTCGGGCGTATCGTAAGCCGTGCACTTTGAGTGGCGGAGAGTCTCACAATGAAGCTGTTTTTGTCGGAAGTAGGCGATAACGGAAACAGCGCCCAGTCACGGGGAACAAAGCTTGGGTGGTTCAACGGTCCAGTCTGGCCCAGTGCAGGACTTTCACTCTCGGCTGGGCCCCTAACGGCCGGTTCTGTAGCATTCAGGCGTGCTGATTGGGCCATTGCCGTCATCGCAGACTGCATCGCAGATTGTCCCGAGTCCTCCACGATTGTTAGGCCCGCCACAGCAGTTGTTGGTGTGGGTCTTGCGGTTTCTGTAGAGCTTTCCCTTTCGGTAGGTCCTGCCGGTTCTGTAGATTCCTCGGTCTCTGTTGCACCCGCTATTCCCGTCGCCCCAGTAGAAGGTGTAGCAGCAGGGATCATTGGCCGGTCTCCCGGCGCAGGCTGAGGCACATTTTCAGGGCTACCCGCAGGTCGAGGCAGTTCAGGCTTGCGGAAAACAACCTTTCTACACAAAGGACAGCTGTCTGACCGCTCGAGCCAGTCCTTCAAACAGCACAAGTGCAAAATGTGGCCGCACTGGAGCTTCTTGGGGTGCTTTCTAGGGTTCAACGGTCTGCCTCTGGCACTGGAAAATGTTGCAGGGAAGTGCATGTCTTCACGACAAATGATGCACATGTGGTCGGCCACAGCTAGGTCGTCCTCCGAAGGGCTTGCTAGCTGGTTTTCCAAATTGCGAGACTGCGAGAGGAAACTCATAAATTGGTACGTCTGTTTCACCGCCAGATGTATGGACACAATGCACCCCTGTATGAGCGGAATCGGCAACGACAAGCGTGAGTGGAAATAGAGCGTGTAGAGGAAAACAGCATAGAAGAGCGTCTTCAACAAGGAGGTCATGATTTCGAAACTCTGCACGTAAATCGCCCTATTTTCCCAGATTTGCTCGTCAAGATCATCTTCGTCATCAATAGACTCCTCCGCCTCCGTGCATCTATAGAGAACTAGCTCATAGACGTTGAGCACCAATTTCCCCAAAAACGCAAAGCAGTCGATTCCCATCACCCCAAACTGGATGCCAAACAAAAGGCTCCCGATCGAGCTGACGCCCTGGAAAATATCGTAAGCTAATATGCGAGCAATAATCACATCAGCAACAAGTAACGATACGAGGAAAAGCACATAGCCGTTCAAAACAAACGATGCCAACACGCCGGTTTTGGTGTGGTGTTGCAGTGACATTCTATTCACAACCTGGACTTGAAGAAAGTCCACGCGATCGTATGTGATAATGTGGTAAACCTTCATGAGAATGGTGAGCCCAGTCCACACCATGTTGAGGAGAAGATTGTTGTCATTGAAAAGGATGAATAGTAGATTGAGTCCGTAGAATGGTAAATTGTCTGCTATATGCTCAATCTCAATGATCCGGATGCGCCGGAAAAGAGCCCAAATGGTGAGCAATCCAAACGCCAAGAAGCAAAACACAATGAAATTGAGGAGAATTGTGAGGCGGAAGTTGTCGGTAAGTTCTTGCAGAAGAGTGAGAAAATCGTAGGATTTCGAGGCCAGCACGAAAAGAGAGACCCCAAAGGACGTGATACTGAACGCCGCATATGCGATACTCCACAAAAACCCTTTGCTTGGCATGTTGAGATCCCGTGTGTTGTCATTTATGGTGTTGCAGATCTTATCACGTCACGCGACTCCGCGGTCGTGTGCGAACCAAAACACATGCAATGCGTTTGCGACTTCGCACAGTGCCCTGCTAGATTGAAAAGTCACTTGAGCACACTTTCAGAGGAACTAGCTCAATTACTTCTTGAGGCTCAACTGGGGAATTTGACTTCGGAAATTCCCGGGGTCGAATTTGACGGGACTGGTTGGTTTTCTTCGTTTCGCTGCTGAACCCTCAAACCGCTGCGGAGAGTGTGCCATTATCTGACTTCTTTTGGGGCTGGGCTGGGGCACGTTGGAGATTTGTATTTCAGAAAGCGGGAGAGGTGTGTCCTTTTTGGCAGCGTCAAGTGTAGCTCGTAAAGTTTCATTAGCCGTGCACACAAAGGCTCTTGTGTGATCAGACCATTGGTCAACTAGCGCAATTGCATCGCTTCCTTGTTTTTGGTTGAGATCTAAAAGTGGATGTATACCACGATGCACTCTCAGACTCGCTTCCCTCAAGATCGTAGCGCTAGCACCATCCCTCTTTCTGTCAAACTCTCTCTCAAGCTCGGAAACATTGTGGATACACTCGCTGGCCTTTTCTGCGATACTTTGAGTTAACTTCAGTCGCTTATTCGAGAAGACCTTCAAGGTCTGTGAAGCCTCCAGCTTGCGTTCAGACAACGCATGTGTGAAATTCTCCTTGCAGGCGTTAATGGCATCATGTTGAAGGGCACCGAAGACCAGCTCTAATCCTTCTTTGTACAGTTTCATGTGACTCTCCATAATGCGTTCTTTCGCTTGCTTCACCATTCTCTCGGTGGCTTTCATGGAGTCGTAATAGGCCCTCCACAGAAGGACCCTATCGATTTCTGCCTGTGTTTGGCCATCTAGTCCTTCGAATTGTGAGACCTCGTCGTTGACGTCAAGTGTCTTGATCTTTTCAAAATGCGACGAGAGGTTGAGCTCCTTCTTCAAATGGCGATCTATCTCATCTTTCCATTCATGGTTGAAAAGGTTCTGAGCTTTATTCAACTCAAAGTTTAGCTTCTGCTGAGCTGAAAGTAAAGAAAGTGACACGGAGTTTTTTTGTTGGTCAAAGTTGGCGAGATTCTGTTCGTTAGACGAAGTGAAAGAGTAGGCAGTCGTGAAAACCTTATCTATTATGCCTCGAAGGTTTCCGACCACAGTGGAGAATTCCTCTTGTCGTTCGTTTGTAAGGGCTTCCAATTTCTTATTTTCATTCTCCATCCTCGTGATATTTTGCCTGCAGAGGTCAATCTCTTCTCTCAGTTGGGCTTCGAGGGCGGTGTATTTCTGCTCATGCTCGGCCGTCTTGGCTTGTAGCTTCGCTTGAAGCTTCGCAATTTCAGTTTCTTTCTCCTTCATGTTCACTTCATACTCTTTCTGGGCGTTGTAGGCTCTGTCTTGATTCTCTAAGCTGATTTTGACGTAGCCATCCTTGGTGTTTGCAGCAAGGCGATCTCTATCACGCAATGCTAATTGCTTGTTCAAGTCACTTATTAGAACACTTTTGTGAATGGTTTCAATGTCGCGCGCAAACTGCGGAATGTTCTTGATGTTTTTTGCCTTGGATGCATAGTTTAAAGTACTCACGGTCTCGAAAACATTGACTTTTGCTGGTGATATGGTAGCTATCAACGCTGTCTTTGTGCGACCCCCTATCGAGCCTTGAAGGATTCGAGTGAGTTTTGACTCCCTATAAGGAATATGCCCTAGTTCCTTGCCTTCACTCAAGGCACTTATTACTTTCCCCAACGCGAGTAAACTCTGGTTGATGGACCCCGCTTCCCGGGCACGCTCGTTGACAGCACCTGATTTGTTGATGTCCTCCGATCCCGCCAAATCCACTAGCGTCATGGTGGATGTTGTGTAGTCGCTAGACTGAGTAGACGGGTCCTTCTTTTTACACAAACTGATTGAGAACATTGTGTGCGATCTGGACGAGGCGTCGTTAAGCTTAGTGGAACTTGTTTTTCTCTTCTCGAAGCATTTCTTGAGAATGTCGAACCCCATCTTACAGCTGTCGATGTAGACCTCCTGTAGATTCTGGATCACCGTTGCCTTTGCATCCTTTGCATGGCCAGGCGCTAGCCAAATCTTGCCTTTCTGAGGCCCCATTCTGTAGCCGTCTCCAATGAGGTCACGGAGCTCTTCCTTGTACAACTCCACACACGATATCTTGACCAGATGGTCGGCATCTATGGAGGTGAAGAGTCTGTTCAAAACCCGGGGAATAATGCCCGCATCTTCTCCGTTCAAGTCCCCAAACATAGAGTACGTCTTGCCCGAGCCCGTCTGGCCATAGGCCAAGATCGTGACGTTGAAACCAGACACGAAATCCTCGAACAACGGCAAGGCCACGTTGTTGAATAGGACAGCCTGATCGGCATTGGGGCCGTACACCTGGTCCACTCTGAACAGCTTTCCGGCAGCCGGAATTGCTCTGGAACCGCCCGAGAGCGTGGGCATGGGATCTCCAGTGATTGTGACGAACGGCTCATCGGCAGAGTATTCGTCATTGGGGAGTGCCACAACGGGCGGGCTTTTGGCCGCGACCTCCTGGCGGCTCCGTGCTCGGCACCGCACGACCACTTGGATGTTGTCTGCCATTTTGTGGAGGCAGAATTCGGGCGCTGAAGTGTGTGGGAATCCTTAGGTATGTGCCCTTTGTTTGTTTATGTTGGCACGCGCGACGCAGCACAGATTTCGCACCCAGTGATTTGTGGTGCGAAGGACGAGGCAGGTGGCTGGAGTTAGTGAAACGGCCAGGAGGTGAGGGCTGGGTTTTTTGGTGCTTTCCGTGTTTAGAAAGAATTTTTCAGGGGTGGACTTTTGCCCGTTTATCATATATTTTTGCTCGGGTTTGGGATTCTGTTGCTTTTCTTCGATAGTGAGACTGAGAACGGGCTGTCGCTTGAGTATCTGGGAATAAGCCCATAGTAAACCGGAGGAGTTAAAGTGGTGTTATGCAGTGATATTATTCTTTGACCAAGTTGGCGTTGAAATGACCAGTGGAGAAATTCCTGTCTTATATCAAAACTTGGTATGATAGGAGTTGAGATGTTCGGTGCGTTTGAAAGAATTGGAAAATAAGATCTAGACGGAGAGATATTCGACCTATCGGTCAAGTACTACCGACCACCGGAAAGCTGGTCATCTTTTACGGACCTCGCTAAAGACAGTGTGATTATAGTGCCATCAGTAGGGCAATGTTGAAAATAAGATCCAATATTTGGCTTGATTAAATATACATCGCGTCTTGGGGCAGAGGGGGGTGAGCCCTTTTCTTCTGCTCTTTGGAAACATTTTCTTTAAAAACTTATTCTTGAGTTTCCAAAGATAAAGCTTGATCGGATACCAGAAGAAATGGTGCTCTGATGCCAAGAGGAGAGAGGAAGCGAGTAGTTGCTCGCGGCCACTCAGTTTGAGGGATACACTTTCTTATGGAAGAATGGAGAACAGACCAGGGTCAGGTTTTTATGGAGGTCTGTCTGTCACCACCAGCCCCAGTCACGTTTTCCAACATCTAGTCTTGAACACAGAAGAGTGAGTGTTTGCAGCCAGTCAGACAGTGATGTATCCAGATGATAGTACAGCGTCGAAATGCCACAGTGGAAGCCCAGTACCTACATCCCGGCTTGAAGTCACTTTATATTTCACTGCGGGATACATTCCGTGGAACCTCCGGATGGGTTTGATGGGTTTCGCTGTGGACTGGCCAACACACCACCATCCTATCATTCGACTCCCACACTGACTTGCATTTCGATGCTGCGCAAGAAGTCAGATCCACCTGCTACTGGTCAAGCGAAATACTAAGGCGCCCCGCTTTCCCAAGTACACCATTTCCCAAAACAGTAACCCGCAAGAAAACCTACGATCGGGCCAACAACCAGGAGCTCTTCTTCTATTATCCTCGCATTACCATCCTACTTAGTCGAAAAAATCGTCGTCGTCGTCGGCGTCTCTCCGGTTGAACACGATTTTGCTCTGTTTCTGGTCGCCTCTGGACACGGACTCCAAGATTTCCACAATATCCTTTTCGCCAACCTTCCGGGTAATCGACCCCATGGACACCATTTTTATAAGGTACTGCTCCACCTGATCGGCCCGTTCGGGGCGCACCATACGAACCCTCGATAACCGTTCCCTGGCACTGGGCTCTAATACCTGGGAAAGCATGGAGAATTTTTGCTGCTCCTGGGGAGACGCATCGCCTTGGCTTTGCCCCTTTTGTAGTTCTGCCATGCGCGCAGCACGGATGGCGTTAAGCTCGGTTTCATCCATCTTGGTGTAGTTTAGAGTATGCTGCAGAGGCTTCGGGTCTCGTGTTATGGGAGGTCGTGCGCGACCCAAAAGTGACAACGGGAAGACAGGGGAATCGGGGCGCTTCTTCTGTATTGTGGCTAGCCGATAGAGTCTATATCCAAGCTGACCGTTCCTTCCAAAGTGATCTTGATCGGTTTGCTTTCTCCTAAACCGTGACTGGACAAACACCCGTGCACCTTGCGGAGATCCGGCGACGGCCTTCAACATGTAGAAATCCAGGATCTACAACTCATAATCCTCCCAATGAGCGATAAAACTTTTCTCAGAAAGTACAAGATCGTATTCTTGGGCGACCAGAGCGGTATGTTTCGTGCAAGTTGGCCTGATCCAAACCAATACTAACCGTGCAGTTGGCAAGACCTCGTTGATCACCAGGTTTATGTACGACACTTTTGACGACCAGTACGCCGCCACCATAGGCATCGACTTCCTCTCCAAGACCATGTATTTAGAGGACAACAAGACGGTGCGTTTGCAGTTGTGGGACACCGCTGGCCAGGAGCGGTTCAGATCGCTTATTCCCTCGTATATCCGAGATTCACATGTCGCTGTGGTGTGCTACGATATCACCAACAAGAAGTCGTTCACGAGTCTAGAAAAATGGATCAACGACGTGCGCATGGAACGCGGCGACGATGTGATTGTGGTCGTGGTGGGGAACAAATCCGACTTGAATGCCAAGAGACAAGTCAGCGGAGAAGACGCCGAGAAACTCGCCACGGACGTTGGGGCCAAGTTCTTCATCGAGACCTCCACGAAGGCCAACCATAACGTGAAGCTTTTGTTCAAGCGGATCGCGTCCTGCTTGCCCGAATTCAAGGAGTCTGCAGAACCCGAAAACCACACCGAAACAGTCAATGTCAGCATCGAGAATGCCGCGCCGCTGAGCTCGTCATGTTGTTAGGGAGTGTGATGATTACGATAATTCGAGGCGTGTCGGGTGTGGGCTTGAAAAAATGGTTATACTCGTGATATTTCGACAACGACTCGAGCATGTGAGGCATCACATGATGTTTTTTTCCCAGGGTCCAATCTCCCGAGCACTGTGAAACCTCTCGTTTTTTTGGGTATTTTGGCCGCCTTGTCTGTGATCCATTTTGAATTGACTCGGAAGCAAGGCGGGTGCTTCAACCCGATCGACGACTCCGGGATGTATGAAACCGGGCAGATACCGGCTCTACTTTGACGTGGCTGTTCTGGATGTGTGTCGGAATACCCGAGGAGCAAGCCTGCTGTAAATCAAAGACACCGTCGCCATGGCACCATGCTTACCGGCTGGACAACGTTCATTTCTAGTTCCACCATCAATACAAAGTTCCAAAAGACCACCGTTCAGTGGCATGTAGAGATGTCCGTTCTGACATGGAGGTTGTCCCACGAATACTCCGGTACTGAAAATTCCATGAAAGGGGCTTTTCGAAGACTATCGACTAATTGGGAAATTCCATCGTACTGTTTTTCTGCTTGTCTACTTGTTCCTGCCTCCGCTCATCACCTGCACAAGTAACACCTGATCTACAGAATATTACGCATGGACCTTGACGGATCACCAGTGGCAGAAATGACATGGCGCTTGTGAGACAGTAGCAAGGAAAGCACGTCTCACTGTCACATAGCTTCTCTAAGCCAAGAGAAGGTTCGCTTGGCGGCTTCCCCAGTCTTTCCAGGAGTACGTGCATGATCTGCGCCGGGAACCCGCCTCAAACCTTATATCTCAGGAACCCTGTTCCGCACGTGATTCGCAAAGGTGTGGTTTACTGGGTGGTTACCGGGAACCTTAAATTGACTTCCTTCCGTCACATGCGGAGAATCGCCAGTTCTGGAATCGGAGTCGAGCCCGGACAAGCAGATCGCGACAGCAGGTCGACGGTACGCGATGTTGCGACATTCAGATCCACAACAAGAAAGAGAAACAATAGCGTATTTGGCCTTCCACCATATTGCCACGGCCAATACCGGCCGCAAGCCTGGTTCTTGGCTCTTCGTATATGTCTGTACGCGAGTTTGCCCGATGAAACAATGCAGAGCGGCCTTTATGTGCAGCAAAAGCGCTCGTCCTGCATACATCTACTGTATGCGAGATGAGTCTCGCATATAGCGGGGCAGGTTTCCAACATGAAACACACCTGAGACGCGTGCGAGACAGGCACTGTAGGCTCGGACTTCCGCGTACGTGAAAACGTCCGAGTAGGGAAAAGCCTCTCCTAAATCCCCTGGTAGGCACTGTCTCGCACCCAATGTCTACCGGAAAGTAAACAACTGCAATAACCACCGTCAAAACCCGTGCATCCTGGCTCGCCGACAAAGAGTCGCTGCACGCCGGTTTTGCCCGTGCTGAAACGACTGCAGACTGCACATATAAAACGCGGCCTGCATCCATTCGTCACGCGTCCCCGAACAGCCTGGCCACGGCTCCGCAGTAAGATGACAAATTAAAGTCTGGCCAGGGTCCCAGATCTTGACAAATCACTGGTACTGTGAGTGTGTTTTGCTCCCACATACCAAAGCGCCCATAGTAGGTGCGTGTAAATTTCACAATCGCGGTGGGTGCACATTTGGGTGCAGTCTGTGAATCCCATGTTCGTTCGTTTGCCTGCTCGTGACACAATGTCAGGCCATTGATCACATTGATGCCCGTCGGCTATCTCACCTGGTGGTAGCACTTTCCTTGTCTTCGATTCCGTTTTCTTGGACAGGCGACTGCAGTCACTTTGCAGAGGAAAAGCATTCGTTGGCTTTTCATAGTAGGTTCCGTATCACCAAAGTACATCATGTCTTCCAGACTGTCCCACAGTAGCCAACCACCAACGATCGTGGACGCGCGACATGCGAAAAAAGCATCGTCTGAATTGGGAAGTAAACAGCTCTTTACGACGATCGCCATGCGCGCAGTGGGAACCGGCGCTGACCTGTGTACTGGATCTCCGTTCCATGCGATGCAGCGCGTGCCTGTGCCTTACGGTGTTACGCACCCCCGTAAACTAAATTTAGACGTGCCAGCCGGTGGATTACCGAATGCCCCACCCCAGCATTCCACAGCAAGAGCCCCTGGCAATCTGCGCCGGCTGAGTTTACGTTTTGGCACAAAAACACAAAAAGAAGCGGCTCATGGAAAAGCATCGATGCGCAGAATTCGAGGCGCTTGCGCTAGTCCGTCGACCTACGTCTGCCCCTGTGATTTAGCTTCGCCTCTCCTTTCCCCCCTTTTTTTAAAGTGGCTTGCCATGACGCAGCGCACAGCGTCCTCGGCCTGCATGCCCCCTGGTGCGCGCCTGCAGGATGCGCTTCCGATCTCGCCCTTGCGGTGCGTTTTTCTTGAACCTCGTCTGCTCTACTCCTGCTGCGTCGTGCAACACTTTTTCACTCATTTGCCAGCAAGTGCACTCCACTGGTTGGACTATTCAAGACTCTCGCCCTCGAGCACCCCACCATAGCAGCCCGGACCGCCCGACGCCCGGAGCACAGGCCCGCACGTGACCTCTAAGCCCTAGCCCCACGCACAAACAACATTGGCGTCACTACCCACAGCCGAGCACAGGTCCACGCCGTTCGAGCACCCCGTTTTTTTCTTGGACCGGGCTCGAAAGAACACGCCACTGGCTGTGCTATATTATACTTTGGCTTTTCGCCCCTCGTATACGCGTTCCACAACGCTCCGCTCTTTTTCTTCTCCTGCAAGAGAACATACTTAGTAGGATCTGGCGTGTGATAGAGACCACGTCGGAACACAAAAGCATCACAACAAGGGTCCGCAAATAGGATTCCAAACAAGGATTCAGAAACAGGCCGGACAGCACGATCAGAATTCAGAAAGCGCAGAAGCACGAATTCACAAACTCACCCCAACGGGAATTCACAAAACTTATTCACCAGGAATTCAAAATCTTCGCAAGTCAAGCCCATTCCGAAACCCAAACCCAACTTCACAACTCCACCATGTCAGACGGCGAACCCACCTTAGCCGCCGCCAAGGAGTACGCAAAGGACGCGGCCGCAAACGCAAAGCGCGGCCTGAAGGGCAGGATTTTCCAGTGCACCGGCTACGCCAACTGCAACAAGTCCTTCACGCGATCGGAGCACTTGGCGCGCCACCGCCGCAAGCACACGGGCGAGCGGCCGTTTTCGTGCCAGCACTGCTCAAAACACTTCTCGCGTTTGGACAATCTCCGGCAGCACAAGCAGACGGTGCACGCGTACGAGAACTACCTGAAAGTGCCCGAACCGCAGGGCTTCCTGTACCAGCCGGCCGCTGGCGTGCCCGCACCGAAAACCCCCCAAGTATACTACCCCATGAAAACAGCAGGCCTGGCGCCAGGCACCATGCAACGGTCTAGCGTACCACAGGGCCAGGAACCGCACGGTTTTGCGCCCGCGCTGGGCTCCAGGCAAATCGTGACGCCGCCGCTTTCGGGCTCCTCGCTCTACGCCAACTACTCGCGCTACTACGTGAGCAAGCCGCAGACGCAGCTCCCGAGCCTCGCGTCCAACCGCGGGATTGCATTGAACATGTCCTCGTCTGTGGACTCACGAGACACGCTCCGAGAGCCGCCCAAGTTCAACCCCAAGAGCCGGCCGCGCCCGCTTTCGCTCGTGCAGTCGTACTCCGACGACAACTTCCACAACCGTGCCGTGCCTGTCCCGAGTGTGTGCATCGAGCCGCCGCTCAAAACAGCTCCTCCGCTCTCGAACTACTCGCTGTATTTGTACGACCTGCCGCGGCCCTTTCTCCGGCCGCTCATCGATGGCACGATGGTGTCGCCGCTATCGCCCCTATTCCGCCAATCGTTCAACCAGGCAGTGTCCACGTCTGCCATGGGCCACACTCTCTCTCCCGCCCTCCGCAGCCCGTGGACGAGTCTCCCCACAAGTGCGTCTGCGCTTTCAACGTCTCTTCCGAAAATCCCGCAGCTTCCCAGCATAACCGAGCCTACTCTGGCCGCGCTCTCTACTTTGGATGCGGACCGCACGCCGCTACCTGCGCTCCAGAAGTATGAGGCTAAGGCCGCGGATAGTGCGGCTACGGAAGCGAAACCAGAAGGCGGGAAGGTCAACATCAACACTCTTTTATCTGACGACCCCCCTGCCGCTGAAGAGACGCGTCCACCGATACCAGTTGAGAACTCGTGAGCCGTGAACAGGTGTGTACAATTGCAATTGTGATGGAAACATTGCGGTGGCTCCATTGTGGTGGCTCGTGTCTACTAGCAAACGCGGGCTCTCACCCCGAATGACAGGAGACGATCTCACGCAATCAACTATCTGTTTGATTTGGTGCTCGCTTCACGAGAAGGCATGTTACACCTGTGCAATTAATGCGGTCCACTCGTGTATGGCACACGTCCAGCCTGGGCCTCGAGGCGATGAAATCGCCAGTCCGACGTCAGATACATGCAAAGCATGGTGATTTGGGATCTCTTTCTGCACCATCCATATTGTGCGGACCAGATCCATCAAAAGTTTGAGTATTCGCAGCCAACCATTCAAGGCACAGAAGCTCTTCGATCGTATTGTATGCTGTCTTCTCTCTCAATATGCCCTCTTTCATTGAAGACTACAATATATGCATATCTCCGGCACGGATTCCTTTCGTAGTGGCAACGATGAGCGAGGGCAGTCACACAACTTGGTTGAACCTTACTCAACGGATTATGTCAGTCTTATCATTCAGAAGTCAACAAACGTGATACCTATTGCTGAGAGTCGTATGATATCATTTGCAGGATGATCCAAAGGGTATGCAAACTAGAGACGTGAGAGCCGGTTTCACAGCTTCAAATCAAAAGATTACAGTTTCGAGGATGACTATACGCAAGCAACTCCTAGACAGTCGAGTGAGCTGTATATTGAGTGGACGTGTACTCTGGGCATCAGAACTGAACCATCAAGCACAAGACTATAACTGTACTCCAGTCAGGAGACTCAACTCCAGACCATTTCACTCAGCCAAAGACCCTCAGAAATAGTCTAGGGCGAGAAGGATCAAACTTGCTGTCTATTATACAACAGTTTATACGTTCCCTTAGAGTCTTATTCCTTACGGGTTAGCTGATAACACAATGCATGAATCAATCACATATCCGCACATGGCGCCAGGTCACTGTCCCTAACAATAATCTAAAAACTAATAGAATTACCACCGATGATCACTAAGAACCTACAACCGACGACAGAAACACACCAAAACTTTCGACAGCGCTCATCCATGTACACTTTTGATCCCCATAACCCCTTCATCCCTTGCCCCATCCGTGTGCCGATTCCCGTCCTTCCTGTGCAACCCTCCAGCATTCAAATGCCGGGTGAGGTTCTCCACTATGCTCACCTGCGTGGCCAATCTCTCCATCTGCTCACTGTGAATGTGCCCCTCCAAAAGCATTACAAGCTTAGCGGTCACCACACGCACGTTTTCCAAGTGCTCTACGTATTCGCAGTATGCTCTCCACACTTCGTCTTCTAGAGGGAATTTCTGCGCAAGGCAGATCTCTCTGGCTGCGGCAATTCTCTGCACGTTTCCGGCATTGACATCCTGGGTCAATTTGGGGATGATGACCTCCGTGAGGAGACGCTCGTACGTTGTGTAGATGCTCCAGAGATCGCTGTTTTCTGCCTGCTTGGCCTCCTTGACTTTTAGTAGCCTGTAGTTATCCACTAGTAGCTGCCGCACGCGGCTGTTTTTTACAGAGCCGAACTGACGCTCGTCACACGTGACACTACCGATTTGAAGGTTCTGGTCTAGGTGGCTTCGAAGGTAGTCGTCCGTGTCAGAGGTTTCTGGATCCCCATTCAGTTCTGCTTTTTCCGACTGGCCGGAGTTAAGCGAGTCACTGGACCCGTTGGTGCTGCTTATCTCCGGTATTTGTGGAGAATTGGGTGTATCCACTTTTTCGTCTTCGTTTGCTTCTGTTTTTAGGTTTCTGGTTGGTAAGTTGTCATCCCTTTCTGGCACTTTGGGGAGCCTTAGTTTGGTGTCGATCAAAGTGGTCAAACGCGCAAGAATTTGGTCATTTTTCTGGACTGAGGTGTGTATTTGCTTCGCGAGTTCGTGCAATATAGTGCAGTTCTCGGTGTTGAGATTATACTGGCAGTTATTAGACGCCATCTAGTTCCTATCAGGGTACACTCTATTTGAGACACGGTTATGTGAGAATCGGGGTCACGTGACACTAAGAATACAACCTGGCCACGCGGGGACAATTATTGAAATAGGTTTAATAAAGGCAAGTACAGTAGTTGTACGCCTGCTATTTAGCAAGAAAAGTTGAAGTAAAGGTCAGCACGGCGCATTCGGCCAAGAACAAGTCGCTGGGCGACCCCAGATTTCGCGGTGGCGGGACGACAGTGCACAGAATTAATCGGTTTTTTGCAGCAGGAGCTGAGCGTTTTTTCGTTCCTGTTTCCCCTTTTTCATCGCTTGCTTCAAGGCAACGGAGTCCAAGGGGTCGAGAAGCTCAAACAGGCAGAGCAACTCCTCCGACACGCTCATAACGGCGCCCCAGTTGTCGAATTCACCGCAGTAGTTAGGCGCGCTGAATACCGTCACAAGCGTCCGGTCGTTGAAGAACTCGTAGCCGTCCTCCACCACCATGTGCGCTCGGCACACCAAGTCAAAGCCAAACTTCTGCAAGAACTTGTTGATGGCGACCTTCGAGAACACATACGAAACGCCGCGTTCGTTGTCCTCCCACTCGTTGATGGTATCCGCGGGGTCCGACCATAGCAAGTCATTGAGAAGGCCGAAGTCGGGCACATCCGTGGGCCGCGCAATGTTTCGTATTTCGTCCATGGAGTTGAGCACGGGAGAGAGCCCACCGTGCACGCAGAAGATCTTACCGGCCACGATCGCCGCAATCGGGAGCGTGTTGAATGTGTCGATGAACGCCTTCCACGTCTTGATGTTGCATCGGCGTTTGCACTCGTCGTAGAAGCCGTACACGCGCGTCACGTTGGCACACTCGTGATTGCCGCGGAGGAGGAAGAAGTTCTCTGGGTATTTGATCTTGTAGCAGAGAAGGAGAAGGATCGTTTCCAAGGATTGTTTGCCGCGGTCTACATAGTCCCCGAGGAAGAGGTAGTTTGTCAGCGGCGGGAAACCGCACTTGGTGAACACGCGGATCAAGTCCGAATACTGCCCGTGCACGTCGCCCACAACCTTCACTGGAGGCGAAAGCTCCAATAACGACGGCTGCAGTAAGAACACCTCGCGCGCCTTGGCACAGATCTGCTGTATCTCGTTGTTTTTCAAGCACACAAACTTGGTGCGCTTGCCCAGGTACCCCGCGTCGAGCAACCGCTGGATGTATCCTTCGAGGTCCATGTTATTGGTGAGTTCCGGCTGCGCAAGAAGCTCCCGCGAATTCTTCGAGGACCCGCGCCGCGAGTTGCTGAAGCTGGAAAGCGAGCGGCCCGACCGCCGCGAGGACAAGGAGATCGCGTCGGACTTGTCTTCCAGGGGTGTCCCGGCGTTGGAGCCGGTGTGCTGAGGCGTCAAAACCGAGCGGTTGCTGTGGTTTGTGGACGAGCGCGAGAGCGGCGTTGAGAGGTCGTCACCGACCATGGAGAGCCGCGCGCTTCCGTCGGTCTCGGTGTTTCTGGTCATGAGAATGGGCGATTTTGGCTCGGGCGTGCGCAAGGACGCGTGCGGCAACAGGGGCGTGGCAGGGTCGTCATCGCTAGGCGAGGACCCGGGCGGTAGTGAGGAGGAAGACGAGTGGCGGTTGGGCAGCTTGGGCGCGTCCGCGTTGGACAAGGAAATACGTGACCGGATCGACCGGGAGGACTTGGCCGACGACCCGGTGTCTGTTCTCGTAAGCGCCGGCGACTTTGATTTGGAGGGGCTGTTTCCCATTGCGTATGGAAGGTTTTGTGGTCAAATGGGGTTTAAAATGGGGTTTGTGTCAAAATGAGATCTCACTCAGGATGATGGGACGGAATGGGCGGGTATACGCGGATACACTTGTGGGTGGTTTTGGCCACTAATGTGTTTTGGCACGGTGTGCAAAAGTTCAGCAGCTAAGTGGCACAAACAGATCGAGTGGAAACTCTGTCTTTTTCTGGCGCTTAGCGAGCGTTCTATCGTGAGCGCTTAGTCAATTCGAGACGGTTCTTCGAAAGTGTTCCAGGTGGAATGACGGCACGAGAATCCGGGTCCAACGTTCACAAACAGCGAGAGTCGTGTGGGACAAATCCAACAGTACCTGGCAGTCGCCGATGAAAACGGATGAATGGCGCTGAGCAGCAAAGATGTGAGCAAAGACACCTAGACTATGGGAGAGCGAAAAGCTGGGCAAAACGCCAAAAACGGGCGTTTGTGGCAGGAAGCGAAAAGATGGGCAAAAACAGTCTCGAACAGGCGGGCTCGGATCGGAATAGGGCGCGCGTGGGGGCGGATGGCAAGGAGAAACGTGCTTGGATGGTCTGTACGCCTGAGGTTCAACACAGATTGTAGGTGTTAAATGGGGAGTGGAGGTGCACGTGACCACGCGAGCGGTGCGGTTCGCAGGGGGCACGCAACCGCAAGAAAACGAGCTAGCGCCAGAGACAGGAAATGGGGCGGAGGTGCGACGGAGTTGCGAGGCTGCAAATCACACAAAAAGGATATTGGGGGTGTTGGGAATTGAGGGTGTGGTAGGGGTTGGAGGGTGTGTTAGTGTGTTAGTGCTGTGGGTGCCAGGTGCTTTGTTGCGGTGGGGAAAAAAGTTTAGGTTGATTTTGGCATCTTGTTGCGGACTGCGAAATGTGGTCTATGGCTGAGTGGAGAGGTGCGGAGGAATGTGGAGAGGGCGAGGATTGGAGTTTTCGGGGAATTTCATGCTAGAAAGGGAGTTGGGAATAAAGGAGGGTGGCGGGCTGCTAAATATATACTTTTTTTTTTGTTTTTTTTGGGGGTATTGGTGAGTTTAATGTGACTATGTTGTGTTCCTGTGGGACCATCTAGATGGTTATGTCCATCTTTCGCACCAGGGCTATGAATGGAGCCAGAACATTTTGAATAAAGGTGACGGAGGAGACCATTAGGGCATTAGAATAAGGAATATGAGAGGTAATAGAATAAAAAAAGAGATAATAAAGAATAGTGTGAAAAATAGAATAGAATAAAATTAGGAACAAACAGCAATACATGGGATAGAGATTTAGATAAGATACTAACAATACAATCAGAGGCAGAATAGAAAACAGAATCCCAAACAGAATCATAGAGATCTTTAAGTAGACTCATCAATAGAACAGAACATAAATAACCACTATGTGAAGGTTTTCCTACTTGGTCCAGTCATGGTACCTAATTGACCACTCTGAGGTCCTTGGTGGATCTGCACTGGATCTCATTATCAGCTTGTGGCGAGTACTTCAACGGCCCTCTGTATATTGATTTACCTAATTGAACAAGTAAGAATAGCCACGTAAAACTCCGGAGGCGGACGTCAAAACAGACAACAGTGCTCATTCGTGACGGTGTAATGTATTGACTGTCAAATGTGCCATCTCATATGTTCTTATGATGCTCTTGGAAATCCGGGAAACCCCACAAAAAGGTGTTTCTATTGGTGACAGCACAGTTGTGGCGAGACCCGTTTTCCTTTGCTATCGGCATTTTTCTGGTCCACACATAGTATTTTGGGAAAACAGAAACAGGACCATTCACGCACCTACCCCATAGTAAAAGAGCCATACTATCAAAACCAGAAGTCGTCCAGGCATGTTGATATTTTGAGAGCATTGGGTGAAATAGTACAGTGGGTAAAGAGACCACGTTTAAACTCGTGTAGACCCGTAGACTTTGAATTTACTGGGGCTGGATCTGATACTTGAATCAACCTCCTATCACTGTCTGGAAGAACAACTTTAGAAGCTCTAGTGCGTTATTGAAATCACGTGATGGTTGCTTGTTTTACAAATAAGTCACGTCTACATGAAGAATCGTCTTACGCAAGCACTAGACTAGCTGATCAAACACACGGTATATGTTAATCCTTCCTGGCAAGTACTTGCATTTTGCGGCTTACTCACATTGGACGTGCACTGTTCGAATTCTCTTGGGTGCATTGTAATCATTACACCATTTTAATAGCCCTTTGACCACTTGTGGTTGCGCTATTGAAACATTTAAAGAGCACTTTATTTTTCCCCTCCAGAGCGGAATCTGCGAGATACCTCGATTTTTTGGGCTCCATACTCCAGACACCGCACGTGACCGATATGTGCCTCAGTAAGACTGACCGAGAACCACCATGTGTTCTTCCTCCGTTACCCCATCAACCAAATCAACCCCAACCGAACCCAAAAAATTTACAATCTTGAGCGACACACACCACCTAAACCACCCAATAACAGATCCCAGCAAAGCACAAAATCTTCTGAAATGCCCTCTACAACGCCGTCCAGACCGTTTTTTACCGCCACACGCGCGCTCAAGCTAGTTTCGTAAATCTGGGCTGGGGGGTACAATTCCGCCCTCCGCGCGGGATTCCCGCCGGGGTACGGGTGTTTTCCCGCGTGGCATGACGGGCCAGCCCGATTTGGTAACTCCACCCTATCGCACCTTTCCGCCTATTAATACCCCCGCGCTTGCCCCGTTGCCACTAGGCAATTCTTTTTCTTTTTCCTGTTTCAGCTTTGACTTTGAGTTTGAAGCATCCCCCATCTCACGCCTAGTAACCGTCTCCTGCTTGGACCCTGGTTATGCTCGATTATGTTTTCCGTTATTCAAGAAGACCATGAATCCTGCAACAAACGAAAACCCCGACTGCCTCAGTCTCAGGGCGCTAGCACGGGTATTTTCAACAATTCTAGCTCCCTGAGACTGACCGCTCACAAAAAACCCCCCAACATCTCCATATCCCCTGTTTCGATTCTGGACTACCGCCGGGTGGCAAAAACGCTTGCCTTGGCGTTCGACAAAGACCCGTTTGTCAACTATGTTCTCAACACGCAGATCGAGTATTCCCCAGACCAGGCGCGTCTCATCAGGCGGAAACACGACTTGATGTTGTCCTTTTTCGAGTTTTCCGCCTACGAATGCATGTCCATTGGTGGCTTAGTCTTGGTGGTTAAGGACAACAATTTGGAGCTGGACTTGATCCAGCAGCGGTTGAAACCACTGGCGTTGTCGAAGGTCCCTTTTTTGGGCGTCGCCTGCTGGAACAAGTTGGTGTACAACCGCCGCGAAAAGTGCTTCGAATACCCTGTTTCAATGTCGTCCTTGGCCAACATCCATCCTACTTCCTTGAAGTTTAATCTTTTTTCCTCCTTGGCAAAGTGTAGACTGAAAGTGCTGAGGGTCGTGGAGGACCAGTTGCACCGCGAGCGTGACTTTGTGTTTGAGCAAATGTTGTCCTCCGGCTCTTCGATCAAGACATCTGACGTCATTTGGTATCTCGGAGACGTGGGTATCATTCCGTCGATGCAGGGGCACGGCTTGGCCAAGAAATTGATGAACCACTGTTTGGAGAATTACATGCTTGGCCACTGGTGCTATTTAGAGTCGTCCAATGCGGCCAACCGTAAGTTTTACGAAAAACTTGGCTGGTCGTTGAAGAAGACATTTGAGGTTGACGAGGACGTTTCTGAATCCAGCTCCGACGAGAGCGAAGCGCAGGGGTCACGCACCAGGCGCGGCTCGTTCGGTCAAAGGAAGAAACCCGCCAAGCGCCAAGAGGTCCTCTACATGGACTCGTTTGTGTTGTTTGCGGAGGCCCACGCCTAGATCAACACGTGACCTCTGCCATCTGTGCCATCTCTTCGTCTTTTTATAGATGTCTATTTTTTAGCGAAAGTGGCACCGTTGAAGCTGGGTGCTTTCGCACGAGCTAATTGACTACCCACCTAAGGCAGCACACCAGTCATGGCGGCGGCGTTAGGTGGTCAGCCAATTGACTCGTGCGAAAGGCCAGCAGTTTCTGCGGTAGTCGGGTGATGTGTCAGGGTTATTATTGGTTTGTCTATATTCCCAGTATTCAATTTATCAATACCATTAATTCAATATACTCCAGTCATCCTCATTAGTTACCTATATCAAATACATCAATATCCTCCATCAATCAGGATTCGCACTTGACCAGTTTCATATTTTTTTCAAAAGTTTCAATTTGTCAATATTTCGATTGTACCAATTTTTGTTGACTGTTCATAAATCTGCCTTAGTCTATCTGGCTATACATTACCTACTTGTTTCTGGGGAAGTTTCGCGACCTGGTACGAAAAATCTACTCCATCTTCTCATTATAAAACAAAAAACTCACTAATGATTAGGATATTCCACAGATCGCTATGTACGAGCCGTGTGATCCAGAATCTGGCAAAACCTGCGAAATTGAATCTGGTGGCGTCAACTGGCAAAAAGGCTCAAGACGCTGTTCCGGAAAATCGCTCTTCCGGCCAGCCTAACCAGAATGGGCAAAATCACGACAATAACGACACCCAGAGAAAAACGGATAATGCCACTAATAAAGACCCTCTCATTCACGAAAACGGACTCTACTATGGAAAGTTCACCAAGGAGGAGTACGAAAGTGCACGGGCTTTTGTGGCGTCACAGTATGGAAAACTCGAACTAGAGATCAAAGGAACCCACGACATCCGGGAAAACTTGGGCAAAATTCCCCAGTTTCCCGCCAGCGCAGCAAGCACACTGTCTCTAAAATCCTCGGGCATTCCCGGGGGAGCAGCATCGCGGAATCTGCCGACGGTCAACTCACTTCTGGACCTCTTCCAAGAAACCATCAAGACCACCGGCCCCATTTCTCTCCTGGCGTACATGCGACAATGCCTCACCCACCCGGAGCTCGGGTACTACACGACACGTGATCCGCTCGATAGGCACGGGGGCGATTTTGTTACCTCGCCGGAAATATCGTCTGTTTTCGGCGAAATGGTGGGCATTTGGCTCTATGCTGTGTGGACGTCCCAGGGCCGGCCACAAGCAGTGAACTTCGTGGAGTTTGGCCCTGGAAAAGGGACTCTAACCCACGACGCGGTGGGTGTTTTCTCGCGGTTCGTCAAGAAATCTGGCGCCTCGGTAAAGGGCAACATATGGCTCATTGAGGCATCCCCAGTGCTCCGCAAGGAACAGTGGAAAATGCTCTGTGATCCCGAATCCAAGTTCGAAACTGACGCAGACGGATTCAACGTGAGCGTGTCGAAGTGGGGCCACAAGGTCACGTGGGCAGATACAGAAAAGGACGTTCAGTGTTCGCCCCAAGACTGCAACTACATCCTCGCACACGAGTTTTTCGACGCGTTGCCGATCAAGTCCTTTGTTAGAACAGACCATGGGTGGCGGGAGCACTTGGTGGAGCACACCCAGGCGGTGGTGAACACACAGATGAAGTTGCCTGCAAAAGGAGAAAGCGAAAAAAGTGGGCCGCATGCTCAAAATGATGAAAACACCCCGGAGGAGCTCCGCACGGAATTCCACCTCACCGCGGCGATAAAAGAAACGCCGTCGTCGCTGGTGCCCAAAATGAGCTCGCGGTTTGCACATCTTCCCGTGGGTTCTCGTATCGAGGTGTGTGCTGATGCCGAGTTGTATATGGCCCGGATCATGGAGCTCGTCAACAACGGAAATGGCCAGGGCGCGGCGCTCATCATCGATTACGGGCCAGCAGACGAAGTGCCCCTGAACTCTTTGCGAGGAATCTACAAACACAAGTTCGTGTCGCCGTTTTTCCGTCCTGGTGAGGTGGATCTCTCGATTGACGTAGACTTTGGAAATCTCAAGCTGATGGCCCAGCCGCACGTGCTGGCATACGGGCCCGTGGAACAGGGCGACTGGCTCCACACTATGGGCGCCGGCCACCGGTTTGACCGGCTCATCAAGTCCCAGAATCTGATGGCCAACAAGGAGCTGATCTACGAGTCGTATGTGCGTTTGACGGACAAGGACCAGATGGGAAAGATCTACAAATTTTTGGCGTTGATGCCCAGAGGTGCCGCGGCGCCCGTGGGATTTGGGGGGTCGTTCTAAGCTTGTTGTTTTTAAGGGAAGGTTTCTGATGGATGGAGTGGGAAACAAACGGGCAAAACGGTTGAGACCGAGAGAAACATTCCCTCGCATTCTTGTTTGAAGGCTGTCTTGGGAAAGCTCACATACTGAATGGGATAGGTGGTAAGAGTGCTTCTGGGACGGATGGTCATTGGCCATATGAGAGATGATGTGTATCAAGTATGTATATAGTTAAAGGAAGAAAACGTTCTACTATCATCTACTACGACTGTAGAGGCGGGCCGCGGTTCAAAATAAGGTGAAGGCTCTCACTTCCGAAATCTGAGTTCTTAGTCTTCCTGATCGCCAGTTGCAAATTGCGTGGTATTATGGCTTTTTCTTTTTGTTGTCTTCAAAAAAGCTTTCTACATAGTCTACAAATACATTGAGGACCCGGCATGACGGAGAGGGCCACTAGGGCGGTCCCCATTATTCTCAGCATTATATTTGTATTTGTCTGTTTTTGTTTTGGTGGATATTGACTCAAACACCATCACTGGTTGCACATCATCGGCACCAGAAAGCACCAAATAACCAAATCTTGTAGGAGCTCTCCACTACAAACAATGTTGAGTGCCGCTTCAGTCGCAAAATACCTCTGACAATATTCCGGTCCTTTAATAAAACACTCATCGCCTGCCAGATACCGCAGAGCCAAATATCAACCACGAAGCAACCCAAACGAATTTCCAAACCATAAATCCACATCATCCCTCTGCTCTTGTCATGAATAGCGAAAAAAATTTAAAAAACATCTCCGATACCGGGAGTCGAACCCGGGTTTGCTCGGTGAAAGCGAACCGTGATAACCGTTACACCATATCGGACTTGGTACTGCAAGAACTGTTGTTGCCCTCCCTCAGCGCCTCAACCAGAAGTCGCGCGAAAAGCCTATTCCGGGTCTCGGTCTTATATGCACTACCCGCATCATCGCCGCACCCGGCCACGAACAGTGGAGTGGATCACTGCCCAAAATACCTAGAACCAAAAACGCCAAAAAATGCTCAAATTCTTTTCAAGAAAAACGCTCCAAAACCGTGTCTCACTGTTGCCACCCATGGCGCTCCGGTATAAAAGCACCAACTTCGCTGCGCACACTCCCTCGCCCCCCAAGCTCCCCCGAGAGCAGCAGGAGGAATTCGAAAAGCTCCAGAAATTGGCAAATTCGCAGGCGGCGATCGACGAATACAACAGGCAGATCCAGGAGGACGGCGCGACTACTAGTGAGATTCCAACGGCCATTTCGACGGCCACAGACGTGGGAGCTACGGCTCAGTATTTCAAGACTATTCCAGAATTTGAGGGTGACCGCAACCCGGAGACGGGAGAGGTGGGCGGGCCCAAGCAGGATCCGTTGAGACACAACGACTGGTCGTACAACGGGAGAGTGACTGATTTTTAGAAGTTGTGGAGGTTGAGGGTTTAGCGTGGAGCACATTGGTGGTGACCATTGCGTATCCTGCGAGGATCTGTGAGTGGGGTTCTTAGAGAAATAGAAGTATGTTGGACAAGAGCTTTAGTGATAACAGGAGGCGTACTTGGGCTCTTGCACGGTCCATGGAGCTTGAAGTGTTGGAGACTACACGGATGATCACACGTCGTACGACTGCCCTGTGTAAGCCCAGCCAGAAGGTGTTTTTGGAATACTGACAGAGAAGAGTCTAAAGAAAATACACTCTCGAGTGTTCGTCCTATTTGGCTTGTCCTTTGTTTTTTGCGTCAATAATACAGCATCATTGCTCGGCATCACATGGATCTATCCGTAGTCCGGTTTCCGTGTGTACAGCAGTTTGGCATGAACGAAGTATTTTAGAATTCATGGAAGGACTGTTTATACAAGATTCCCTCTTTCTCTTCCCGAAATTATACCATTTTCATTTAATTTCTTGCACTCCATGTTATTACAAGTCTCGCCAATTCTCACATCTAGCTGCAAAATGTTCCAAATCGTCCACGAAAAAAAACTGCACTAAATTTTTCGCCATTCAAGATAAAGAAAAATACTTAACCTACTGAAACCATGCTTCTGACCCTCATTCCAAAACACCCGTCAATTACATTCACTCTAAAATCTATTCTCCCATTCTTGTCGCGAGAGTGCATCGCGATCTCCATGGCCACTATATGAAGAATCATCACTATATGAAGAATCACCGTCTGTACATCTAAGATGGATTTCGATCCGCTAGAGCTATTCACGCCCGAACCAAGTTCGTTTGTAAACACCGGCACGGTCGCAGAGCGTCCTGATGGAAAACACACAGACGTGGAAAAAACGCACTCTACGGCTGTCTTAGCTAGCGCACCCATTAATCATCGAGACAATACTGACCTCGATGACGATGCATTTTTGCCCATCCATATCCACGACTTGCCCCTTCTACGGTGCCTGCCGCCGGCACCAGTGCTAATTGCGTTCTTGCGGCTTCTTTCTCCGGAAACCAGTCTCAATTTTGCACCCCCAGAATCCACGGCCAAAGACGCAACAACCGTCGATATTAAGCGTGTGTTCCGCGAGAAAAACGTGGCTGTGGACCCGGATTCCTGGCTATGGCTCCTGAGGTATTGCCCCAGATTTGGCACGCCGCTACAACTTGCGGCGATTCCGGAGTTGGCCGCCACTTTCAAAAACGCGTTCACGTCGCAGTATAATGGCTGGCTCACGCAACTCATCTCGTGTGAATTTTCGTGGATTTGCGACGAAAAAAAAGAGCAGATCCAGGCTTTGGCTGCCTTGCGGCTAGCGGAAAACTGTGGCCGCACGGCCCAGCCGGAGATGTTGCGGTCGATCGAAATTCCGATGCTTCCTCACAAACTCTATTTAAAAGAACCGTCACTAACAGCAGACAACTTGGGGCTCAAGACGTGGGGCTCTTCGTTTGTGTTGGGCAGCAGGCTTGCACTGCAACCCGAAAAGAAATACCTCGTAGATCCCGTGTTGGAGCTTGGTGCTGGAACAGGTTTGGTGGGGATGGTATCCTGCTGTTTGGGCCACGCTACCATGCTAACGGATCTTGCGGAAATCGTGCCCAATTTACAGGCGAATGTTGGGCAGAACGGGGTCGAAAACGCTGGGGTGGCCGAGCTCGACTGGAGCAAGCCCCTGAATTTTCTTGGAACCTTTGGCCACGTGAAATTTGCTACAATCATACTATCTGACCCGCTCTACTCGTCACAACACCCACAGTGGATCGTGAACATGATCAACCTCTTCTTGAGCCCGGAAAAGCACTCTCGCGTGTTGCTACAAATCCCAGTGAGGAGAACTTTCGAGAACGAGCGTGCCTCATTGTGGCACTTGATGGAGGAAAACGGGTACTCCGTGGAGGAGGAGTGCGAGGAACTTGGCTACGACGACTTCGGCAAGTCCTCGTTTATTTTCAAGAAGTACGTGCGGGTGCAATCCGATGCGTCCATTCACAAGTAGTCCTTCAACTTTCTCAATCTTTGGACTGCGTCTTCCAACAACACGTCATCTTTGCACACGGCGAATCTGACCGAGTTCTCCAAGGGACTGCCCTTTCTGTGCTCCGGGTGGAGGAACTCGGTTGGCGGGATACCAACCACCCCGAGTTCTCTGATCAACCAATACACCAACTTGTAGTCCTTCGTGCCACGACCTTCAATATCCGCAGGGTAGGTGTAGTCCTCAGGAATCTTCAACTTCTCGAAATTGACTAGCAAAAAGTAGCCTCCTTGCGCGACCGTGTAAGGCAAGCCCAACTCATCAAAGACTGCGGAGAAGAGCTCGTATTTCTTGACGTAGTCTTTCCTCGTCTGCTCGAAGTACCCATTCCCATCTGCGAGAGTCAAAGCCTCAGAAACAGCCTGCTGCAACGGGGCAGGAGTCGAGAAGCAGATCCTGGTGTGTGCAGAAATGACGTACTTGATCAAATCCGAGGGACCCTGAATCCACCCGATTCTCCAGCCAGTGGCAGCAAACGACTTGCCCGCAGAGCCCACAGTCAATGTTCTTTCGGCCAATTCCGGCAACCCGGGCAAAGCAGCTGGTCGCGGGAACTTGGGAAGGTAGTACAAGTTTTCGTACACTTCGTCGGAGAGAACAATGAGGTTGTGCTCAATCGCCAACTTTCCAATGCGCAAAAGCTCCTTCTCGTTGAACACTTTTCCGATCGGGTTGTGTGGGGTGTTAATCACGATGATTTTCGTCTTGGGCGTGACTGCTTTTTCTAACGCGTCCCAATCGATTTCCCAATCGTCACCCGTGGTGTTCTTGGTGCCGAAATCTGCAGGCGGCTTGATGTTGACAAACTTAACCTTGGCGCCGGTCATCTCCACGTTTGGAATGTACTGGTCGAAGAAGGGCTCGAAAACAATCACCTCGTCGCCGGCGGTCAAAAACCCGAAGAACACAGAGAACATGCCCTCGTTGGCCCCGGTGGTCACCACTACTTGCGACGTGTCCACCTTACGCCCAAAGTCCTTGGTGTACTTCTCTGCCAAACTCTTCAAAAGATTGGGGTTTCCCTTGGCGGAGGCGTACTGGTTGTATTGGGGCTTGGTGAGGGCGTGTGTGACCGACTCGAGGGCAAAGTCTGGAGGGTTGTATGAGTAAAAGCCCTGGCCCAAATTGGCTACGGGAGCCCCAAGATCTTCTTGCGCAGTGGCAGCAGTCTCGTTGATAAGAGTCCACACATCTTTCTTAGAAGGGTCTTGCTGGAAGTACGGGTTGTGCAACGAGGCGGGGTCTTTGGAAACAGAAGACATTTTAGCGAGTGGAAAGCGTTTGGTTAAGTGGGGGAATCTTTTCAATGCGAGCATGCAACGGCGAAAAGAAAGGGGAAGAAAGCTCAAAAACAGTCAGCTCAATTGGCGTTGCTTTATCTTAAAATCCAGCTAGTGTAAGCAAACTTTGTGTTGTCTGAGTAGGCCAATGGGGAGGAGCGCCGCTTTATAAGAATGAGTCGTAGCCATGATACTGTGGCGCGCATTGATATCTAAAGCGCGCAAACGGGCCGGGCCATGGTGATATCCGAGGGTACTGCGGAGGCAGAGGCACCGGTTTGTGATAGGACTGCCCCCGGATATAACCCTCGGATCAGGCCCGCCGGGTCTCACCCGGACCAATAAAATCATCTTGTAAAAGAGCTTTCAGTTGGCGGCAACGCTGTAACCCGTAATGGCACAATCATAACCAAAATCCAAAATAACCAAAATCCAAAAGTGTTCTGTACTTTTTGTCACACTCTTAGGATACCCGTCACGTGCGATAACGAGCGTCTGCAAGGGCGGGAGTGCCACAAGCGCACATTGATATGTAAGTATTGGTCTTATCTAACAAGCTAATGACGAGATGTTTCAAAAAGCACATGAGAGACTATAGCTAAACAAAACCAAGGAACCGCTAAGGTCCTCTTGTCTGTAAGGGCTGTGCAATACTTAGCCTTTTGGCGGAAATAACTAGCTAACCTTTCGAAAACAACCCATCACAACTTTCTCGAAACTCCACCAAAAAGAGAGGGAAACATGAAAGCTAACCGCCCAGATCACAAACCCGTTTTTGCAGCCCTTGGTGGACAATATGTACGGTGCCTGGGTCACGACCGGAGGTACGGGTGCGCGGCTGCAACCTCGCAGACTTGAAAAGAGCCCTTGACCAACTGTGATTTACGACGTGCACAATATTTTTGATGTTGACAAGGAGTATTTTCGGCAGATGCCTGTTGGGCTTGGCCCGTGGATTTAGCCCTATAAGGGCACTCCTGCTTAAACCTGATTTTTCCAAACTCAAGTTGCGGGAGCAGCCGCCAGGAAATATCGTGGGCACTGTCAATGATGCTTACCAACACCCACTTGTCAGTCCCTACGAGAGCAACTACCACTGGACGTACGAGCGGTTTTTAGCTGTTGGTCTTGTTCCATTGACGGTGTTCCCTTTTGCTATGGGTGTCGAGTTTCCCTATGTGGACACGGCCTTCTGCTTGGGTGTTTTGTTCCATGCCCACTGCGGCATCAAGTCGTGTATCATCGACTACATTCCTGAAAGAGTGTATGGATTCTGGCACAAAGCTGCGTGCAAGTTGTTGTCGCTTGGGTCATTTGCGTCGATGTACGGGATCTATGTGATCGAAACCTCCGAAAACGGGCTCTTTGATCTCATATCTAGGTTGTGGTCTGCCTAGAACTGTCACTGGTTGAATATCAAATGAAGAGAGAGCAGGCGTTTTCCTGGCGCTGTGGGACACATGACTCCCGTTTTCAGGGCCTAGAGATTGTATATATAACGGGCATTAAATATTATGTTGGAAATTCAGGCTATGGCCAAACGTTGTACTGTTAGTGGTACAAGTTACGCTTATGAGTTGGTAACGGTAGGTCAAAGAGGTGAGAAACGTGCATTTCATGTGGCGTTAGACCGCAGTGACGTCGTGGCGACAGTAGGTTTCAACAACGATAGTGAGGACCACAGTAGCAAGGGCATGAGTAGTGAGCTCGCTCTCAGATGTTCATTTTCTACCATCTGTGAAAAAGCGTTTCCGACGTAAGAACTTATGGTCTGGACCAAAAGAGCAACTTCGAAGACTGGAAACCCCAGATTCATGACTGACTATGGTCGCATGTCCTCTCTTGACCCCTCGGTCGAATATTAACCTTCCCAGGAAACAAGTCGTAAGTTAATACAGAGTAGAACTGAAGTGGCGGAAATAGTTAGCTATCATATCAGCACCTCTTCCTTGCGTCCCTTTTGCTCGTCGTGATCGATCGAACCGTTCTCGTAAAACGCCAGAGTAGATGCCCTGGAGGTCTCAGAATCGTCCTTTTGACCGTTCACGATTAATGATCTTAGTAGCTGTGGAGGTCGATCATGAGAGTCGCCGTGATTTTCTTCTTCCGCAATTTGGGTTTCCTCTGTAGTATCCTGTCCCACTTCAGGGCTCAGAGGACCTAGTTCGTTGTTTTCGTTTCCACTATTTCGTTCTCCATTCTCATCCTTAGTTTCCACAGGTGATTTTGAGAGAATTTTGTGGCTGGTCTCTCCTGTGCCTTGCTCCTCTTTGAGTAGATGTGCAGAACCGGTTTCCAGAGAATCCAGAGCATTTTGTTCAGGATCATGTTTTGCTCTTTTAGGCGCCGGCTCCTCGAAACTGTCTCTACCATTCTCGGGCTTGCCACTGCTTTTATCCGGCCATCTTAAACGCACAAACCGTATATTCCCCGGAAGTTTATGGAGACTGCGCTCTTCGTCAGAGACCTCGGAGTGCTGTTCTGATGCTCTCGTTGGAGGCTCTGTAGATGATGGCACCGCCGATCGTTTGCGATTGTACATCAGCTCCGACGAAGATACCGATAGGGCACGCGCTAGCGCCAGGAGCCATTTTTGTGCCAGCACAACGGTGGTGAGCGAGTAGCCGCTTTCCTGGTACGCGAGCAAAAGCTCTGCGACGCGGTGCACAGTGAACGGGGCTGCACGGGCGAACGAGCGGGTTAAATTGCGGGAGATTTCGCCCAATGTTTTGTTGATCTCGTCGGTGATCCGCGCCGCCGGCGCGTTAGCGTTCGTGGTGGCGGACAAGCGGACCAGCCGGTCCAAGGACTCGAGGTGCTTGTGGAGTAAAGGGAGGATCTCGTGCAGCCAGAGCGCGTCGTCGTCGAGGCTCTTTTTCGCCAAAACGGGCAGTAGCAACTCACGGAGCTTGGGGTCTAGTGGCGGCACAGCAAGCTTGGCCATTTTGTGCTTTTGTGTCTTTTATTTGTTGCTGAAAGTTGAAATTTGTTGTGCCCTGGAATTGTTCGGTTTATTATGGCGCTGATGCATGGAGCTGGGTTCGCAGCCGGCGCGCGTGCGCGCACACGACGGCTGGCGCGGTGCAGAAAAAATGCTGCAAGAGGGCTGCAATTAGCGCACTAGGGCCACTGCCGGGCCATGGCTGTCAAATGGGGCCACACCGAGGAAGAAAGTGGTACATTTTTTTTGAGAAAAGAGGGCGGCAATCCACAGAAATAGGCAATAGGTCACGTGCATGGGCACGGGGTTACCCGGAGACTCACGTTTTGGCTTTTCTTAGAAGTTTTGTGTGAAAAGTGTGTGTTTAGTTTGTGAGGAAGTAGTATGGAGCCAGGGCAGAGAGCGATTTAGGCCCTATTCCTCCGGGCCAAGTACTTTCGCACGGTGCGAGAACAGAGGTACATAGGCGGGAAACGAAATGAAACGAAGCGAAACGAAACACACACCATAGGACAAAGGGTAGTTTTTTTTTCATATCTTTTCCAGCCGGAGGGACTACCAAAAACAGTCCACGAAATCTGTCTGATATGCAAAAACCAGCCGCTTCGCCATACCTCCTCTGGCGGTTCCACACCCGTGCACCAGCCAAGTACACCTTCATGGGCGCGCCAGAGCCAACAGGCATGAAAAAAAAAGAACTCTCAGATCTGGTCTATATTCTGCGCCACACTACTTTCTCGATGTTTAGACTTGCCGCAAGACCGCTGAATTTGGCGAGATTTGCGCCTCGCGTTTCTCTAGCATCGCTTTCCCGTTGCCAGTCGACGCTTGCACAGAACAGTGCAGAGCCAGCGAAAAACGTGCAAATCGAGGACCCCAAAATTGCGTTAACCGCCAAGATATACCCGCTAGAGAAGGACAGCATCACGGAAAAAGACGTGGATGAGTGGTTGGAGGCTGTGAAAACGTTAAAAACCGGGAAGAAAGCCCCGGAAACCGAGGCTGAAGTGTATCTTAGCCAGCTTCTGCAGCCCGAGGAATTCTTGAAGGAGGAGTTCGTGCCCACGGAAGAACAATTAGCCGAGGTCGAGAGATACAGCAACAAATCCGTGCCTCTCCCCAACGACCCCGTCATCGAGAATTTCACCAATTTGATCATGAGAGATGGCAAGAAAGAGCGTGCGCAGATCAAGCTTTCCAAGGCACTTTACATGGTGTATTTGAAGACCAGACGCGACCCGGTCGAGGTTTTATACGAGACCTTGGACAAATTGGGCCCGTTGTTCCAGCTCAAGGTGAAGAAAACCGGAACCGCCAAAAACAGGACCGTGCCTTTCCCTTTGAACCGCAGACAGAGAAACCGCGTTGCCATTTTGTGGATCTTGGAGGGCGCCGAGAAAAAGAAGTCGCTGGACTTCTCGGTGCGCTTGGCCGAGGAGATCATCGGTGCATACGAGGGCAAGTCGCTGGGGTATGATAAAAAGTTGCAGTTGCACAAGAACGCCATCACCAACAGAGCGTACATTGAGTTGTAGGAGAACGGGACTTGTATATAGGGCCATAATTGAAGGAAGAACGATGAGGGAAACGTGGTGGGAGTGTTGGGTGGGAGAGTCACGTGAAGAACCAACGGTGTATTGACCGAAGGAGAAGGGTGCAAGTGTGTGTAAAAGAATTCCGTTATCTTGGATTGGTATGAGGATTCTCAAAAAGATACATAGAGTGCATTCGATGTTGCGAGGATATTAGTCCAGAGTGGAGTCAGGTTCCACGTTTTGGCGAGCGGTCCTTTTTTGCCTATCTGGGAACTTCTCGAGAAGTGTCTGAATCAAAGTAACGCCAATGCCCAAATTCCTGGCTTGTAGCTGTATTGTGAAATACCCAAGTCGTCCCACCACCACTCTAACTGTGGGCCAGCTGCAACCTCGCACTGCTGGTTTGCAACCGCAGCCAGTGCACAAACCACCAGCAGTACAGCAACAACATCTTACGAGAGCAGTTTAGCACAGTAAAGACAACAAGGACCGACTGAGTAATTCATCACCAGTAGCACGAATCAACGTTCCCAGACCCGGCCTTGACTACTAATCCAACTAAGTGCCTACTGCAAATACCACTGTTCGTAGTCCCAGCATGAGTTTCTCGCCCGTGCTTTTCCCCGAAAAGAGGGACAGTTTTGTCGGGAACATCGTGCGGGCCGTGGCGTCGATCAACCTTGAAACCATCGAGGCGGCGTACCATAGTGTGCGCTACAAGGTGGACTATCACATGATCCACGCCCGTTTGAAGTACTACAGCAATTCCAAGAACCCCCGGGTGATCCACACCAAGCTCCAGAACCAGAAATTGGTCACGTTGCGCACTAACCCGCACGACCCCTACTTGGTGAAACCAGGCGAGTTTCTCACGCTAGGTAGTGCTGGCGAGTACAATGCGGAAACGCTCGACGGCTTGTTGCACTACTACTACCACCCCGGGAGCTTGGACATCGAGTCGTGCCCACCCACGTTCTGCGAGAACGTGAAGGGAGACGAGTTGGTGGACGTGGAGTATTCTAAGGGCAAACCCGTGAAAGCGAAGGAGCCCCAGGCACACCAATCCCAGATCGCCCGGTTGCAGAAATGGGACGAACCTATGGTGTCAGAATCCTCCACGGCCAGTCCGGGCAAGAAGAAAATCAAGCGCATTTTGCAGAAAAGAGCCCAAGCCCCGGTCAAGGAGCACTCTAGTGGTGCAGGCTTGGACCTGCCGTTGGACAGTCTACTCCCCCGATACCTCCAGAGCTCGTACAGTTCACCGGTTACGTTTGCACCAGAATCTGCCGACGCACGCAAGCGGCTTGGGTTTGGGAAAAGCGCCACCAGCGGAAAAGATTCCGGATCGCCGCTCGACAACGACTCCGTGTGTGGGCAGTATGCACAGTACTCCAATTTTCTACAGGTGATTTCGCCGGTAGACAGTGTGAGCATATTCCGCCAGAATTCGCCCAGACAGAGGGGGCCGCAGAACTACCGTGAGGCTAGAAACGACGAGCGCAAAGTGTGGCAGGTAGTGCTTAGCGATATCTCTCTTTCTGCTGCCCGGCTATCGACCGGAAGCGAGGGGACGTCTCGCGAGGACTTCGAGAGTTTAAAGGGCGATCTTACACACGCCAAAGTGAGGGAGCCAGACTATTTTGCCGAGAACATGAGACAGGGCAAGGCCAAGTTTCACGGGAACTCGCCGGACGGCCCCAAGAGAACATCGTAGTACAGTCTAGAGTTTGCTAGCAGTAAGAATGTATGAGATTGCGACGCGTGGGGGAAAAGGAAGGGACGGGGAGGTGGGGGATGTAGAAAGAGTTTATGAAGGAGGAAGGAAGTGTTTAAGTGGGATTGTGCAGAAAGAGTGTAGGTTGTTGGGGAAAGGGTCAACTGGTCACTTATATATCAATAATTTGAGAGAGACGCTTGTCATCCCGATGTTACGGTACGATAATACAGCAAGACGTACCGTGTTGCTGCCCAAATTTCTAGCTGCAAACATCACATGCTCAAAATAAGAATCGCTTTCGAGGAACGCTGTCTCTGGGAACCCCCAACCATCCTGGTTCCAACGTTAAGACGACCAGTGGTATGAAATAAAGAGGAACATCTGTGCATTTGAGGAATAGCACTAGACTTGACCATATCAGGGCCACCCCAAAGCTCTTAGGTCAGGTTTGAGGTTCTTTCCGGTGCAATGAGGGACCCTTCCGAAATGCAAGAGTCATTAACCGAACTGTTATTTGCCAGGTTAAACAATATGAGTATTAGTATATTTTAAGAAGTTGCGTCCAGGTACCATTCGATGAACCACCGCTCAAGAGGGTGTTTTGCGGCAAGGCAGATTCACGGTCTCAGTAGTGGTTCACCTACTAATAGAGACGGTGGTAGGAAACAGTATTTTGGATAGTCGGGGGATCAACTCCACCTTTGTTATTTCTTCACTATGTCGGTGGACAGTGTTTGACCGGGAATAGTAGTCGAGAATCAAAAGTAAGGGCAAAGAGAGCCAAGAAAAATGAACCAGGCTCACGAGAGAAGGCCCTTTTGAGGTTTAAATTGTAGACAATCCGTGATTATGGCCAACCCTTGGCATGGAAAAGCATGTCCCATCCACGGGCCCTATAAGGCCCAGAGAAGCCAGCAACTATAAAACGGAACAAGCCAGAATGATGAAGCAGAAAAAGGGACGAAAATAAAAAATATGTGCAAAGACACGGTGTGATGAAAAAGGGAGACTGTAGTGGACTGTGCAACGGATAATTTTGCAGCAATTAGGGCCGTCTACAAGAACGAGCATTTGGCCACCCTCTCACGGAAAGAGCAAGAACAGCAAAGTAGAATGGAAACAAGCAAACCATCATGAAGTTCGGGCTATATCGAAAGTAACTAGGACGTTTACATGGATTATACATGAGCTCTTACCCCATTGATACCCGCTTTTGGCCCAGCACGATCGAATGTCTCCAACTCTCATTTCTAGAAAGCGATAACAATGACATTCACCAAAGCAAATAAAAAGGCCAGAAAACACTTCAGTCAGTTGTCATGACCCTGGTCTCGTATCGTATGTCCCATCATCTGCAGGACAGTAATAACACCATCCAGGCAAACCACTGCCGCTACCGTTTAAAATCTTCCTAAAAAATACGATGAACCCTGACGACACCGCAGAACCCCAATATCGCTTACCACCCATACCACCACATGTTACAACACCCAGCATCAACCTCGCAACTCGCAGTGCTCACTTCCAGCCCTCCAATACAACACCACAGACCCACAAAGCCAATATGAAAAGTGCAATACCGAAAAGGCGGAAAACGCTCTAACCAACCAAACCAACAAGAACCCCTAATCAGACCCGAGCCATTACCTGAACCTTACACCACCCCACCCAGTCCTGCACACAGCACTCACAATTCCCGCGGCGTTCATTGGCTGCCGCCATTTTTCGCACCTTTTCCGCACACACACTACCGCTCTTTCTCAACTCATTCAAAACCCAGATCCAAAACCCTTCCAAACCCACAAAAACACATCATGATCCGTGGATTCCGTCTGGCCGCCGCCCGCCGCTTCGTCAGCACCGCAAACAGCGCCACCAAGTACACCACCTTGTCCAACGGCGTCACCGTCGCCACCGAACACAATCCCCACGCACCCTCTGCCGCTGTAGGATTGTTCTTCGGCGCAGGCTCCCGCGCGGAAACCCCTTACAACAACGGTGTTGCGGCGCTCACCGCTTCTGTGTTGGGGTCCGGTTTACAAAACGGCGTGTTGCTCTCGGCACGTAGCACGAAAGAGAGCAACGCCGTCATTGCGCAGTCCGCCAACGGCGACGTGGCCAGTGCCGCCAAGGAGCTCGCCAGAGCTGTCTCGAACGCCGGCGACGTGATCGCAAAGGCAGACTTTGCCGCCGCGAAAAACGCGCAGCTTGCCGCCGCCGCGGCCTTGGAAAGCGTGCCCCTGAAGATGCTCTTGGAGCACTTGAACGCGTCCGCCTTCCAGGGCTACTCGCTCGGGTTGCCCACGTTGGGCACGACCGAGTCCGTGGCCGACTTGGAGAAGTCAGACTCCCTCCGCCTCTTGGAGAAGCACTTGGTGGGCTCCAACACCGTGGTGGCCGCCGCAGGTAACTTTGAGCACGACGCCTTGGTGGATGCCTTGGAGGCCGAGTTGAAGGTGCCTGCCGGCATCAAGCCTGCCACGGCGCCCGCGTCCTTCTTGGGCTCCGAGGTTAGAATGCGCGACGACACCATGCCCAAGGCGTACGTGTCGATTGCCGCTCAGGGTGAGGGCGTGAACTCGCCCGCGTACCACGTGGCCAAGGTCGGCGCAGCCATCTTCGGCAACTTCGACCAGCACGCAGCCAGCGCGAAGTTCACATCGCCCAAGTTGGCGTCGATCGTGCAGGAGTACCACATTGTCGACAAGTACACGCACTTCTCCACATCGTACTCGGACACCGGGTTGTGGGGCTTCAACGCGGAGATCTCCAACCTCTCGCAGATCGACGACTTTGTGCACTTCACCTTGAAGGAGTGGAACCGCTTGTCGGTGTCGATCACGGACGCGGAAGTCGCGCGCGGCAAGGCCGCGGCCAAGGCCGAGTTGTTGGCCGCGTTGGACACGCTGGTGGCCATCGTCAGCGGCATTGCCGAGAAGGTGTTGTTGCTGGGCTACAAGGCGTCGGTGGCGCAGGACTTGGAGGCCATTGATGCCATCACCACCAAGGACGTGCGTGCGTGGGCGTCCGCCGCGTTGTGGGACAAGGACATCGTCATTGCCGGAACGGGCTCCATTGAGGGCTTGATGGACTACAACCGGTCGAGAAACGACATGGCCATGTTGAGATTCTAGGCCTGGACGAACAGTCAGTACACGTTGCCGGTCTTTTATTATATAATTGCATCTGATAGTCCTCGCGGGGTCAATATAAAAATAGTAAACAGCCTACATAAGCCCGCTCTGCTTCAAGTTGTGCTGGATCATCATGTCCGTCACCGCGTTGAGCACAAACCTCATGGCGTCTGTATCGGTGGCGCACGTGCGGTGCACATATATGGGTTTCCTGGTCCGGTTTAGTTTCAAGAGCGACTCCTCAAAATAGTCGAGCACCTGGCCCACATCTAGCGGGTCACGTGAGTAGTCTGGGAAGTGGTTTTTGAAGGGCGAGAGCGGGAGTTTGCGCTCGAGCAAGTCCACCTTGTTCAAAAACAAAATAAACGGCGTATTCACAAACCACGTAGCATTACATAGGGACTCGAACAACGCAAACGACTCGTCGATTCGGTTCACGCGCCCGTCCTCGTAGAGCGTCTGGTCGTACTCCAGCACCGCAAGCACGAAAATAATGGCGTTGATGTCCTGGAAAAAGTGGATCCACTTCTTGCGCTCCGACCGTTGGCCTCCGGCATCGAGCACCTTTAGCACTGCGTTTTTTACTTGGAACGTGTTCTCGGTGATGCCCGTGGTTTTGATTCTGCCCATGATGATATCCCTATCCGTGCAGAAGTAGTGCGGATCCTGGAACTTGAAGGCATTGTCGAAGTAGTACAGTGCCAGCGACTCGAGCTGGAACTTGTGGGCCTGGTCGAAACACGCACGCACGCCCTTATCATGCGTCCACAATTCGGTGATGGCCCTGGCGATTTCCTGGCGCGAGAAGCGCAGCTGCAGAGTTTGCAGATTTGGTTGGTTTTGCAGAATCTGCTTTATCTCGTCCATCGAGTCGTCCTCGGATAATAGCAGTGTGGAGGGAAGATCGGCGTCTTCGTCGAGCGACGACCGCCGCACTTTGTTGGCGTATCCTATAGCGTAATCGTTGACGAAAGAGTCTACGCCCTCCCCGTAATCTCTAAGTCCCTTCGTATTGATGATTGTTCTTTTGAAGGGTATGAGCGGCGAGTTGGGCCGGTCGCAGTCCAAGGGAATCTTGAACTTACGTGCGTTGAGCAAGAGCATTTTCATGGACTCGATCATGTCCACCCAGATCACGTCGGAGTACTTTTTGCGCTCGAAATCCGTGAACGAGTGGTTGTGCAACAACCGCATCTGCTTAAGCACTGTGGACTTGCCGGATTCGCCTGCTCCCAATAGAAATAGCCGGATCTGGTTGGCGTCGGATTTTTTTTTCTGGTTCAACGACCGGTCTATAGCATCGGAAACAAGCCGCTGCTGGTCCATGGCATTGTCCGGTTCTGCGGACGTACTGACCACACATCCCATGCTAGTAGACAATTATATTTTAGGCTGGACGGAAATATCGAGTTCCGCTTTTTCAATAAGTAGTGGGGTTTGCACTTCCTCGCTGTCAGCTAATTCGTTGTATGTGCAAATGCGCAGCTTGCGTGTTCCCCTTCTCAAAACTCCAAATTTGCTCACCAAACTTTTCGTATGCAACCTCCTTGTTTTTTATAAGAGCGGCCAATGCTCTGCATCAGTTTGCAGCATCCGCAGGGTCGGTGTATGCATGGCGTGTGTGCGAGTTGACACACCAACTTTCCGCGTTGGGCAAATGTTACTCACTCCGACGCAAGAAATAGAGACCAAAAGACGCAGGGAGCGGGGCGCATATACCCCACGTACTCACAGAGACAGCAACATTTGAAGAGGGTCTCTTTGCGGCATGTCGGCGTGAGAATCCCCCTGAAAATCAGCCACTCGAGTGACCGCCCGATTAGGTAAAACAAACTCAATCTATCGCGGGAGGTCGCCAGGTGCAGGTCACGACAATACACATCAAGATTTGAAACACATCTGGCAGCCGCCGTAGTGTGATCAGGGCGTGCATCCCCTTTTTTCATGTGTTACGGCAAAAGAACCGGTTATATGTCCAAATCATCGCACGGCCTCAAAAAGGAATGAAGCGTGAGGGCCATAAGATCTGGTGCACTATGAAAGTGGCAGTCTATATATAGCTCTCTTAGGCCGTGCTTCCAGTTGTTCTCTAGGTTTTTTTCATGTCGTAAGCTGTGACGCAGCGGAAGATCCAGGAACTCAGGAGTGGTGAAATTTCCGGGGGTATTGATGGTGGGAATATAGTGAGTTGCATGGTGAATTGCGCGAACAGAAGTGAGCTGATCCTGTGCGAATCAATGAAATTGGTAAAGCAAATTTGTTGGTGCAAGACTTGTAGTCGAGGTCAGAATTTCTCTTGAGGCAAGATTCAAGGGTACTAAGTGGATCGAGATTTTGCTGTTCTGATTGGAATCAATGAAACCTTACCCACAAGAGTGTGCGCGAATCACTGATGATTGCAAAAGGTCCAACCACAATTTCATCAAACATTCACGAAGAACAGGAGATGACATGTCCTGACCGATAAATAAGGTTCTTCCGTGAACCAAAGGGCGAGAAAATGATCAAAAACGGAACACCAGGGCAATAAAAAAGTCACCAAGAGTTCACCACTGAAGTTTACCAAAGAAGTCACCAAATACACTCACTAAGGTCTTCCGAAAGAACGCCTGAGTGGTTCTACCAAAGCGATTTCGCCAAGTAGTTCCCCAAAGAAGTTCACCCAAGAAGCTCACCGCAGAAGTCCACCAAATAAGCTCTCTGAGCAACGTACTTCACTGAAAAAGCTCCCCAATGTGGTTCCACATAGATCATCCTCCAACAAGTTTCCCTGGGAAGTCAGCTAAGGAAGCTATCTGACGACCTTTCCAAAGCCCACCCAGTCGATACCTTCCCCATCTTTTCGAACCTCGTGTTCGTCTTTTCTGCCTCCTTCCAGCTATATGCACGAAACGGTAATAACATAGAACGCTATGGCTGCCAGGCCAAGCACGGCGCACAGCCGGAAAAAGGTGATCAAGTTCCACCTCTTCAACATCAAAAGCGCCTCAGCCCGCCACACACGTAGCTTTTTCTCCACCTTCTCCCTCCTGTTACTAGAAGTGTTTGTATAGTTCGAAAGAGGTGCAAGAGACGCAGGAGACGAATCTTCACCCTGGAGAAATTTCGACATCCGTTTCGACATTGGCGCCTGGCCCCGCTCGAGGAGAATCGCCGTCACGTGCTCGGAGGGCAACACCGTGTAAATGTACCGCCGCAGCTTGATGCTGTAGAAAAGCAATAGAAGCCCAGACACCACCGCTAGCGCCACGTAGACGACCACGTTGATGTAGGGCCGCGGCAAGTAGCAGATTTCCGTGGCGTACTTCCATGTTTCGTCCACTTTGTCCAGTTCTATATCCAGGGTGAACGAGAGAAGCTGCACTGCTGGATGGCTGATGCCCATGGCCATGCTGATCGATTTCACAGTGATTTCCCGTGCCGAGTCCGGCCGCTGGATGTCGCAGTAGTCGTGGTCGTCTCCCGCGAATATCAAATCCGGATTTATCGTCGAAAGAAGCGTTTCCAGGATTTCTGGCGAGAGCGCCAGCTGATACTGGTAGCCTGCATTTTGCCAGAATGGCGCCCGTTCCCGTGCTGGGCCACAGGTTAGCTTCTCGGCGTCTCGATATAGAGGCACGTGACTGAGCAATACTCTCGGGTGCTTTTTCGCCGGGAGCAGCCGCAAAAACAACCGGGCGTCGCCGTTGATTTCCTCGTCCGTCGCAGAGTACGAGATTGTGTCGAGCAGCACGAAATCGACGCCGCCAATCTCGTGCACTGCGTTCACAGGACCAAAATGCAGTACGAAGCGGTCTCTCAGCGCCACTTTCACGCCGTCGCCAAACCCAATGTCATGGTTACCCGGCGTGTTCGTGAGCCAGCGAGCCCCCTTCTGGTACGCGGGCCAGCGGTTGAAAATGCGCTCGAAACGGTGGAATTCTTTCTCGTAATACGCGTCACTTGCCAGCCGCCCGTTGTCCATCAAATCGCCCAAAAAGATGATGTAGTCGGGCTCGAGATGGTTCACCAACGCCCTGTAGTTCTGCTTTATGTACACGTCCACGGTGTGCTTGGAGAGGCCCAAAAGAAGCGCGTTTCGGCCCGGGTATGTGTGGCCATCGATGAGCTGGGGGTCCGCCACCAAAAGCACGTTTGTCTGCTTTTTGGTGTCCATCGGCGCCCACAGACACCGCCGTGCCACGTGCGCCGGCACCACGTGTTCGTGGTACACAAAAAGGGCGAGCCAGAGCGCCAGCAAAAAGATGATGAGGCCTGCGGTGTTGCGAAACCTGGGTAGGAGCGGCATCTTGGTTTTGTGGTAAATGTGATTTGTGTAGAGGGCTGAGTTTCCGCGTGCTCTGGTCAGTGCAGATAGACTACCGGCGAGGGCTGTTTTCAGTGTTCTGGTGCTAAGTATGGGATGGCTTGTTGAGACTGAGATGTAGGTTTGTGCCGGGTCACAAACTTGGGCATCGAAACACGCAAGAAGGTGGTTTTAGCGTTGCGTTAGCTTGTTTCAGTTTTTGAGTATAATGAAACGTCAGAATAATTGGGCCAAGCAGCGGGTTCCGGTTCCGGAAAGAAGTAGTGGTGGAATCGATACGTATATGGCGAGACCGCGTTGGGGTTATCCGCAGGCGCAGAGATACCAGGAATGGAATGGAAAGAGGGTGGGAAATACTGATGTGTTTTTGGATTGGCGAATGTGAGGAAATTTAAGATAATTGAGTATAAGGATGTTCGAGGGAGGGGCCTCAAGTTTTTGGCTACAAAAACGAGACGTGTATTAGGTGAGACGTGTCTTACGTATATTAGGTGAGATGTCTATTAGGTGAGATGTACGTTAGGTGAGACGTTAGATGAGACGTTAGATGAGACGTTAGATGAGACGTGTGTTAGGTGAGGCGGATTTCCAGGTTACAAGTGTATTGCTCGAGAATACTCGAACCTTTGCTGGAGCCATTGGCAAAGTAAGCACGTTCCAGTAGCATTAGGACAGTATCTGCCGAGTGTCTTCATTCTCTATCATGGAAGTGCAGCAGTCTTAATATCCAACTGTACACCGTGGATTTGCTATCAAGGTTCGTGGCCAGGTAGAGATGCCTGTGCCTGAAGAACAGCGCTGGAAGCGTTTCGTGAATGTGCGGACTGTAGTCTGCTCTTTGCTTGAATAGAAGGCTCTCAGAAGTGAGGACATACTTGTGAGAATACACGGCATTCCTGACCGTAGGTTGCGGCAATACCAGTGCTGTTTTTGAAAGTCCTTTCGAACTGCTAAGCTCGTTTCAGTCTGGTCTTACAGAGGCACTTGTCACTATTCGGAGTTCTCTCCGAGGCAGTGGCCAGCACGACCAGATGCCGTGGCTAAAAGGCAACACGCGTCTCTGCACGCTTTACACACTCTGGTCGAAAACCAGTTTCTGAACTCTCGTTCTGTTTGGCCAGAATGCTTCGAATGGAACAATGTCTCCACCTTCGTTCATCAGCATCACGTGACCCGTAGCCACCGCTTGCAGCCAGTGATGGAGTAGCAAAAACGTTCATGCTTGGCTCTCATACGATTTTCATCAATCGCCACTTTTGGTATCCGTTTTTTTTCTCTTTATTTTTATTCTTTTATTCGTTTTGCATTGCCTCGTATTCTCGTAGCCAGAGTGCATACACCAGCGAGTTATCAGGCCACGGCAAGATCGCCAAAATCTACAATCCTTGCAAACGCCAAAAGACCGCGAATCCTGACTTTTCCACTTTTCCTGGAAGTCCAAACCCTCACCATGAGCGATGGGCCTCTCACCTGGACGCTTCTTGCCCTCCTCGCCTCGGCTTTCCTCTATAAACGGTTCCTCGTGTTCACACGTGACGTGCCCGAAGAGTACCTCAACGAGCAAAGTATTATAGACTCCACACGAAAGCACAATGAGCTGGCGATCCACAAATCGACCAAATTGGACTATTCGCAGGGGCTCCGCGTGGGCCTAGCGATCCGCTATGACCACTACAAACTCAGAAACGGCAACTTGTACGACATCTGGGAACTCGCCATGGGCCACGCGAAAAAAGACCCCACGAAAGCGGTGTTTTTCGATAAAACGGCAGCACGACTCTCGCTGTTGAATGCCCAGGCGGGCCAGATCCGACACGCGTTGAGCGAATGGGGTGGCGAAAAAACCAGCGAGATCCGGATCCACATGGACCTTTTGTTCGTGGATCCAGTGGTGTTTGCAGTAATCATTGCCTGTTTCACGTCCCAGATCACCGTCTGCATTTTTGACGAAAGCGAGCAAAAACACGCGTCTGGTGGCTCTCTTGAACTCAAGCATGACGATGGCGATTTTCTCCTCTGCCACGGCACGAAAATCGTATCTAACTTGACCAAATTGGCTGACACCAGTACCGAACACACCGTCTTTGAAAACACTTACGGTTTCGAAAAAGACCGTGGAATCGCACTCAGAATCGCGCACAGAGTGAACCACCGGGCCGCCATTTCGGCGGATTTCACCCAGTCCAATCTCGTGTCCGCAGTGGCCAGTTGCATTAAGCACATTCCGCTTCCAGACCAGATCGCCGAAAACGACCGCTTAGCCGTTGTCAAAGATTTCACATCTATCGAGGCGATCGCCAACATGATGGTGAAGGTTTTGGTGACGTTTGTCACGGGCGCAGAGTTGGTTATTGCGTCCGACTTGGACACCTGTGTGTCGCGAGATCCCACCGTGATTCTGGCCAATAATGATGCCATAAAACACATGTTTAAACCCACTCAGGGCGTACAAGCACTCGCCTATTTCCACAGGCTCTACTCGCTATCGTGCCACCGGTTCAGCAAGCTCGGTTATGGAAAGCCATACAAAAATTTGCGCCTAATCATGGCGCACCGGTCTATTACTTCTGCTGAAAGCTCCCCTGAATGGCGCCACGTAATAGCATCGCTAGCAGTGCACATTGTGGAAGAAATAGGACATTTCAACACAGTGGGACCGCTAATAGTCACGGATTACTTTGATTTCCGGACGTTTTCGAAAGACCTTTCTGCCCAGACCCGCACATACGGCGCAGTTGCCCAGTCTAACGAGATCAAACTTGTGGATTTCGACGGCACATCTGGAAAACTCGCAGTCCGTGGATATAACATGGGGAAGGCCAGAACGATCATGGAAAATGTGGGAGAATCACTCGTTGTGCCAGACGACGAGGGGTTCTATCGACTTCCGGTAACCGCACGCTGGGGTCTGGACGGGTGCATCTATGTGATGAAGGAATAGAGCAGGGTTAAGGAAGAAAGGGAGAGGGGACAAGCGGTCATGTAAAGCGTTGTGTATACTTAGATTGGGTGATTGTCCGATCTGATGATTGCTTCCATTCAGTGGGGGATAATATAGCGATAAGGGTAGAATGACTGACATTATGGCGACTGTTTTGGGCTGGAACTGCGGTCCCCATAGTTAACGGGAAGGCGTAGCTTTTCTGCCACGATTGCTTTCGATGTCACCTTGTCGTTCTTGCTCCCGCCTCCTGCAGAGACATCTAGGGCTACTTCTGTCTGAGAGTAAAACTTCTTGTAGTTTCGTTACCCAAAACACACTGAGTCATATGGGACTGTGCCCTTTTTCGTGTAGTTGGGCAAAGTCGGTCACTAGAGCAGATCAACTGGGTGATATTGATCTTCGTGATCTTCGAGATCATCTTCCGATATAGCCATATCATAGTCCAGATCATATCCTAGATTATCCACGGGAACCTCGAAATCGGATATATCACGGTTCTGGGCGCACGTTGAATAGCAGTTATTGGCGAAAGGAAACCGTGGCTCCGGCTGTAGCTTCATGAATTTCCATCAGTGAGTTTTCGACGCCCGCCCTTATATCCCAGCTTCAATAAATCATAGGAAACGAAACGCAAACTTTTGACTTATTTCTTTCTGCTCTACAATTTCGGCCTTACTTCCTCAGATCTTCGCATCTGGCCCACATATCGCCCTTTACGAGCCTAATGAAGGATCAACATCGGGATCACGAGCCGCCGGGGCTTCGCCTCCACCCACGGCATTTCCAGTTTCCTGGTTCTCGTCATTTTCGGCCGGTTTCGAAGCAGTTGCAACGTCTCCAATATCAGTAGCAGGTGCCGGATTCGCCTTTGCGCCGTTGTAAAATGTCGCCCATAGCTTACTGGTGTCCTGGAACCCATTTCCAACCTGGAGCGACTCCTTCAATGTGCGGTTTAACGTGTCTAGATTCGAGACCACGGAGTCCATGGCAGCGGCGATTTCCTGCACAAGCTGCTCCCGCTGTTTCTCGAACGTCGAGGACAGGGCCGTTTCTAGATCGTTACTACTCATTGAGGCTGCGAGATTATAGTAGAAATAAGACGTGAGCCTTGGTGTATAAACACGCGTGGCCCGTGTCGTGCACCCGTACACCAGCACCACCAGCGGCGCGGGCAGCGCAAGTAATTTTTTTTCGAATGCTCTTTTCTTTCTTCTTCACGCTTCGGGCAATTACATTGAGCGTCCGCATGGGGCTTTGGCCCGACACAGCGGATGCACTCAGACGCCCGAGAGATCAAAGAAGCGAATATTCAGTCGACGCCCTTCTAGTCGGGTTTTGACTCTACAATCGCTGCAACAGTGTAGCCGTAGATGGTGTAGGGAGAAACGAAAGCGTGATCTATAGTGGTTAAGAAAGACGAAAAAAGAAGGGACGGACCTTGAAATGACAGAATTTTCGGTACCACGTAATGTCTCACTGTGGGTCCATATAGCTTTTGCGAAGACATTATAGAAGTATCACTGTGGAAGTATCACTGTGGAATTATCACTGTGGAAGTCTCACTGTAGAAGTCTCACTGAAGAAGTTTCACTGTGGAAGTCTCTTTGGAGGTCTCTTTGGAGGTCTCTTTAAACCCTCTAGAAGACTACTAGGGAACCCGCCAATGGAGCCACTCTGCTCTAGAAACCAGGCGAATCTCTACATCCTTTCCGGCTCCAGCCTCTACAACTACATCTCTACCGAGCCAACTATCCAGAAACAAGGCAGCACAGTCTCCCATGAAAAGACCCATGCCGCCCTGCGATTGATAGTACACGTAATATTACATACACAGGCGTGCCGAAAACCAACCAGTTTCGACCACCCATAAATCCAAACAGTTGCCCGCTGTTACCGAGCCCAAGTTTTGCCCTTTTTTCCTTTTGTTTTTCTTTTGTTTTTCTTTTACCTCGTTCCAGTCGTTTCCTATAGTACACGTCATGCCTAGACCATATCATAGCTTTTTGCCCAAACACAACGACACAGAAGAGGGCGCCAGCTTTCGGGTTGTAGGGCCCCTCATGCTGCAGCGGCGAACGTAGTCTTTTTTCTCGTCAAACTGGGAAAAAAGACAGCTTTTCTTGCCCGTTTGGCTGTTATTCAGCCCTTCGGAAGAGGCCGACGAGGCCGAGGAGACGGACGTCTTCTTCTTGAAAAAGAGAGTCATTTGCGCAGACCTTTAGCGCGGTTTATGAGTATTTTTGAGTTATTGAATATTTTGAATCTGATCCCGGAAGCGGAAAAATGGCTCACTGCTGTGTTACCTTGCGGCGAGGCCTAAAGATCCATAGTCAGATGGAGCCAAACAACAACGGGAAAACGAAGAGGCTGCTCTTCAGAAAGATTTCAATATCTAGAATAGCGTATGTGACTTTTCCTCACACTAACAGGGAGCGATGACACAGCCAATATGGGCGAGGTGGCCAGGTGGAGTAAGAGTGGACGACCAGGTAAAAACCGTTAGATGCCCAAGAAAGAAGAAAAAGTAATACCAGCCAAGACGGGAAATATGCTAAGGCGCCCTGCCATATATACGCGAGAGAATGCGAGCCCATTGCGTTTCTGCCTGAAAGCGAAAACACTGTATGGGGCAGAGACGAAAATCCCGCAAGCCTGCACACAGGCGCGGCTCGCGCGGGGCCGGCCTGAGGGATTTGTTTTTCGTCCTCGCTGTTGGTTGGGCTGCGCGGCTCCAATGCTTCAGGCTGTAATGCTTCAGGCTCGAATGCTGTAGGCTCTAATGCGTTACGAGGTTTGTGGCTGTATTTTGTCGTCAACTGGCAATCCAGCGTCTTGGTAGGGGACTGCTGGAGCACAGTGGCGTTCGTGGCCCGAGCGGGGCCGTAGGATGACCCCGTCACGTGACCGGTCATCGCCAGAAAGCGGTATGCGCCAGGCTCAGCCGGAGAAGTCTATTGTTGCTGAGAAAGTGGCAATAGGGCACGGAGCTGGGCCAGCAGGTGTATGAGGGGGTCTTTCTGGAAGGCGTTGCTCCGGTGCCATCTGTCGGTTTCTGTCGGTTTCTACGCTCTTTCTTCTTTCTGTCTACTTTCGTCTACTCTCTTTTTGCTCTCTTTCTACGCTCTTCTACTCTCTTCTGCTCTCTTCTGCCCTCGTCTACTCTCTTCTGCTCTCTTCTGCTCTTTTCTATTTTTACTCTACTTCTCTCTAATTTTACTATCTATTTTTACAGGACTGCCTGTTCTACTCCGTGACCGCTGGCCTGCTTTCTCCACATCCTATTATGGGTTGTGAACATGTGCTTTGCACGGAATTGCCCCATTGGGAGGTGCCTCGTAATCCCGTGCCAAGCTTTCACGGGGTTATAACCCTACCCTGGGGTGGAGATTATTTATAGACACGGTGGGGCAGCGATCGTGCAAGATAGCCTTGAATGTGCTTTATCGTAGATACCGGACAAAAATAGATATGGTCCTGTGATTGTCCTTTGATGGTTCTTAGTAGTGACTCTACTGCGACAGACAAGTAAGTAGACCATGAGTAGACCCTGAGTAGACCCTGAATATCCAACCGACCACAATTAAGAAAAAAAAATCGCTTCCTTTTCAGCTCTCTCTCATATAGAATTTCATCCCAAACGTCAAAACGTCGCCTCGAAAATGTCACTCCCTCCCCGTACTCCATCCGTACCATCGCTGTCCTGTATCTAGCTCAGTCCACCCACCTCTCTTCTTCTTATGTCTGAACGAAAGGCCATCAACAAGTACTACCCGCCCGACTGGGACCCGTCGCAGGTGCCGAAAAAGAAGAAGAATGCCAATCCGAACGCAGAAAAAGTCAGGCTCATGGCACCGTTTTCCATGAAGTGCTTGCAGTGCCTGGAGTACATCTCTGCCCGGCGCAAATTCAACGCCAGGAAGGAAGTCACCAGCGAAAAGTACATGGATATAAAGATCATTCGCTTCCACATCAAGTGTCCACGGTGCAACCACACGTTGCTGTTCCAGACAGACCCGAAAACGGCGGGCTTCATTCCCGTTTCGGGCTGTACGCGCAATTACGAGTCCTTGGCCGCCACAGAGCCCGTGAAACCGCTCGAAACCGAGGACGAGATCTTCGAGCGGCTCGAGCGCCAGGAAAAGGAGAACCAGCAGTTCCAGGAGCAGCAGCAGCGGCGCAAAAACAACCCGTTCTGGCTGCACAAAGGCCTGGACTCCTCCAAGGACGCCATGGCCAATCTCGAGGACAAGTTGATCGAGCAAAAGCGAGAGCAGGAAACACACGACCATTTAATGTACCTCCAGGCAAAAGCGGCCAAATTGCAGCAGTCAGGGGGCGCGGACGAACTCGTGAAACGGGCACAGGAGAAGATCCGGCTGGATCTGAAACGTGACCGCGAGGACGGGCATGCACTGGAAACGCCGCCACAGAGTCATGTTCTGGAGGCTAAAATCACGCCCACGGTGTCGGGCACATTCACGGTGAAGAAACGAAAGGTCGATACACGTGACGCGGGTCACGTGATGCAGAATCCTCCGCCGTCTCTGCTGGAAAAGCCCGCCAGCTCGGGAGCTGTTCCCTCGGGGGTGTCCGTGTTTGGCGACTACGGCTCGTCGGATGAAGAGTAAGGCTGATAAGTTGGTTCTATGGAGAGTGCATTGTGTGCAGGACGCACGATTGTGGCCAGCCGGCTGCCAAACTAGCTCGGAGCATTTCTCCATCCAAAAAGTAAACGTTTTTTCCAGAAACCCGTCATGATTCCCTTGCTATTTGAGATGTCTGTGATTGCCACCGTGACGTTTTTCAGTGGGCTATCAGTGATTTATTCCCGTCTCACTGAGCGAGGTGTGGCCAGTCACAGAGGTCCACTCAAGTTGGCATACATCATCGAGTTGGGTCCCGATTTCGGGTCCAAGTTTTGCGTGTGGGCGATCCTCGACCGAAACCACGTAAAAGTCTTCGACTTCAGTAGGGATTTGGGCCATGTTTCCAGCAACTTATACCGATCGCACGGACACTTGTATGCGGTGGGGTCGGCCAAAAACACTGCAAATCTATATAGAAGCGTGATTGGAAACAGCGGGTATATAGAGGTAGTTTCTGAAAAAAATGGCAATACTGGGGTTTTGCCAAATTCCGCACTGTCGTTGTCGTCCGACACTGAACATGCCCGTGTATATGTGTCGGCCAAGATCAAGAACCACGAGTTTGAACTCTTGACGGATCAGAAAAAAGAACGCTTTATATGGAGCACGGGCGAAGGAAGCCTTTTCCGGATCGACAGCCACGCAAAAGTGCTCGCTGCGGTTGTGGAGAGCGACCATAGTGAGGCTAGATTGTACATTGAGGACTCCAAGATCAACACCCTCATAGCACTCTGCTTGTTTCTCCTCTAGGGAAGACAAGCCAAACTTTCAAGGCTTGAAACGTCCTCCATCCCTTTATGTGTATACGAAGTGAGCGTCACCTTCTCCGCCTCTGGAACTGGCACCGATTTGTGGTACTTTCTCGTTTAGATAACAACAATAAAACAACCAGAAAGTGGGTGAAATGAAGGTGGACAAAACCTCCTCAATCCCCTTATGTGTACGTGAAGTTGTTGAGCGTCACCACCTCCGTCTCTGGCACCGGCACCGTCTGGTGGTATCTTTCCTTTATCTCCAGAAGACGGTCGATAAGCGGACCCACAACTTTAGCGTCGACGTCCTTGCGGCACAAGAGCGCCCCGCGCACAAACTCCACCGAGCAGTTGTAGTACGTCTCGAGGATCTCGTGCTCCCAGATCTCGGGCACTTCCTCAGTGACGTTTTCGCAGGTGGCCAAGGTGGTCAAGAATTCCAACGAGCTCAAGCTCTTCACCAAATACAACACGTCCTTGCGCGAGAACAAGTAGTCGAGGCCCTCGTAAATGATGCCTATATCCCTGTTGACGGCCTCCGCAAACGACTTATGTTTTTTGGTCGCAGTGGGGTCGATTTTCTTTCCTTCTCCGTGGAGGATGTTCTGGTACCCGATTCGGAGATACGCCGTCATCAACGAGTCCAAGGCGACGGAAAACGTGATGCTGTACATCTCGTAGGTGGCGTAGCCCTTCATCTCGAGCATGTACTCCTCGATGGTCTTCACGATTTTCTGTGCCATGATGAGCTCGCCGGAATTGGCCCCCTTTTCCGTGTCGTACCACTTGCTGGAAAAGACAGACGACAAGGCCGGAGTCAAGTCGTTGATCATGATGTCCACCAAAGCCCGGATCACCATGCCATTCAAGACACTCTCCGCAGGCTCCGTGTTCAGAAACGCCTGCTGGATCCGGTCCTGGTAGTTGGCGTGCACTTTAGATACGTACTTGGGGAGGAACTTTTCTGCGAGCCGCTCGTGGTTGATTTCGTACGTGTTGCCTAGCGCAGTGAGGTACTCGACGAGACCAGGTTTCGAGATTGCCGCGAGTTCTTCCGCACTCATATTTTCCACGTCGTACGTGGGCTCCGGTTTCGAGGGCAGGATGCGTAAGAGACGCTTCGTCCTGGAGCCCTTGACCAAGTGGTGGTCATTGTTGTACACCGACAAGTACTTGACGATCTCGTCCTCCACGAGCAGCATGTACGCGTCCACGCGCTGGATGTAGCACACGGACCAGTTTTCGATCACTCCCACCAACACCTTTCCATAGCCGGAATCAGCGGCTACGTCGGCCTGCTCTTTGAGCATGCTGAGGGTGGTTTTGAAGTCCGGAAGCACGTACACCTCCGTCATGACCTCGTGGAACGTCGGGTGGTCGTAGGCGTCGATATCCTCGATGGTCTGGCGGAGTGAGTAGTAGTCCGGCGGCTCCTCGCGGTTGACAAACACGTGCGCCTCCTGCTCCATGAGCACGGCATTCCACTCCGCCATCTTCGACACGATCACCTTCAGATAGTCGTCCAAGACAGACTCCTTGAGCTCGTCTCCAAGAATCGACTTGGACCCCAGTTTCTTGGCCTTGTCGCCAAACAACGACACCACGAACTTTTGGTAGTGCGTGTCGTACATGAGAATACGCATCAAGTCCTCGGCCGGCGGTCCCAGGTGGATGATGTCCATGGTAAACTTGTGGAGAAGATTGTAGTAGGAGGAAAAGATGAAGTCGCCAATCGCCCAGGACTCTGGGAAATGTTGCGCCAACGTGCGTACCACGAAAATGAGCTCGTCCTCGAGCCACTCGAGGTTGTCGTACACCGTCATGGCGTCCTGCTGGAAATGGTCCACGCACTTATTGAACGTGTCGGCCAAGCTCTCCTCGAGCTTGTCGAAGAAGAACTTGCGGTAGTTTCTGGGCCGCGCGCGGAATTTCGAGTAGTCCGTGGTGGAGCGGTCGGCGGCTAGCACCGCCAGCGTGAGCCGGAGCTTGTGGTCCTCGGAGTCCTCGAACTCTATGATGGTCACCGCTTTCTGCACTATCTGCACGTTTCCGTCCTTGACTGCCTCAGTGATGGAGATGACTATTTCCTTGAGCAAGTCGTCGTAGCCACGCACCATTTTGCGCACCGGCGCCACGATTTTGCGGATGATCGACTGGATGTCGTCCGAGAGTGTTTCTGCTTCGGTCTCCAAGAACTCCAGGAAGTTGCGCGCCTGCGTCACGTTAAAGTGGATGCGGTGGATGTTCACCAAGGGGTACTCAATGCTGGCGCTTATGGCCTCGTACTCCGTCTCCACCATGTTGTTGATGTGCTCCACATACTGCCGGAAGTTGGCTATGTCCGTGTATAGGTTCTGCACCTGCATCATGGTCTGGTACACGGCGGTGGTGCTTTTCAAGGTGTCGTATTCGCGGGCATTGGCGATGGTCTCCTCGTGGATAGAGTTGATTTTGTCCATGTTGGCCTTGATATTGGCTAGTCTATCGACTGCGGTTTTGAGCTTGTCGAGGTTGGACACCACGGACTCGATCTGCTCCTGCGTGGTGTGGTGGAGCTTGACGTCGATGGACGTTTTCTCCTTGGTGAATTGCAGACGGAGGCCTTCGATTTTTTGGAGATCGTCCTCCACTTTAATCAAGCTGGAGATTCGGGAAAGGGCCGCCTCGTTCATGACGGGGCTCAGAGTGTGGGGGTTTTTTAGGGAAAGTAAGCTTCTTGACGCTTTCTTAGAGTATTAGCCAGCTACAAACCAAGACGTTTTTGGCAGTTGTGGTTTTTGGTGTTGGTGCTTTCACAAACTGTTCGTATACACGGCGAGGCCGGACCATGGTGAGGTCACGTGACATGGGCCAAACGGCTACGCCTTTTCCACCTATTTCTCCTACACTGAGTCCTTCATTTTCTGATCTCCTTACTTATTTCTTATCTCTGTCTATGACCTGCCCTATCATTGTTTGTCGGCTAGTATCGTGCCCCGTTGCACGGACAAGACTACAGACCTAGACCACCATAAACCGCGACATCGTACTTCTCCTTCCACATTGTTTCCTTCCCCAGCTCCCCGCATCTATCGCTCGTTCGCGCTTCCTCTCTTATTCTGATTGTACCGTCTGCCATGGTGGCCAGACTGGCCTGCGTGGTGCGACTGTGGACTCATTCCTTGATACGCGCCTCCATTCAAGGGTGGGCTTCCCATGTACCCAGGGACTATAAAGCCACCGGGTGGGAAAAGCAGCGGGTCGACTCCTGGTGGCGCATACATCACCTGTGGCAGCCCTGGAGGAACTCCCCCCTGGAATTGTGGGTACATCATCGACGGGTGGAATGGCTGCTGGAACTGTGCCATGGGCTGTTGAACGTGTGGGAACTTTCCACCTGTGTATCCGCCAGCCATCAAGGGTGGCACGCCATTGGGAACACCCATCATAGGACTGCTCATGAACTGTCCACTTGCGCCAGGCGACAACTGGGGTCCCTTGGAACTGTTTCTCGCGATGATTTTATCGTAGCTCTCGTCCACCGTGGAGTCCCACGCCGGTGGCGTTTTAAACGCCTTTTCAAGCACAAGTGGTGTAGACTTGTCAACATGGTTTCTAACTGCGGTAGCAAACATGTTGAACGAGTTTTTGAAAGTCTCGATCTTTGTTTTCTGCGATTCAGCCGTGGGCACCTTGTCTGCGCCGCCAAAGAAGTCCGCTGCAGAAATCTGGAAGTGTCTGCGAGCGCTGGGCCCAGAACTCGACGACGAGCTGCTGTATGGCCTTTGATTGTGTGTTCTTGGCGAGGAGTTGCTTGGAGACTTGTTGAAGCTGGCCTTCGGAGGAACGGGCGACAATTGGCTCGATGGCGTGAACGCTGCCGCTTTTGGGTTCAACTTGAACTTGGGACCCTCCTTCTTCTGCTCGGAGGTGGCCAGGGAAACCGTCGATTTCGATAACGCTGGGCTGTTTGCAGAAGAAGGCACTTTGGGCACCGATACCGGATCAGGCTTCTCCCCGTTTTTGTTCTTCTCCTGCTTCTTCAAGATCTCATCCTGCTTGAGCTTATCCTTGGCCAAGATGGGCAAGAGGTCGTTGGGCATCTTGTGAGGAATCTTGAAGTTGGCGGAAAACTCACGTAGCGCGATGAACTCGCTCTGCGCATTCAACCGGAACGCTTCTCCTTGGGATTCGGTGAGTTGCGGTTTGGCAGGAATCGACGGTACTTTCTGCGCAGTCTTGTCTTTGGCGTTACCTGCGTCTTTAACTTTCACCACATCGGGCGACTTCACACCATCCACTTTTCTCGTCGCCGAGCTGGAGACAATCGCCGGGTCGTTGTGGTACTGTGCCGCTCTCTGTCTGGGAGTGCTGTATTTTCCATCACCAGTGGACACAGCCACGGGCTCTGTGGAGGCAGTGGCATTCCGGAGGGCGGCCATAAGCTCTGTCCCGCGCGTGTCGGGCTTTCCCAATGGCTTGTCTTGGATGACACCGGAGTACTTATCCTCCTCATCCAACCCACTATCGTCAGCAACAACACCTCTTTCCTCCAACACATGGTGGTCGGATGAGGCCAGCCCTTCGATTTCCTTGGCCAACCGCTCCGCACGGAGCAACCTCTCTCTGTAATCCTTGGCCTCAGTGTTGATTTTGGTCGTGTACAAGTGCTCGTCGTAAGTGGATTCCACGCCAAATCTCTCCTCGTTGACCTTGAACTGGTCCCACTTTCCGCCCGAGTCCTCCAACGTCAATTCGGGTGTGTTCTCGTCCGGTACCCACCGCTGGAGCTCGCGCTCCTTGAATGCGTAATTGGCAGAAATGTCGCGGTCAGTTTTGAACGACAGTACGGGTTCTTTCTGGGCGGGAATTGTCGTTTCTGTGGTGGTCTCCGTCTGGGTACTGGCGATCAATTCTGGCGACTTCTCTTTGACCTCAAGCGGTTCTGCCAGGTAGGGCTGAGCCACCTCAATGTCGATCAAGTCCTTGGACTCAATGACCAATTTGGCGGGCAATTTCTGGTCCACGTTGCTCTTTTCGTTGATCAACGACTTCGACACGAGGACCGGTTTCAACAACACTATTGAGAGCGCCTCGTCGCCGGACACCCCGATGTTGAGGGACAGCAAAATGCCCTTATATCTGGCGCCAGAACTGACAGTTGAAATGACGGTTTTTCCCGTGGCGTTTGCAAGCAACCCGATCAAGCGGTTCTGTGAGTCGGCGGCTACTGCGCTGTTTTGGTTTGAGTTTGCGCCCCCCTGTTTCACCGACCCCTTGCGCAGGCCGGAGTAGCCCGAGAAGCCCTGGTGGGAATTAGTGGGGGCACCCGAAAAGCTGTTTTGCTTGCCGCCGCGCGTGCTCTGGCTCTTCATAGTGGAAGGCGGTCAAAAATAGATAAAATGCCGTTTCAGGGACTGAAATCCGGTTTTTTTTGCGGATTTAAGGCGCCTCTGTTTTGTTGTTGGGCGTGTAACCGGACCTAAAGGAGGGGTGTTTTCGGAGTTCGCCTGCAAATTGCAATTCCCAGAAAAGGCGGCGTGTTGGCACGAGCCACTCGAAAATAATAAAAGACCCTGAAAAAATCCCTGGTGTTCCCCTTTTCTTGGGTGTTTTGGACAGCTTTGCACGTCTCGGTCAGGAGTAGGGCCTGTGGACACCGGCGGCACGTGATCTGCAGAACAAGAAAAACAAGCAACGAAAAGCTGAATGCCCAAAACGAAAGATTCGTGAGGTGTTCTTTTCACTCCGGTTAGCCTGGAGAGGTTTCGGTGTGGTTTTTAACAGGTGTGGGCTTTCGAGTTTGGGCTTGCCTTGTTCGGCCGCGAGGCGTTTGTGTGCAGGAGCGAGGTTCCGGCGCCGAGCCTCGTCGCCCCATGCAGCGAGGCAGGTGGACCGATTTAGTGTGAAGAGTAAAACGAGAAATTTTCAGTAGAGTGTGATTGTTACTGGGTGGCGGATAAAAAGTGACTCGGGCTGGTTCTGCCCGCAGGTGGAATTTTCTGGATTTGGTGGTTTTCGCGCAGATGGAGAGGCGTTGTCAGCCGTACTAGGAGCACTTGCTCTTAGACATCCGTGATTTCTGGGCAGCCAATTGGACTGGACGAATTCGATTTTTGCAGGTGATTTCGTCCCAGAACATTGGGAGTGGTCTTTTGGGGTTCTTTTTGAAAAAAAAGTAGAATTTGGCTGTCTGTTTAGGGCTTTCTCGGTATCGCACCCGTATCACTTTATGATATCGTGTGCTGGTTAGAGCCCCTGTTCATTCCGAGAATCGAGCCATGTCGGTTACCGGGGTAAGGAAAGAGACGAGAAGTAGAATGCACACGATAGCGCATGCCAAGCATTTGTAAGGGAAAGGACTGTAGAGCTAGGTTCTGGTCAGTTTGGTGATGGGATGTTGTGATAGACACATGTAGTCTCATAAGGTGCGTGTGTAGTAGTAGATTGTTCAAAGTGGTGAAAGTGGTGAAAATGGACACTCAAAAAATGGAGAACATGTGCACCTTAGACATTACTTCTCATGCCAAACACCCACATGGACAATCGCAATCGCTATCTTCAGCAGAAAACAGGCAATGAGAGGTGTCCACCTCTCTAGCGATCGCTCGCATCTCATCCTTCCACATCTTCCACCCTCGTTCTCCCATTTTCCACCAGTGTTGGACCTTCTTCTCACGTCACACGTTCACTTCATTTCCCACTTCATTTCGTTCTTTGCCTTCTTTGCCTTCTTTGCCTTCTTTGCCCACTCATATACAGTCCAATATGCCCATCCACCTAGCAGACCCTCCCGCCTAACACAAAAAGCTGTGGATGCCGAACCCCACCTCCACCTCGTCCACCTGCGAGCCCCAGTACGTCAACACAAAGTCACGTACAAAGTCCAAATCCTGCGCGGAATAAGGGTCCAACTCCATGTCCACGATGTCCTGCGGCGTGAGCCCCAACGTGACCTTCTCCTGCAGATTCTCCGGAGGCACGCCCACGGTCTCGGACACAATCTCCTCGATGATGAAAAACCACTTTTTCGTGAGTTTGTGGAAATGGCCCACGATCGCCGTGAGCTGGAGCAAGTCGCTTTTTGTGCTGCCGGCGTCGTCCAGCGAGCCGTCGTCCAAGTCGATCTTCCCCGCTTCTCTCTCGGTGGTTCCTGCGCTGGCAAACCACGCAAAAGCCAGCCAGATGTACTCGCGCCATGACATGGGGGTCGTGGCGTGTGCGAACCACCACGCTGGCTCGCGGTCGTACCTATCGTCCTTGTCGCTCAAGGAGCCAAATCTGAAAGCACTAAATATGGAACTGGAGGTGCGGATGGACGACTGGTCGTCGCCAGTGGACCGGCTTTCATGGCTCTGCGGCAAGCTGCGGTACGCTTTCAAGAACTTCCCGTAGTCGTTGTAAGTGGCTTTCACCGGCTCGGTAAGATTGTCGCTGGTGAAGACCTGGCACGTCCCGTAGGCAGATGTAGGCATGATCACAGCATAGTCGTAGAGCTGTTTCTGGTACTTCAAGATTTCGTCGCTGGTGCTGGCAATAAATCCGGGGTAGTGCGCCGGGAAATTCGTGTCCATATCCTGGAGCCCTATAGTGTATAACGGCTGGGAAAAAGCCAGCGAATCCTGGGAATTGGCCGCACGCTCGAACTGGACGTTCTTAGGAATGACGCTAATAAGCGAAATAATGTACGCCAAGGCGCCGCACGCGGTGGGCCCCCGCAGACACGGCTCCAGCACTAGTTCGGCGTTTCCCTGACTGGAATGGTTGAAAATAAGCACGTTCTTTCTGAGCAACGCCGCCTTGAATATGGGGAAAATGAGTGGACCAACCGTCGATAGCGTCATGGGGAGCTTCGTCAATGGATGGTCGGTGCTGCACACGGAGCTGGGGCGGGGAAGCTCGAGCAGCATGTCAGAGCCAGAAAGCGTCAGAAACAACAGCGTGATCACGGCCAAATCCTCGTTTTTTATATACGTCTGTAGCGCCGCGTCGAGTGCTCCGAGGTGCTCCCAGCCCACTGCGGAAAACTCGTGTGGTTTCCAGTATTTGCCCTTCAAGGGCTCCACTAGGATTCCGATGGAGTACATTTTCACTAGCAGGCGGTCTGCGCCACCGTCGACGTTGAAGTTGGCCTGCCTAAAGCGGGCAGTGCCGTAGTACAACTTTCCTCTATCCTCGTGGGTCAAGTAGATGGTGGTGGCGTCGTATTCGTGGACCCCAGAAGGGAGTGCTTTGTATTCTAGGCCCTGCAAATGGATCCCGCCACTGCCCCACACCATTTTGTAGCCCTCTTTTGGGTCGAAGTTGGCGAGGAACATCGCGGCCACCCGCGGTGGGTGGGGGGTGACGGCGGTTTCTGAAGACGTCAGGGACATTTGCGGTTTGGGGAAAGAAGGAGGTTTTTGGTGGAGATCTGCGTGCTGGATCTGGGGCCATGGGGTCGCACCAAAAATGGGGCCAGGTGCGAATGGCCGTGGAGGGTGGGCAGATTACTGGGGGAAGAAAAAGGAACCGGAAGGCGGGTTTTTTGGATCAAAAGCGGATACCGGGGATTTTCGGGTATGCTTTATTCTGGTGGAGGGTTTCTATTTACGTATTCCCACGAATCTGGGTTTTTCGGTACAGTAGGGAATTGGAGCTGGCCCCGGGCTCGCACTGCGGTGGCCATTTTGCTAATCGAAGGGCCACATTCTAAGCTGGTTTATGGATAAGTTTACATTACCACTGGAATAAAAATTGCAATGAATGCCTACTTCCCTTTGTATTTTTTTCTTACCTGTAAACGGCATCGATACTAGCAATTAAAACTCGTGCTTCCCAGTTTCGCACTGGCCCGGCCGGCTCTAATGGGCCGCGATTCTCGCCCTAATTTTCAGCACCAGACTCTTCCCGATGGACACCCGCGTCCGCCAGCTCTTTAAGCAGCTCGTTTATATGGGCAAGGAGTACCCTATCGAGTCAGGTGGCTATGCCAAGTTTGTTCAAGGGGCGAAGCTGGCATTTAGGAGGACAAAGGTGGCCAACTCTGAGGATATGGACAGGGCACTCAGCAAGGGCGAATACGTTGTCAAAGGTACGTACCAGTTACTCAGAAAGAGAAATAACCAAGGGGAAGAGAACCAGACGCAAATTGAGTCATCTCTGTGAGTCATGCCCGTCTAACTTTCCTCCTTGTTTCCCACTCTTTCGTTTCTGCTCTCTACTAACCCCAGAATTGGAGGCGCTCTATTTCCTCAAGAAGTACCGCCACCTCAAGCGCACATACTACAATTAGGGTCACATAGACCAACCCCTCGTCAAACGATTGTTCATTATTATACAGCTTCATTAACAAACCAGTAAAGATCTCTATTTTATGCTAGGTCCGGGTAACTACCCCCGCCGTCCGGCGCCACGGGTCCGGAGCTCACGCCCTGATCCGCAAGATGAAGTTCACCACGACGGCAACCAACAAAAACACACACAACATCGTGGGGCCGAAACGGTCGTCGTATGGACCCGTGCCTCTCAATCTGATGGCCTTGGCCCTCCAGTGGTAGGTCACCAAGGCGTACACCATGGTCAACATGGCAATGAAGGTGAAGAGCCCGGCACTGATGCGGCCGATCTTGTCTCCGAAGTTCAAGAGCCCGACACCCAAAGAGCCCAAAATGACGGTGAAGTTGAGCCAGGACAAAAACGTTCTTTCGTTGGCGAAGAACACCTTGGGCTCCACGCGCGCGGGCAATGCAATTCTCTTATTGGCAGACATGGCAGAGTAGGGAAATATGGAAAAGAAGATGGTGGAGCAGAGACCCTTGGCTTAATATCGATAAGTGGCCGGCTGCGTGTGTTATGTGCAGGACCCGCTCGCACGTGGGTGTAATAATCAGTAGATGCCCATGCTGGCACGGCTGCGTGGAGGAGGTGGCTGAGAGGGACCAAAAGAAGGTGGAGCGATTTCAATTGGCGGTGTGGAGACTGGCACACTTTTTTGTTCTTTTTTCTGGGCTTGTGGAAACCCCGTGGTATGTGACGTTTTGACAGATACAGCAGTGTGTGCAGGACGTCATTCTGGCCCGTATACGAGAAAATAAGAATTGGATACAGACGATAGACGGGTCGATGAGTGGTCACGTGATGGGATTTGGTCGTTTTGGACTTCTCGTTTTGCAGGTGTTCTAAGTAGCCTGAAATGCTCGCTCTGGCTCCGGGTAACCAATAGAGTATTCAGACTTGGGCGGTGGATCATAGGAGTGTGTGTGACCAGCCTTTCCAGGTCTAAATCTGAACGAGCCTTACACGGAAGTACGTAATTTGATTCAAATCTAAGTACTTATGTTCATAATGACAATTCGCAGATAACCAAAGCTCATAAGTGTTTCTATATTTATATTAGTTATGTCTTTATTGCATCATTTTATGTTAAACATCAGTACCTTGATTGAATGAAATATGATATTTGCGGGCTCCGAGCTATGATGTGGACTGGAATGGAGATGATGGAAGTTGATTGTAGAGTGAATTATTTCGTCTAGATAGTTAAAAAAACCGAATCAGAGTGTGGTCTAGCTCTTTTGGAGAAGACCCAATTCCAGCACCAACTTTTCAGGTTTTGAAATTGTGTTTCATTTTGCTAGCAAAAAACAAAAAGTGAGAAAAGTTCCCCAAAATTGTAAATAGCAAAAAGGGAAATAATTCATATCTAGCAATATTGTAAAAATATTCGTGTTTTTCCTTCTTCCTTTTTGAAACCATCCTTCCATTTACCGTCCGATTTGTGTTGCAGCACTCGATAGTTTCATCACACTTATGTCGTGTGACTATTGCCTCGTTCATATAGTGCTGTTCTAGGTGCTGTATAATAAGATGGAGAAAACGCAAAAAAATAACACGAAAAATTAAAAAAGAATCAAAAAAGGAATAAGCAAAGCGGATAAACACAAATCTCCACTCCTTGGCTATAATTTTCTTCCCCGTGGGTGCATTTAGTTGCAAGAGTAGAATACACCTCAAAATACCCAAGCACTCATCCACACATCCCTACGCTTTGTTGCAATGTTTACATTTCATATAAATTAAAGTCCTGAAGCACGACATAAAGGGCCGCGTAAAATCTTGGTCGGCAAGCCAGATAAATATTAGATCTCCGGCATAGCCAGCTCAGCGCACCCATGGCAACCGGATCGCATGCGCAGTGATGTACGAGTTCTTGCTGTTGGCCGTACCCGCAAAGGCATTGTAGAAAGCAATGAAGGCAGTGATCACGCCGGTCACGCCACCCGCTCTAGACACCCCCATGACACCCGAAAACTCGCCCGCAGCGAGGAGAACGAACGTGATGGTCAAAAACAGGAACAACGAGCAGAAGGCCACCGTGGACTTGATCGTGCACAACGTCAACATGAACGTGAAAATGGCCCAGCCAATCAAAAAGAAGCCCACGGCGTTCGCGAGCTGGTCCTCATGGCCCTCGTACGCAGAGGCGATGCCGAAAGCAGGAATATTGATCGCGGCAAACGAGAGCCAGAAACCCCCGTACGAAGTCAACGCACACAAGGCAAACGTGTTTCCCACGAAACCTTCCCAAATACCAGCACAAAACTGCGCAAACCCCCCGTAGAAACACGCCAAGCCCACTACCATATTGGGCACCTTGATGCCCATGGCCTGGGCATTGATCATGGACAAAACAAATGTGGTCAATGCAAAACCACACAATCCGAGCGGCGACGGATTACCAAACTCGCGCACCGGGTAAGGCGCATAACCCGGGTTCAACGAACCACCGAACGCTTCCATCAATTCGTGTCTATGGTAGGTGTGGTCCCCGATTCTGACGTACTGATCAGCATCGCCGGAGGTGGAGATTTTCATGACGCCGGGGTCGGAGTGGACGTCCTTGTGGGACTCACCGGAAATAGACGACATTGTTGTTCTTTTTTGGATAGTTTTTTTTGGGCTTCGCTGTTGGCTGTTGCGAAAGTAAAGGCAGTAGACAGACTATTTCACAGTGGCGATGATGCGAATACTTTAAAGGAACCAGAACACTCGAAAGGGAAGGGGTTGCGGATTTCAGAAAAGTGGCACTTGCGTGGATGAATCCTTGTTATATGTTTCCAGCCGACCCGGGCTGCGCAGCCAGCTGGCCCGTTATAAGGTGAAATTTTGTGTGGGGAAGTCGGGCGATGGAGATGGGTCAATCTGCAGGAGAGAACCAACAAGTGCCGTTGCGCGCCAACTAGCGACCTTCTGTGGAGGCGTTTTTCGCAGTACGGCAAGTGGGGCTCGAAAGCCGGGCCGGCCATCCGCGGTACGCATACTTGTTTGTTGGATCGTCCGTCCAGACTCCAATTTTTTCCTGAAACGAGTAACAACTGGAGGAGTGTAAAACGTAGAAACTCTCGAGTATTTGTCTCAGATACGCGTCTCAGAGTGCTCGAGCCCTGTAGAGGAATGCCGGTACAAGCACTGCCCCGGGCCACGAACACGTTATTGGTGGGCTGTTTTTTTCTTCGCCCCCACAACCGGCAATCGGCACAGAATAGGTAATTTTCGGCCTCCGTTACGAGCGTGGCGCAACCCCACAAGTCGCGCTCCTTCCACACCTCTAGTCCGCAATTTCGCACCATTCCGCACAAGTCCGGGGCATTTCTAAACGTTGGAACCGCCGTGCACCAATCGGAGCTCGGACTTCGCTGTTGTGTGCATTCTCGTAAGATAAAGCACAGAAACAGAATGCAACTGGAACGATAGCCGGGGAAAGTGTGGGGTAAGATACCCACGGCAGATTTGCCCGTCCACACCTTCCGTTTCACCGCATTCAAAGTAAGTACGAGGACGGTCTAGGTTGCAATCTTGTTTGCTCTTGCTTGGGGTTGCTTTTCTCTTCTCCTCTCCGAGCTGCTGTGTAGCTAGACTTCTTTGTTTGTGCCTTAGGCCCGCAGTCACGCCACCCATTGTTTCGTGCTTCCCAACTTCTCCAACACGGCCCGTTGGATAATGTTCGTCGGTTAATTAAGCTTCTCCCTCGACTTTCCCATTTTTCTCCACGGCTTCAATTTTTAACAATGAAACAGGCAAGTACCGTGGCATCCAATTCTCCCTGCCTCTTTCAAGAGTCTTGAGATGGAACCATTGCACAAGTGCCTCAGGCACCAGAAACGGACATGGAACACCAGCACATGGTCGCGCTAAGAAAAGGAGATTCAAACAACTTGTCTAAAGTCTTTGGTCAAGTTCTTGAACCTCTTCTTGCTCTTGCGGTGACGGTGCACAAGTCTTTTATATATCTGGGCCACCTTTTTGAAAACCTTTTGCTCTCCTTGGTACAGTATAGAAAAGTTCACCGCAGCAGCCACCACAATGAAGAAATATGCTTCCCGTGACATGTTGGTCAATTGCATGAAATCGCCCCACCAAGTGTCTTGATCAATCTTAAACAACACAAGTGACAACCCGAACGCAAACACCAAATTCACCAAGAAAGGCTTGTTCTTGTGAATGGGCTCGCGATAAGGCGGTCCCGTGCTGAGCACCACAGCATACAAGACGTATTGCATGTTGGTGAAAAGAAACAACGCGGTGTTGTCTGAAGATTTCACATCGTCGTCGCTGTCAGATGGCACCGGTTTCATGTACCATGGCTGTTCTTGCACGAAAATCCAGATACCAATCTGGAACATGGCGATGATAAAGATCTGGCACAAGAGCGGGATCAACACCTTTGGACTGACTAAGTTTGCGGTCGGCCTTTTCACCACCAATTTCGCAAACGGCTTGGACCAAGACATGAAAATGGCAAGCGGCAAGATGAGGAAAAGATCGATGTATAAAAACTGGAAGTCGCCCAAATTCGTGCCCCGTTTGTATAGCAAACTTACTGTCACAAACTGGATAGCAGAGTACAACGACATGTACTTGAAGCACGAGAAACTGGTCACCAATGAAGACCTGCCCTCACGAATCACGTCTAAAACACACGAGATCTCGAATATTCTCAGCGTGAACGGAGCAGCCACTGACGCCTCTGCCTCACTCAAGGAAATGCCCACATCTGCTGCTTTCAATGCACCACAGTCGTTAGCTCCATCGCCACAGAAACCAACAGTGTAGTCAAGTTTCTGAAGCTGTTCGACAAGCTCGTGCTTCTCGTCAGGCGACATTCTTGCAAAAATGTTGCACTTCATCAAGATCGCCTCTTTCAAGTCTGGCATCTGTAGTTCGACCAACACAAAACGGAAGATGTCACCCGTGATGGCAAGAATGTACTCATGCACATCATCGCGTATGTCGCGTGTGACTCTTTGGAGGGTGACTGGGTCCAACTTATTCTGTGGGTTGTTCATATCCTCCCATATAAGTCCAGTTCCTCCAGAGCTGGGATACTCCTCGTCGTTTGCGAATCTCGGGATATAAACTTGAGTGACAAGCGGATCGATCAATTCGCATTCTCTGCCAACACTCACAGCAGTTAAGACATTGTCTCCCGTGCACATAACACTGCGAATTTCGGCCTCACGGAGCTGCTTTAATGTCCCCTTGGTAGACGCCTTGAGCTTGTTTTCGAAGATGATGAATCCAGAAAAACTCAAGTCGGCTTCCGCTTCGCTTCTCTCGAGATTCTTGTACTCTTTATTCTGTGGCAACTTCTTGCTAGCACACGCAATGACTCTGTATCCCCCATGAGTGTACTTGTGGAGCAAGTCCTCATAGTCAGAGGGGATCGTAGTCGGGTCACAGATGTCGATCATGACTTCGGGAGCACCTTTCGTGAAAATGAGATTGGCGCCATTCTTTTCTACTAAAACAGACATCCTGCGCAACGCGGCAACAAATTCAAACTCCTTGAGAATCTTGTAGCCAAACGTTTCCTTGCCCACACTATCGTAAACAAGGGGAACAGATAACCCGCCAAACTCCTCAGTGAAGTTCCAGCCGGTGAACTCGAACATCTTCACATCCAAAGGATCACCGAGAAGCCCATCATCAATCAATCTTAAAGAGTGGCACGAGGCCATACAGCCAAGGAGAAGGTTTTTACTTTGCACAGTGTTTTCAGATCCGGCGCCAATAGCATGCGATTGTGACAATCCATCGATGGTGGAGATGATCTTTTCGAATACAATCTCTTTCCGACCGTCAGCATTCTTGGTAGGATGAACACCTAAAATGTCCAACCCATCTTCGGTCAACGTGCCGGTTTTGTCAAAGCACGCTACATCCAACTTACCACCTATGTTGATGCGAGTTGGTGCTATGCAGAATATCAGCTTGTGCTTGAGTCGGTTCACCGCAAAAGAAGTGCCAATTGTCAATGTCGCTGGCAACGCGGGAGGAACAACAATGGTAATAATGTCCAACGCTCTCAAGATCATGATTCGCTTGGAAAGCCCCAATTGTATGAAGTTGTACGTGGAGTAGATGAAACCAATGAATGCGATGAGAGTCATGAACCCAATGTACTTGAAAGAGTCTTCGTAGAACTTAAACCCCGTGGGTTTTGGGAAAAGCATCGACCTCACCAAAGAGCCCTTGGTCGTATTGAACCCGGTCTTCACCACCATGGCAAGTACGGGCTCGTCGTTGGAAGTTTTCATCTTGAGGAGTCGTGTTCCGTTATACAAAAACGAGCGTGTCAAAACAGCATTGGTGAAGTTTTCAGTGAGGAACTGCACGGTGTCGTTGGTGGCGGGGGTTTTGGACACGGGAACACTCTCGCCCGTCAACATCGATTCGTTCACCACACACTCACCGTTGATCAATAGAGCGTCGCAAGGAATAACGGATAACGAAGGGTCGACCTCGAAAACGTCACCAGGCACCAAGTTTTCCGAATCAGTCTGCGTCCAGAACCCGTGCCTCCACACGCGGATGTCACACGTGAACAAGCTCATTTCCTTGAGTCTGGCAATAGTGGTTTTGGTCTCCACTAGGGTGTTGATGATGGAAACAAGAGAAATGATGAAAATGCACAGCGCGTAATAGTAGTAGTCGTCCGCGAGCCAAAGAAATATTGAAAACACCTGGAAGATGTAGAACGGGTGCAACACCTCGTCGGCCAAGAGCTGGAGGTTAGACTTCTCCTGGATGTCGATGTTGTTTTTCCCGAAAATGTCCGCGCGTTGTTCTTGAAGACTCTGCGACGTGCCCTCGCGGAGGTTCTTGGCGTTGAGCCAGTGCAAGTCGTACCAGTTGGAGTTTGTTTTGAACATGTCGTCCACGGGATTATAGAAGAACTTGATATAGCGGTACTCGAAGGAATGCACATAGGGCACTACCGGATTGGCGTCTTTTCCCGAATCCGTCTCCATGTCATCCTCCAGCTTTGTAGCCACCGTGAGAAAGCTCGAGAGCCGTTCGCCGAAACGCACCCGAGAAATATCCGAAATCACCAACTCTCCATACTCGTTTTCAATAATGCACCAGTCAGCTTTCCCCAAGGGGCACGGAGTCCCCATTAAGTTGATCCGGTACCTGGGCGTCCAGCGGAGAACGAGGTATCCAATTCCGAGCGTGCATACGCAGATCACGTAGTACAAAAGCGTCTTCCACCAGCAGTTGGCGTAGCCCGCAATTCCCACCACAATGTCCTCCTCCGCCAAGTAGTACCGCTGGTAGCTGGTCACAGGCGTGTAGTCCTCCAAAAACGCATTTTCGGCGGAGCTCAGGTGGTTGGACGCCTCGCTCGGAGATGCGCTCAGTTTTCCGCTGGACACGGAACTGCGCCGCCGGTACCGTTCCTCGTAGATGGAGCGCTCGTCTTCAGACTCGGGCGCAGAGTCGGCGCGCGTGTTTGTGGACCTGGGCATGCGCTCCGCCGGGCCGAGGGACCCCGAAAAGGAGCTTCGCGAGTGAGAGGGTTGCAAATGGTCACCAGGCACGCCCTCGTCGTCCTGGTACTTATCTACAGGAAAGTCCCAGTTTGTGTTATAGTCCACGGGGTTTTCGGGGTTCTCGAGCGTGGAGCCGCCCGGCGCGGCCTCGATCTCGTCGGAGGTGAAGAAGCGGAAGTTAACCGCCGCAGATTCCGTGGAAACGTCCGTGGCGGCGGACCGCACCGAGCGCAAGTCCAAGTCGGGCCCGGCGCCGTAAATGTGGCGATTGGCTGCCGAAAGAAGGGGGGAGGCCTCGCCCAGGAGGTCTCCTTCCGACGGTCTTTGTGCAAAGTGGTGCGCGTAATGGAACGACGAGATTGAGGACGGGATCACCTCCGATGCCACCCCCGAAAACATTTCGGACGTATTGTCGTCCAAAAGTGCATTGGAGTCTAGTGATGTGACGCTGTTTTGGCGGGAGCGGCGTGCAAAGGAGCTCAGACGGCGCCCGCCTCGGAACAGGGGTCGGTTGGACATGGGCGGCTAGAAGCGGGGCAAACGGTGATTTTGTGTTTCTAAAATTAGGGGGTGGTCTCACGACGGGTGGGTGACCGTAAAAACACTGGACGTGGGTATGGAGAAGGGCGGGTGTACAAATTGGCCCGTCTCTTATTTTCACCTAGAGTGGTAGATAAAGGTGATAGCAGTAGGGCCAGTTTTTTTTCAGTGGCAGCAAGCGCGGGTAGGCGCGCGAGATTAGGCATAGGATAGATAAGGAATGGGGCACGATATTTCTAGATGGGTTACTTGAAATGGGGCGAGATATTGGGATTGTGTTCTGGGGTGACGTCCAAGGTGGGTAGTGGTCTTTTGGGTAATTTTGTCTTGGGTTTGTACAGATTTGGCTGGACTTGAAGAAAGAAGTAGTGGCCCCGACAGTGGCCCCGAGTCGTAGCCGGGTGCTCGCGGCCCCAAGGCTGAGACCAGCGCTGGTCGATGAACAGTATAGTTTAGAGATTCTGAGCGAGCACAATGGGTAGAAGGGCTGGAAAATAGTCTTTTATTTCAAAGGGTGTGTTTCTCGATACATTGGTTCCTTTGTAATTTTCTGAGCCCTGAGGTGTAACTCATCGACATTCACTGTATCTACGTTGGCCATCGCGGCCCTGGCCCTAAAGATTCGCGTACTCCCAGGGCCAGGGCCACAACGAGACGAGTACTCACGTACCGCCATACCTGACACCAGGCCGGTTTTTGGGGAAAAAAAGAAACATTTTAAATCACAGATACTATGTAGCTAAGCCTCATCTACACCCAAGTCCACTCGCTTCCAATTTCACCCCTTTCGCCCGGCCCTTATAACCTCCCCAACCAATAGTCCTGCACACAACACGGGGCCGAGCAACATCCTACACCTACAATAAACTACCCATAATCATACCTTTTTCCGCCAACTCCGCTCATCATGCCGTTGAAACTCAAGCTTAAAGTCAAGCCACTGAGCTCGCCCGTAAAGGAGGAGCCCGACACTGAAAGGCCGCTACCGCGCCTAAAAATCAAACAGCCAACTCTCAACAAGGAGCACAGCAGCGTCACTAAACCACCAAAGGAAAAGCTAAAAAAACTCAAAATCAGCCTAGGAAAGGCGTCCACGCCCACGGCGAGCAGTCACGAGCCCCATGGTCACGTGCAGCCGGTCCCCAGAAAAGTGCCCAAAGTGCGTATCAAACCTACGAGAGTTCCAGGTGAAGGCTACGATTCTGAGGCGCCAGATGTGGAAGATGACCCCTTGATTGAACAGGCAATTGCAGTGCGCTTTGCAAACGACGCCAACCTCGACTTTCTACATTCTGCGGCGGATACGGGCGACTTCTCCAACGTCAACATCAAGTGGATAACACGTGACAAGGCCGTGGTGAACGTGAATCTGACGCTCTACTCGGCACGGCTAATCGACTTGCCCACGCTCACGGAGCTATACAAAACCGTAGACAAGAAGAACATTTTCAAGACGATCGACGTCTCGCAGATCCTTCTTGTGCTTCGCACAATCAACCCGAAACACCTCAACATGGAAACAGACTTCGAGGTGCCCGACGAGTACACGTACACACACCCCCTATATAAACTCTCGGTGAACAAGGAGATACGGGCGTCGAAGACTGCATACAGACACGGGCTCTCCAACTCGTTTGACGACGTGTATCGTCGTTTCAGGCCAAAAAAAGTAAACCACCGGCTCATGGTGGATATCGAGCTGCGCGTGGACGAGATCGTGCGGCGCGATAACGAGGCCCAGGAGAGCCACTACGAGTATGTGAATCCGAAAAACCAACCGCGGTATGCCGATAGTCGTGTGGCTGAAAATCAGCCATTTCCCGGGGTCTCGACGGATATTGGAGAAATACCCGAACCCGGCGCAACAGAGGAAAACGTGGACGAAGACGACCAGATGGCGCTCGATCTCGAGGCCGATCTCGATATAGCACTAGAGCAGGAATTGGCAGATGCTCTAGACTCTACCTCTAATAATACCGCTGCAACGGTGCTTATGAAGTCCGAGTACGACAACGACGACATCGACGAAGGCGCAGGAACGGGCGCCAACGACGATGACGAGGGCGAGGACGAAGAGGACGAGGACGACGAAGACGAAGACGACGAAGAAGACGAGGATATCAAGCAGGACAAGTCGCTTGTCAAGAAACTCGAGGAGGAGATTTCGGATCTCCAAAGCGCAGCGGACAAACAGAAGGTGTTGTTGGCCACGGCCAGCTATAAAATGATGCGCATGAAGTTCCAGTCCGCGTACAACAATCTCAAGGCGCAGCTTGATCTGAAAAAGCGTGAGTTGGCCAAGATCAGGGAACTGCAGAATAAGGTGGACGGTGTGCAGAACAGGGAGGTTGTGGAGGAAGAGGAGGACGAGGAAATGGAGGAAATGGAGGAGGATGAGCCGGATGTGCAGGAGGACAACGGGGAGGAGATTGTTGGCAATGGAGGGTTGGATGGCGAGGGGTATGTTGAGGGAGAGGGCGGGGAGGGTAATGAGGATGAGAATTATGACGACTTCCAGGGCCTCTTCTAGGATGCCAGCGGTCGAGCCAAACTGGGGTAGACGTTTTGGTGCAAGATTGTGGGGTACATATTGAGGACTATGGTCCAGATGTGTACTTCTTGTTCTCCATCCTGTCACTGGAGAATTGAGAGGTCAGTGATTGTGTGGCATTCGAGGACATACGACAAAGCACTGAAAGGCCCAGGGTGACCAATATAACCCAGAGAAACTCTCTATTGCTCTTACCCTCGGCCATTTCCTAACATGGAGGTCTACAACCAATATACACCGATCCTTAGGACTGTCTTCGCATTGCCGACAATCCAGATGCGAGACTCGCTTAGAGATAAGCCATTCACATTACGGTCAGTTTTGCTCAAAAAAAAAACCACTTCTGAAAAGCACCGGACGAGCTCGATGATCTAGGATTACAACAGTGTGCAAAGCTCTACACCCAGGACCTTTGGCATACCGAAACAGCTGATCAACGCAAAATGGGGAATTACAAATTGAAGGTCTCAACCGATTAAGACAAAAATTTCTGGCTTATGCGTTGTTTGAGTGCAGGCAAAAGGGCATCATGGTATCATATTATAGTGGGTGGCAGTATCTATGCTGGAAAAGTATCGGCCAACGCTAGGCCAAGGAAATGAGGATCTCAGTAAAAGACCTCATGGAAACAACAAATATTGACTACTAACTATCCGTTCCTTCTCTTATCTTCTCATCTCTTTTTTCCCCTACTTGATGCTTCACGTGGACTATCTATTGCACCCACGAGACCCACGAGGCCGTCACGTGACCGAAACGTGGGGAACCACACCAACGGCCCAAGAAATCCCCAAGATGACCAGAAACAGTCTTTCCAAGGAAACCACAGGCCTGTAAAAAAGCCACCAGTTTTTCAAACAAAAAAAACTTCCCGAAACCACCCTTTCACCACCCAGCAATTGGCCTATCGTCCCACCTCCATCGGTGCGCGCCGCGCATAGATGAGAAAAAAAAGCCATAAAAACCACCGAAGCGACTTCCAGAGAACCCCAAAATCTCGAAAAGCCCCATCCACGACCGGACTTCTGCTCACCAGAATCGTCCAATCTCAAGCCAGGAGCACCCTTTCCTGTACGAACTCTGTGTATCCACGTGACCCACACCCACCACGCACCAGTGCCCACCAGAAGACCACAAAATGCACTCTAATTCCATCAAGCTCTTGGCGTCAGACGTCCACAGGGGTCTTGCCGAGTTGGTGGCCCAGCGCCTCGGCCAGAAAATCACCCCCAGCGAGTTGAAACGCGACTCTACCGGCGAAGTAACTTTCAGCATTGGCGAGAGTGTTCGTGACGAGGACATTTTCATCATCTGCCAGATCGGGTCGGGCGTCGTGAACGACCGTGTGTTGGAGCTCTTGATCATGATCAACGCATGCAAAACCGCGAGCGCCAGGCGCATCACCGTCATCTTGCCCAACTTCCCCTACGCCAGACAGGACCGAAAGGACAAAAGCAGAGCCCCCATCACCGCCAAACTCATGGCTGATATGTTGACCACCGCCGGGTGTGACCACGTGATCACCATGGACTTGCACGCGTCGCAAATCCAGGGTTTCTTCGACGTTCCCGTCGACAATTTGTACGCCGAACCGAGTGTGGTGCGCTACATCAGAGAAAAGGTCAGCTACAAGGACGCCATCATCATTTCGCCCGATGCAGGCGGTGCCAAGCGTGCTGCCGGCTTGGCCGACAGGCTAGATTTGAATTTCGCCTTGATCCACAAGGAGAGAGCGCGTGCCAACGAGGTGTCCAGAATGGTCTTGGTGGGCGATGTCTCGGACAAGATCTGTATAATTGTGGACGATATGGCCGACACGTGCGGTACGTTGGCCAAGGCTGCGGAGGTGTTGTTGGAGAATAATGCCAAAGAAGTGATTGCCATAGTCACACATGGCATTTTATCGGGCAACGCGATCAAGAACATCAACAGCCTGAAACTCAAGGCCATAGTGTGCACAAACACGGTTCCGTTTGAGGAGAAGTTGGAGCTCTGCCCGAAGCTAGATACAATTGACATTTCGGGGGTGTTGGCGGAGTCGATCAGACGGCTCCACAATGGCGAGAGCATTTCATACTTGTTCAAGAACGCCCCGTTGTAGAGTGGTATAGGCGTACATATTTATGGAAAGATGTTTACAGAGAAAGTTGAGGGGTTTTGGGAAGGTATTCGAAGAAAGGTTGTGGAGGTGAGAATGATAATGTATGGAGAAAGTTGCCTTCTGTTATCCAGACGAGGTTTCTGGACATGTTTCGTATCGAAAAGACGTTTCTATTTATCGAAAAAATGTTTATGTATCTAGAAAAGGCGTACTTATCCAGAAAATATGTTTCTGCAGATCGAAAGATGCTAGTCCTTGAGAAGATGCTTCCTTTATTAGAAAAAGTTGCCTTCTGTTCATAGAGAGGAGGTTCTACTTAACGTTAAAATATGCTTTCTGGTCGAGAAAAATACTCTCTTCGTCGAGAGAAGATGTTTCTATTTACAGAAAAAAGATGGATCCATGAGTAAGTGGTTTTTTTTTTGCTTTGTAGTGAAAGAGTCGGCCTGCGATACACTGTCTATTACCTCTGTTTTGTTGCATACCTACGTCTTTTCTATAAACCCACCTTTTCTATAGACTTTTGTATATACCCAAATGCTTTGATATCCAACGCAATTTCATTTCCGGTGAGTAACGAAAAAGCTGGAACTGAATCATTTTGAGAGGGAACGCACCGTAAGAATACCGGCCGTTTCGCTATAGGTATGGTCTGCTTTAAGGACCTGACGAGCTCACGTAAGAAATATGTACAGCAGAACTACAGCACTTATTACTACTGCAAATGGATCAATCTGAGCGAAATCTAAGAAACTCGACAGTTTAGATCCGTTCGTATATAATTTTCCTACGCCAAGTCTTTCACCCAGAACTGCGGCACAACCGGCTGGCAGTTACTACTGAAAAGCCAAGCACCCCACGCATTACAAGATTATCACAAATGCCGTGTAGTAAATCACATAAACAAGCCATTTAAGTCTTTTTTCTTCCCCAATGCCAATCTGGGATCGCAAAATTGCAACTTTGACGTCGATCTCGGACTCTGGCATTCCCCGCGGGCCTCACGTTTCCAAATTCTCCCCACGTTTTTCTCCATCATCCACCACGTTCGTTACCACAATGGCCCAAAACGTGCCCAAACAGTATGCCGCTTTTACATTCCCATCGCCACACTCTTACTAACCGCCAGGATCAAGGCGTGTCTTTTCGGTATGTGAATCGTTCGGCCACGTGACCATTACCGACCCAAACTAGGTCAGAATCTACCAAAGCTCAAAAAATAATGACGACACATTGTATCCCATCTCGGCCTATCACATCACATCATCAACCGCAACCGGGTATCTACTAACACACAGACTTGGACGGCACCTTGCTCAACACCGAGGATATCTACACCGAAGGCAGTTCCCAAGTGCTTGCCAGGTACGGAAAAGGACCCTTGACTTGGGATATCAAGCTCGATTTGCAAGGCAGACCGGGCCCCGATTCGGCACGTAGACTTTTGGATGCGTACGGTATCAAGGACGTGACTCCAGAGAAATACATGGAGCAAGCGTACGCAGTTTTGGAGACGCTCTGGGAGAAAAGCGAGTGGTTGGACGGCGCCTTACCGCTTCTCACCTACCTAAAGGAGAAGAACGTGCCTTTGGCATTGGGCACTGGATCCTCCAAAGTCAACTACGAGCTCAAAACGAAGAGGTTAGCTGAGCATTTCGAGGTGTTCAAGCACCACGTGGTCACAGGCGACGACCCGCGGATTCCGCCCGGAAGAGGCAAACCGAACCCGGACATTTGGCAGATCTGCCTCGAGTCGTTAAATCAGCAAAGAGATAGGGAGGGACAAGAGAGGATCGCCATAGAGGAGTGTCTAGTTTTCGAAGACGGGATCCCAGGCGTGCTTTCCGGGACCAACGCCAACGCCCACGTGATCTGGGTCCCCCACCCAGGTGCACTTGCCGAGCTCAATGGGAAGGAAAAGGAGATCTTGAGTGAGGGTGGCGAGATTCTTCCTTCCTTGGCTGCGTTTGACCCTGCGAAGTACGGGTTGTAGGGATGGATATAGGATAGAGACGACATAAACAAGCTCACTTTCGAGGTTGTGGAAGTGGTATTAGAAAAGAGTAGTGGAAGTAGTATTAGAAAAGAGTAGTGGAAGTAGTATTAGAAAAGAGCACGTGGCATGGTTTCCCACAGTAAATAGCCACCCTGACCCCTGGAACGCTAGATATCGCCAACGATGCTACGATGATCTAACCTGAGGCTAGTCATGCTTTGCAGCTGCACACGAGTCTGTGAAACGACACTTGATAATTCACTGCAGACGACAGAAATAATCTCTAGCTGTCGTTGGCTCTTTTTCACGAATTTACGGGGAGAAAATAACCATTTGGAAACAGCCATCGCGGCGGAAAAGAAACCCTTGATCTTACTATGGGGCCAAGGTGCCAGCCCAACATAATCGTCTTATGCTATTTATCGGTGCCGTAAATTGAGTAGTGCCCACTAATTTCTGAACAGCCGAACAACGAAGAAGACACCCAAGAAGAAAACCCAAGAAACACCCAAGAAAAACCCAAGAAAAACCCAAGAGAAAACCTAGAGGAAAAAAGAACCAAGAGGAAAATAGCAGAACTAATAATAGAAAAAACCAATATCTGCCCTTAGTCCCTTCCCATTACTCCCCCCAAACCTCCCGCGAAATCGCACCTACTACTTCTGCCTCACTCCCTACAGAGCATGATAGGCACCGAATCCTACCACATCTCCATCGACCTCCTCCCGCCTTCCACGCACCCCACCTGTCTGAGTCCGGGTAACCCGCCTCCAACCCCAAAAGACTACCGCATCTCGGAAATCACCGTTTCTGGCTACGACTCGCAGTGTATGAGTCTCGATACGGAAACCAGCCATGAGCCGCTCAGGGCACAGCTGTTGGGCCGCGGGGTGATCCGGCTTTTCCGGGACTTCGACGACCACGCGAGCGCCGAAAACTCGACCACCGCTGCAGTGGACCCGCTGGACGACACGATGCTCTCCATCATTGCGCTTCCCACATACTTTACCGCCACGGATCTCCTAGGCTTCATCGGCGACCTCTACATGGAGCACGTGACCCATATCCGAATCCTCAAGAGCGAGAAACCGAACCGTTTTCTCGTGCTTTTGAAGTTCAACGACGCGCTAAAAGCCGCGGAGTTCCAGTACCATTTTGACGGCAAACCGTTCAACTCCATGGAGCCCGAGGCGTGCCACGTGGTGTTCGTGCGATCCGTGGCCGTGGACGCAGAAAACCCGGACTTCTCCGGGCCCGACGCCTTGATTCCTTTTCTCATGAAGGACCCGTTCACGGGCGCCGGTAAAAGCGACGGTCTAGTGCCCATAGAACTCCCCACGTGTCCCGTATGTCTCGAGAAACTCGACTGCGACATCTCGGGCCTCTTGACGATTCCCTGCCAGCACACGTTCCACTGCCTGTGCCTCTCTAAATGGAGAGACGACACGTGTCCTGTGTGCAGATACACCAACAACATATCGAACCAGACAATCCGGCGCAGCGTGCGCCGTCTACTGCAGATCAACTCCCGTATGCAGCAGCAGCAGCTTCTGCAGACGTTGCTGCAAAACCCGGGCGACTCGCTGTGTTCTGTGGACGATGGGGTGGAGACCTGTATGAACTGCAATACGTCCGAGAACTTGTGGGTGTGTCTTGTTTGTGGAAACCTAGGATGCAGTCGGTATGCTCCCGAACAGCACTCGCTCAAGCACTTTGTGGAAAGTGGTCACTGTTTTGCCATGGAGCTTTCGACTTCCAGAGTGTGGGACTATGCAGGAGACAACTATGTGCACCGATTGATCACGAGCGAGTCCGACGGCAAGATCGTCGAGTTTCCCAATAAGGGAACTGAGCGGAAGGATGACAAAACCACCGCTAAACTGGAGAGCGACGGCGTGGAGTATTCTGAACTTTTGCTCTCCCAGCTCATCAGTCAACGCGAGTACTACGAACTACTTTTGAAGGACAAGAACGTGGCTGGGCGCAGACGATCGTCGGCCGCGGAACCCGCTGGAAACTCGAGAAAACTCGAAGAATTGGAGGACAAGTTGGAGGACCTCACAGCAAAACTCGAGAAGGTCACTACACACGTGATTCCGGCACTCAAGCAGAAAATTGACATGAAGCAGGTGTCGCTAAAAGTGGCCGCCCAGGAGCTCCAGGAGTCCAATGCACTAGTTGAGGGGCTCTCGCAGAAAGTGGAGTATTTGACGGAGGAAAATCGGAAGTTAAAGGCGGAGAATGAGGATTTGGGCGACCAGGTCAAGGACTTGATGTTTTACCTTGAGTCGCAGGAGAAGTTCAAGGACCAGCCGCCGGAGGTCACCGAGGGCCAGGTGGTGATGCGGCCAAAGAGGAAGAGCAAGAAGAAGAAGTAAGAGGAGGGGGAGGGTGGGGACAGCAAGGCGAGAAGAGGAAGAGGGGGACGCAGAGGAGGACCAAGGCTGGAGTACGTGCGGGCACGGTATGCTGGTACAGCTTCGGATATGAATAGCGGCTGTTCTTCATTCAGGGTATTTGGGCTGGTTTTAGCTGGGATAGCGTAAGGTGTATGATGTGATGGGATATACCTTTAAGGAATCATTGTAGTCATTGCTACCAAAACCCCATATGTTGTCTGTGTTGCCCTAAAGGTCACAATGCACTAAATGGATTCTTATATTGCCAATCTCTCAAATACATAAACTGGGTGAAATGGTCCTTGATATATATTTCTCAGCTAAATCTCCAGTGGTACTACACTGGGATGTCACACCTTATCAATGGAACGATTTAAGCCGTGGCTAACAAGGGCGCTGATTTGCAGCCAACGCACACTGTCGGAACGACATTTAATGATTCCATCAAAGAAAGAGACAGCCATGCCCCAGGATGTTTTTCGGAGTTGTATGGCTTTCTGTAGCAAGAGAAGAAGCCATGGATAGGTGAAAGGTCACAGCATACGAGCAACTATGAGAACAAAGTTGCCAAAAAAATAGCCATGACGTGAATTATTGTCGTGTCCTGTATCGTGAGATCAAGCTTCACTGCATGCGTAGACTGGGCATGTTGGTTGATGGTGTGCGTAGGGTGGAGAGTATTCTGAGGGTGCTCTGCGAATAATGGAATTAAGTGGGAAGAACCAAGCGAGGCCATTCTGATGAATACTGACTTCCCATCCAAATGGGAGCATGGTAATTGTGCCGTATTAGATGACTTTAGGCGATCGGGCAGATTTGATGATTTGCGTGCCACAGCCTGCGCAGTATATTAGCACAGTAAATTAGCACAGTATGATAGCACAGTAAATTAGCACAGTATATTAGCACAGTATGATAGCACAGTAGATAGTAACCATGAATATCCCCGAGAGCCAACAAAAAACAGCCGCAAGAAGTATAGAGCATTCCAGGCTTCATTCAAATAGTTTCTCGTGAAGACGAAGATCCAGCTTCATAGATGGATCACCGACCTCATCGCAACCCCAGCGTTTTGCAGACCCTCGTGGTCGCAACTCTGGAGAAACATACCGACCATCAAAATCCGCTCACACCCACTATAACCCACGAAACCAAAATAGAAGTATTCCTGGTCGCTAAACTTTCACAAGCCAACGGCTCATCTCCCTAATGCACCCAATTTTTGCACCTCTCAGCCATCCCCCACGGGCCAACCCATGGCGACCTGCACACACACCTCATCTCGTGCGCTGCGGGCTGGTTTTTTTCCACCAAACTCCCCCATCTCTTCCCTTTCAGTCTCCAGTATTCACCCAAATATGGATCCCGCAAACACCAAGCTCAGCAGCAGCGAGGTGGCGTTCCCCAGAGGCGGCGCGTCCGTGTTGACGCCGTTGGAGATGAAGACCATCTCGAACAAGGCCACGGAAGACGTGCTTTTTGAGCAGGCCTCCGAGAAAAAGAGGGCCAGCAGCGACAGCGGGCCGCAAAAAACACACAAGAAAGCGAGAAAATACAAAGGCAAGACCGCCACTGAGGACAAAGAGGAGTCCCTCAAACCGGTCACGCACTTCAGCTTCAAGAACTTGGTGCCCGGCGTGCTGGTGTTGGGCCAGATCGTGGCGATCTCAAAAACACATCTCTCGTTGGCCATCGGCGACAACTTGGTCGGCTACATTCCCATAACCGCCGTCAGCGACGAGCTCACAGCGCAGCTAGAAAAGTACGAGGCGGCCATGGAATCTTCCGACGAGGAGGACGAAATTGAGACGTCGAATGCGCTTTCCATCAAGCCCGAGTCTCCCGATTTGACCAAATTGTTCAAGGTCGGCCAGTGGCTCCGCGCCGTGGTGACGCCCGGCGACGAGCAGAAAAAGGTCATTGCGCTCTGCGTGGAGCCGCAGCTCACCAACGCCGCGATGGAGGAAGCCGACTTGGTGGCGGGCAACTTCTTGCAAGCGTCGGTGAAGTCCGTCGAGGACCATGGAGTGGTGCTTTCCGTGGGCGTGCCGGGCTTTTCTGGGTTCATGCCGCAGAAGGAGTTGAAAAAAACAGATCTCTCGCTCCAGACGCTCGCTCCCGGCATGGTGATGATGGTGTCGATCGTAGCCAAAGGCGCCCGAAGCGTCACCGTGAGACCCGCCCAGAGCGAGAACGTGACCAAGAAAATCGTGATTTCCAATGTATCTTCAGTGGACGCGGTCCACCCAGGTGCTGTGGTCAACGCGCAGATCGTGGAAGTGGCCAACGACGGCGTGCGTGCACGTGTTTTTGGCATGGTGGAAGGGTCGTTCTCTCTCCCCCACACCGGCGAATACACGTTGGAAAAACTCAAGAACCACTTCGCCATAGGCGCCTCCGTGCGCGCGCGTGTCATTGGTGTGGTCGTGGAGGAGGGCGCCAAGAAACTCGTGTTGTCCCGTGCACCCCGGGTGTTTTCCATGGCGAACCTGCTCAACCGCGAGCCGCTCGACGCGTTCCCCTCGGGCTTCGTTTTCGACGAGCCCATCACCGTGGTGGGCACGGACTCCCAGTACATCTACCTTTCTGCAGGAGCAGACGTCATCGGCGAGGTGCACAAGTCCAACGTGGACCCCGAAAAAGTCGGCAACATCGAGTACCGCATCGGCACCCAGCACCGTGCCCGTGTGTTAGGGTTCAACGAAATCGACAACGTTTTGATCATGACACTCAATCCCAAAGTGATCGACTCCAAGTTCGCCTCTGTCGACGACATCCCCATCGGTGAGTACATTTCTTCCGCGGAAGTGACCAAGATTTTGCCCGAGGGCAAGGGCTTGATTGTGCGTTTTTTCGGCGAGTTCGACGCCTTGGTGCCCACCACGCACATGTCCGACATCAAGTTGGTGTATCCCGAGAGAAAGTTCAAAGTAGGCGGCACGGTCAAGGGTCGTGTGTTGCAGAAAAACGGCAAGAAGCTCTACGTCACCTTGCGCAAGAGTTTGGTCAACATGGACGAGGACGCCATTGTGCACAGCACGGACCAGCTTTCCGTGGGGTTCAAGACCACCGCCGTGGTGGAGAAGTTCGTGGGTGGCGGCGCGGTGGTGTCGTTCTTCGGCCACTTGCGTGCGTACTTGCCCAAGAACGAGATCTCGGAAACCTTTGTGGAGGACGCCAAGGACTACATAAGAGAGAGCCAGGCCGTGACGGTCAGAATCTTGAAGTTCTCGCCCGAGGACGGCAAGATCACCGTCACTTTGAGACAAGCGGCCGAGCTCAGTTCCACGCAAACACAGCATCTCGAGGAGATCGTTGTGGGCCGCAGTGTTGTTAATGCGTTCGTTGTGGAGAAGACAAAGGAGGCCTTCGTCGTGGAGTTGGAACACTCCAACTTGCGTGGGTTGATCCACACGGGCCACCTCTCCGACGGCAACTATGAGGAGAACCGCATCATCTATAAGTCCACCAAGGTCGGGGGCATCTTGGAGGTGGTTGTCATCGAAAAAAACATGAAAACGAGAACGGTGGTTGCGTCTGCCAAGAAGTCCTTGATCAATGCCGCCAAAACCGAGTCCTTGCCCTTGCACTTCGAGGACATCCACGTGGGCCTGAGCGTGTCCGGCTACATCAAGTCGGTCACCAGCATGGGTCTTTTCGTAAGTTTCGCTGGTAGATTGACGGGGTTGGTGTTGCCCAAGAGCGCGGCCGCAGACCCCTCCGAGGACTTGCTGAAGCGCTTCTTCAAGAACCAGACCGTGGCGTGCGAGGTGATCCGCGTGGACACGGAAAACAAGCGTTTCTTGCTTTCGCTCCTGGAAGCCGCCAGCGCCAGCGCGTACAAGCCGCGCAGATTGAAAAACCCGGTGGACAGCTCCAGAAAACTCACCACGGACTACGCAGTGGGCGAGGCCACCAGTGGCAAGATCGAGTCTATTGAGGGCAACCACTTGCGCATTCGCTTGGCCGATAATCTCTTTGGCCGCGTGCACGCCAGCCAGTGTATCGCGTCGTATCAGGACATCAAGGACAAGAAACACCCACTTTCTGCGATGAAAATAGGCGAGACTATCAAGGCGCAAGTTATTGGGTACCACAACAGCAGAACCGCACGCTTTGCCACGAACTCTTCGTTTTCGGACGAGACCGTGGTTGAGTTGTCGGTGTTGAAGAATCAGTTGAAGAGCAAGGTCCCATACAAGCCCGCACAGGCGGACGAGATCCAGGTGGGTCTGGTTGTGACTGCGTACATCGACTCTTTTGACCACGGCCACGCCTTGGTGTCGCTTGCGCCTGGTGTTCTGGGTGAAGTTTTGGTGTACAACCTCTCTAAGGACGTGGAGGAGTACGAAGACTTCGAGAAGAACTTCCCCGTCGGTGCCGCGTTGCAGCTCAAGGTGCAGCGGTACAACTCCAAGCAGCAGAGGATTGTTTTGTCGGCCAGAGACGAAATCACATCCTCTTCTCAGGTCACCAAAGGACAGCGTCTTCCGGGTATGGTGTTTTTTGTTTCCGAATCGAACGTGTTGGTGGAGTTCGGCAAGGACGTGGCGGGCCGTGCATTTGTCACGGACGCCTTGGGAGACTACGATGTGCCAATTCACGACGCGTTCAAGCCCAACCAGCCCGTTCTTGCCACGGTAATGGAAATCGAGAGCGGCGAGAAACGACTCGTGGTAAACTTGCGCAACGAGAAAACAGCCACGGACAAGGCCATCAACTCGATCGACGACCTCAAGCGTGGCATGTTGGTGAAGGGGTTCGTCAAGGCCATCTCCAATACGGGTCTTTTCGTGGCCTTGAACAGAGATTTGTTTGCCTTGGTGCGTGTGGCGGACATCTCCGATGCGCCCATGAGTGACTGGAAGAAGTACTTCCGCCCCTACCAGTGCGTATCTGGAAAGATCTCGCAGTGTCAAGTCGAGGGCCGCATTTCCATGACGTTGAAGGAATCTGAAGTGAATGGTGATTTGACCAGTTTCAAGACATTGGACGAGTTGGAGGAGGGCCAGATCTACGACGGCAGTATCAGGCAGGTGGCCGACTTTGGTGTTTTCGTCAAGATGGACGGCACGGCCAACGTGTCTGGTCTCTGTCACAGGTCCGAGGTCTCGGACAACCGCATTGAGAATGTCGCCGACTTCTTCAGCGAGGGCGACCGTGTCAAGGTGAAGATCTTGAAGATCGACACCGCCAAGAGACAGCTTTCTTTGGGTATGAAGGCATCCTACTTCACGGACTTGGACGACGAGATGGAGGACGCCGAGGAGGTGGACGAAGATGAGGAAATCGATGAAGACGAAGAAATGGACGTTATGGGAAATGACGACGACGCCGTTTCCGACCAAGAATCCGAAGATGAACAGCCCAAAGCCACACCAGGACTTTCTGGCTTGTCCACCAACGGATTCGACTGGACCGCGTCCATCCTCGACCAGGCCGCAGACGAGTCCTCGGATGACGAGGAACCCACACACACGAAGAAGAAGAGATCCGCCAAGAAACAGGTGAAGGACCGCACGCAGGAGATGAACGCACGTGCGCCGCAGTCCGTGGCCGATTTCGAGCGGATGCTTGTCGGAAACCCCGACTCCTCCGTGCTCTGGATGAACTACATGTCTTTCCAGTTGCAGCTCGGTGAGATCGACAAGGCCAGGCAGATTGCAGAGCGTGCGTTGGAAACCATCAACTACCGCGAGGAGCAGGAGAAGATGAACGTGTGGATCGCGGTGCTCAACTTGGAGAACAGTTTCGGCAGCGACGAGTCCTTGGCCGCTGCGTTCCAGCGTGCAGTCCAGTATATGGACAGCTTGCTCATGCACCAGAAGTTGGTGGCCATCTACGTGCTCTCGGAGAAGTACGACCAGGCGGAGGAGCTCTTCCGCACAATGTGCAAGAAGTTCTCCCAGCACGTGGCCGTGTGGGTGCAGTGTGGCCTGTTCTACTTGGACCGGGACATGCTGGCGGAGGCCCACGAGACCTTGGCACGCGCGTTGCAGGCGCTTCCCAAAAGAGACCACATTGACGTGGTGCGCAAATTTGGCCAGCTCGAGTTCGCCAAGGGCGACGCGGAACAGGGCCGCTCGTTGTTCGAGGGTTTGGTCACGGACGCACCAAAGCGCACAGACTTGTGGAACGTCTACATCGACCAGGAAATCAAGCAGGGCGACCGCACCAAGGTGGAGGCGTTGTTCGAGCGCGTGGTGTCGAGAAAGTTGTCAAGAAAACAGGCGAAGTTCTTCTTTTCGAAGTGGCTTTCCTATGAGGAGGAGCATGGCGACGAGCAGGCTGTTGCCCGGGTCAAGGCGCTTGCGGTGGAGTATGTGAAGAAGGAACCAAAGGAGGATGAACAGTGAGGATTCCCAAGGGGTCCCGCTGGCTGTGTATAGTATTGCAATGCATAAAGATTAGATCGCACATGTAGGTGTGGTGGGTTGGTATCAAGCTTTGTTGGGCCCTAGGATATCTCGATTTCCTAAATGTGACGTCAGGGCACTTGTAGACCACATATGTACTTTGTATATCAGTTTGGCGACTTGTCATAACATCTCATGTAAATGGAGTGATGCGACAAGCATATCTACTACCCCCGTGGACACATTCAAAACTGACCAATATTCATGGAAACATCACAATGATCAATTGCCGTCTTTTTGGGATACCCACGCACCAGCCAAGGAAAGTCGCTGCCGTGGGGCCTAAGAATATTCATTTATTAGACAAATACTTATATCTCTTGCCAATGGCAACTGCTCTCACCAGAACCTCTTTCCTAAATCTCTTGCTAGACCTTCTCCGAAGACTCCCCGGTCTCAGGAAAAAGCGCCAACACAAGTTCGTCGAAAATCTGAAAGATCAAGTGCTTGTTCAAGTAGTCGTTCTGGAACATCTCCAACAAGTTTGTACACGCCTGGTCCGTGTTCTTGACCCCAAAAATCTTCGAGCACGTCTCGGACATGAAAATGTGCAAGATTGTATTAGCCTCTTTTCTCGTAGCAAGTTGCTCAGACTTTGTTCGGAGCTCGGGTGACTCTCGGAACTTTCGATTTGGAAAGAGCATCTCCTGCAATAGTGTTAGAATGTCCACGACTCGCCACTCTTGCTTAACATTCTGCTCAATCTGTGTAACGAAGGTTCGCTCAATCGTAGAGCCTAGAACCTGCTGCAAAATAACCAAAAGTGCTCTTCCCCGTAGCCAGTTCGATTTGCTCAAGTCGAAAATCGTGAGGAGAAGATCAGAAATGGGCTTGATAAATGGAACCTTTTCTGCCGGGCTTTTCTGCGTTTCATCGTACTGCTTCAATTCCCTTTCCATTTCCCTGATATTGAGCAACATTTGTTCATTGCGCTTCACTTGCGGAGTGCTTACTTTCTTGACTTGTGGTTCCTTGCCTAAATCTTGGTAGAATCTGTTGAAGATTGAGTCCATCTTTGCCTTAGAATTGAGTGGAGATTTCCCAACATGGAAGTTTTCTGAAGAGAGAAACGACCGAAACGCCGGATCCGAACACACGTCCGGAAGCGTGAGCAAATCTTGCAAGTACTTCTCCAATAGAGGCTTCCTCGTCTCGATCTGCTGAGTCTGCTGAAACTTCAAGTAAGGCACGTTTTTCTTGGGAAACTTGATCTCGTTCACGTCAGGGTACTTCCGCTTCAAATACTCGTTAAGTTTGTGGAACTGACTGAAGCGACGAGCGACGATCCACCCTGCGACGATCTCGTTAGGGTCCTCGCTCAGATATTTTTGCACTTCTATGACGTACATCACATACGTCAAGTTTTCATCCTTTCCAAACACACATGATTGGATCTTCACCTTGGACTTCCCGTACAAACTGTTGTCGTTTTCTTGCACGATGTACTGTTGCTTCTGAAGTTCCTTGGAGTTGATCTCTTTTTCAAGACTGGCATTTGACCGTCTGAGGATCTTGAGTTCAGCAACGTTATTTGTAAGTTCAGCCTTCTTCAAAAGAGACAAAAGAATTTCGTTTTGTTCAGAGAGATTCTCGATGTCCTGGTCAAGAACGTCAATTTTCTCCGCCAAACTCAAGTCTCCAGGAGCCGCGAGAAGCAATTCCAGGTTGGACATATTGTGTGACCCTGACCCTGAAACATCCGAGTCAAGCGAATCTGATAATATGGAGTTTGTGTCCGACTCGGAATCACTGTTATTCTCGAACAACGACGACAACCTGTTCAGACTGGCTCTCTGAGAGCCAAACGCAGTAGCATCAAGCGCCGCAGTTGTATCTCCAAATAACGAAGCTTGCGATGATTTGTGGAGAAGATTATCTGTGGGCTCCGAATCATAAAACGGATTAAGGGTCAGGACTTTGTTTTCTTGCTCAATGGACGAGGCTTCCATGATCTTTTCGAACGCGGATTCCACTGCTTTCACAACAACGGGGCTCACGGCAGGTGCCAGCGACTCATGAGTAGCACCCTCGTATCCATGGCTTTTCGTGCGTGGAAAAGCGCTCGAAGCAGCACGTCTGTTGCTCTGTTTTCTGGGCAGGAAGGATTCCAAATCACCAAACCAGCTTGAGTTCTGGAACTGGCGGAAATGTACATTCTTCATATGCTGGAAGACATCGGACTGTAGCTCGAACAAGGCCTGCCGTGCATTGTGGTATAGAGCTGCGTGTTTCAGAACATCGCTCTGTACATACTCCTGAACTGGTGTCCGAATTTGAGGAGTGATTTTAAAACACTCCATCAGAAAGTACTTCTGGTGGATTTTGATGATATCGTCCTTGTTGGAGAACTCTAAGAGCAAGGGAACTTCCGAGGCATCCGTGCCTTCGAGTGGGGCACGCATCAACTCAATATCTTGCCAAAGATCCACCTCCGCCTCGTCTTTAGATCTGCGAAGAAACTCCCTGAAGACAGCAGCACGTTTTGGCTCCGCCAAGACAGCTTCCAAGGTCTGGACTTTCGGAAGCTTCTGCGAATTTGCGATCATTGACGATAATTTCGAGATGGTGGCTAGATCCTTCTGGTGAGAATCGCTACTAGGGTCAAGTGTGCGTTTCTGTTCATTCAAAATTGCACTCAAGCGCCGGCGCTCGTCTTCTGTGCCGCATCTAGCAATTTGGACTGTCCACGCAGCAACACATTCTGGAGATATTGGCGATATTAGCCTTGGAAGCATCGAAATGTCTGCGATTTTGAGTGTGCTTTCGGGTGTTTGCGAAGTGTGCTTTTGCAAGGCCGCACGGAGCCGTTTCACCTGGCTTCTGTGCTGTAAATTGGCGCCCACGAATTTGACGATCATCTGGTTGAAGAAATCGCCTTCAGAAAGCACCGCAAAGACATTGGTCAACACAGTACACGCGAGAATCTCGGTCAAAAGCGTGGTCACAATCGAATTGGACCTTTCTTGGGGCGATAGAAGGTACGGGAGAATGGCCTGCACTTTTTTGCGTAGAAACTCCTTTTCCTTAGTCTTGCCAAACCCGGGTACTGTAATGGACACTCCCTCGTGGATCTTACCCCTGAATTTACGCGCCACATTCAATTTGCTTTCCGCGGAATATGCCGTGTCGTGGCCGTGGGGGCTGGACGTGTATTGCCCATAATGTTCGGTCAACACCGGGATGATTTTGTGCACGAGCACGGTGGGGATATCGACCGCGGCCAAACGCGCCGCCAAACTAGCAAACACGTGATTTAGTTCAGCTTTTATGGAGTCCTGGAATAGGGTGTCTGCTGAGATATGTTTGAACCACAGATCGACAAACTCCCGTAGTATGAGCTCGGACAATTGGGCGACGGATTGGGAGATTGCGGGGGACTCTTTTATCGCCGGCAGCCGGAGCAAAACGGGATCTAGAGACAACTTCGCGATATTCAGCCGCCAGGGCTCACCATCTAAAAATGAGAACTTTCGCTTTTGGGGCAAGTATGGGTGTATTGGCGCACTTCTGGTTTCACAAACTTTGTATAAAGCGTACGCTAGGAGGAGTAGGTGCGCGGCGAGCCACCACAAAATAGAGCGCTTGAAGGTGACGACAACGGCGAGCAAGGAGATGATTTTCGCATAGTGAAGGGTGTTGTGGTTTTGTTTTGTTTTGTTATTGTGTCTCGCTTTTTTCCCTGGCGTTTCCGCGGATGGTTCATCCATTTGGCGCCATAAGGAATTGGTGTATCTAGTGGTCTCAGGTGGCATATGCGTTTCGTGCGCGGTGTCAAATGTGGAGACCGTAGATAATTAGGGAAGTCGTTTATGGACACGAAAAACGTGTAGAGGGCATATGTGGAAATAGATTAGGGTGATATGGGTGGTACCAATTAGAACGGAGAACTACAATGATACATATTGGCTGTGTTGCAAGTCGCTGCGCACGCAACAGTGGGCCCTGGATATTGCATCCAGGTATTTAATTTGTTTTACTTGTGGAAGATGCACGGTCGTCTTTGAAATGGTTTTGTTTTGAATATGTCTTTTGTCGTGGCCGGCTTGTAGAGTGGAGGCGTTGCCCAGCATTCGCAGATTCTCGGTTTGGTCTTCAGCCAATACTCTGTGTTATGGAATCACTGCTTTTCGAATAAATACGTCCCTGCTCCCTTTATGGAGCATTTCTAAAGCCAGATATATTCCAGAACGATGTCTTTTGTATCTCTCTTTTCGAGAATGAGAAGTGCAGATACAATTCCTCTCACAATCGAGAAGTGCAGATACAATTCCTCTCACAATCGAGAAGTGACTGGGGAAGGAAGGTGAATAAGAGCAAACAGAAGTCCCGGATTTCCCCCTAAGCTCACCGGCTTCTGAAAAACCTCCATGTCAGGGAAGTCATGAACATTCTAGGCTCCACGTTACGTATGGGGTGGGGCGACAATCTTCCACCTAGGACGCCTTGCTCCGTTTCCGTTTCCCGGAGCTCTCGTCCAGCAGTCTCTTCTTCGAGGACTTGGGCTCGCCGTCTGGTGCCGGTTTTTTCTCGGCTTTTTGTTTTTTCGATGCCAGCTTCGTTTTCTTCTCAGTCTTCTCAGTCTTATCTTCTGTCTTATTTCTCTTCTCTTTCTTCTCTGTCTTCTCAGTCTTATATTTCTTCTCGCTCTTCTCCTTCTTCTCTTTCTTCTCCTTCTTTGCCTTTTTCTCCTTCTTCTCCTTCTTTGCCTTCTTCTCCTTCTTCTCTTTCTTCGCCTTCATCCCCCTTCTTAGCGTCTTCTCCACACTGTCAATCACCTCTGTGGCCTGTATGCTCACACTCCTCACGTGTGCATTTTCTGTTTTTCCCACCGTGCCTGCCAAACCTTCTCCTCTGACAAACATTCGATACAACGGCAGGGTGGCTTTCCGCATGTGGTCTGCCACCTCTGCCTCGTTTTGGGTGACGGAAATCCCGTCTGCATTGGTATTCACTTCGAGGTTTTTCAACTGGCCGTCGAAAAGCTTCTCCCACCATAAGTCTGCGTCGTTGCCCTCGGAGCCTAGGCCCTTCATGTCCTTTTTGTGTCTGACCAAGATTGGCTTCTTGAGCCCACCTTGCTTTAAGGCTTCACCTTCTTTCCAGCCGTACGACTGGAGATACGAATTGGCATTCATGGGCTGTGGAGTGCGGGAGATCGCGGGTGAAATGCAAGAATATCCGAAAGTGTCGAGATGCGATAAATTCAAGTGTTTCAATTATGAGCGCAAAATTGGATATGTGCCGCTTTATCTCTGTTGAGTATATGGTGCATGAAAATACCGATGCTCATCTCCGCGATCTGGTACGCTTCGGTGAGAGGTCACGTGACTGGACAGCGGGCAGAATCTGGCCACGGGCGGAACCCTGTTGATTTTGGCCAACGGGCGAGATTGTTTCATTCTTGCCTTCTCTTACTCTCCAAATAGTCGTTCTCTGACAATCACCCTGGTCTTTTTGGTACAGACCATCCAAGCCAAAGTCGCGATAAGCTGGGGTCTGCACCTCTACAACTCACAGCTGGCCATTCCTACTTCTACTTCTTCTGATCACATACACATCCCACACCTGTTTCTCTCCAATTGGTCGAGCATGTCAAAAGAGCAGCTCCTGTGCCTCATCCAGGCGGCCCTCAGTGCCAAAAAGTCACACCCATACGACATGTCTAGGTATGAGAAAGCCATGCAATATGCGTACGAAAACTCGCTCCAAGACTGCGCGGCAGTATTCCGTCTCCGGTTTCAGTTTGAACCTCTTTCTGCAAATGTCGTGGAAAATTGGGAAAGGGCCATCGATCGCGAGTACGCTGGGCCTGAGGCGTTGGCTGAAAAGTGCGCAATGTATGGTCTCGTCAAGTCGCTGTACCCTACCGCTTCCAACACGCTGAAATGGCTCGAGTTGGCCACTCCTGATGACGCCGTTCTTCGTACCGCCTACTCAAAATGTCAAACTGACTTTGTCGACTCCTACCTCGTTTTTGACAAGCTTCTTGCGTGCTTATGTCTACGTGAAGATTGGTTCGCTGCACGTGCAGTATATGAGGCCCGGTTGGAAATCCCACACATGCAACTCCAGGATACCTTCGGGGCATTCTCCGCGTTTGTGTCCACGCATTTTGCGCTGGAATACACGGCGATTATGAGAGCGGCCAGCAGAACCATGAAAAATACAGAACGCTCGCAGCGGTACTATGAGCAGCTAGAACAGGCCGTGCAGTCTGCGCCACAGTCTCTGCAACCGTGGCTAGACTACCTAAATCAAGTTTTTGAGTATGGAGATAAAAAATACCTCTGTCTGATGCTTTGCAATATCTTCTACCGGAGCGTATGGGCCGCCTCTAACATGGAGGACAAATGGCGAGATACCTGGCGAGAAGTGTGGCACAGAATGCTGTATTTTTTTGCGAATCTGTTGTTTCTGACGGCCGACATGTGCCACATCATCTCGTTACATGTGCAGAACTGTCCCCTGGATCCTAGGGCCTATTCTGAAGAAGCATGGAAAATTGCGTCCGAAAATAGGCTTGGAGACTTGAGAGAACGCATAAGAAAGGAGGGGATTTTCGAGTCTGGCGAGGCGGGCTGTGAAGTCTTGGCCAAGGATCTTTTGACTGTCGAATATGCCGTTTGCCCCTCGTCACCTTCGCTTCTTGAAAACTTGAAGGGCACCTGTGGAGTCTTTTTGGCCAGCCACGACGTTGTGGCATTCTGTATCAAGATGCTTGAAAGGCTTCCAGATCCACGTGCGCCCATTACCACAAAGCACGTGCTAAAAAAGTACTTGGATAGGTGGAACTCGTCGTCCAGTGTGTGTATATCTGCACTTGAGGCGTACGATCGTGCGGGCCTCAAGGAGGAATACCATGACCTCCTCCGTGAAATGGTAACTAATGTTAGCAAGTTTGACAAACCCAGAGCGGTTTTTTCCAAAGTTGACACGTGCTGGCGTCTAGAGCGAGAAGACGGATATCTTTCTGACCTTCAAAAGCGAATTGCAAGATTTGAAAACAAAGTCCATGACGAGGAGATACGCAGGGAAGAAATCGAAGCAAGAATGAGAGAGGAAAAAGAGGAGACGGAAGAAAACGCGACACCAAAGGACCAGAATAGTGCGACCGCTTCTAGCAAAGCCAAGCCTGCGAGAACTCGTGATGGTGATACTTTTGAAGACCCAGAATCCAAGCGAACCAAGTCGAAACAGTCTTCCGACACTGATCCTGTGCGCAGCAGAGAACAGTTCCGAGTAAAGCTCCACCCTCTTTCCGGGGAAGCCACCGAAGAGGACATCGCCGATTTCTTGCATGGATACGCGGACCCATTGTCGATGACTATAGGCGAAAACCACAGCGAGAGATTTGCCATTGTCGAACTCGCATCTGAGCAAGAAGTTCTATCGTGTTTGACCAGACAGTACAAAACATTGCTAGGCCTTTCTGTGAACATCCAACGCCTTTTTGGCACCACTGTGTGGGCCACGAACTACCCCCTGAGCTACGACCAGCATGACATCAAAAACATGATTCTGGAGCATACCGGAACTCACCCTGTGGCGGTACGGTTGCCTTCTCAGAGAGATAACAAGGAACGCCGGTTCTTCTATGCCGATTTCGCAGACGAATCCACCGCTCTAACAGTGAGAGACACGCTTTCGGGCCTCGTTCTAGAGGGCCATATTGTCCAGGCGGAAATCTCCAACCCCACCTTGAAAAGACCCAGAGACGTCGCTCCTGCATCGCGTCAGATCCACCTCCACAACTTGAACTTCAAGAAAACCACGGAAGATTGCTTGCGGCAGTACTTCCTGAAATGGGGGAATGTCGTCAGTGTGCATTTACCGTTGAGCGAGGCGAACAAATCCAAGGGCTTTCTCAATAGCGGATTTGCGTTTATCACGTTTTCGACCGATGCGTCTGCGTCGGAGGCCTTGGCGCAAAAAAGCGCAAGTATTGACGATCGTGAGGTAGACATTTCGGCCGTCAAGCCGAAAAAGCCTCGCGATAAAAAATCAGCCGGGTTCGACGACGAAAAATCGGTCACCATACACAATGTTAGTGACACTGTCACGGAGGCACAGCTCGTGCGGTTTTTGGAGGAGAAAGTGGGAGCAGTCACTCAGGTTTCTCTCAAGCCAAGCAGAAAATTGGCACTAGTAGAGCTACACACGGTGAAGGATGCTGGGAAAGTGGGGGTTGCACTCGAGGGTGTGGAGTACCACGACCACATCTTGCACGTGGGACCGAAGAAGGATTTCTTCCAAGAGGAGTCTGTGAAGGTGCCGTCGATGGTGCCCCCAATGTTGATGAGAAGACGAAGGAAGAAGAATTGAGAAGGGCTGGTTAAGAGTGGGTGAGCTATGGTGAGGTAGGGTGGTGCGGAAATAGGGTAATACAATAATAGGATACTGAAATTCAAGGAAGATAAATACATGATGCTGAAATAAAAGGTATCAAATAATGATCTAATAAAAGGACGTCAAATAACAACGAGGTAAAAGTTGGAGCGATGCACAGCTGATTAAGAGGAAGAAGCTGTGTGAGAGGTCTCTTGCTTTGAAAACGTAGTATCTACTTTTATTTAGAAAGTAGATCCAGTCTTTCGTCAATACGGAGTTCCAGACACCAGCAATGTGTCCAGTAACGGGTCGCAAAAAGGTATGTGAGGTGATCTGTGACCTACTCAAGAGAGATCACGTCATGTTTTGAGTCCTGGTGTTGCTGCTACTGCTAATTCCTCAAAACGGACATCCGTAGCAAGCTTCAGGATGAAGGCTTGCTAGTATGTGGAGACGCTTCTTTGGGAAAGAGCTGTAGGATTACAATCCGAAAGACTATCTTACAAGGAAGTTGGTGAAGAGAACGTTACAAAGGTATTGGGAGTAGAAGCGTTGTACATCCACAACTAAAACAAACAAGGTTTGGAAGAACGTTTCAAGGTGGCAGATTGAGGTCTTAGCCAGTTCGAACGACTATGCTGGATTTCTTGGTACTCCAATAAACTAGTGGAATGCAACGTCACCAATACCTCCTACTTCAGCCACCAACTCCCAGGCCACACATAATCCATTGGCCTATTTTTCCCAGAACGTCCGCCAAAGACACACGAGCAGGTGCTTCCGTTAAACAAGGGGGGCCCACATGCAAGCTCGGTGACATGGGCACCCACGCAGCCAGATACGGGTCGTTAACGAACAGATCAACTATCAATAAAAAAAAGAAAGGAAAGGAGAATGATCATGGTTGTACTTTTCGTTCTCATTCGTAGTTAAAAATGGCTCTGTTCGCTGCCAGAAACGGTGTCAGAGCACATGTAGCGACCGTCAGCGGGTTGTGATTGCAAAGAAAGACTCTCGGATAGAGACGATCTCGGACAAAAAAATCCAGCAATTGCTTCAACGTGCTTCCGAACTTGATTCCAAGAAGTCTCTCTCTACGACCCTCCCAATACGACGACTCTTAACCTTCCACCAACCTAAACCATCCCGGCAAACCTCAGCTACGCCCAGAAGTTCGCGAGATCGTCCTTGGCCCCGTTGTACGCCAAGATGTTCGGCGTGTCGTCGTCCAAGCCTCCTATAAAGCCGCGTGACCCGAACCTCAAGAACCGTCTCTTCAACTCCAGCGGGCTCACGAGGATGCGCCCATACGCGGCGCCGCGGTCCGGCTGCAACGATAGAAAGTAGCATAAAAGGCCCGTCACGTGCGGCGCCGCCATGGATGTGCCGGACCCCGTTTGGCTGGCCCATTTGATGCCCACAGACCGGATGAGCAGGCCCGGGGCAAGAATGTCCACGCAGCTCCCCCAGTTGGAAAACGCCGCTATTTGGTCGGTTTCGTCGGTAGCACCCACCGTGATGGGGCCCCAGGCCCGCGCAGGTGAAACGTCACATGCGTCGTCGTCGTCGTTTCCTGCCGCAACCACAACTTGGAGGCCTGCTCTCACCGCAGCATTGACTGCCCAGTCTAGGACGTATGTCAGCTCGCCACCGAGGGACAAGTTCACCACTGCGCCCCTGTACCCTTTTTCGCCTCCCTCGACCTTACGGAGGTGCTCGCGCACAGCATAGGCTAGCGCCTTGATCGTGTCAGAAACATTCCCGTGCGCCGCAGAGTCCAAAACGCGGAGCGACACCAAATCGACCTTTTTCGCAATTCCGTACGTTTTGCCGCCGATAGTGCCTGCCACGTGACTGCCGTGCCCGTGGTCGTCGCCCGGATCGAGCCCCGAAAAGTTCGCTCCCACTGCTCGGCCTTCAAAGTCCGGATGCGTCGTCTTAATGCCCGAATCTATCACGTACGCAGTGACGCCTTTTCCGCCCTCGGGGTCGTAAATGTACTTGTTGGCGGGACCCGACATGTTGCGGTGGGAAACTCGGACCAAGCCCCAGGGTGCATCCACCTGTGTGTCTATCGTACTTGCCCGTACGGGCGAATCTGGCTCGATGCACTCCACCATGGGACTGGCCCCAACCGCCGAAACGAGCTCTGGGGGAATGTGTCCTGCGTATGCCTTGAAGGACAGGATGTTGACGAATTGTAGCTCGTCGTCGGTGTTTTCTGACCAGTCCAGATCGCGTTTTCTAAGTTCCGCCATCTGGTCCGCGACCCACTCCTCGTGCTTCTCGTATTCTTGGTCTTCGTATCCCTCTTTAAGCACCACAATGTACAGCTGGGCCATGTGCGTGTCTGGGCTTAATCTTTTATTATTGGAGGGGTCTTTAGGTGAATGCCGTGGACCTTCATTGTCGAAGTCGGGTCCTGTAGTCCGTGCGAGTGCATGTGCTTTCCACGAGTTGGTCTTTTTTCGTAGGTCTGGAATGAGCACAGCGCTTGACCAAGCTACTAGAGCGAAACAAAATGTATTTGCTTTCATGGTCTCTAGCGTAACGACGATCGATAAGGACAGTCTGAGAGATAGGTAGACTTTGGGAGCAGATTTTTCGCTAGAAAATTTCTTTGCTTTGCCAGTTGATGTCACAGCTCCACCAAGATGCACCAAACCTCCGGGGTTTATATATTAGGCCATCGGAAATTAGGTGCCAAAAGCACTTGCTGCGTGCTAATTGTTCGATCATGCACGGGCCGCATGCTTACGACGGGCCCGCATGGTGCAGTTGCTATGTGCAGGCCCGGCATGCGCGATCGTTGCTGCCAGTCCTACCGCAAGTTATGGATGTTTACTCTCATATCTCGCTACTCTCAGATGTGTTCTAGCTTGGGCGACGCTTGACTGTTTCGTTAATTGAACTTATCTTGAAATTCCAGAGTGGCTTGTGTCGAAGTTTGTGCAAAACAAGAAGTGTCTGAAACAGCCTGTGGTATCATTCCCGTGGCTTTTCTTTTTATTACTGTCTTCTCTCAGCACTGCCATATCATTGCTGTCTCTTTAAAGTTGTTTAGAGTCTCGCAGATTTGCAGCCTGCTTTCACTCCGCTAACACTCCTCAACATTGTCTACACAATACTTCGAGCGATAAGTGGGAGGATTCCCTCATGAATATACTTAATCACAAGCTCATTAATGGCTTTTTGCACTTTTCGGGTTTGACGGCCAATAGTGATGCGGGCCCATCTCTGCTAGCGCTTCCTATCTGATTCCAAGCAATGATTAGCCTTGCCATGGCGAAGAAGCACCACTCGATTCTGCACATCTATGCGAACATTGAGACCAGTATTGCTTGCTCAAAGTTGGCTACTATAAAAAGTTTCTCTTTTTCAAAGGCACAAACTGTACTATCTTCGCGTCAATCATATACTCGAAGTGTCTACTACTTTCTTGCTTGAGAAAGAAAAAGAAGAAATATTTACAAATGGGGGTTTGCCACAACATTTTATGTCTAACTCTCTTTCCTTTAAGCGTGGTAAACAAGTTGCTCTTCCAGAGAGCATTTCTTATGGGCTGATACTTTTGAGCTAGACCTAAACTACACAGAAAACAATGATACGCGACTTTCCCAAAACAACCTTTTTTTTCTATTTTTTCTATTTAAGATAACCAAGAGTTACATGTACATTCATTCAATTTGAAGATTGAGAGATGTGAGCCCTTGACTGGAGCAACATTCACTGCTGTAGTCAAATACATCAAATGCTCCAGAATTTGGAGAGATCCTGGCCCGCACCATTGTAAGCGAGCACATTAGGACTGGCGTGGTCAAGCCCACTGACCACGTTGTGGGTTCCGAACTTGATAAATCTACTCTTCAACTCAGCAGGAGTGACGAGATTTTGCGCAGAAAACTCGGAGTCAAGCTCCGGTTGCAAGGACAACAAGTACGATAACAAGCCAGTCACGTGTGGGGTTGCCATCGAGGTACCAGACATAGTCTGGGTGTCCAGCCAGATCCCCACGGAAGTGATATCCACTCCTGGAGCCTGGATGTCGACACATTTTCCCCAGTTGGAGAACTCGGCTTTTTGGTCAGCATTGTCGGTGGCACCCACAGTGATTGGGCCACCGGCTCTTGCGGGAGAGACTCCACAGGCATCCTGATTCTCGTTACCCGCCGCAACAGCAACATGCAAACCGGCAGCAGTGGCAGCGTTCACGGCCATGTCCAAGGCATCAGACGCACCGCCACCAATAGACATGTTGACGGTGGCGCCTTTGTAGCCCTTCTTCTTGGCAGCAACTTTGGCCTTGTGGTCGTTCACAGCAAACTCAAGACCCTTGATAATGTCAGAAGTGGTTCCGCTGCCCAAAAGGTTCATGACACCCACAGCAACCAAGTCTACATTCTTTGCAATTCCGTACGTCTTTCCGCCAATGGTCCCGGCAACATGACTGCCGTGGCCGTGAGCATCCACGCGTACCTTGGGGAAAGCCACTGCATCGCCCCATACGGCTCTGCCCTCGAAATCTGGATGAGTCACCTTGATTCCGGTGTCGATGACGTAAGCGGTGACGCCCTTTCCGCCATCGTCGTCGTAAAAGTACTTCGTGGCCGCAGGGTGCGACAACTCGCGCTGCGAGACACGAGCCAAGCCCCAAGGAGCGTCGCTTTGCGTGTCGATCTCGTTGATGTGCATGATGGAGTTCTGCTCGATGAAGTCCACCATGGGGTTGACCCTGATCATCTCCAACAACGCTGGAGGCAAGTACCCGGCGTACCCCTTGAACGTCAGCAAACTGATGAAGTCCAAGGTGTTGCTCATGAAATCGTGGGCGGCATCCAGCAAATCGTCAGTGAGGTCTCTCCTCATCAAAGTAGACAAGTGGCCAGTCACCCACTCGTGATGGGCCTGGTACTCGCTGTCTTCGTGACCTGGCTTGAGCACGACGATGTACAGATGGGGCACCACGTCAGAGCCCCTATTGACGGCTGCGGGGGCGGCAGGAGCAACGGGGGAGGAATCCTGTGTAATTGCGGGATCTTCCGTGGCAGGGTTCGTGAGCGCAAAGACATGCTCCAAATTGCCCAAGTTATTCAAGTTTGGAATGAGCAACGCATCGGAGCACGCCAAAAGGGCTGGCACGAGCACGGCCAATTTCATTGTGAATCTCATCGCTTTGTAGAAATCACAGTAAAGCGGGACAAACGGGTGAGGCTAAGTGCTATGGGTGCACACTTTGATAGTCTCAACGGTAAACAGCGCTCGGTAACGGCAGATTCAGGCGGTTAGTGAAAGCACCTCTCTGCTGGTTTTCTTTTATTTGGTGTAGCTACCAAGGTGCAAGTTAGAGAAAAGGTAAGAAGGTGGTATGCTATCACGTTTTATCTTATCGCGTGCGGAGAGCGGTGGCGATGTTATGTGCAGGTCCAGTATTATCACCGTGTGTTCGGGGGGTACTCAACTTTGGAATGGAGCGATAATTTATGTTTTAAATTTAGGGTCACTGTCTCTACTGTCCGAATGGTTCAACTCATGGAGCGATTTTTTGAACGAGCCTTATCATGATCTTGTATCCTAGCTCTGTGCTGGCTTCTCCGCACTGTGGCTGCGACGGCATACAGGCAAAAGCTCTGGCTGGGGCAGACGATACCACCGAGGTCATGGTCACGTGAGGCTGCCTTGTGGTTAAACCTTTGCTATTTGAATGAGGTTACTCAGGGATGATTTGCTGTTAAATTGATTCGCATGACTAAAGGGGCCTAGCAAGTCACGTGCGCTATGACTAGTCCCGTATGCCCCTCTTAAATAAATGTTAATCGCTTCTCGACTGGTACAGCTGATCACCGTTGCCCTATAGTTCTTCTTTTTAGTCTCCCAGTGTAGTATACTCTACATATGACCGATCGTCAGTGATCTCTTCCCCTAGAGACAAGTACATGAAAAGAGTGCACGAAGAAATCACGACGAAGTTCTAGAAAATATATTCTTAAGTCCGCTTTTTGAGAACCCATTTCTGTCATGGCTCCAGCAGCTCCAAGATCACGTGATGCGAGCTGGGATCATCTTCCAGGCTGCCATTCATCCTGTTATAATAAGTCTCCGTCTCGTGTCTTTTATTGCCGTTTTCGTATTCATGTTCTCTTTTTCAAAGGAGGCATTCCGGTTTTCCATTCCGGTTCTTTTTTCCTGTTCGCTAGCTAATACTGTAGCCCGGTTCTATTAGCACTGGCCAGCATTGATACAGTCACATGATATAAAAGCATAGTTTTCTGTCAAGTACAGAATCCTCTCGCCAGCTGTTTGAATATTCGCAAAATGCTTATTTTTGATTGCACCCGATAAATGATCCTCGTCCTCACCTACTCACTTTAAAAAATTGCACCATATAAATGTTAAAAATCCTCGCACCTCACCAGAATCCCACAAATTGACAAAACATAAAATACATCCAAGCATAACACATCCTAGTAAATACATCGAAACTGAAGGTTCAAAAAGCAAAAACCCAAACCATACCCATACACATACCAAACCCAAACACAAACCAACCGATTAACTAACACCATTCACCCACCCGGTCTACCATCACCAGATCGCGGTGACTCAGTGCGCGAAACCCCGACTTTTTCCACGCTTTTTTCACCTCCAAAAACCACCAGTTCTTTCCTCACCTTCACCAGCACCTTTTCCTCTCCATGAGCGCCACCATTAAATTGGAGAAAACAGACAGGCGTGACACGCTTGTCGAAATCGAGAAAAAGTACCAGCAGTACTGGGCGGACAATAAGTTCTTCGACGTGGATGCCCCGTCGTTGGATGAAGACCCCGAAGAAGACGGAGAAAAATTGCGGGAGAAACACCCCAAGTTTTTTGCCACCATGGCGTACCCCTATATGAACGGAGTGTTGCACGCGGGCCATTCGTTCACCTTGTCGAAGGTGGAGTTCGCCACTGGATTCGAGAGAATGAACGGAAAAAGAGCACTTTTCCCCTTGGGTTTCCACTGCACGGGCATGCCGATCAAGTCGTCTGCGGACAAAATCAAGCGCGAGATCGAGCAGTTTGGCGCCGACTTTCTGGGCGTGCCTGCGGAGGGCGACGAAGAAGAAGAACCCAAAGAACAGGCCAAGAAAGAGGATATCACCAAATTCACCGCCAAAAAGTCCAAGGCGGCGGCGAAGCAAGGAAGGGGCAAGTACCAGTTTGAGATCATGATGCAGTTAGGGCTCAGCAAGGAAGAAGTGGCGGCGTTTGCGGACCCCCAGCACTGGCTTGAACATTTCCCCCCATTGGTTCAGAAGGATGTGACCGCTTTTGGCGGACGTGTGGACTGGCGCAGATCCATGGTGACCACCCCTGCGAACGCCTACTACGACGCGTTTGTGCGCTGGCAGATCAACCGCTTGAAGGACGTGGGGAAAATCAAGTTTGGTGAGCGGTACACGATTTACTCGGAGAAAGACGGCCAGGCGTGCTTGGACCACGACCGTCAGTCCGGCGAAGGTGTCAATCCTCAAGAGTACGTCGGAATCAAGATTGCGGTTACGGAGTTTGCTCCGGCGGCGCAGGCCATTTTCGAAGAGAATAAATTTGACCTTTCGAAGAACAAGGTTTTCTTGGTGGCAGCGACTTTGCGCCCGGAAACCATGTACGGGCAGTCGTGCTGTTTTGTGTCGCCCAAGATCGAATACGGTGTGTTTAAAGCTGCGGAAAACACCTACTACATCACCACGGAGCGCGCTTTCAAGAACATGTGCTACCAGAAGTTGACCCCTGTCAGAGGCGATTACTGCGCCACGTTGAAGATCAACGGAGGTGCGATCGTGGGCCTGAAAATCAGCCCCCCTGCCGCGTTGTTGCAGAACTTACGCGTGCTTCCCATGGACACTATCTTGGCCAACAAGGGTACAGGCGTAGTCACGTGCGTGCCCTCGGACTCGCCCGACGACTACATCACCACCAAGGACTTGGCCAACAAGCCCGAATACTACGGCATTGAAAAGGACTGGGTGCAGTCCGACGTGATAGCCATCATTCGTACCGAGAAGTACGGCGACAAGTGTGCCGAATTTTTGGTCAACGACTTGAAGATCCAGTCGCCTAAGGACAGCGTGCAGTTGGCCAAGGCCAAGGAGCTCTCGTACAAGGAGGGCTTCTACAATGGTACGATGATCATTGGCAAGTACAAGGGCGAAAAGGTGGAGGTGGCCAAACCCAAGGTAAAGGCTGACATGATTGCTGCGGGTGAAGCGTTTGTGTACAACGAGCCTGAGGGGCCCGTGATGTCGCGGTCCGGCGACGAGTGCATAGTTTCGTTGGAAGACCAGTGGTACATCGACTACGGTGAGGAGTCGTGGAAAAACCAGGCCTTGGAGTGTCTCGCCTCCATGGAGACGTACACCAAGGAAACGCGCCATGGGTTCGAGTCTGTGTTGGACTGGTTGAAAAACTGGGCGCTCACCCGTACTTATGGTTTGGGCACGAAATGTCCATGGGACCAGTCGCAGTTGATCGAGTCGCTTTCGGACTCCACCGTGTACATGGCGTACTACACCATTGCGCGGTTCTTGCACCTGGACTACTACGGCGAAAAGCCCGGAAAGTTCAACATCCACCCTGACCAGATGACTGACGAGGTGTTCGACTACATTTTCACCCGCAGAGAGAGCATCAAAACGGACATTCCCGAGGCGCAGTTGCGCGAAATCAGACGCGAGTTCGAGTACTTCTACCCATTGGACGTGCGTGTTTCAGGCAAGGACTTGATCCCCAACCACTTGACGTTTTTCATCTACACGCACGTGGCGTTATTCCCCAAAAGGCTCTGGCCCAAAGGAATTCGTGCCAACGGCCATTTGATGTTGAACAACGCCAAGATGTCCAAGTCCACGGGCAACTTCTTGACGTTGCAGCAGATTGTGGAGAAATTCGGTGCAGACGCGTCCAGAATTGCGTTGGCCGATGCCGGAGATTCCGTGGAGGACGCCAACTTCGACGAGGCCAACGCCAACGCGGCCATTTTGCGTTTGACCACGTTGAAGGAGTGGTGCGAGGAAATCAAGTCTTCGCAGCAGAGTTTGAGAACTGGCGAGCTCAGCTCGTTCTTCGACCACGCTTTCGACAACGAAATGAACCACTTGATTGAGCAGGCATACGAGCAGTACGAGGCCACGAATTACAAGAGTGCACTCAAATACGGGCTTTTTGACTTCCAGAGTGCCAGAGACTACTACAGAGATTCGGTGGCCACGATGCACAAGGATTTGGTGTTCAAGTATATCGAGTTGCAGGCGTTGTTGTTGGCCCCCGTGGCGCCGCATTTTGCCGAGTACTTGTACAAGGAAGTGTTGGAAAAAGACGGGTCTGTGCAGACCACGCAGTTTCCCAGAACTGCCAAGCCAATCTCGCAGGGCTTGTTGGACTCTTTGGAGTACGTGAAGGAGTTGGCCAGAGCCGTGCGCGAGGCCGAGAGTGTGGTGTTGAAGTCCAAAAAGGGCAAGGCCGAGGTGGACGCGTCCAAACCCGCGGTGGTAACTTTGCTCGTGTCGACGTCGTTCCCCGAATGGCAGGAAGAGTACATTGAGCTAGTTAGACAGTTGTTCGACAGCCACACCTTGAGCGACAACAAGGTGATCAAGGAAAAGGTGGGCAAAGATATGAAGCGCGCCATGCCGTTCATCAACTTCTTGAAGCAGAGATTGGCCAAGGAGGACCCCAAGACCGTGTTCAACCGGACATTGACTTTCGACGAGGGCAAGCTCTTGCAGCAGGTGGTGGACAACATCCAGAAGTCGACCACAACGATCAAGATCGAAAAGCTCCAGGTGATTTCGTTCCCTCACGGAAGCAACAAGGGGTTGGATCTTGCTAGTGGCGAGGAGGTGGAGATCACGGCCACGGGCAAGGTGGTGGAGGCCGCGGTGCCGGGCCAGCCAGGGATCGTGATCAAGAACGTGGAGTGAACAGGACGAGGTGTAGCTAGTGGATAGAGTACCAAAGTTATGTTTATAGTAGGAGGAGGTGGATGGAATAGCAAATTTATATTACAGAATAAAGAGATGAGAAGCCAAAATTACAGGTCACGAAGCTAGTGAACATGGGAATACCCGATATGCGTTTTGTTCTTGCTCGTAGTGGAATATAGTGGATTATCATTAAGTATATAGACTATACTAAACCTCTTGAGTTTGCCTGTGATGCGGTTTCTATCAAAGGGTCTCGATCCTACGCTTATCAGGTCTCCCTGAAACCCATCACGGGCTCTAACACCGCAACAATAATTCTATTGCTTTAGGTGTACGAAGATATTCGCAAGTCGTATAATCACCATGACGCCGTTCTTGCGCTATTCACCACATAGTACTGATCTGGGTGAAGTGAGAAATCAATACGATACTGGATACAACGAAGTTTTGATATTTTGGGCAAGCGTTGGTTCCCCATTCTCGGTCGTTGTCTTCTCCCTAATGTTGTGAACATGCATGTTTCTCTATAGATCCCCCACAGAGCTTCAGATATCGAAGCGTGTTTCTGTTTCCTTTCTGTTAGGATACTTACAGACGAGGTAAGATAAGTATACATAGACATTCCTCATAGTTTCAACCTAACGTAGAGGCTAAATAGAACTTGGAAACGTTGTGCTAGAAGATGTATTACGATTCTTAGAATGACCACTGTAGCCCTCGTGACCAGCTTATGTATCAGAGAAAGTTGGACATATTGACTGTTATTTTTTTGGTAATGAAGATGTACTAGTAATGGGCATATGGAAAACCTGGCAAAACTAGCAAACTTCCTCATGCACCATTACGCAGTGAAGTCGCCTAGCTTCACGATAAAACAGGAGGCCAAGGGCCATTTCTAGCAAAACAGAAATCCAGGCCGAGATCCACAGGTTTAGCAAGTGGCAGAAAAAACTTATCAAGCACGTGTAAAACCCTTCTCTGCTCAGCGAGGTTAGACGTATTAGCTCCCCACAACCTATGCTACCTATCTGGCTGTGTTTCTGATACCTTTTAGAGTTGTCCTAATACAAAAAAATGATGTGTTCAACCCTCACTATACGAAAAGGGTAGCTCATGTCCAGACTTGGCTCAAAGCAGTCTAGACCGCCGTCATAGGAGAATCTGAAATGCCTGACATAATTTGCCGTGTCGCAAACCTGACATGGATGCCTCCATAAGTCCTCTCCTCTCTGTTGAGTAATGTCGTAGGAGCGGCACCGTAGTAGGAACAGCCCAAAAACGCCCCCGAACCTACTTAGAAGTTGTAAAAACCCCGAAGCTTCCGCAAAATTGCCGGAAAAATGCACCCGTTTCGCAGTCCGCAACCGGCTGCCCTCGTCACTAATCGAGATAGCGCATCGTACAGCGAAGCGAGCTAGCAACAAACAATGGCCACACAAAGTACACAAACACCTTGGAATCCGCCTTTCTTTTTAACCCAAAAATATAAATACCCTCCCCGCCCCCTCCCCGTTTCCCTTTTTTTTCCAACTCTCCACCACATTCTTTTTGCGGCACCCTTAATTTTAACCTCTGCCCTCTCCCTCAGAAGTGCACATGGTGCGCGCTCCTTCGGTCGCTGTGGGTGGTTTTGGTGGGTCTGGGAAACGTGATTTTGGCTTCTTCACTACAAAAGTCACCCAAAACAACCCCTGTGTCGGCCAGATAAGCACAGGCAGAACGTAGCAAAACCCAGAAACACGTCCTAGAGGTCCCCCGCCGCGAGCGCCAGAAAAACAAAAAAAAAGGCGCCTCAGGAGACCACAAAAAACACAGGGCTCAGAAAACATCCACAAGCAAGATCCGCTATCGCCATATCTCGATATCTGCCACGCAAAACATCCAAAAAAACCGGCTCTATTTCAGTATTCCGATACGACTGTGATACCAAAACGTATTTCAAACGTACACAAATAGACACGCGCCCTTAGCCGCCGACTACGCGCCCGAAAGTGACCCCCTACCCAGTCCAAAAAACACACCAAAACACCCACAAAAGGATGTCCCACATTCCGCCCCAGTACCCCCTTTTGGGAAAGGAGCCTTCCTACGATACGCGCCTTGCGGAGGCCGGCGGCCAAATCACAGACTGCTGGCTCCCGGAGCCCGCTTATACCCCTCTTCTGTTGGCCACTTGTTTATCGAAAACAGAGCTCAAGGAGCTGAGAAAGCGATACCGCGCGGAGAAAATGGCGGGCCGCTCGCGTGGTGACACAGACGCGGAATTTCACGTTTCCGCTGCCGATTCTGGCGACGACATGATCATCACGGACTGCGAAAACGGACCTGAAAACCACCACTTTGCACACCCGCCGAAGCGCCGCATGACGGTCTCCGCTGGTCCGGGGGCCGCTAACCCCGCCGAAACCGCAGCTTCGCTCCCAGACAAAGACCCCAAAGACGTGCACCCATGCACGCCAACACTTATGGAATCGCCCCGGGACGACTCACCACACTCGCCTGTATCGGAGAACGACGACCAAAACACCACACAGCTCGTGCTACCCCTGCCACTGGCGTCGCCCGTGCAGTCGGCAGCTATTTCCGCTGAAAAACCCTCAGCACAAACCGCCTTGGAAAGACAGTTAGCACACGTACCCAGCACGCAGGGCGAGCTCATCAACATGATCGTTAACTTGAGCAGCTTCGTGCTGGCACAGAACAAAAATCACCTCATTTTCTCGCTCTTGCAGCGTGTGGGGCGGCTGCTGCTCCTGACATTCTGTCACGTGATCCACTCTAGCCTCAACCACGACTTGCTCACCAACTTGCCGCTCGAGCTCTCCTTGAACGTGCTTCTGTTTTTGGACGCACGTTCGCTCTTGGCAATTTCGCAGGTCTCACGCCGCTGGTACTCGCTCGTGAGCAACACTAAGCTATGGTGCTACTTGTTGAAACGGGACCATCTCCTCACCAGTGACGCAGAAATTACACGTGAGTTGGCGGATCCGGCCAAGTTGTTTGCTGAATGGGCCACGCCGAGCCCCTACTTGACTGAAATTAACTACGCACAGCTCCTCTACAAGAAACGGCATCTCATCTTCCGCCGGTGGATGGACCCGTCGTACGAACCAAAGCGAATCAGTATTGCGGGGCACGGCTCGAACATCGTCACGTGCCTCCAGCACGACGAGGAAAAGGTCATCACTGGCATCGAGGGTAAGTCCATCAACGTGCACTCTACGAAAACCGGCCGCTTGTCGACGCTTTTACACGGACACGACGGAGGGGTGTGGGCTCTTAAGTACTTCTCCAACACCCTCGTGAGTGGGCTGACGGATCGTGACGTGCGTGTGTGGAACATCAGAACCGGGCGCTGCACGCATGTTTTCAGAGGCCACACGTCCACTGTTCGCTGTTTGGACATTTTGCATCCTGTGCAGATCGGCGTGAATGACAACGGGCAGCCCATCATCTTTCCCGAGGAGCCGCTATTGGTCACGGGTTCCAGAGACCACAACTTGCATGTGTGGAAACTCCCGCTTGATAACGAAAGACAGGGCGGAGACGAGATCACGGAAACAAAGACCTACGACTCCAAGGACCCCAACAATCCATATTTGGTGAGTATCCTTTCGGGCCACACGCAGTCGGTCCGGTCTGTGACTGGATACGGCAATATTGTTATATCTGGGTCGTACGACACCACGGTTCGCGTGTGGGACTTGCTCAAGGGTGGAAGGTGTAAGCACGTGCTTGAGGGCCACACGGACAAGATATACTCTACCGCGCTCAATTTCAAGACTCGCCGGTGCTTTTCGGGATCTATGGACTCGTCGATCAACGTGTGGGACTTCGAAAAGGGGAAGTTGCTTTATTCGCTTGAGGGGCACAACCTTCTCGTGGGCCTTCTTGAGCTCTCTGATCAGTACCTAGTGTCTGCGGCAGCGGACTCTACGCTACGCGTGTGGGATCCTAAGACCGGTGAGAACCTCAGCAAACTAAAGGGACACAATAGTGCAATCACGTGTTTCCAGCATGACGGATTGAGAATCGTCAGCGGCAGCGAGCGAATGCTCAAACTCTGGGATATAAAGACAGGGAAATTTGTCAGGGACTTGCTCTCGGACATCACGGGGAGTATCTGGCAAGTGAGCTTCGACGCTGACCGGTGTGTAGCTGCAGTACAGACCAGCCGAAACGACACGGAGGAAACATATATTGAGATTTTGGACTTCAGCACGCCGTTGAACGAACCTCTTTGACACTAGTGGAGGGCATGAAGTGTCATGGGTCAGCACGCTATTGTCCGCAATAATTTTGATATAAAGCTGGTTGGAAAGTGCTTCTATTGGGACGTACGAAAGAGAAAGATTGAAGGAGCAACTCTGGTTCCAATGTTCAAGCAACACATACAGTTCACATTTAGGCTGCACTACGGATTACACAGCATTGGGTTGAGCTTTTCACATTCAGCGTTGGCATTATTACATTATATGAAGGCACGGAATATATGAAATCGCCAGATTAGTGCAGGGAGCAGGAGTAGAACAATCAGCCATGTATCAAGGAGTTGTCTCCCGAGAGAGGATCACAGTAAACTGTAAAGTTCACATAATTTCTTATGTTTATGTTCGGGGATAGCTCCTCTTTTTGAGGCTAAACCCCAAAATGGATTTACCCATTGTGCTCCTCATGTTATATCCTATATATATATTAATGTCCCAAGCCACCCCTTCACGGGTCTGTGTCGGCAAAGTAGAGTTTACGTAGTTTCGAAAATCTTTCTAGATTCGACGTGACATCGAAACTGCGCCTTCGTTTCTGCAGCTCCGTGTTCACATCCATGTCTGTGAATTCGTCGGCACTATTCTGGTACTTACCCCCGGGCCCGATGTTCTTCTCCAGGTTTATGAGAGTTTCGTGGAAATAGCTGAAAAACGATGTGCCGCCGAACTGGCTTACCAAGAGACACCACGGTTTATGGCACGCAAGAGCATTGTCTTCAGGCTCACAGTCCATGTGCTCAGGAGAAGCAGATTTGGGTGTCAAATTTGGCCCGGAACTGTGTTTGGTGACATGCAACGAGCCAGATTCTTGGCTGGTAGCGCCCTGAACATTTTCTAGTAGTTTCTGGCTGTTCTCTTTGGGACTGGTGGGTTCAAGAAAGACCCTCTGGTTGCACATGGTGCACACTAGCAACGGGACTGAAATGGCACCAAAAGTCTGGATGCTCAAATCCCAGCCCATAGCCGCGAGAACGTACGCCCATGGAGGAAACGTCTTTTCGAGCAAAGGCGCAAAATTCTCCTTGGAGGCCGAGAAGTACTTGCTGAGAAGCCACAGATTCGACACCTTGATGAACAGGTCTAGGTTCAGCACGATCTCGGGCGGGGCCAAGGCCAGCAAAGTATGTTTATAGTGATCTGCAAGGGCCAAATTGGTGTATAACTTGTGCAAAAGCGACACGTAGTCGGATATTAGAGTGGCATTAGTGGTGCTGACATGCGGTATTAGATAGTAGGTGCCATTCACCGGGCACGCGAAATTCCGCCAAGGGCACAGCGCCGCGTGCGCGGAGAGCCTGATTTGCTTCATATACTGGTCCTTTAATTTGACGTTGAGTTCCTGGATATCGTCCATCTCGAACGGAAAAGGCGCGTACTCAGGCTGCTCGTGCAAGGAATTGAATCTGAGGATTAGCTGGCGGTCGCAGCCGGTGCATTTAAGGCAACTGGCAGCGTTGTTTGATCGTGATAGGGGGTCACATTTCCACCCATGCGAGCTGCAAAAGAGCTCTGTGAGCGGGGGTTCGTTTTCTCCAAAGTAGGGCATAACCCAGTTGAGTGCGGAGTACGATCTGAGTCTAGCGAGAAGCAAAGGACGCGAAAAGGGGTCGAAATTCGTCGCTTTTTTCGCTGGGGCGGTGCCTGTGGCGTGGTCCGTGACAGCGGCCTTTTTGGACTGGTGGTACGCAAAATGGTTCTTGGCCTTGACGGAACTGAAAAACTGGATATCTGGGTGCGAGGCGTACTTCGCAGGAGTGCCCGAAACAGACTTCAGGAGACGTAGCGGTTCGTTTTCGGCGGTGGGCTTGGCGAAGAGAGAGAGACAGTGGTCGAGCACCTTGGGCGTGCCCGACGTGACCTCTGAGAAATCCATGGTGTAAAAGGATAGATTATAGTGTGGCTCAGGATTTGGCATGTACTGTGGATCGCGAGGCCGGGCACGTGACCAGAGCCGGTAAGATTGGCAGAGTTACGCTAGTGGTAAGATATTGGAGTGGTGAGCTATAGGAGTGGCAAGATATAGGAGTGGCAAGATATAGGAGTGGCAAGGTATAGGAGGAAAAGATCGATATCATATTTGCGACCGTTTCCTGGCTGTGCTTGTTTATCTGGTGGGGTACTGGAGAAGGCATTAGAGTGGCTATGCACGGCTGGCCATTCGGACAGTGATCCGCTGATTTCCCCAACAAACCAAGGACAAATGTCCCTGTATGTGCTGAGAGATTGCTACGTAGAAGAAGTGACACACAAGGCATGTTGACGTTTCGCAAGGTCGTACGTTGCTGGACTTATCCATCTTAGTATGCGTAGTGCCAGATTTCAGCCCGTGAGTCGGTTTCCACCTGCCCAACCGAGCCAGGTACCTTCCAGCCCTCTTTCGTGCGTCCTTGGCCGATGAGCTTACTGCAGAAGCGAAAATCCTCGAGCCTTTACACTTTTGAACAACCTCCGTATTAGTGCACGTGACCTACCCACACCCAAGGCTATTTTCATGTATCATGCAATAACCACGCTCTCTAATAACCATGCGTCCATAATCATGCTTCCTAATCATGCGTCCTAAATAGAAAATCAAAAACATTTCCCACGCTCCGTCCTACCACATCGCCACTCAGTGCCCCAATCTGGTTCTACCTTCCTGCAAGCAGCACCGCGAAAACACCCATGCTCACTTTCTTCACCCATTAGAGCTCCAAATCCCAGAGCCAAAAGCCAGACAAATACCCCATCATGGCCACCAGACCCACCTTGGAGGAAGTCGACGACGACGAAATCGACAACATGGACATGGACATCGCGCAGTTCGACCCCAATCTCAGAACGCCGTTGGCCCCAGTGCAAAAACCAGTCATCACCAGATCCCAGGATCTGGAACCTGGCTTCCCGAACTTTGCCAGCATGCCGCCTGCTCCCGCGCCGGGAGCGCCAAGTGACAAGCGCGACGACATTGTGGATCCAGCCAAGTTCACCGACGAAGAAAAGGGCGAAATTCGCCAGCTCCAGATCATCTATCCGTGCTACTTCGACGCCACTCGCTCCCACAATGAGGGCCGGCGGGTGAGTGCGGAGATGGCCGTGGAGAACCCGTTGGCAAAGACGATTTCCGACGCTTGCCGCAGCATCAACGTGCCTGTTTTGCTAGAGTTGGACAAGTCCCACCCACAGGATTTTGGAAACCCGGGCAGGGTGCGGGTGCAGCTAAAGAAGGACGGCCAGCCCGTCAACAAGCGTTTCGCCACGAAAAGAGCGCTTTTCGCCGAGATCTCCAAGTTCTTACAGGCACACCCGACCACGTTGGCCAGCATTAGTAAACAGAGCGGGATTCCTTACCCGAAGGAGTACGAGGTGGATTTCACGCCCGAAAAGTTGCCCAGAGTCAAGGGCTTCAAAATGAACACGATTGTGCCTGTGCACTCGAACTTGACGTTGAAGCACCCGATGATGAAGCTGATATACGACCCCGAACCAGAGCCGGTCGAGGCGCCCAAGCCAGCCAAGGGACCCAAGAAGAAGATGATGAAAATCAGGGGATAGGGCGTTTTGTGAAGTTGTAATAGTGTTTTGTATTATTAGGTACATTTGTTAGTGGGGGAAGAATGGAGGATACTGAGAGGTGTAGGATTTGGCGGATTGCGTGTTAACATTGGAGCCCGATATCGGTGGTCTGTACGGGACAGGTATTTGTGGTCTGCTTCTTTAACGAGAGGATGTGATGCGGTGGTGGGAGTGCAACTGTGTCGAGAAGAGTTGGTGATTTAGAAACGAGGCAGAAATGGACCCTAGCACTGGTCGATTCTAGGCTACGCCAGTGAACCAGGTCTGTTTGAGTTGCAATGGTCTTATGTACGTTATTATCTAGCCTTCAGAGTGAAAAAGGAGACCAATCTGGTCAGAAGTGAGTAGTATAATTCTCAGCAAAATGGAATGATTATCTGTGGTTAACAACAATCGTTGGTCCATGCACTATAAACTGTCAGGCTTCAGTTGAAGGAGGGCTAAACCACTAAACTAACAGGAAAAGTAAGCAGACCGATTTCTCCATGAATTTTCTCTGCTCCTCGTACATAACCCGTCACCCAGAAATGCAGTGAAAGAAATCAGAAGTATGAAAATAAGCCTAGCTTCTGGATGTGATAGAGTTTTACAATAGATGTTGGGTGTCGTTCAACTCTTCAATAAGGATTTTATACAACGGTTAAAAGTTACCAGATTCAAACCTTTGACTGAAAGCGTTTGACTGAAAGCTCAATAGATCCCCTTCGTTACCTTACTTCCGATGTGATCAGGCTAATCCACGAACACTGGCTGACATGAACACTGGCTGACACGTACGCCGTCAGAAAGCTCATCAGCCTACGAATTCGTATCACAGATTTCGGGTGACGGTCTCCATATGAAAATCCATCCATGTTCCCAACTCCATCATCCACAAACGTCCACCTCAAACAGGTTCATACAACGCCTATTTCACCCATTTTCCTTCCTACACATACTCAAGCTCACTTTCATACTGCCTATATAGCGCAGTCAATCATGTATAGTGTACAGCCAGTCTCTTCTAGCGAATATATCACCAAACACGTCCAAGAGTGCCCCTAGATCGACGGCGCGTACTTGGAGCGGTACTCCTTGATCGCCGCCAAGTTCTCCGCACTCAACTTGTCCGACAAATACGAGATGATGTCCAGCAAAGACACAATCGAAGAAACGGGAATGCCGTATCTGACCCCCACCACCTGGGTCGCCGAGAGGTGCGAATCGGGGGTGGTTTCTTGCCTGTCGAGTGCAATGATGCACCCCACAACAATGCCCTTTTCCGCACCTATGATGGAGAACGCCTCGTTGATGGCGGTTCCTGCAGTCATGACATCGTCGATAATCAAGACGTTTTTGCCCGCCAAGTCACAGCCTACAATGGAGCCCCCCTCGCCGTGGTCCTTTTTCTCCTTGCGGTTAAACGAATACCCGGTGCCGCCATACTTCTTGGGGTCGATTTCCGCCAACTTGGCCACAGTGATCGCCGCCAAGGGAATGCCCTTGTAGGCAGGACCGAAAAGAATGTCGAAGTCGACGCCAGACGCGATGATCGCGTGGGCGTACGCAGACGCCAACGTGGAGAGCAACTTGCCGGTGTTGAACAAGCCCAAGTTGAAAAAGTACGGAGACTGACGCCCAGACTTGAGAGTGAACTGGCCAAACTTGAGGGCCTGCGACTCCAAGGCAAGGTCCAAGAAGGAGGTCTGGAAGGCTTGCATGTGCATTGTAGAGGTGTGTGATTTAACTTCGTTGCTCCCTCAGCCGAACCAGAATGTCACCGCTGAGGAAGAAGAGAAGAAAAGTGACAGATTGACGACTGCGGAGATGAAGAAAAAAGATGATATGTTATATACAGGACCGATATTACAGGACGTGGTGGACTGGGCCGGTGGGGCGTTTGGTTGTTTTGCGGAAGAGTAGCGGTGTACTTCAGAATTCTGGGTTTCTTTCACTGGTTTGGTTTCATGTTTTGGCCGACCATCGGCACCCCACGCAATGTGCCGGCGCTCATCTGGTCACGTGACCTACCATGGCAGTTCCGATGTTTCACCCCATGGATTTCCGCCAAATCACATCCTGTCCCGTCCTCGTCCAAGGCAAGCCCGTCCCGAGCCGCCCTCGTACCCCCGTCCCCGTTTTGGTCTCCGCCCGTCTCTCCCCGCTGACTTACAATGGACCACGTTCTCCCCATAGTTAACACCTCCAGGGCACCCATACAAACTCCCACCCAACACATCACCACACTACAGGAGCGGACCGAGTATGAGGACGCGATCCAGGTCATCGAAGCACACCACAGACACGATTTGGCCGTGCACCTATATCTGACGTTCCTCCTCCACCGAATCAACCCGCACTTCCCACCGCCCAATTGGGCCTCGTGGCCCATGGTTCCAGCACATGCTTTGGACCCCCGAATGGCCACAGACGGAGAGGACTTTGTGGTTTCCGACCTGGAGTATCGCGAGTCCGACCTCGGCTTTCTCCGGCGTGCGGCTCGAAAACGGAAATACGCCACGAAGTACCCGAAAATTGCCCTTTTGCCCGGAATGGGCAGAACACTCCCATTCTTCCACAAACCGGGCCCGATTTCGAGCCCCAGGGCCACTCTCGTAAACGAAATGCACTTTTTGATCCAGCGAAAAGTGAAGGAGGCCGTAAAACGCAAAAACGCCAAAAACGGCGACGTTTCCGTGGCACTTGACTGTCCGCTAATAGCGGAGATGGCCACGCGTTTGGCCAACCGGTTGGGCAATGTGATGGACAGATTCCGGGAGCAGAAAAGACGGAATTCGGCGAAGGCGGTAAACCTCGAAAGTTCAGCAAATCCACAAAGCCTCAGAAACTGGCAGGACGTGCTTTTGGCCGCAATTACCCACGATAAGGTGGACGCACTGGTGGACATTCGTGCGTACCGTAAACTCTACACGAAAATGAAGAGCCATTTCGTCGCTGCCGAATATCCATACGAATACGACCCAGAAATGTACGTGGATCCGGAAACTGGCCATTCCGGTCACGTGCCGGAATTTACGGTGGAGGGCAATTTAGAAGCCATCGAACTGGAAGGACTCGTACTGGGCGAGTTCGTGCGTGCTCAGGACATAATAGCACAACGAGAAGAAGACCAGCTTTATAAGGAACGGGTGTTTTTTGGGTTGGTGGACCAGGCCACACGCGAAAAGCAGCTTTCGTACGAAAAAGAGGGCGAAGGTGCGTACGTTCCTACGGGGGATTTCCTCAGGGACAACAGAGAGTGGGTGTTCAAGAGCGTTTCTTTGGCTGCAAAGGACTTCCAGGCGCGGGTGAAAGAGACCCCCTGAAGCCTGTTGCGCCCAGCTTGGCTTCTATGGTGTCGTATTGTATATATATTAAGGGAGTGGCCGGCTAGATGCTCAGTTTTTCTTTTCGTAGGTGCTGGTGATTTCCGTGTTGAAGATGACGTCCCAGAACTTGCTGGTGACTCCAAAACCCATCTCGTAGTTCTTGTAGTGGTGCTCCAAGTGGTACGTCTTGAGCTCCTGGAGGAATCTGGGCAACTTGGAGTGGTGCAACACATAGTGGGTCACGTCGTACATGATGTAGCCCAAGGTGCCGCCGGCAAACCCAGAGCAGGCCATGTAGAAGGGGAAGATCTTGAAGATGAGTCTGTAGAATGGGTACGCCAAAACGACAAACAACGTGGGCGGCAACACCAACCGGTTCCTGTCCATGGGCAAATAATGGTGGATGCCGTGGAGAAGGAAATGCAACGCAAAAAATGCCCTGTGGTCTGGCAAATAGTGGTCCAAGTGGAACAAGAATCTGTGCAAGCAGTACTCCACAAATGTCCACACGAACAAGCCCATGGCCCATAGACTCAAAGCGGTGATCTTACTTTGGCCAGTGAATCCGACATAAAAAAGAGCCATGTTCAAGGGGAGCCATACGGCCGGAACGACCCACCACGCCGTTAACGATAACGGTTCCAAGAAATTGCCGAAAAGAGGCGCAGATCCTTTTCCGTAATGACGCGGTCTGTGCACCTGTTCCAAGTAGAACTCCTTGGAGAAGTTCGAGCGGAACATCTGCGGGAGAAGTGGCTTGTTGAGGTCCAAGAACTTATGCTTTTTAGCGTCCTGCGAGAAGTCTGTTTGGATAGAGAGTTTCTCCAACGCTGGCAAATGGCTGTGGAACTCGGTCATGTCAAACTGCTCCTGTGCTTCTTTCGTGAGCTTCACTTCCACAGGCACCTTGCGCTTGTTATTGACAAGTTCTTCCTCCTCCTCGGCGGTGGCCAAGTATCCCACCAACATCTCCTCGTCTAGCATTTCATAGGCGCTTTCGGAGTGCTCGTGCGACCCCATATCGGCCATTATCTCGGTGACATCTTTGCCTGCGTAAGGGAGAATAATGTCAGCGCCCGCAGGATGCTCATCTAGAAACAGCGACACGTTGTAGACTTTCCGGTGGTAGAGAGTGACCCAGCAGTCGGACTTGGTGTTGTGTTGCGCCACCGTGGCAGCAGAAACAAGGGGCAAAACGTTCGACATCAGAAAATAAATAACTGTGAATCGTTTGCTGAAAAAAATAAAGGTGAAAACTTTAAGTAAAGGGTGTGAAAATGGAGTGCGTGGTTGGCCAAAGAACGGACACGAGTGCTTTATGGGTGTTTTTATTATGCGTTTTTTGCGCCTTTTCTTTGCCTCGCGAATTGCCCATCTCGCACAGATCACCCGATTTCTGGCACCATCATCCGGGAATGTCAGACACAGCAAGAAAAGTCAATTTTTTAGATAAAAGCTCCCGCCCTAAATCACCGGAATCGATCTTAGAACCCCGGAAATCACAAAATTTCCACCCCTATTTTTTTCAACCTCATGTTTGATCTCAGCCATGTGACGCGACACATCGCCCTGCGCGACACCGTTTAGTTAGCCGGTGCGCCCGGATGCGCATACAATCCTCGGCCCACGAAATGGTGCAAAATGTCGGCACCTATGAGAGACAGCCAATTCATAATTGGCGCTCTGCTATTTCGAGTCTGGATTATGGAAGCAGTTGTTCACAGTAGCCTTTCCAATAGTCCCAAAACAGAGTTGTTCGTATAGTTCCCAAAGAAGCTTTGGTTCCTGTGGACTAGACCCTGATTTGGTTTTCCTTGACGTCCAAATCTATCTTGATGGAGTCAAAATCACTTTCGTCAAAACCATCGTCGGCCTCGAATTCCGTGTCGACATCCTGCTCCCCCAAGAAATCAAGGTCGCCCTCCGGCTGCTCCACCTCGTAGTCATCCAGTGTCATTTGCTGCTCTAGGTGCAAGGTATGGTCCACCAAATTCAAGTATGCGTACATGAAGTTGGACAAGATCACCTGTTCTCTGAGCGATCTCTTCGGATTTGCAAGCTTCAAATGGGACAAGCGGTAGATAGCACGCTCTACGTGGACCGGGAATCTGTAATCGATCATGATCAATGTAGAGCTAGATGGCGGAGGCAACGGGAACCCAAATGCTGAATCCGTGAACTCGATGGGCTGGTTGGGCCTCGAGTATCTCTTGATCGATTTCTTAAGTTTCTCTTGCACCTCGACTGTGGACCTGGGTTTTGCATTTTCGTCATTTTTAGGTTCCTCCAGGACCGTAGGTGCTGGCTCTTCTGGCTTGTCTTCCTTCTCCTCGTTGATCTTCTTCATGTTTTTGATGCGATTCTTGATCCGCGACGTCACCCTTTGATCGTCAACTTGCCTTGCTTCCTCGTTCAGTTTCTCCCTTTTGAGCTCTCTGCTAGAGGACTCTTGAGACAGCACATCTTCCGAGCCGCTTATTTCGCTGCTTTTGGAAAGTCGCTTGTTTCTCAATCTTCCGTAGGAATGGTCCACCTCATTTTCCAGAGAATCGCTGCTCCTCTTGGCCAGGAAAGGCTCGACGTTCAGCTTTTCGTGAGATACCGAGCTGCTTCTCCGCTTCTTGAAAAACTTTGTGATGGAGTTTTCTTTGGAGTCTTCCTTCGGATTGTCTCGTTTAGATCCGGTGATTTCAGGTGACGACACTGACCTCACGGGTGACCGGGCCTCCTTGGGGACATGTTTTTCCTCGGTGTGCTTCTTTGCGTTAGCCGACTTGTCTGACTTGTCTTTCGACCAGGGCCATGTCTTTTTAGGTTTCTTCTTCTCGGATTTGGACTTAGCCGAGTCCACCTTAATGCTTTGTATATCCAGACTTCCAGAACTTTCCACAGTGCTCTGCCTCGAAACTTCATTTTTCTGCGTCAAATCCTCCTGAGAAGCTGTGAATATGTGCCGACTTTCCAGAGATAGCGCGTGGTTCTCACGATTCGCTGGCTCGTAATGAGAAGCTGGCGTCAGCCCTAACGGCTTTGTACTATCGTTGACCTCCAATTCCTGTCTCCTAGGATCCCTCTTTTCAATGTGTATGGTAGATACATCCTTGTTCTCGGTGGAGACGGGCATGCTTTGCTGCTGACTAGGCTTTTCACCTGCAAGCTCGTCACCTTTTCCGCGACTGGAATTCGTGATTTTCGCTACGGTGTCTCTGAACGTGAGACTTTCGGTGTCGCTGCTATCGGGAACAGAAACAATCTCGTCATTCTTGCGATCGTCGAAGGTAGACAAATTCCTGCCTTCTGCAAGCGGTTGGTTCTTACGCTGATCGTCAGATTCCAAATCTGCAAGCACGTCGCCTTCAATACCCAACGTATCCTCGTAGCTGACATCTTGGTTTGTGAGGTCGAAGCTGAAGTCTGCGGGCGCTTCCTTGGCACTAACGTCTTGTTGCAGCGACGTCTCAGGCTTCAGTTTTGGATCAACTTTGGTGGCTAAGCTCTCCTTGAACTCGTTGATCTCGTTCCGCAATAAATCGAGGTTCTGGTTGAGCTCTCTCGTCTTGTCTCGTTTATTGTAAGACTTGGCTTTATCTGGCCTCTCGCCTGAAAGAGCAATATTTGGATGTTGCACTTTCACGGGTGCTGCGGCGGACAAGCTATTTGGAGACACGTACCGCTTTCTCCCCTGGTCCGGCCACGGTGCCTGGTTCTGCACGGGACTCTGGCCAGGACTCTGAACAGGACTGTCACGTGACGGAATCCTCATGGTCGTCGACACTGGTGACGTCGGGGATGCCTGGCGGTGACCGTGGGCGCCACGTGACTTCCAACCCGCGTCACGCATGTCGTAGTGCTGGTTCTGGTATGGTTGCTTCTGGAAACCTTTTTCGTGCTCACGTGACGTGCTCCGGTGGCCCGCTCTGGCATATGGCTCATTATTCTTGAAAGTTGAAGTCTGGGGCACGGGCGGCGACCCCAGGCCCAAAGACTTCAGCGTTAAGTTGTGCTGGCTGTATTTTGTGGTGTGAAGATTGCGCCCCAAAGTGTCCGGCGCCATGGCGCTCAGATACGGCGAATCTTTCGCGCAATACCCGCCCAACGGCATTTCTGAGCCCTGCTTTGGAGTGAGACTGGAAGAGTGTTTCGAAAGACTCTTTGTGTGGCCAGCAGGCACATTCTGAGAGGGTACTTTGTAGCTGAAAAGCACCTGGGAACTGCGGGGGTTGATGCTCTGCATGCTGGTGCGGGATGTCGAGTGCTGCAACGGCCGGTTACCCTGGTCCGGGCCCGCGGCGTGCAAATTCGAGCCCAGAAGATTGTGTCTAAGTTGTGCCAATTTTCCTGCTTTGTTGTTCTGCAACTGTGACCCCAGCAGCGACGTGGAAGGGCCCTTGCGATAGTCCACGCGGCGGCTGCGCCGGAGCGCAAAGTCGTCGTTTCCACGGCCCTGTGTCCATTTTTGACCTTGTTCGTTTTGTGCATATAAATACGGCGATTCAGCCCGTGGCCGACGGTTAGTTTCCGGATAGTTCTGGTACTGTTGGCTGGCGCCCTGTGCGTAGTACTGGCTACCTCCGGGCACAAAATCACCCGGTTCTTCGCGCCCCACGTCGACCAACGAAAAGTTGTTAGCGTGCTCGATTTCGTCCATTGCTGTTCGCTCAACGTCACTATAGCCTAGCGAGGATGTGGATAAGGAGCGTGCCAACGTGACGGCGTCGTTGGAATCCATGCCCGCCAACCTGGACATCGTTTGTAGCTCAGACGTCAATTTTCGTAGGGACGGGTTGCTGAGGCGGTTTCTGGCTTTTATTTCGCTGGTTTCCGCCAGGTCCGCCGACTCACGTGGCTCTACGTACTGTGCAGCCGAGGCATCGCCGGTTGCATCCTGATTTCCCCAGTTTTCACGGTGGTTGACTTCGTCAGAAGTAGAAAAAGAAAGTGACGAGCGTTTCGAGCGCGACGCCGACTTCGAGCGCAGCAACTTGCGCTCGAGCAACTCGTCGATGGTCGTTTTCACGTGGGTCTTGAACTGCTGCGGATTGACCTCAGGGTGCATGTTGGCAGGCACCCAAAGGAGCTCGTCGCGTGACTCCTCCCCCACCGACGACGGCTGCGTGTATTCCGGAGACCCCTGTTTCAGCGAGTGCTTCAGCGAGTTTTTCAGCAGCGGCTTCAGGGCAGGTCTTTCCTCGTCGTCGGCGCCGCCCGGGTGCGCAAAGGCAGCGTCAAAATCGACGGCATTTTTAGCCGCCAACGGGTTTTCCGGGTAGTTTGGGGCCTCGCCTTGGAGCTCGCGGTCGAGGAGAAACGAGTAGGAGGCATCCAGCGCGGGAATGTCCGGATCGAGGTTCATCAAATGCCCGATAGAAAGGCGTTTGAGCGCCGCGACCATCTGTTTTTCTTGCTCGATTTCCCTAGCCGCCGACTGGTAGTTTTCGGGGGTGTTCTTCGCGGGCGACGTCAGGGGCGATCTCAGCTTCGGCGACATGGCTGGCCTTGTGTGTGGTGGCGGTTAGTGCTGTTTTCGTGTACTTTTTAGTGGACTCTAGAGTGAACGGTAGGGCTCCAGATAGTTATAAGCAGGACATGTATGCTGGGCCCAGGACTAGGGACGAGGATTTTTTTTTTTTGAAAGGAGCGTGGCGGTTGGCGAAAACGGTTTTTTCTTCCCTCGTGGTGTATTTCGGTGCGTTTTCGAAAAAGTACCCGGGCTTGGAAAAGTCAGAGATCAGATGTAAGCTGAGCACCGAGCGTGAGGATCCGATCCACGTCCCCAATCTCAGATCACGTTTTCGGTGCGGGCCAGGCACCTGCTGCATTTTACAAGCTACAGAAAAAGGGTAAAAGCGGGATGCGGCGCAAGCGGCGGGTGGGTCGCAAAGTCGTGCCAGAGAGGTGTAAGTCTTTTTTTTTGTTTTTGTTTTTTGTTTTTTCGTGAAAATATGGGTTCATGGTCCTTGGAGGTTGTGGCTTGGAACTGCACGGGGCCACCCGGTCGCACGAGTCGTGTCGCGTCGTAGGGCCAGAACAGGGCCGGAGGAAAATAGCGGGAAAGGTGAAAAAAGCGAGCCGAAAATCTGGGGAAAAGAGCAATATCTCATGGTGAGAAAGGGTGGACTCAGCAAGAAAATATAATTTTTGCTCTTATTTTGCTCTATTCCTGTGAGATTGAAGTAGTGATTCTGGTGATATGCGGTGAAAAAGGGTGGGGAATTAGGACTTGTCACAATGGCTTTTTTACCTGTGGTCTGAATAGGGTCAGTGTCTCGCTTGCCTTTGGTCATTCCTTTTTAAGTTTTCTGGTACCGCACGGCAGTCCTAGTGTATGAAAAAGTAGCTTGATGTGCTCAGCTAGGGCTGCTTTCCGTTCCAGAATACGGAGATTGAACCGTAACACAGTCATCAGAGCCAGCCTTGTGAGCACCACCCTAGTAGTCTATTCGTTTCCTTCGAACTCGTAGTCTGACGCTCCACCGGTCAACAGAAACAGAAATCAGATGGTAGCGTGACAGGGTTTCCTTTTCGTTTCACCCCGTAGCACGCTCATCAGAACACGGACAGGACGATTCGTGCATCCGCCATCCCAAACTGTCTCCAAAGGTTGCACACTCCCCAAAACCATTAACACCACATATTTGCATGATCAAAACCAACATCTCACCGGCCGCATCCTCACAACACCTTCCAAAACGTGACTATCCCCGCAACCAACAACAAACAGTAGACATAGAAAAACCTCGGGTGCGTGTCTCTTACTGCAAAGGAAGGAAATCCAAGCAAGTTACACGTGGCGTGCACCACGATGGGACACCACAAGTTGCAGCCAGAATCTACGTAAAAGTGGTTGGCCAAGATCCCAAAAAGCGTGGTATAAATGAGCTGGAATCCAGCTGCTGCCACCGCAGAAACAAGCGGAAAGTTCTCCTGGTGATACAAGGTGAATCCGTGGTGCACGTGCGCTAGGCCAAACAATAACGGGGAGTACACTATGAGGCTCTTCCTCAGCAAAACTGGTGATAACACTGCCACTAAAGCTGCTCTGTAGACGAGCTCTTCGGTGACTGGGGCAAACACGTGATCTCTGATCCCCGCTAGTGTGCAAAAGCTGTCTTTAAAATCAGCACGCCAGTCTGCGTCCGCGTAAATGTAGGCCACAATCGGTCCCATATATAAGGCTATAATTTTAGCCCATGCCACCCCGATATTCCTGAGATCGGTCTCGAAATCGAAACTGCTGGTGAGCCCTGGAACGAGACCCATTTCCCTGATTGCTCCTCCTATACTGGAATTCCCATAGTAGCGTACTGAAAAGAAAGGCACAGCAAGAAGAAGACATAGACAGAGGGCCAAAATGCGTCTGACTCGGAATCCGATCACCACCGGGTGGTTCCGCTCGCGCACGGAGACATTTTCCGGTACTGCTATTTTGATAGCTGCGACATACGAGCTTGAAATAAGGCCTCCCACGAGTAGGGGAACGATCATAGGTTGTGGTGGGTAGAGCCGTTTCAGAGTTGGAGATCTGGCGGAAGACCCGTACACCATGTTTGGGGCCCAAGGTGTTTCTGGCGGATCCCATGCTAGGGTTAGTTGGATGCCAAGAGTTGTACCAGATATTGAAATTACTTCTTGATTATTGGCCTATCAAGCAAAAAAAAGGGCCTTGCGGTGCTGTAAACGGTGTATTGGCCATATATTTGGAGAGGTACGGGTGCACCATGGGGCCATCTTTCGCAGCCATTCGGGCCCACTGCAAAAGCGGTAACGCATAGGTAGTATGCGTATCTATAAACTGCAGAATAGTGCCCAACACAAAGAGACGTATTCTCTAATTAGACAGATTTGTACAAAGGGCAAAATATTGTGCGCCCCATGGATCGCGCAATTGTAGCCCAAAACCCGTCTTATTTGACCTAACTATGAGCAGGATGAATGAGGAGCTCAAACTCACGCTTTATAAAAAAAGAAGACTACTGAGTCTTGCCTTGCTACTGAAGTTAGCTACTGAAGTTGGTCGGTGCACTTTGCTCGGTGTCCTGGGTGCACATATAGTTTCTAGAGAATTCTTCCTTGCTTCGAAGTGCATCCCAGAGCTGTCATCATAATAGTACCTCGAGATCCCCCATTAACGAGCGAATCGTAGTTGAAACTCCCAAGATACTGCTGACAAATATAACCCTGCGTCGGCACGGGAAATGGCAGCTCTACGTCGCTTATTTCCGTTTCGACCATGCTGACACATCTCCATCAGAATTCTGTCCTACTTCAGGATTTCCCCGTCACTTCGAACTGACTAAAGCATGTTACAAACTCTTCCCCTGTGACTAAAATCAAGCACATTACTAATTCCACCGGGAACACATGTCGCGAATATTACGTCGCGTTCGTGAATGTGACAAATGAGTCCAAGATAGCACAGCACCAGAAAAGAAACCGATTCCACCGAGCTGCAAGCAACCCGATCGGTGGGTTTTACCCGTTCTTGTGGTTTTATATAACTAAGCTCTCCAGGGTAGTTACTAAAAGGCCAACTGTTTCTTGTTTTTTTGTTTTCGTAGTTCGAAACATCGGCCAGAAAAAAGATCTTTTCTTTTTTTTCAAAGATGTCAACAATAACATTTTTCATATCAACCCAAACTCTTTTTTGGGTCTTTGTCTCGGCCAAATAAGGAACCGCGCGATCGCAAATCGGCACACCCGCCCGTCGCTTGACTAGTTGACGTGCTCCATTCAGCTAGCCCATCTTTTGATGAAAGCAAAAAGAAGATTGCAGCACGACAATTTCGCATATGGTCTCCCACTACACTACTCAGTGTCGCTCTATGAAGCTTAACTAACGTTGATCGGACGGGAAACAGTGTTTTCTTCATGATCTGGCCGCAACCAAAAGTCGCCCTTTTCACGGACTTTTGTCATGTGGCGCCATAAGGAAGTCGTTAACCCCAAAATTTTAATTTTTCGCAAGTTCGTCTTCATTTTTTGTATTGAAACATTACCACTTTGTCTAAAAAGAAAAAGAAGTCAGCCACAAGGTATATTTACTGCTGAAAAGGTCACTTTAGCCTCCAGATTGACCACGCCATGGTAGTATTTGAACAGCGACAGTTATGCGTTCGTTTCTTCTTCGGTTTTTCACATGCATTGTGTAGCCTGCTGGCCGTCCACTATTTGACAATGTCAGAAGCGGCAAGCGGCACAACGGCCGTCCGTGGTGGTCGTACTATAATTGTGTTCTGCTCCTCAGACGTATTCAGCTACGTTTCAAGTAGTAGGCCCGTGAGAAATCAGATCTGTATAGGGAGTTTGTGCCTTGCGATGGCAAGTCTAGCTGGTTTCTTGGATGAATTGGTGAGAGAGATACACGTACTAGTAACTGAGGTTCCATGAAAAAAGACCATCGAGTATACATCTCTGCAGTGGAAAAAACCGAAAAATTTGTGTCTTTTAAAAAAAAAAAAGGTCTCGTGCAGTATACGAGAATCTCCATACTACCATCCAAGACTCAAAAAGCACACTTTTGATGAAAGAACACTCAAGTTCAGTTGGGATGAATCACCAGTCCGACTGCTCACCTACCCTGTACTTCAACTGGTCAGTATGCCGCAGCATGGAGTGAAATTGTCCATCCGTCCTATTGCTGACTGTTGCCTAAACAGCTGCTTATCATTTTATAAAACTTGGGTTACAGACCTAGTGGCTCTGGCTGGAGGAGGCTCAGTAGCACTACAATTGACACTGTTCATCTTCCAAACCCCACCCCTCTGCACCCAAAACATAAATTCGGTGATCTAGGGAAAAAAGCATTCAGGCAACAGCCTTTCAATCTTTCGCCGCTACCCTCTGGCTCTCTTTACCACGCACCTTGTTAGCTCTCGCAGCGTCTTTGGGTGCAAAACACGGTACTGATAGGCAAGATCACTCGAACATCCTAAAAATGCGCTTTTGAGAGCAGTGGAAAAATTCCACGTTGACTTGGAAACGTATGAAGGTAGCCATTCCAGTTGTGTCGCGTCCTTGAGCACTTTTATCAAGGAATCCACGTTCGATTTTCGGCAGTTTGAGAGGCATGAGCCAGAGCTAAAAAAAGTGCTGGCTACTTTCTACAAAGCCAGACCAGCACACGCCAAAAAGCACACTACTCGTTTCAGACACGCCCGGCACATGTTTGAGCCAATTCCAGGTTTTTCAAAACATATGAAAAGTGGTGTTTCTTCTCCCAACCAGTTCCACCGTATCGTCTCGCAGCTCTAGGAAATAATGTTACTAGATAGGAGCACCGAACACCAAACTCAAGGGCTATTCTTCAAAAATTGCCGTCTTGCCAAGTGGATGAACAAATTTGGAAGAAGGCCATCCTTCCTTACCAATCGCATACTTCAAAAGTCATCCTGTCAGTTTGACAAGCAGAGGCTGTGACCTGCACACAGAACATATATCAAGACTACGGCACCTCCTACCACCACACCCTTACTTCAACATTTAGTACCACCAAGCACCGCCCCACTGAAATACATGATACCGCCAGTTGTGATGTTTTACGACGTCGTGGCAGCCCCAGTCACGTGACCCCGATCGCCCAATGAGACGCGGCACTATCGGTCTGACTCACCGTCTCCAGATTTCGTTATCGTTGCATGCAGGCACACGCAGCATGCCGATATCCACAAAATTTTCACTAGATAATCCCACCATTCCTCTCCAATGCTATATTTGAGAAATCTCCGTGCCTCCAGAGCACGTGCGTTCAGCACCTCTGCTGCGCTCCTTCGCGGCCAGAACCTCACCGAGAAAATCGTGCAGAAGTACGCCGTGGGCCTTGCTCCAGGCAAGAAAGTGTTCAGTGGAGACTATGTGACGATTAAACCGGCCCACTGCATGTCACATGACAACTCGTGGCCCGTGGCGAGCAAGTTCATGGGTTTGGGGGCGTCCAAAGTCAAGGACAACCGGCAGATCGTGTGCACTTTGGACCACGATGTGCAGAATACCAGTGACAAGAACTTGGAGAAGTACCGCAACATCGAAAACTTCGCCAAGGAGCAAGGAATCGACTTCTACCCTGCGGGCCGAGGCATAGGCCACCAGATCATGATCGAGGAGGGCTACGCGTTCCCGATGAATTTGAGTGTGGCGTCTGATTCGCACTCCAACACCTACGGTGGAATCGGTGCTTTGGGTACGCCAATCGTGAGAACAGACGCTGCGTCGATCTGGGCCACCGGCCAGACGTGGTGGCAGATTCCGCCGGTGGCGAAGGTGGAACTTACGGGGGAGTTGCAGAAAGGCGTGACCGGAAAGGACGTGATTGTCGCCTTGTGTGGTATTTTCAACAGCGACGAGGTGTTGAACCACGCCATCGAATTCGTCGGCGACGGCGTCAAAAGGTTGCCCGTGGACTACCGCTTGACGATCGCCAACATGACCACTGAGTGGGGAGCGTTGTCGGGGCTTTTCCCCGTCGACCAGGTATTGGTTGACTTCTACAAGGAACGGCTCGGAAGGTTGCCGCAGCCACACCCGAGAGTGAACCAGACGACGGTGGCAGACCTCGAGAAAAACCAGGTCTCGTCCGACGCGGACTCCGTCTACGCCAAGCACTTGAAGGTGGACTTGTCGTCGCTCTCTCCGTACGTGTCCGGCCCAAACTCCGTCAAGGTGTCCACGCCGCTCCACGACTTGGTGCAGCAGGAGGTGGCCATCAACAAGGCGTACTTGGTGTCCTGCACAAACTCCCGACTCAGCGACATCCGGGCTGCTGCCGACATCATCAGGGGCCGCAAGGTGGCTCCGGGGGTCGAGTTTTACGTGGCTGCGGCGTCGTCCAATGTGCAGAAAGACGCTGAGAGTGCCGGCTACTGGCAGGATATCTTGGATGCAGGTGCAATGCCGCTCCCTGCCGGGTGTGGCCCGTGTATTGGCCTTGGGAAGGGGTTGTTGGAGGACGGAGAGGTGGGGATCTCCGCGACCAACCGTAACTTCAAGGGCCGGATGGGGTCCAAGGACGCGTTGGCCTACTTGGCGTCGCCAGAGGTGGTGGCGGCGTCGGCGGTCTTGGGCAGAATCGGCGGCCCCGAGGAATTGGACGGCAAAGCCGTGAAAAAGAACGACGAAATCGTGAAATCGCTCGCTGTGCAGGCGGTGGAGAGCACGGGCGACGCCGAGTCTGCTGTCGAGGTGCTAGCCGGCTTTCCCAGGTCCATCGAGGGCGAGTTGGTGCTCTGTGACGCAGACAACATCAACACCGACGGGATCTACCCCGGCAAGTACACATACCAGGACGACATCCCCCGGGAGAAGATGGCCGAGGTGTGCATGGAGAACTACGACGCCGAGTTCAAAGACAAGACGAAGTCGAGCGACATTATCGTGTCCGGGTTCAACTTCGGCACGGGGTCGTCACGTGAGCAGGCCGCCACGGCCATTTTGGCCAAGGGCATGCGCATGGTGGTGGCGGGCTCGTTCGGCAACATTTTCTCGCGAAACTCCATCAACAACGCGCTCCTCACGTTGGAGATTCCGGCACTCATCACCAAGCTCAGGGAGAAATACAGCGGCTCTAGCGAGTTGACCATCCGCACGGGGTGGTTTTTGAAGTATGACGTCACCAGGGCGCTTGTGACGGTGACGGATGCGGAGGGGACGGTTGTGTTGCAGCAGAAGGTCGGGGAGTTGGGCACGAACTTGCAGGACATTATCGTGAAGGGCGGCTTGGAGGGCTGGGTGCGTGCGGAGCTCGCCGAGGGGAAGTAGGAGGAGGAGATGAGAAGGGTAGGCCTAGAACTTGGTTCTTTGAGTGAGGTTTAGGGGACTCTAGATACTAATCTATTTATGACTTTAGAGCGAGCTTAGAGAAGTCTCCAGGTCAGTTGAATTAGGAGTTTTGGTCGGGTAAGACTTTGAAGACTCCGTGTAAGAGACAATTGAAAAGGTTTTGCTAAGACACTATTAAGGACTTCGGGACCGACGCTTTAGGTCAGACCCTAGGTGGCACGTTATGTAGTACTGCAATACTTTACGTCAAGACTTTGGGTAAAAATTAAGGCCCGACTTTATTCATAATTTATGTGATCCTTTGGAAAAGAGGTTAGGTACTTTGTTTAAGACTCTAGGTAAGGGTTTAGATTGGATGTTTGATGAGAGTATATGTAAGGCTTGAAGATGAACGTTAGGGCGAAGTTCCGGCCAAAGTTCAGGTAAGACTTTTAAGGAATAGTTTAGAAAAGACTTAAAAATTTATGCACTAGTTTAGGAAATAGTTTAGGTAATAGTTCAGGTAAGACTTTTTAGTAATAGTTTAGATGGGACTTTTAGGGAATAAACTAGGAGGGAATAGTTTAGGTAATAGTTTAGGTAATAGTTTAGGTGGCAAGGTAAGAGTTACGTGAGAGTTAGAAAATTTCGCCTAACAAAGGCTCAATACTACATTAGGCAAAAATCCAAGGAATACTCCAGGTGGGACTTTATGTGATACTTTCACGGGATCTCGTCAGCTTCTAGATAGCACGTTAGAAAGAGGGGTTTAGTTAGAAAATTCGCTGGGGGTTTAGATTTAGAGATGAGGTTCGTTGGAACTTTAGGTAAGGGTTAGAAGACTTTGAGGCTTTAGGTAATACATTAGGTAATACATTAGGCAATACATTAGGTAGGGCCCGATTCAGACTCAAAGACATCGGTAAGAGGATACACAAGGCTATAAAAGAGAGTTCGGGGAGAGTTTACGTGAACTTTAACCAGAGATTAGGTAAGACTTCAGGGCCATAGAGATTTTGGGCAGGCCTTGGCGGCCTTTAGGGAGCTTTAGATGAGACTGTGTGTGAGAATTGAAAGATTTAGGTTGTGCAATCTTGAGCTGGCTGATGGACTAGACTGTGGCTAGAGGCAACCAAATACGGGACTCGAGAATGAATCCTGATAATCTTAACTTGGTCTGAGTTAGATGGTTTTTTATGTCACTTGGGACCGTTGTAGATTCAACGAAGCCTATGCTCCAATATAAAATAGTCATTATGCTCCAGTTGAGACATGGCTAAATTTGACAAGTGCTATCAATAAGACTTCCAAGTATCGCTCTTCATTGGTCAGAACGTCCAGAGATTTTCGTTTTATTATGAAAACATTGTTCTGGCTGCAAGCCTACTAATTCCTGATATAACCTGAAAGTGATGACCTTAACCATATAAAGTAGCTGAAAAGGATAAGTCCCACCGGTGTTTCTTTATATAGCCTCTTCGAAGTACCAGGCGTTTTGAATGTAGGCAGACTTGGGAACATCCGCTCTTTTTTTACAGCATCTGGCTGTTATGACGATTTGCACGTCCGCTGTACTGATTCTCAAAATGACATGGCTTATCTTCAGCCTGCTTCTGGTCACGTCAGGTCAACCAAGTATCGATGAAACAGCAGTTCTCCCTATCAGTGGTAATATTGCAGGGAACTCTCTACCGTGCTCTTGAGAAACTTCTATGGTTAAATAAATCATTCGTGTCTTTGAAGAAAGGAAAAAAGAAACCTATGGCTATACATACATCCCGACTTTTAGCACGTTAAGCACGGCACACTTCACCATCGATTATTTTTATTTGTTTTTCAGACACAAATCGTATTAATTATTTTCTTAGTTTTTTTTTAGATCAAATCATTTTTCAGAATTCACTCTCGCTATCGAAAACCCACAGAAATTACAAATGACAATATTTGCGTGCAAACATTATGCATTTTCTTGATTTTTTCAACCACCGAGGAGAAGAATTATATAACTCTACTTTCACAACCCCACTATAAAAAAAAAATATCATCCGATATGCTAAAATTCCTTCCAAAAAGAATCGGGGCATACTGGGAATTGAACCCAGGACCTCTCACAGATTTGTCAGCTTGGCGTACCAAGCCTTCACCCAAAGCGAGAATCATACCACTAGACCACACGCCCGATTATGTTACAGAATGTTTTGCGGACTGATAGTAGAAAGAAAATAACGTGATTTAGCCAAATGCTAAATATGAGAATTTTCGATTTTTTTTGCTCAGACTCGGATTCAGTAAGGCTCTGCGATGTATAGGAATACTTCTCTGGACGCCCAAAGCGGTGCTGCGACTCTCGCTCGGTATCATCTCGCAGCTCCTTAGCTGGCTATCAGGGCGAATCATGCCCTGCAGAAAAGCCAAAGTCTAGTGCAGGAGTAGATTACTAAATAACATTACATAAAAAAATAAAAAAACATAGCAACAAAGCAACGAAGCGTATTGTGATTAAGTTGGTACGGCTACAAATACCCATGCGATCTCTGTCGGATTTCTTTTTTTTCTTCCGGCTAAAGATCAAGAATGCAGAGAAAAGTAGCAGCCAAGCACAGCAGTTTTAAACATCTACCTCATTAGTTTCTCTATTTTCATAGGTTTTCTAGTGGTGCGCCAAGTCTCATACCGCCCGCATGTTTTTAGGGATGGATGAAACAACTCCGTTTCATCTTACTAAGGAAGGTCCAGAGCGGAAAACGCACGCCACATGCAGAAACGAGCCGCCATTGTTTATGCACCATGCCAAGTTCTGGCACGAGACGGTAGCTTTGGGGCGTCGAGCAACATGTTCATGTCCACTTATCGCATGTTATGTCCGGCACACTTGCATAAATGTTTGTGTGGATTCTTGGAGTCCCAGACCGCTTTTGATCCAGCAGTGATGAAAGCAAGATCACAACGCACAACGTCATGTGGCGGCTTTCTTTTTCCGCCCGAATACGAGATTCCCCGGTTCAGGGCTATTTTTTGACTCTCGGTGGTTTCTTTTCCGGGGCGCCAAGGTCATTCGCAGCGGCGTATGCACACCGATGCGGGGAGCCATGCACAGAAGCTTCAGTTCACGTTTTTGTACATGCGGTACTGGAAAACTTTGCGAAGCAAATCCAAATAATGCCTCACATTCTTCGAGAACTCGAGTATGGAGTCGATCATGGAGCGCACGCCCAGGTAGCAGCCACGTACACTTAGCAGCACGCCGTCGATTAACTGATGCGATTTGTCCCACACTAGAGACACGATCACAACAGAGAAGTAGAACATGATGAGGATCTGGTCGGAGAATAACGCAATGACTCCGTTGCGCTTAGCGGGGGTGGTATTCGACTCCACGTCGAAGGCTGGCGTCTGATACAGTGGCGATGACATAATGGATAGCAGGAACGGACTGTTTTTGGGACTTTTTATCGAAATGACTGGTATCAAAGTGAGTCCCAAGTCGATGGCGGAGCAGTTGGCAGGTCACCCATTATATATGCTATGTTTGGATTTTTGTCTCGGCAGACGTTTCCCCACAATTGCCCCATTCGGCACGCCACTCTGTGTGCAGTACATCGTCTTCGGTTATGCATGACGCTGCGCATGCGCCGCAAGCCATTGTCTTAAGTCCGGCCACTAGAGGATCATAGCACTGAAGAGCAAGTGATGCTTGTTTTTGAGCTCGTGGTAGAACGTGCTCCATTCGTTGCTGTGTGCGTTGTTTCGCGCAAAAATGCCGTCCATCACTTTGGCTAGTTTGATGACGGACCGTAAAGTATCCTCGAAACTCTCGGTTTCCTGGGTGCTCGCTTTGCTTCTTATTTTTCGGTTCATGATCTTGGTAAGCGCGGCGACCATCTCCGGCCGGTTGCTAATTTTGCCGAGCACACCCTCGTTTTGGTGGAGGATCTGCATCAAGTTGTACACGGTCAAATTAATGATCTCGTTCTCCAGATCCCTCAATCCTTTTTCCAGTAGCACCTCGAACACTCTGACTTCATCCACGGAAAATGCCTGCATCTTGCTGCTGTTGATGTCGATGATGGCACTGATGAGCTCGTAGCTCAATTTGCGCACCTCGAGCCCCTCGTCGACGACGTACTTGTAGGGGCCCATGGGGATTGTTTTTTTGAACTCCTCCTTCGCAGTAAGCTCCTCGTAGATTGCGGGCAAAATCACTGTGTTGAGGATCGCGGCAAAAGCCACGGACTTGTTGTAGATGCCCGTGAGCAACGTGCTGACGATGGCCAGCTTCAACTCTAGGTTTTTGATGGAAAGGTACCCCATAATACGCTCGATAATTTGCACCTCGAAGTCGTCGCTGGATTTGCCCACGAGCTGCTTCATGATCACCACCACGGTGTAGATGATATGCTCGTCAGTAGGGCGCACTGCGTCGATGATCGCCAAGATTTTCTGCTGGTAGTCGCCGTCCGTGTCCGCCTCCGTGATGGAGCTCAAAACGTCGCCTGCCAATTTCAACTCCAGCACCTCTTTATGGGAAAGGGCCCCTGTTTTCGACGAAATCACCCGAAGAAGACTGTCCCAGACTTGCCGGAGAGCACCCTCGCCGTCACGTGACGACCTTTCCTTCAAAAGCTGCTTCAACGCCACCAAATAGAGGGTTCTGTTTTCGTGGTTTTCCGCGCTGGCCGTCTGGTAGCAGTCCAAAAGCACCGAGAGCGAGCCCGTGTTGCGCACCACACAGAGGCCCATGGCCCGCGCAGCCGCCAAACAAATGTGGTCGTTTTTCTCGCGCTTTGCAATCTCGAAGAACTCCCGGAAGGTGACATTGCGCAACTCGCCCACCGTGGCCATGCACCCCAAGAAGTGGATGTCGAAGATCACGTGACCAGGGTCCGGGTTGTTTGGCGTGTTGATGTACGCAAGTAGCTGCCGCTCGATCTGGCCCACTTTCTCCGGAATGCGGCACGTCGTGCAGATGAGCGCCATGATTTTGGCGCTGATGAAATTCGGGAGAATGAGCGACTCCATGCCGATGGAGTAGAGCCGCTCGCTGCCAACAGTGTTGTGTTTCGCGATTTGTGTGGTCAAGTACTCGAGCGGGTCCATGTTGACGTCGTCCACGTCTGCGAATTTGGTGTTGATCACCAGTGTAATGAGGCTTTGGATAGAGTGCTCATCCGCGGGCGTTCTGCGCAAAAGATGGCCCAAACTCGTGAAGCACTTACCAATAAGATTGAGGTCCGCGGACGCCTTCATCAAGGCGAAGAGAACCTCCTTCAAACTCTGAACATTGGCCGTCGGCGGCGCAAAACCGGCGCTCTCGAGAACCACGTCCAAAAGCGTCAAGGCACTGGCGTAGAGGGACGCATCGCTGGAACCCAAATAGACCGTGAGCGTTTCGAGCGTGTCCTGGCAAAGCTCGGGCGAGAAGATCGCCGGTTTTTGGGCGCAGATCTGCGCCATGGTCTCGAGCGTAAAGTTGACGGAAACTTCGTGGTTCAAGCTCTCGCGCAACACGTGGACAGATTCTGCGGCATTTTCGGCACTCACGTCGATGTTGACAAGAAGCTCCGCCAAGGAATCTAGCAAGTGCTGGCGAAGATCGCTGGCGTATTCCCGTTTTCTGAGGTTCTGTGCGAGCGACGGAAAGAACAGCGTGTTGATCAAACTGGTGTACTTTTCGTTTTTCGGTGCCGTTTGGTATAGCGTTCCACACACCAGGAGAATCTCAGAAACCACACTATGGTAAGTAGACGGAACCAGCAACGCAGCGGCCAAGTCCTGCGCAATGTAGTCCGCCAAAGCCAGAGGCAAATTCTGGAACCCGTACGTGGAAAACAACACTCTGTACGTTCTCACGATTTCCGGCACCGTTTTCAACGAGAGTTTGAAGGCGACAAACGCGGCGGCCAAATTGGCCAAGAATTCTGCGGAAAGTTCGTCGGCATACTCTGCCACCAAGCACTCAATAAGGACCTTCGTTTTCGAGAATCTGGCTATGTGCTTGGCAGTAAGTAGGTTACCGAATATTTGGGCCTCGATTTTCGATGCGTAGTCTCGGGCCACGACCCAAAAGGGCATAAACTCCGCACTTTCCGTGGCCATGCTGACGTCCGAATTGGCCCTGGATCTGCTTTTCTTAGTAGTAGCAGAGGTCTGCAAAAGCACCACCAAGGTAGAAATGGCTTCGTTGGAAACCATCTCCGAGCGGTCGCCAAGACCCCGGATGAGTTTTTCGGGGAGGTTTTCCGCCAAAAAAAGCAGCAAAACCGGAGGGAAAGTCTGGAGCATTTTCCGCACCACCACGAGCGCCAGCAACCGCAACTTTGCAGCCAAGGCGTCGTTTTCGCCGGTGCTCTCATACTGCTCTATATCCTCATCGTCGGAAAAATCGAATTCCGAGTCGGATTCCGGCCCGTTTTCGCCCTCGGAATCGTCATATAATAGCGGGTCGTACGCCATAAATATATCGACGATTTCGAACACTTTGGCCGCGTAGGAATGTATGAAAGCGTCGTCGGGGAAACACGCCATGAGGGCCGAAAGTGTGATGAGCGCGTTCTCGCGCACGAGGTTGGTGTGCACCAAAACGTCTATATCCAAGTCTTCCGCGTCGGTTTCGGTGGTTTGCTCGAGCTTCAAACCCGCCAAGATTTCACGGAAAACCGTACTGGTGGATTTTTCGGATAAGAGTTTATCCGCGCTGGCGTGGCCGAGCACCACCTGCAAAAGTGTGTAGAATACGTCAGTAGAATGCAGAGAAACTGCCGTTTTTTGGTGAAAACCCACAATATTCAGAACAGCCTCGTCGTAAAAAAGTACCTGGTGCTGGTCCCGTGAAGCATGACTGACGTACGAGAGGCACGAGTCCACTGCAATAATCGACCGTTTTCCGAGAATGCCCTTTTCGGAAAACGCACCGTCAATGAGCGACGTGACTATGGCCAGCAATTCGGGTAAGGAAAGTGCAGAGCCGATGTTTTTGATCATGTCGATGAAAATCTCGATCTTGTCTATGGTCATGGCCGAGCCGGCGGCAAAAATCTGGGGGAGAAATGTACCGAAAATGTCCCGTGAAAGTGCGCCACTGAACAGAGTGTGAGACTCGCTAAATATGCTCCGCAACGCCAAAGTAGGAACCGACGTCGAGAATTTCGAGTCGTTGGCTGTTTTCTCCACCTCGGAGTATAGTTGTTTTACGATTTGGAGCGTCTCCCGGTCGCTGGAATGGCGCACCAAAGGCGCAAACGATTTCACTGCTTGGTTCTGCACTTCTGTGGCCGAATCGCCCAACAATTGGAACAAAATCGGCACGAAAAACGCCACATTCCGCGGCTGGGGCGATTTTGGACCGTTGAGGTATTTCTGGAAATCCTCTAGTGCCATGTAACGGAGATCAGGATCGACGTCACGCGCCCGATCTTCCAATTGTCTCATATTGAAGGTGGTCATTGCGGAGGATGAGAAACTTTTTGGGCCTTTTGAGGAATTTGCCAATTGGCGATGCTGCAATTGAGGGTGGGTAACTTTTGGCTGCGCTGTGCTCGAATGCTGGGAAAACGGAGGATAAAGGTAGTGCTACTATAGTGCAGTGGACTTTCAGTTGGGTTATCTGTGGTGTACGGGTGTTCTACGGGGCCATAAGCTGATATAAAATCTGGAGAATGAACATACTTTCAGAGCAATCGTTGCTTGCCTACTACTGCGTATTCTTGCGGCGGTGCCGATTCCATTCTGCATTTTATTCGCCTATTTCACTCACGCGGTCCCTCCCACGCCTCCACACAAGAACCTACTGCTGGGCCTTGCTTTTCTTTGCTTTCTTCTCCTTTTTGCTCTTTTTGGCTGCTTTTTTCGCCTCTGCTTTCACTGGCCCCGTCTCTGTCTTTTCAGCTTTCTGAATCTCGAAGGTTGCGCCCTTTTCCGCGGTCACAGGGTCGTCTGAACCCTCCTCTCTTTGGTCGTATTCCTCCACTTCCACCTCATCAATAATCAAGTTGTCCTCCACCTCCTGCCTTTTTTCGTCCTCGGCTGGCTCGGTAGTGGTCTCGGAAACAGCCTCAGGAACGCTTTCAGCGATTTCCGGGACTTCTTGTGTGCTGGCAACTGCCTCAGAATTCTCCCCCTCCAAATGAACGGGCTCTTCAAGCATGGCACTGAGTAATTTTTGGCACCTCACCGCGTACTCTCGCGAAGGGGCCTGTTCTTTTGGAGCCTCCTCCTTCTTTTTCTCTTCGGATCCTTCAGATTTCTCGTCAGACTCGCCATTTTCTTCGGTTTTCTCGCCATACAACTCCGCGTTGATCTTTTCCTCGAGTTTTTTGCTGTACTCGTTCCAATTGCCAATCACAGCACGCAAGTCTGTCTCGACACGTGTTCTGGCACCGCCCTGGATGTCCTCCAAATATGCAATGAGGTCGTTTTCGTAGGATGCTGGGATGTGTTCGATGTTTTTTAGTAGCCAGTTCTGCTTCTGCTTGCTGAACTTCCAGTTTTCCTTATCCTTCACGAATTGGCGCAAGTACAGGAGCTGGTCTTTCTCTGGCGGCGGCCCACGCTCGGCCTTGGCCACCTTGACCCGCTTGGGGGGCTTTTTGGTTTTCTCGTTCTTGGGCTCTTCCAACTGTCTCTTTTTGTTGAGTTTCTTGGCCACTTTATTGGTGACGGCGGAGCCGTCAAAATGCGTGGTGGCGGCAAATGGCACCTCCGCCAGGTCCTCTTTTACCTTGAGCCCAAGGCGCTTCCATGCTGGCACTTTACTCATGTTTGGTGGTGTAGCACGAGAAGACCAGCCAGAATAGTGGGCTTTCATGCCGGGGGTCGTGCGCGGCCCGATGCCATCGGCCGATCCACGATCGTTGTCGATTTTTTTGGAAAATGACGGAAATGGAGAGCGTCGCGTCACACGTAGTACAATTCGATGTTTGTCTTCTGAAACATCAATACTTTGTGGAAAATGGAAGTGCAACAACACGTCGGAACACCCACATGCTATATGCACACCGCCCATCGACTATATAAACCCTCGAGCCCGCGCTTTTCTGTGCATCTTTGTTTCCATCAATAAATTTTATTTGAATCTTGGACACCGTCCAACTTGTAGAATTCTGCGGGTGTTGGCGAGGAGCTACTACTCCGGACCAGTGGTCGGCGCGTCTATCGCCGATTGCTCAGAGCACCCAGCTATATTGATTAGCACATGGTTTGAGTCCGTTTCAGACACTATACCTGTTATGGATATAAAAATTGTGTACATTCCTGTCGTTATGCTGAGTTGAGCCGTTAATATTTCTTTTTCGCTGTACGTGGTCCTTAGTCGATGCCAGTAGAGCACTATAGTACTGTACTGAAACGAGACTCTGGCTTTACTAGGGATCTTTCATAGGGCATTCTACAACGAGAAACCGGTTTCGTTTGAAAGGTGAAATTCTTTGGAAGCCCAAAATTTCGACGCTATCGGCAGCGTGCACCACCGAAATTCATTGTTCCCAAGTATTCATTCCGGTTTTCGTTCGTGGTTCGTAGCTATTACAGGGAGAACTGTTCATTATTGTTCTGAGTGAGGCAAAACATTGGAATCCGGAAACGTGGAAAAGGTGAGCAGTTGTGCGGGCTTGCGGTTTGGTTGCACAGCCATAGACAACCAGCAAGGTGTCTTTTGCTTAGTCTTCTTCCCATCTCTTTTTGCTTCTCGTTCTCTCGATGCATAGGAACCTTTAATTCGTTAAATCGATAAGATTGGAGTGCAGAGTGCCGTTCGTCTTCCGAGCTCAGGGAACTTGGTGTATCTTCCCTAAACCAGTCGTATTTAGGGTAAGGGTCTGGCTATTCCATAGATAACAGCCCCGTAACGTGACCCTTCAAGAATGTAGTGAGTCTACCCACCAGTCTCCATTGTGCGTGGGAGCCCAGTGTCTTATTGTGGCTTTTTGCGGTGGATATACTGAGCTGGTGCATAGATGAGCGAGGTAACGGTGGCGTTCAGGCGCCGCAGCTGTGAAGCTTGAGCGATGCACCTGTTTCTGTCTGGAAAAACGACACAATACCTTCTGGAGAAGCTTTGGTTACTTCCATTGTTTTTGGGGCTACACTGAAGGCAAACCGGTCATCTTCAACGCATGTGATGTCCAAGTCTTCACATAGTAGGCTCAAGCTGGGTGTTGTAACTTAGTATTTCGAGCTCAACTCCGTGTCTCTTGTCTTTGAAAAACTTGCCAACGCCCGTGGAATTCGAAGGTGAAGAAAGCGGTTCTGAGAAGTGTAGAGTATAGTCCGAAAAGATAAAACACCTGGGCCCTTTCGATCAGCATAAGCAAACAAGGGAGACGGCTGGCCGATTTGGGGAATCAGCTCGTACGTTGTGGGATGCTTTGCTGATCGCTGGTCACTCATACATGTTTAGGTCGAAAAGTTACTGCTTCTGCTGGTTTTTCGTGCACACCAGAAAGTGCTTCCGTACAAAGTTAGGCCTTCTGAAAAAGACTCGAAGTGTACTTGAGTTGAAGTTCTGGCGGACTGCCCTTCTTTGGAAACTATAGACAGTAGTATACACTGCAGAGGGGCATTTTCCGGATTATACTTTCCATTTGCGGGTTTGGCTGAGCAAAAGCAAAGTCTAGCGAACCTTCTATTTCTGAATATTTTGTTGAGAGTAGAAATGGATCCCTTCTATTTCTCCATCTTCTGGTGACCGTGCTCATCAAACATAAAGATAAAAGCCAGACTACTCCAAAGAATTTCTCTTCAACACCGACGCCATCTACCAGGTTATAATCATGGCTGCCGTCACTTCCTAGCGTTTGCTGATTCCTTCCCGTGGTACCTGCTCTAGATGGTCTTAGAGTGGTCGAATATGTGATGACAGATTCTCAGTCAGGACTTGTAAGTTCACGTGTGGAGTAGTTGTCTACTTTTTCATCCAAGGAAATAAGAATCCCCATACGTCCACATCTATCCACGAAACAAGCGAGAATGGGAGCGGAGCTACTGACGTAAGATTGTACAGCTTTCTCTGTTCTGGGTCAATTCCATTTTCTATTGCCCCAAGAAAGCAATGTCATTAACTAAAAAATATAACAGCACTTACCAGGGCACATCGCGAACAAAATTTAAAGTCATGTGCTCCGGTTTTTCCTAAAAGTCTCTGTTGGGTCGTCCCCGGGTTGGAAACCAGTTACGACTTCCACTTGCAAGTTGCAGTTTCTCAAACGAGCGGCACGAGACGTTGGAGAGTATGTTACCACTTTTAGAATAATGCTAAGGAAGGCGTAGTTGACAAAAAGCCATCCCCGGCCCAAAATAGCACGGTAACAGAGATCGCAGAACATCTATGAATAGTCACGATGTGAAATTGAGAACGGGAATCGAAACGTAAGGAAGCCTGGCCAGAAGTGGCATAATCATTTGCGATTCAGCACAACTACCTCTGCTGATTTCTACTATGGTGATTATGCCCGAGCCTCCACGTTCCTGACCACAATGCTCTGGTCCGACAAGTGTAGTTCTACCAATGACTCTCGCACTTCATAACCTTCGAGGTCGATAACTCTATTTGGGCTGGTACATACGGTCCATCACAGAACACAGCTCCCTACAATTTCCGTTTCCCCAAGCATGTCTTACCCTTTTGGCAGCAGCGTCTGCTATGTAGTGGGTCCTGCAGAATCTCTTCTAGCCCAGAACACTCAATATAGATTAGCGTGTTCCACATACCGTACTCTTCGATAGACACGACTGGATTCCCACTTTCGAGAAACGTACCACCTGAGATATTTCGAAGAGAAACATCAAGGTAGCACGAAGGACTCAGACCGCAGTGTTTTCAATTGTACTAGGTGAATCAACTCGCCACGTTAAACATCCCTGTAATACCCAACATAATCCCCTCTCATTGCTTCTATTGCTCCTTGTTACCCTCCTGCTTTCTGGCCTCCCGTGCAGCCTGCTGCTCCTTGGCCCAGCCGCCAAATCTACTCTGCAAATCGTCGGTGATCTCTTGCACCGCAGCATCCTTATCGTCTGCCTTGGCCACCTTGTCGAGCATTCCCAGGATGTACCCAAACGTGCTAGTGATGTAGCCGTCGATGTTCTTGTTTTCGCCGGTCGGGTTGAGGAGCTTCTGCACGGCGTTCTGGAGCGTGTCCATCTGCTCCTGGGTGGGTTTGTCTTTTTCCGAGAAGTCCGGAGTCTGCTTCTTGTCTTCCATATTTGGCCTATTTTCAATCCGATTCAAGAATCTGGGACCACCCGAGCCCATGGGCCGATTTATCTATGGCATCCTCCGCTGGAGTGCATGGCCCTTCTTTCCCAAAAGGGTAATTTTGATCCTCCCGCTTCGGGCCAGGTTACAAGCACTGGCAGAAGCAGGGCACGCTTGGCACACCTTGGCACATGGCTGTCCGTGCACCACTTGCCCTTTCTGCTGTTTTACGTGGAGCGTGCCGAAAAAGGCACCATCTTTCGGCATTAGTGATCTGGCTATATACATCATTAATTAATTCGTTGCAAGAGATAGTCGTATTAGAGAGTAAGGGAAGCCCTAATTTCACTCAGTGCCCTCGGTTTTGCCTTCAGTCTTGCCTTCGGTCTTGCCCTCAAACTTGCCATTGTTAGCTTCGGTCTTGCCCTCGAACTTTCCAGCGTTGGCTTCGGTCTTACCCTCGGTTTTGCCTTCAAACTTGCCTCTATTCTCTTCGGTCTTGCCCTCAAATTTGGCTTTCTGGGCCTCGGTCTTGCCCTCGAACTTGGCCCTATTTTCTGTCTTGCCTTCGAACTTGCCTTCCGTCTTTCCCTCAAACTTGGCTTTCTGGGCCTCGGTCTTGCCCTCGAACTTGCCCGTGTTTCCTTCTTTTTTTCCTTCTGTTTTCGCCTGACCAGCAGTACTTGGAGGAATCACCTCGTGGCCGTCTGTATCGCCATTGCTGTGGGAGATGATTTTTGCAGTCTTGTGGTCGCCAGTAGTTTGCGGAATCACGTCCACCTCGCTTAGCTGGTCTGCACTCAAGTTCTCCTGGACTTGCTCCAAAAACTCGTCCGAGTTAACGTTGCCTAGTTCACCTAGTGTTTGACCCATGTCTGTTATTTTTCGCTATTATTGTTATCGCTTTTGCTGAATCAATTGTTTGTCAACGCAACTAACGGCTTATAATTCCTGGCCACACCCAGAAAAGCACCCTTATAAAAACGGTATATTTAAGTACCTGCTCGGGCGCAGAGCAAGAGAGACCGGCAAATGCGCACGCTTTATGCACCATGATGCTCCTTCATGCGCAGGCACCGACGTGCATCCAGAGACGTCTCGGCCCAAGCTGGTGAGTTTTCGCCGGTTTTTGAGGCCAGATATCTATGCCAAAATGGCCCGCAGAGTTTTTGTGACGGACTGGGACGAAACAGCAACCGTGAGAGATACCACTGCGCTCATTGCGCGGGTCGCGAGCCGCACTGGCGGTGGAGTTGTACCGCCTTTTAGTCACTTCTCGCGGATATACATGGACGCATACACGTCTTACGTGGAAAAGTGTGCAGAGGGCTGTGGAAAAAGAGAAAATCTCGAAGAAGAGACGGAGTTCCAAAAAGGGATGAAGGCTGTGGAAATGGCGTCAATTGTGGCGCTCGAAAACACGGGCTATTTCAAGGGATTTCCGATAGCCAGTTTTCACTGTCTAGTTCCAGAGATCGAGCTTCAGCCTGGCTTTATAGACTTCATTACGAGGGCAAACTGCCCGATCTACATTCTCAGTGTGAACTGGTGCAAGGGCCTCATAGAGAAGGTGCTAGAGAAGCACGGCGTGGCAAACGTGACTGTATTGGCTAATGACCTAGAGACCGATGGCGACGGTGTGACCACAGGCTTTTTCGACAAGCGGTTCGATATACGTACGGGCAACGACAAGGCGCGCGAGCTCGCGCGGATCCGCGGAGCACACGCAGATCTGGAGATCTTCTATTTTGGCGACAGTTCCGGCGACGTGTTGCCCATATTAAGCGCGGACTGTGGCGGGGTGATTACCGGCGGAAAGGGCCGCAAAGTGCTAGACAAGCTCGTGGACGTGTACCCGGTGCAAGCCGGCTTCGCGTCGTCTTCCTCGAAGGTTTTCGAGGGTACGTGGCCCGGCATCGCCGCCGCGTGGAAATAAATAGACATCCTGTCCAGAGACCTGTAGAACGTTCATCGGCGCCAGTGCGCGCCCGCGTAGGGCTGTGCCTGGGCCACCATTCCGCCGTGGATCGGCATGTACTGGCCGTATGCGTAGCCCGGAGGAACCGCCACCGCGTACCCTTCTGCTGTAACCTGGGGGTGCACTGCAGGCGAACGGTGTGGCCCCGCGGGCCCGTGGACCGAGGGCGGCGACATCATGGCCGCTGGCGGCGGCCCGTACTGCGCCAGAAGCGGCGGCGGCGGCCGCATCATCGGGTGCTGGCTGGCCTGGTCGTGCGCCTGCCAATACTGTCTCGGGTGCATCTGCTGGGGCACCGGGCCGGGCAGCTTGGCGTCCGACTTGTACGGTGGGGCGAGATAGGCCGGCTGGGCGCGCTCGGGTCCCACCTGGACGAGCGACGTGCCGTGCACATACTGCTGTTGGGGCGGGGGTGTAGACACCACGGGCGTGCCCCGAGGAAGCGCGTCGTATGGGTGCGCTGGCTTGTAGGGCCCACGGCCCGGGTACGCGGCGTCAAACGGCGCGTCGAAGCGCTTTGTCTCGGTCTTGCGCGTGTTGGGCGAGCCGCTGTGGCCCTTGGGTACGACCTCCATGTCAGGTTTATGGGCGCTCTTGACGAACGCAATCCGCTCGTTGGGCAACAAGTTGACCAAGTCGCGCAAGAAGTAGTTCGGCACGCCCACGGGCTCGCTCCACTCCGGCACGGGCGCCTTGCCCTGCGCCGCCAAGCGGAGGTTCTTGGCGCGAGTCTCGTAGAACTCCGCGCTCTTGCCATCACCGTACGCCTGGAAGCACAACGCAGCGCGCAGACACGCGTCAGCCGCGTCGCCGAGCTGGTCATCGCACCGCTCGTACACGCAGCTTAAGCCGTCCCACGCCGCGGCCGTGCCTGGCGAGTTCTCGTTCAACTGGAGCCGCAACGCCTGCGAGTACGCGGCCAACGCGTCCGGGAGCTGCTTCAACTCCAAGTAGAGCTTGCCCACCGCGAGCCACGTGATGGGCAGCCCGTCCGCGCGCCGCAACGCGATCTGGTACGCATCGTACGCAGCGCGCGGCGAGTCAAGTAACGTGTACGCCTTGCCGAGGAGGCACCAGGGCAAGAAGTCGCCCGCGGCGTCTTCCGCGGCCGGCTCCGCCGCGTCGTCCTTCCCTTTCGGGCCGCCGCGTGGTTCCTGCTCCACGACGCGGGTCAAAAGTGCGACCGCGGTCTCCGCTCGTGCCTTCAGCTCGTCGAGCAAGAGCAAGTACGCGTGCGTGAGGAGGATCCGCGGCAGTGATCCGACGGCGCGTTCCGCGCGCTCGCACGCGTCCAAGGCCTCGGGGATCTGGTTCGCTCGCTCGAACGCCGTGGCCAAGGCGCACCAAAGCGCGATGTGCTCGTTCACGCGCGCGTGGGGCGGCGGCGGCAACGCCAAAGTGGCCGCCAACTCGCGGATCGACTGCTCGATATTGCCTTCTGCGGCTGCGATGGCTGCGAGCTCCGCGTGTGCCGTTCTGGCCGTCTCGACCTCGCCCGGCGAGAGCGTTCCTGGTTGCCCTGGGGGTCCTTGTTGGCCCGGCAAAAGCGCCAAGCAGTGCGCCAACGCGGCCGCCGCGGCCGCACGCAGCCCAGTCCGGATCAGCGCCTGCGCCAGGAGAAGGAAAAGAGCGGCGTCGTGCGGCTGCAAGCGGATGGCTTGTTGCACGGCTTGCTGTGCCGGCTCGTTCAAGTTGACGAGGAGGTAGCACTCGGTGAGCTCGCGGAAGAAGTCCGCGGACGACGCGAGTGCGGGGTACTGCTCTGCGGCTGCGGTGAGCCGCTGGAGCGCGGTCTGGCAGCCCACGGTCTCGTTGGAGGCGACGTCGTTCATGCGTAGCGCGTGGCTCCATCCGAGCAACGTGCGGAGAGAGCCGGGCGAGTGCACTAGGGCGGCTTCAAACGCCTGGAGTGCCACGTGGTGGACGCCCATGGCGGCGGCACACGACCCTATGGCGGTCCATGTTTCGGCGGCAGCAGTGGCGTAGTGGGCGGGCGCCAGGGCCAGGTTCTGGCGCAGGTGTTTTCTCTTTTTGACGCGGGGCGACGGGGGGAGTGACCGTTTTGCCATGTGGAAGGTATAGGAGAGGTTTCGGGAAATAGATTGGGTCTGTGCTGGTACTAGTTCTGGTGATATCTAGCACTGCTCCTTCTGGTAGTAGTTATCCCTTGTAGTTAACGGTGGCACTAGTGTGGGTGTGTTTCGGCGCCGATCCAGTATTGGCACTGATTTGACACTGTGTATGATGAGCCGTGGTTCGCTGTTGTTAGCGTGAGGCTGGCGGTACTTTCAGCGTTAACTTGCGATCACTAGTTCGTGTTGATCTCAGAGTTAAGCCCAGCGTTGTGTTGGTCCCGTATTGGCACTCCTTGCTGAAGATTTGGGCGTTTCCCTGTTCAACGCTTTTCCAGGCTGACTCGAGTAAAGCTCGTGTTTGGCCGGCACTTGTTCTGGGGTTGTCAGCGGTAATGCTAGCGCTGAGATTTCTGGGGCACACGCGTTTCTGGTGCTGTTTCTGGCGCTGTTTCTGACGCGACCTATAGTATGGGATCCACTGGTTTTCCGTGTTGCCACTGTGTTCAGAGTTGGCGCTGGATATCCCGTTGGCGTTGGCGCTAGTCTGTAGTTCTCGGCGCTAGTTCTCAGCGTATCTAGCTGTTCACGCTTGTCGCTGTTCGGGCGATAGTAATGAAACCGTCTGTGTGTTTCCCGCAGAGTACACAAAGCGTGGTCGGTGTTCAGCGTCGCTGTTTTGTGAGTAATGACTCGCACAGGGGCGACAGCAAAGGCACAAAAAAAGAAAAGGACACGGAAGGGTGAATGGCTGGCGGCAGGGTCGGGCGGGCAGAGGCGCTAACCGAGGAGTCGCAGACGAAAAGAAAATATGGGTGTGGTTTTCCGTGTGGAAGAAAAATGCGGTGGTGGAAACGTGAGAAAGTGGCACAATCACGGTGAAATGTCGAGCATCAGAGAAAGAGTTTCACGACATGCACGGATAAGCCGTTGGGCATGAAGTAGCAACGCGCGCATTACATACGAGAAAGGCGTATGCAATGCAAGAAAAGACGCCCCGCACGTTAGATGTGCATTTATAATAGCTGAGCCCGTGTGAAAGCCTTGCCTGTACCAGGCCTTCGGCGCGCAGAACGCTTCGCTAAATACCCTCTTGTCTTATGGCCCGGATGCCGTGCGGGCGAAGACGGAAGAAATTATCAATCACATGCCTGCAAATCCAGTCCCCCTGCGCCGAAGTGTTTTTAGAATCTTGCGTGAAACTCGATCCGGAATACGCCGGCACGCAGCCTCTCGAACCGACCTCGCAGCAGACATGCCGGCGGAATCACCGGCTTGGCTGTGGCCGCAAACGTGCAGCTGCGCCAAAGGGGCCGCAGATGCAACCCACAAATCGGAGCGCTTCGCGCACGAAAAGAGAAAAAGAATTGAAAAAAAGTCGTATATGCGTTGGCCAATTGCGCAGATGTGGGCAGTTTGTTCGAGCAGCACCGGAAATATTGCTCCTTGTCGCCAGAAAAACCACCGCTGAGAAAAGTTCACCTTCATGCGAGATGCTGCAGTCGCACCGCCATGCAGCACGCGCCTCAATGCACAGACGGCATTCTGTGCACGCCTCGCTAGGTGCACATATCTGGCCGGCCAGCTGGTGGCTTGCTGGAAAAGGGGGACAACGAACAAACCTTAAATGCTTGCTCATGTGGCCTCCATTGTACCAAGCCCTTGTGGGTTTCTGGCGAAGCTTGAGCTGCCCGTTCCGGCTTGCCCGCCTTGCGTCTTTTCTGCCATTCTTCACTTACCCTTTTTGCAAATCGCTCTGCAGGTGTGCTATTGTACCACCCCCACCGCATTTCGGCTCCCAAATCTTCCCAGGTGAGCCCCAGAATTTACAGGTACCTGCATTTCCACAACATTCCTGGAACATGTATCGGCACGCCCAGGGATCAAAAACCGCGAGCGCAGAAAAGTCCGGAAGACGCACCACAGGCCACTGATTCGGAAGGACTTGCCCGGGAATCTGGGGCTGTTGTTATTCGCTGATCACGACTTTGCGCAAGTGCGTTTAAGCGTCTGTGCATGACGCGCGCCTGTACATCGTGAAGGTTGGGAGGGGAGGGGCACACAGTCTTGCAGGTAGACGCTGCTCTTAAAATGGATCGAGCATCCGGGAATTTGCCACGTCATGAGTGTTACATTTTCCGGGCTTTTACGCGGGCCGGGGCGTGACTTGCGGGATCCACCCTGGTATTTCTGCCATCCTTCGACCCGCCACCCAAAGTGGCAAGGGGCGAAAAAGTGGTGTTTTTGTCACTTGGCGGAACCCGTTCCAGCAATAAGAAGTTGTTCATCCGTAGCGGCGGCAGAAGCCACTCGAATTCCGGCCTGCGTCGAAAGCCGTGCAGCTCCAGCGGGTCTTGCACCACCCTGCATATGCGCGATGCACAGCGGAGATGTCTGCTGTTGCTGTTGGGTACACACATAATGTGGTGAGATTTCCACCCGGAGAAACGTTCTTGAGAAAGAGATGCATTCCGGTATGTGAATGCGCATCCGGCACGTGACACACTTGGAACGCACCATTCATCTCGAACACCGACAACGCATATAATGGAATTCCCTTTCCTGGTCGGAGACCCGGACAAAACCAAACAAGGTTCTGTAATTCGGACGCACTGCGCCTCTACTAAAGCATTTCAGGTCCTGTGCGCGCCGTGTTGGCGTTGGCATACCGCATGCAGCGGGCCGTGGCAGAACGCGAAGTGCGTGCGGAGGGTGCGGGAGGCTGCATGGCCCCATGCGGAATGACGCTTGTTTATGTGTGCGTGTGCTCGTATGCAACGCTCGGTGCTGACGGATGCATGAAGATCACCCATGCACATGCACACCTGCCAGGTCATGCACAAGCCCGCGCAGCGAGGCATGTGGTGCAAGAGCAAGCGGCCAAGTGGGTGCGTTCCTGGAACAATCCCGCGCACCGACTCTGGGTCACGTGCCTCTGGTGTTGTCTGAGTCTGGAGTTTTGCGCACGTGACCAAGTTCCAAATGGGAGCTCATCGAGCACCAGGGCAGCTCCACCACACTAGCGGCCCACAGAAATCTACAAAACAAATCACCAAAAATAGCCATGTATCGCACACTAGCGCGAATAAGACGCGCCCCCCTCTGGAACGTCTTTGCGCATGTGGGCCCTCGCGTCCGCGTCGTGCTTCCGAGCCGTGCTCTCGGATCAACCGGCGGCATCGCCCATGTGTCACACTTCCTAGCAGATACGCTAGCGCCGAAATGCACGTCGTGTGGCATCACGTTGCAGAAAGCGACGCCAGGGGCCGCGGGGTACTTCATCGAGCCGAAGGCGGCTGCGCCTGCGGCAGCGAAGGCTGCAAATCCGGCCGCAGGCCGAGGGGCAGATAGAGTGTTTGATACCCATTTCGGCAGCCTCAGTGCAGAGGACAAGGCGCTCTTGCTTAACGGCGCAGATAGCAGTTTGATAGAGGACGTCGGCGCTCCGAAAGCGAAGCCAAAGGCGGTGGAGCGGCCGGGCCACCAGTGCCTCCGGTGCAGAAACGCACTCCACCGGTCGGCGTTTGACAAGGACGAGTACAGAGTGGAAACAGTCGCCCAGGTCATGGACCGTATCCCGGAGGATGCGCACTTGGTGTACGTGGTGAGTCTGATGGACTTCCCCATGTCGTTGGACGAGGCCGTGTTCCGGCACCGCCCCGCGAAAACGATGCAGTTTGCCATCACCAAGACGGATCTCTTTTTCCCCACCAACAATCTAGCGTCCAGGTACGGCCTCCAGTTCTTCCAGGACTACCTATACAGGACCTACGGCGTGCCACGCAAACACGTGCACGTGGTGTCGGGGAAGGCGGACTGGAACACCGACACGTTCTTGGGCTCTGTGCGCGACAACTCGTTCTTCATCGGCAGCGTGAACCTGGGAAAACTGACGCTTCTCCAGCTGATGGCACAGGTGGCCAAAAGGGCGCGTGAGAGGTTGCCCAACGCCCGCAAAGAACGCGAAAGGCAGAAGCAGCAGGACCAGATCATCGCCGGCGCACGCACGTACGCGGCGGCGCGCGAGCGGTTGAGGATGTGGGCGAGATCCAAGGCGGAGTCGGGGCCGGGTGCGTCGTTCATGCCCGGCTTCACCCGCGGCATCATCCCGCTCGAGCTCTCCCGGTCCGTCACCGTCTACGACGTGCCCGGGTTCAGCCGCGAGAGCTCGGTGCACCTTTTCGACTTCCTCTCGGCGGACGGAATCCGGCAGCTCCAGAAGGGCGCCCTTTTCCACAAGAAGGGCACCTACCTCTCACAGTACGTGACGGCCAAGGAGGGCCAGGTGGTCACGGTGGGCGGGCTTTTCTTCATGCCGGTGCCTCGCGGGTGCATGTTCCAAATCCGCAACGTCATCAACCACAAGGTGCACGTTTTCGGTAGCATGGAGAAAGCCATGCAAGTGTGGAGGGACGCGGCGGACCCCAGCGCCGTGCGCGGGGTGTTCTTGGCGGACGCGGAGAAAACCCAGGTCGTCAAGCATGTCGTGCCTCCGTTCAGCGGGTCTTTCGATCTAGTTCTCCGTGGCTTGGGGTACGTCAACATCAAGGCCACGGGAGCCCGCCCCGACCCGGCCACAGCGGAGGATTTGGCGGTCTACTTGCCCCAGGGTGTTTCGGCCGTCTCCAGGGTGCCCATCAGCACGTACATCACGAAGACGCTTTCTGGAAGGGACAAGCGGGGGAACGTGTTGCGCAAGGAAAAGTGGGTGACCTTGAGCACGAAGGAGCTCAAGCGGTACACGGGGAGAGGGCCATTTTTCGAGCCGTTGACGGTGGCAGACCCGAAGGAGGTGCTCTAGGGGAGGTGGGAAGGTGTGGGAAGGAATAGGGGGGTGAGAGGGAAGGGATGTGGATGTGTAAATAGAGTAGTAGTAGGGTTGGGCTTAGACTTGGACTTTGGCCACGAAACATGGCGTAGGACTAGGCTGTTTTGAACGAAGGTACCAGCACAAGACCAATCATGCATTTCTGTGGGTTCCCTAATACACCGGTGGATTGCGTTATGATTGCTCTTTGGCAGGATCTTCTTCCAGCCCCACATTGTACCAAGAATAGGCTCTTTCGCTACACCCACGAACCCCAAGATACATCTGGGGTCCTTTTATCGACTTGTAGGCCGGAATCATTGCAAACTGGCCGGATTTGTCAGAAAACTGCTGCATAATCCCAGTTGATGACTTGGCCGAAGAACATGCGTCTATGTTGACCCAGAGGGCCGTGGGGACGTGGTATGCGTGGAATGTATACCGATTCCTCTCCTAACGAATCTTAATTTGTGGTTTTTTTTTTACAATGACTGTGTGGGTGGTATGGGCCTTGGTCAGAAAGTGCACTTGGCGAAATAGGGCGTGGTTTTTTTTGTTTCGGAGTGATAGATTCGGCAATACCTTTGAAGATGGTTCAAACATGTCTATGTGTTCGTACTGCTACACTGCACTGTGGGTTTCCGCTCCTTGGGTATCGCTTAAATAGAGTTTGGGAGTATGCAGAGCCCGGAATGCCCTTCTCGCTTCCCGTTGACCATTTCAGACCCCTCGGGAAGCTTTCGTATGGTCAGCAAGTGTGAAGAGAAAGTGTGAATAGAAAAGGTGCTTCGAAAGGTGTTTCGGAAGGTGACATAGGGAACGAATATGGCCATGCCACTCCCGCATATCTGGACAATCAGGTGTAAAAAGCATAAAACCAACAGCTCTCTCCACAGTTAATCCCTACCACCTTTCTCTAGCTAAGCATCAAGCTTTTACCGTTTCCACTATGCGCTGTGCATTAATCTACAACATCGGCGATCATGCTGATCATAATCCGTAATGTAAGGCTTTTTTCGCCCTTCAACTGGACCAAAACGCATCCCATCACCCTGAAAAGCTCAAAATAAACCGGCCGGACACCCGGGTTCGGTGAACATCCGGCGCATTATCTTATTCTGCAAGACCATTCCCATTGTGCTGTGCGGGGCGTTGTCTGAACAATACTACGGCCAGGACGGAGCATTATCCCAGTCAGGACCTTCCTTCTAGCGGTGGAATTCACTTGGTAGGCGGGTTGGTTCGGATTACCCATTAGGGATCCGAGCAGCAGTGGCTTATTTTTGACAATTCCGGGTTCCCCTCAGCAGTCGTCGGATATAATCATGTTTTTTCTCCTTGACTCTGGGCAACTTGCGGTGTGGTGTTTCGGGCATCTCGCTTGCCCTCTCAGCGAGTTATACTCGTGCTGAAATCTATGAAATGGGTCGGTGGTCGTGTTTCTTCGTTGTTTTCGTCGGGTTGCACAGACCAGCCGGACCAGAAGAGAATCTAAATAAACGTGTTTCTACTCTCCGAACAAATTGGCCGCTGCTTTTCTTCTACTCTCGACATACGATACGTACAGTGTCAGGCCATGTTCGTCCTTATGGGCTTGCACCAATCAGGCAGTACACCAAGCCCACGCTGGCAAAAGAGAGTAGAGAGCTATGTCGCTATCGGTGGAATGAAACCTGCTAGCATCTGCTGACTGTATGTACGTGCTTTCTTGCCCAGAACACAGCAGCGGCCCCTTTGAGAAGCTATAAGATTTGTTCGATATATTCCATGTTGATCTTCTTTCTGTAGGTTACGTCCTTCTTTTTGAGGTTATGTTGTTGTTTTTCCGTTTCTCTGTGAGTCTGCTTAGCATACTAGTCCCTATAGCCACTCTTTATTCCCATTCTCGCAGTACTCAACAGTACTTCCACGGTGTTTTTACGTCAGAAAAAGGTGGAACTACCTTTTCATGTGTTCCGAGTTCTCTTTTACACTACCGTGTCATGCGATGCTTCTTGTGAGGAGTCTAGGTGTGCCTCTGCCAGTGTTCGGAACATCCACTTCAAATTGGTGGGTGTTCTCAAAGATTGATATCTTCATATGCCGTGAAAGACAACCTCGGTTTGAACGTGTTTGGCACACCACACTGAAAAACGCCATACTGCTTTCGCCACCAATCCCCGCCTATTGTAAAAATGCATACAGTTCATCTGGGTCAAAGTGTCAAGCACGGTATACAAGGCTTCGTGAAGGGCTTCAAAACAACGGCTTCAGAAATGAAGGCTTCAGAAAGTAAAATAAGGCTTCAGAAATACGTCACCCGTCACAGGGGTCGACCCTTTTGGAAAGACGCCTCTCACGGAACTTCAAACTTGCCCTGTCTATCCACCAAACGCTCCCAGAAATTTCAACAGGCACGTGGATGGTCAGAATGGCCTGAACCATCCTTGGGTCTTTTCTTGGCCTAGCTTATCCACGTAATACCAAAGATACGTACCCTAGACTGACCAAAATTTGGTGCTTCTCCTGCTGATTTGTGCATGTGCAAAGTATGGAAAAGACAAGTACGCCACATTTAGTGGTTGTATCCGACCAAGCCTTGCACACAGTGTAGGTGTAATTGCGAATACGCTATAGTATATTCTTAAAGCACGAGGAAGGTTCTGAGACGAGGGTCATGGACTATGGCTCTAGAGAGTACTAGAGAGTTTCCGTTATAAAAACTCCAATACAGATATCGGGCCATTCTCTCGATTACTCCATCTCCAACTTTGATAGCTTTTAGTGTGGTCCTCTAGGGCCCAGATGGGGAAGTATTTCGATGCATGCTGCACTCATCAGAACACTCCAAATTGACACACCGACTAGCGAAAGGCGCCGTCGTGGACACGTGCAAGACACATGCAAATGTGTCATGTTAACAATGGATTTTAGGGGCTTCAGTAACAGCACATGCCACACAGAGCAATGCTCATATTTGGACTCCAGCAGTCGACACGCAAAAACCGCCCATCGTTTCTCCCCACGCTTGATTCACTACAGCCATCTGCTGCAACAGGGCTGCATTGGCGTTTGTGGTCTAGCCTGCATATAGCTTATGCGGCGCGGCCTGGCTTCTGGGCGTGCACACAGCGCAAGGCTCAAGGCACGGGCGCTTTTGTTTACCTTAGCATTCTGGAACGCATACGGAAAACAACACACTGCGCCACGTTTGCAAATATTCTCCTTTAGCCGTCCTCTATATTTTCTTATTCCGCGGCCGGCGCCACACTCCCACGCCTGCTTGGAAAAAAACGTGCGTACCTGCAGGACACCGATCGTGCCGAAGGAGTTGTTCTTCGCGTGCCCCATAACAAACGTGCATGGAGATGCGCCATTGTTTCATGCCTGTTTGAAAACGGGCAGCAACCCACTTCAGCAACTCGACTTTCCTTTCCAGCGACGGCAGCCCCGAAAAGATATATCCTCGTTCCGTACCTGACCCCAGGCTCACACTGTGTCACGTCACACTTTGCTGCGATATATAATAGACCCCCAGTCAACCACTCCACATACCGCATAATGATCAAGTCCGAGAGCAGGAAGTCCAACCTCTTCAGCGCACTCAAATCCCGCCGGTCGCTCAAGGACCTCTCCGCACGGGTGCAGAAAACGACCCTGCTCATCAGCGGCCCGTTTGCACAGAGCCCGCAAGACCCACACACAAGTGCAAACACCGCTGCACCAAGCCCACTCGCACCGCTCGACCTCAATACGGCACAGGGGAAGCGTCTCTCAAAAGTTTATTTTTCGGGTGACCAGGAGAACCTGAAACGGCACTCGCTAGCATGGAAAAAACGGCCGTCGAGCCCGGCGTCGGAGGTCACCTTGGCGACGATTTCGGCGATGCCCAGCGACTTGGCCTCGGTGGACTCCACCTATGTGGAGTTGCCCTCGCCCACTGTGGCCGAGCACACCCACGAAAAAAACCCCGAGACCCATGACAAAAGTCACCTCGAAAATGATGAAAACCGCCACGAAAAAACCCAAATTTACAGCACCAGCCTCGCCGCCCAGCCGCGCCGCTACACGCAATACGCCGACTACCTGGACCTCGACGAGCCGTGCACCCCCACGCGCATCCACCGCACCACCAATATCGGCGACATGCGCAAGTTCATGGAAAGCGACGACATGTTGCCCATGAGCAACCGCAAGTCGCTCGAGTTCGAGGCCCACGAGATCCAGATGCACCGCTCGCGCATCTGCGCACACGACGACGCGCGCGACTGCGAGGTACGGCTCGTGGAGAACGCGTTTGTCATGACGTTTTTTGGCGTGGCCCGCGAGCTGCGGTTCTGGGACGAGCTCGACGTGGACGACGCGTTGAAGGGCGCGGACGATGAGGACATGCTAGGCGCAGACGAGGGAGGATGAGCGGCGTATGGTGTGGGGTCCCTAACTGGGGTGTGTCCATGATGGATACGGTGTGATTGAGAGACGGCTCGGTGCTTCGCGATCCAGTTGAAGCGGACCAGTGGCGGCCGGCTCCCTCTTGGTGAGTGTGGTGCGTAGAGTTTTCGGAAGGAGTTGAGATTACACCCGTGGCGTCATTTCGGCCTGCCGGGCTTGGCTCTCACAGCTACCGTCGGTGGCCTTTGGGTGATGGGCGCGGATCAATCTGGGTTTGCGGGGGTCTCTCTGGGGGCCAGATGGAAGTTTCTGGAGGTTGTGGTTCAGCGTTGGATGCGAGTGGCTGGTCGAAGCGTCTGGAGCACGCCTCTGCTTGGTCGCCGCTTTATCTGGACCCATTAGACCACGACTGTTTTGAGTCGCACTTGGTGGACCACAACAGTTGGACCACAATCATTGAACGACCGCCATTGAACCACAGCCATTGCACCAGCGTAATCTAAATCACCCCCCTTGTTGATGGCTAACTTTATTGGAGCCAACGAGTACCTCAAGTGGAATCCGGACTGGCCTGACAAGTTCCTCGGAGCACGCTCAGATAATTCTGCCCAACTGAGTAGTCATCTCAGTGTAGGAGCATTTCCTTCAGTCGCTGGACAAAGGGATGGATACCATGGAAATCTTCTGTTCATCTTCGAATAGGACTAGGCCTAGCAATGGTTGTGGTGGTGGGAAATAGGTTTTCCAGGCCAGCGTCGAAAACGGCCCTTTAATCCACCAGCAGCTCTGGTCCTGCTCCGTCAACGGTAGTCTTGATGCCAGTACAAACAACTCGTTATGAGCTGCTTGCCTTTCCAACTGCAGTACCATGTGGTTGGTTCCAGCCTAGCTCCTTGGGTCTGCTAAAGTCGCAATTCTACGGCCTTTTGTCGGAATTCTCTCCATCCCCCTCGGTGCCTGCTAAGGTTTCACATTGGGTTATTCTTGTTGGAAACGTCATTGCTGGTCTTTCGCGTATTCTCAGTTATCGGCGTGGGCTGATATCCATGGTGTTCTATGCCACCGCGTTCTGCTTGCTATTTGGCATTTTTATTGTGGGCCTTATGGACGTGAGACGATAAACGGTTCTGAACGGAAATCCTCAGAAGTTGGCACGTCTGACCTATTCGGTCCAGCAATACACCTACTACGCCATGAACAGCTATGGCCAAACTGCGCCTACTCAAACGCTCTTTGGCATCACCTAACTAGATCGAATAATCTTTTCCACTACATCAAGCTTTTCTAGTCATTCAAGTTTTTTTCAAGTTTTTTCACTCTTTCAACTTGTTCTCCGGTTTCCAGCACCTATTTCGTTACATTCTCTGCTCGGCAACCACCGCACTATGCATCTCGAATCCTAGCCATAGGAACATCTCAAAACTCGGCACACCCCACTGCCCAATTGCACATTTCCAACTACTCTCCCAAATCTCCTAGCGTAAAACCACCTTTCTCCTCTCATTTGCACCCAAGCCGTACTGGCCAGCGCACACCCGTGCACCACACGTAGATCAAAAATAATACCCTCTTCAGATCTCATTCAAGGTCTGCATTTTCACAATCTCGCAGAACCGCTGATACGCCATGGCTGACACTAAGGCCTCGGACCCTTCCGCGCTCCTCTCGTCGTTGACGTTGACTAGCGAAAAAAATGACAAGTCTGCCGAGACTTCTGCTGAGAAATCCGCTGAGAAGTCCGTGAGCGCAGCCGCCGAGCCGGTGCCCGCCCAAAAGGCAGAAAAAGCAGACGAAAAGAAGGACGACAACGCCGCCGATGTGGCTGGAAGCGAACCTAAAGACGTTTCTGAGCCACCGAAAGAGGCAGACTCGGAAAAGTCCGAAACCACCGAAGAGGCGCCGCAATCGAACTTGATCGACTCAACCTACGAGGTTAAAGTGAAGTTGGCGGACTTGCAAGCGGACCCCAACTCGCCGCTTTTCTCCGTGAAGTCGTTCGAGGAATTGGGCTTGAAAGACACGTTGCTCAAGGGGCTCTACGCGATGAAATTCAACAAGCCGTCGAAAATCCAGGAGAAGGCGTTGCCACTCTTGTTGAAAACCCCGCCCCAGAACATGATTGGCCAGTCCCAGTCCGGTACCGGAAAAACGGCGGCGTTTTCTTTGACCATGCTTTCGAGAGTGGACGAATCGCAGAACAACACCCAAGCTCTCTGCTTGGCTCCCACGCGTGAGCTTGCCAGGCAAACTTTCGAGGTCATTGAAACCATGAGCAAGTTCACCACCATCTCCACACGGTTGGTCGTGCCCGGCTCGATTCCCCGGGGCGAGACCGTCCACGACCACGTGTTGGTGGGCACGCCCGGAATCGTGTTGGATCTCTTGAAACGGAGGCTCATCCACAAACAGCACTTGAAGGTGTTTGTGTTGGACGAGGCCGACTCCATGTTGGAGGCCCAAGGCTTGGGCGACCAGTGCTTGCGGGTGAAAAAGCAATTACCCGAGACCACGCAGTTGGTGTTGTTTTCCGCTACTTTCCCCACCGAAGTGCGTGCCTACGCCGAGAGCTTTGTGCCGAACGCAAACTCGTTGGAGTTGCGCCAGGAAGAATTGAACGTGGACGGCATCAAGCAGCTCTACATGGACTGCGACTCGGAGGCGCACAAGTTCGAGATGTTGTGTGGCTTGTACGGGTTGTTGACGATCGGCTCGTCGATCATTTTCGTGGAAACAAAGGCCACTGCCGACAAGTTGGCGCAGATGATGATGAAGGAGGGCCACAAGGTGTCTGTGCTCCACGGTGGCCAGGACAACTTCGAGAGAGACCGCCACATCGATGACTTCAGGGAGGGCCGCTCCAAGGTGTTGATCACGACGAACGTATTGGCGCGTGGTATCGACATTGCGTCGGTGTCCATGGTGGTGAACTACGACTTGCCCCTCGACAGCCAGCGCAGACCGGACCCCTCGACGTACTTGCACAGAATCGGCAGAACGGGCCGATTCGGGCGTGTCGGCGTGTCGGTGTCGTTTGTTCACGATAAACAGTCGTACGACAACTTGCAGGCGATCATGAAGTACTTCGGCAATGTGGAGATGACGCGGTTGCCCACGGACGACTGGGACGAGGTGGAGGAGATTGTGAAGAAGGTGATCAAGAAGTAGGAGACTAACAAAAAGTGATCGAGAACTAGGGCTCATGGACAGAACTATGTCGTCGAGAACCACGTGATCACGTTCGTGATCACACTTACGTACGTAGAAATGACAGCTTGTTAGTTATATATTTACAGAATACCCGCGGGCTAGTGGTCGAAGACCACCGAGGGCTTGAAGCGGGCGGGCGCACGCTCGGCAACAACGTCCCAGTTGATGCATTTCCACACGTTGGCCAAGTACTGCTGTTTTCCGAACACGCCATAGTCGTGCAAGTACGCCTTCATCGACGCGTCCACCGCGAGCAAAGGCACCAACTTCCGGTCCAGGTACAACAAGGCCTCCTCGGCCTCCTCGACAGTGCCCAACACTGTGTCGTCGCCTGACATGGAGGTCGTACCGTCACTCACAGCGTCGTTTTCGGGGGTGTTTTCGGGCACGCCGCGCTCCTGCTGGCGTCTCGCGGCAGCCTCTTCACGTGCCGCCTTCTGCTGTTTCAATTTCGAGAGCTGGCCCAGGCGTACTGCGTCGTCGACGATGCCTGCATTGTACGTGTTCATCACCGCCAATTTGCTGAAGGACAAGTCGGCCTGCGTGCCGCTGCGCAACGACGACTCGGAATAGGAGGCCTCCGCGACCAACCACGTGACCCCGTCGCCCTTGACCGCCATGGCAGAGTTCACAAAAAGCGTTCTGAACTCGGCCACGGAGCCAAACGAGTCTTCAATCCACTCTCTGAGGGCCTCGTTGTGGGGCTCGTTTTCGAATTTGGTGGCGATCAGCGGCGTCTCCAAAAGCGCCTCCACGCCCGGTTTGGCGATTCTCCCGTTCTCGTTGGGCCTGAGCGATTCTAGGCAAAACTGCAAGTTATGGAGCTTCGCCGCACTGGCCGTGATGTTGCGCAACTCCGGGGTGTTGAACGTGGTCGCAATAAGCTCGTTCAAATCGGCAGAGGTGTTTGTCACGCCTAGCTCCTCGATTTCGCGGTTCAATCTGGCAGTGAGCCTTTCGCCCTGTTCGAACCATAAGTCATTGAATGCCTTGTGCGAATACAAGCCCGGAAACCCGGACTGCGTGGCCCGGATGGTCTGGAAAACGGGTGTTTCCGGGAGGCTGTATGTGAGCGAGCGCACAAACGCTTTCTGGCGAAGCACCTGTCGGGCGAGTGTGGCCATGGTGTGATTTGGTGGATTGGTGGAGTTTTGCAAGTCAGACAGACGGTGAAAAAATGGTAATGTGTTGTGTGCAGGATATGATCTTCAACCTGCGCCATAGTGACGGTTATGGTGTGGTTCTTTCCGGAAAATTCGTTCTTTGGGAGAACATGTTCTTCGGAATCCGGCTTGTCGTACATCTATTTACATGATCGAACTGGAAGCTGACGGCGTGCAAAATTCGTGCAATACATTATATGGGTGCGCTGCACTGGCCACCTCGAGGGCTGAGAGATTCGCCTTTTTTTCGAAATATGGTGTTTAGTTTGTTTCCTTTCTTCTTTTTGTTATTCTTGGTCGAATATTGGTGAGCTGGTGGGTTTGGAGGACGTGAAGTGGAAAGAGTAATCCACATAAAGAATGGCCCTTTGAGAGATCGTGCGTTTCCCACAGACAGCCTTAAAATTTGCAAGAAAATTCGATCTTCATAGTAAGTCGAGAAATCTCGTCTTCGGTGGCTGTATTTTGATTGGTTTTGGAATAGTTCTGGTTTTTCTGATGGAAAGTTGCGTTTTTTCAACTACTTGTTTATCCAATATTGGAGATGGTTTGCGAAGCATTTAGTGGTTTTCTAAAAAAGTCAAAATTTGGTGTGTTTGCTAGAAGAGAAAAATATAAACAACTCCGGCTAGAGGGGTCTCCAGTAGTTTCAGTACACAATACCTCTATTTCCCTGGAATTTCAAATATTAATAAATCTATACCATTTATTCAGGAAACTTAATAGACGACACATAAAGCTATTCAGGTGAATCTTCAACACCGAGCAGTCAGTCAACAAGAATCTTTATCCTTATTTTCAAGTCGACCTCGTAGGAACGCGATCACAGTCATTTTAAGGTGTACTTCTCCTGAATAGAATCATGAACATAAGCCCTCGGCATCATTGTCCGTACGCGCAAGACTGACCACCTCCATTAGTAAACCTGACGTGTGACCTCGTTCGAGCAGACCATATAGTGTTGCATACACGTGGGTATGCCCTATATCGTGTTGGAGGATCAAAAAGCAGCGGGTATACAGTCATATCAGCGATGGGAACTAAGTCAAGACGATCGTCATCGATCATTCTCTCCACAACGAAATCTGCTCAGCCCTCCGGATTTATCCAGCACGCTCCTCGTTCTCTTTTGGAGTCACCTAGTGCCAACATAGCCTATCAGCACTTGCACAGGCCCAAAGCTCCTTGTCTGCACGGGCCTACACGACAATTAAGTTGATTAGCTATTACAACACCCACGAAAAACGACGCCAAGGCTATTTCCTCCCTACTTTCAAACTCTTGACTCTCTGCAACAACGACGAGCCACCGTCTTCGTCCGCAAACGAAGACCGGCGGTACTCGCCCGAGCTGTCGTTGGAGTTTCGGCGTGACGTCGACTCGCTGCCGCTGTTTTTCCTTAGCCTCTGCACCAACGACTTCTTTCTGCCGAGGCCGCTCTTGGCGCCCGGGGGCGACAAGTACTCCTCTGTTTTGGGCGCAGGCGCGCCGTTCAAGAACGTGGTCGACCCCAAGCCGGCCGTGGACAAGCCGTGGATGGGCGCCGCCTTTTCGTTGGCGTCGAAGGCGACGACCGACGGGTTCAACCGTGGCACGTCCACCTGTGCCCCTAGCGCGCGGGGCTGCGAGCCGGCGGCTGAGTGCTCCTTGGCGCTCCGACCCACGATCATGTTCTGGTCCTCGAAGTTGCCGAACGCGAGGTCCATGTTGTCGTTTGGGGCACTGGCCTTCATCGAGGTGTTGGGCCCGTCGGCCGGGAACGCCATCACGGGCGCGGCCTTGACGTTCTTGTTTCGGTGCGGCGCACACGCGTCGAACGGGCCGTCGTGGTGGAAGCGGCCGCCGAAGAACGCGCTGACGTCCAACTTGTCAATCACGTCCAAGTTCTTGGGCTGGTGCGGCGCCACGGCCTTCTTTTTCTCCTTGGCCCTGCGTGCCTTTCTCTCTTTGTGTTTGGCCGCGTCGTGCTTGGCGGAGTCGCTGTGGGACCGGTGTGGCCTGGAGCGCAGTCTTGGATCCTTGGGATCTTTTGGTTCTCTCCGGTCTTTATCTTTTGGCTCTCTGGTTTCTTTCTCTCTGGGGTATGATTTGGAGGGCCCGCGGGGGCCCGCGGCTTCTTCGTACGAGGGCGGCGGCGGCGCCATTTTCGGTGTGCTGGGGTCTTTGGACGGCGACTGCGCTCGGGTGGTTTGCGTGGGAGGAGGGGGCGGGTCCCGGTGGTGTTTATATTCGCCGGCCATCGCGGCGGCAAACGGGTTATTGGACGACATTTTTCTAGACCGGTTAGTATGGGCAGACACAAAACGTGGGCGTGATTTAGTGGGGGGCAGAAAAAGTGGTGAATGTTATGGCCCAGCGGGTAGCGTGCTGAAACAAGGCATGTTGCGGTGACAGGGCCGCGCGTCCTGCACACAGCGGCGGCCTGGGCGGGTCACGGCGCCGATAAGCGTCTGCCAGAACAGGCTATGCGGGCCGAGAAATGGTGAGGTTGAGAAAAGGCCTTGGGTCTCGTTCTTGGCGTTTGATTTCCGTGTGATCTCCCTCTTTACCCCCTTCCGCTATCTCCTTGCCCTCTTACACTGATCTCCTCACCTCCTTCCCTTGCCTCCCCTGCTCTTTCCTCTGCCGCGACCCGTTGCAGCCATTGCCACTTGCTGGTCCAAGTATGCGCCACGGCCCGGACTGCTGGGAGCCTAGCACTCAAGCACTAACCGCCGTCCCGCAGCACGCAACGCGCCCATCGTGGACGCAATTGGCACGCAACTACGGAAGTGTGCACATAACGGCAAAACACGGCCCGTGGCTGTGCAACGGAGCCTGAGGCCCACTAGTTCGCCAAAGCGCTTGACGTGGAATGTGACATGGCTAAAACCGCTAAACTGAGATCGGCCGGGTGCGCCAGAATAAAAAAAAAAAAATGCCCTGTCTTTTGAAAAATCACCCCGTGCTAAAATGATACGTACCTTCCATAGTTCACGTTGGTGTCGCTGCCTGTTCTTGTTTGCGCGGGGAACGTGGGCCGTGCCAAGCTGGGCTCGTCGTCGCTCAGATCCGTCATGAGGCCCTTGTTGCGGTGCACCCAGTCGTCGAACGCAGACGTGCTCAGTGTGGCGGAGGGAGTCCGGTTTTCACGGCGCTCGCGGATCTCTCGGGCCTCGAAATCCTCGCGGGTTTCTCCAACGTCCCGGTTGGACCCGCTGGGCTGGCGGAACGGGTTGTGCGACAGCCGGCGGCCCACGGAATCGTACAGGGTGTTGCTTTGCTGGTACATGGGCAGAAGACGGATGGAAAAAGGGAGCTAGGCGAGGCGAAGAACACTCTGGGGCGGTCTGGAGAATGGCGGAGCGTGCACCGCAGTGAAATTTGGGCGGCGCACGCCAACGCGTGAGGCCTGGATGACACACGGACGGATTGGGAATGCCACCGAGGGCCGGTCATTTGTGGCCGTATGTTTAATATCGGCGCGACCGTCTCGTCTAGCTCTCTGTTGGTTTTTGTAGTCTGTTAGTTTTGTTGTCAGTGTTTTTTTGTCTGTTAGTTTTTGTCTGTAGTTTTGTAGTCTGTATGGTTTTTTAGTGAGTATAGTCTGAATAGTCTCGAGCCTGTATAGTCTAGTCTAGGGCCTAGTTGTCCTGTTCAGCCTGAGCAGGCGTACCGCGCGTGGTGGGTGCTAAAAATACCACCAAAAATACCGAAAGCCAAAAATACCGAATGAAAAAACCTCGCCAATCTCGCACCGCTAAAGTCCGCTCGATCCTGCTGGTCTCTTTTCTGTGCGCTCCAGGCACATCGTAAGCCCAGGCCAGTGGGACCGGTCCCTTTATAACACCCTATAGTGGCGAGGCAGCAGTGGCAACGCATGGCGCGCCATACACCCAGCCATACACCGTGCTGTGTCGTGGCACTGACGGCATTCGGTGCTGGACATGGCAAACATGTGACAAGAATGGGCGAACATCTGACCGACAGGGAAGCCAAATGTATGGCAAATATATGGCAATGGCAAATGTATGGCAAATGTATGTCAAATGTATGGCAAATATAGGTCAAATATATGTCAAATATATGGCAAATATATGGCAAATATATGTCAAATATGTCAACCACATGGCAAAATTCGAAAAGATGCCAAACAAATGCGAAACAAATGTGAACTATGGCTAGCCACATGTCAACCAAATGTCGACCAGTAGTCAGGTGTCAGATGCCATGTCAACCGTACGTCAGATGCATCCAATGGCATCCAATGTCATCCAATTTCATCCAATGTCATCCAACGCCAGCCTGTCGGCTGTCAGCGCATGTCTCAGAAAGAGCTCCACGTCCAGTCCGACGGCACATTGTTGTAGCTGGGGCGTCGCTCCCCGCCCGCACTCCTCAAGCCAGGCGTGCCCACCGTTTTAGTGTCGCAGAATGGGTGCGGCTGCAACGACGACGGGTTCTTGAGATACGGGTTCTCGATGAACACGTACGGCGCGTCAATGTCGTTTTTGCTGCGCGTCCGCTGGTTAAGCACGTACATGAGACGCAGTGCATTGCTGCCACACGTCTTGCACACCTTGCATAGCTTGAATTTCTCATGCACACCAGAGAGGCCCGTGCCCAGCAGCTGCAAGTTCTTGAAGAGGGGCACCACGAGCCGCGCGTTGGCGTCGAGCATCACTCCGTCGATTTCGTCTTCGCTGTGCGTGGACGACGTCGATATCGCCGAAATAACCGAGCTCGTGTTGGACGAACCGCTGTTGGCGCGCGAGCCCCCTTTGTCTGCTGCGGGGGCTGCCATGTCAAACAGAAGCGCCTCGCGTGCCTTGTAGAGGCAGTGCTGGCAGTAGAGCAAGCCACAAAACCTGCAGTGGTGGCGCCTGCGGCGCTGTGGGTTGAAGAAGCCGCGAAAAGCCTCGAAACAGTTCGTGCAGTGGTCCGACAGCTGGTTGGGCCGCCAGTGCTCGTGCGTGGGCTCGGACTTAGGAGCGTCGCTTCTTTCCGCTTCGGGAATCTCGAACGGGAACTCGCCCAACTTCATGTCGGGGCTCTCGTCGGGGCTCAGCTCGTGGAGGAAGTCCTCCTCGTTGATGCGGTCGATCTCCTGCGGCGGCCGCAACACCGCGGGCAAACACATGGGCTTTTTCTGGGTGTACACCTGCTGGATGGCGGGGCCCTCGCCCACCACGTACTGGCGGTTCCTGCCACTGTGGGAAGCGCCCGCGGAAACGGGCGAATGTTGGCTGTTTTGAGCATTTGGCGAACTTTCCAAGGTTTTCCCATATTCCGCCCGCTCCTCCAGCGTGGTATTGGCGTTCAAGTTGTCCACCGCACGTAGGAGCTTCTGCTGCACGGCCGCGGTGGCCACATCTGAGTTTTCCGGGTCGTCGTCGAGGCTCTCAAGGGAAAGAATGTTCCCCACAGAAACGGAGATTCCCCACTTTTTCTGCGCCGGTTCCAGGTTGCGCCGCGTGGGCTGGTTGAGATCGGCCGTGGCCGGCTGGTAGGGGTGCTCGTCGCCCCCGGCGCTGTCGGCGGTGGCCCGCGAGGCTTCCGATGTACGACCTCCATGTCCAGCACCGAGCAGGCCCCCCGTTTCGTGTTCTCCGGCGGCGCCGTACAGCGTTTTGTCCAGCTCCGCCAGAACGCCCAAGACGCCGGAGTGGGCGTCCCCAAACGGCCGTGGCAGCTCCGGCTTGTACGTGTAATGTGTCGCCAGCGACATGCGAGGCGCCCGTATCTGGTCGTCGTAGTTGATGTTGTTGAAGCTGGGCAGGTCCACCGGCACGGACTCGTCGCAAAACGCGCGGTGGATGTTGGCGGGGATCGCCAGCGCCGGTAGCGTGTTGCGGATCGGTTTTTTCGAGAAGGAAAAGGGAGGCAACTCGTCGCCTAGGGCCTCGCTGGGAGGCTGTGTGGTGTGCGCCATCGGGGTGTTCTACGCGGGACAGCGAGGTTCAGGGATTCTGCTACCCAGAAAGAAAACGGAAACACAAACAACGAAAAGCCGCTACCGCGAGAAATCCAGCAAGGGCGCTATGGAACTTAATCTCGACAATATTGATAAGGACGTTCTATCTCGAGGGGAGTGCAGACAGCGCGCTTAGGCAGGCGTGCAGCGATGTATGCAGGAGCAACGAAGCGCCGGAGGGCGCCGGCAGCCCGTGTTCTCCCGGGCTTGTCCAGTGGTACGGTGGGAATTAATTTCCAGGCTTTCTTTCAACACCGCACGGGTCCTGGGCGTCGGCGGCGCCGATTTTCGTGGCCATCGCAGACAGCAACCCAGATCTGCACAATAATCGCTCACGCCACACACCGGACGTAGCTCGCCTTTTCCGGGCGGGTCTCAGGCACAACAGGGCACATGATATGTGATAAGCTACGGCGGAACTCGCTACTTAAAGGTGTATGTTTACTTTTATTGCTATGGACGGAAGCGACACGCAGGGCCGGCCGTTTTCGAAAAAAAAAAAGGGAAAAACGGCTCTCGCGTCCAGCGTCCAAAAATCGTACGGCTGGCCGGACGCCCAAAGTCTATTCGTCGCTTCTAGTCGGACAACGAAACGCAAATGATAGCCCAAACACGACCGTATCAGGTCTGCTTAGTCCTTGAGCACCACGTACAAAGCATGGAGAATGGCGGGGAACCAGAAGAAAATACAGCACACAATGTTGATCCAGAACGGCGTGGAGACGCCGCATTTCATGAACACGGCTAAGGGGGGCAAGAAAAGCGCTGACGGGTTAGTAAGACGTGCGTGGAGAGACGGAAAAGGGAGTCATCGGATTGTACGTACCCAAGATAACAGCAACGATTTTTTCGGAATCCATGGTGGCGGTGTAGTCTGCTGGCAGAAGGGCGGAATAAGCTGATATTTGTGCGCCCCTATCGAGGCCTGCATACACGGGCACGTGACCCCGTCAGCCGGGCTTGCCCGTTTGGGCTGTAATTTTGGTCATGGATTGGAAGCTGGGGTTTGCGGTGTAGCGATTATTAAAAGGCGGTTTTGCCCTGGTGGGGCGTAGACGCTGCGCCTGGGGACTTTGCGGGGAGATCCTTAGTAATTATCGGTCATGGTCGAATTTTCTGTGCAGTTGTACATCATTTTATGTTAAACATCAGTACCTTTATTTAATAATATTACTATTGATAATCGTCCCACAGAGGAATATGACGTTGTGTATCCGTGATGGAAGAATGGCCCGGAGCTCCATCTCCAAAAAGGCACCCGATTTTTTTGGCTCCCTTTTTGGCTCCCTTATATTTGGGGAATGTAAGTGATACGGTCGAGTTGTTGCGGTACCTTGAAAAAGGACTATTGATGGTTAATGTACAGTCGATAAAACTAATATATCTTATCTTAAAGCAGGAATATTTCTTAGTAAGGTAATGCTATGTTTGTAGAGATTCAAATGGGGTCTTCTATCTAAGATGGTTGCAACATTATAGGTGAACTATTGTCGCTATCTGGTGCCAGTCGTGCTCCTGTACTTGACCTATAGCTTATCAGTACTTTCGTCAGCATCATATCAAAAGAAATTAGCAAATATAACTGGATGTATAATCACCATATGATTGACGGCTGATTGTGCAAACACGTATGGTGATTCACCCATTACGCTACCTGCTGACAAATTCAAATATGCTGAGGATTCGGCCACTGTGATGGGCGCAGTGGTCGTCAAGGGAATAGATGGGTACCAGGAAGACGATGACGAGTCTCTTTTAGAGACGTTGCAGAAATCCGTGAACGATAGTGACAATGAGGATACGGCGAACGGCAGGATCGAAGAATGGCACCACCGCACGATGACCTGCAATTGTGTATTGTGTTTCTGAACCAAAAAACGTGACAGGTCTAGGGGGACTTGCACACCGTGTTTCTATAACTACGGCGTACTCCAACAGATGCGTGGCTGAGGTGGCCTAACATCAGTGGTTGCCGGGAGTGGGATTTGATAATCCACTGGGATGGAAGTAAGAAGGGTCTTTCCAGAGAAACGAGTGACGTGACCAACACGAGAAGTGTCACTGATGAAGGCAGTTAAGTGTGTTTGAACATGCATGTCATCGGATACGGATCTTGGCTCCCCCTAGGTTCAACATACTGTGCATGTGAAACCTCTTCTTTCGAGTAACATTCAAAGTGAACACTCACAACTTCCGAATTATATCTGCAAGTCCAAGCTCGAACTCCGGAGATATGGGTAAGCTCCAAGGCAAGACTGTTGGCCCGTTCTGAAGCATAGAGCCGAAACCAAACAGAATTCACTATTCCATGCATCTCTTCCATGTGCCAAACCTTTTCCTCATTCACGTGATCGTCCTATTGATCATGGCAACGCCGGTCACTGTGCGGAGAGCGAAGAGTGATACAGCAAGTCACGTTTAAACTGCCAAAAGGCTTGTAAATCTCTTCAATACTCTGACCGGCCTATGTTTTGAGCGACCCCCAGCGTACAAACCAAGTGTAATTATGCAGGTATCACGAGTAATAGCTGACTGGTGACTCGTCAGAACAGCAGAAACATGATATTGGCATCGCCAGTGATCTCCGCAAACAGTGGCAGGAACCTAAAGCAACGAGCAAGGAAGCTTAGACTGTATGCGAACAGATAAACAACAAGACGACGAAACGACGAAACGACAGGCAGACGGGCGAAGAGAGGGATCGACAGATGTCAACACGCAGTATCCTCTCGACCATGGCGAGTGGATGTGCTCCTCATTTTCACCGCCACCTTCAACTCGCCAGCCATGATCGTGACATGGGCAAAGTACCCATTTTCCCCGAAGTCCACCCCATGCTAAGCGAGGTTATGCCGTCCCAGGCCACGCCGGCAGATACGAGACGCAAGTGACCCAATGCGTCCACATGTATTAACGAACCCACGAGTGCCCGTGAAACAGGTAATTAAACTTGCATCTTCTCATAACCGATTCCGAGATCCGAGCTCGCAAATTGGGTGTGAAATACTGCATGCACATTCATGCCTCGTGAAGTGGGGAGCCTTACTGGCGACAGGGTGCATAAAAAGACTGGTCTTTTTCAACACTTCGTAGCGTGAAACGGGAGAATACATCTTTCAAAAACGGCAGGCTTTCTCGTCCACTCAGCTTGCACTTTCGGCCACTCAGACCCAGACGCACGAAACCAGTATGCGTGAAAGCCCCATTAATTAGCAAGGCTACTGGCATTTACGAGCGCAGGCCCAATCGCTTCGGCTGTGTTTGTCATTCTCCGGCCGATTACGGAATCGCTATGCGGCATGTGCATGCGGTCACGTGGCCGAGTGCTGTAGGCAGCTTTGTTGAGTGGCCCCATCAGGAAACTGGCGCACCACGAGAGGTACTATTCGCTCTTCTGAAGACCATCTTCGGCAAATCCTGCCCAAATCGCAAATCCTGCATGCACCCAAATTAGTCTCGTAACTCTCCTGGCACGTGCGCAGGTCCAATCTAATTCATATCGCCATTCATGTTTTCCACCGCCCGGGTATAAGAAGCCCAGGCCCGGAACGTGCTCTGCAAATTAAACCAAAACGGCTCTAGACATCATGGTTGCCATCTCCAAGCTCATCAACAACGGCCTCCTACTTGTGGGCCTGTCCTTCTACAGAGACTTGGCCTCGCCCGAACAGGCGTCGGTGGAGTCGTACAACGTGGTGAGATTCTTGGGCGGTGCGGGCCCATATGTGCAACATCCCGGGTACGGGATTTCCACGGAGATCCCACCGCAATGCACCTTGGAGCAGGTGCATTTGATGTCCAGACACGGCGAGCGCTTTCCGTCGAAAAGCGTGGGCAAAAAACTCGAGGCAATCATGGGCAAGGTCAAAAACCACACCGAGCCCTTTGTGGGCGAGTTGGCGTTTCTCAACGACTACACGTACTTCGTGTCCGACAGCAACAACTACGAGAAGGAGACGTCGTCGTTCAATTCCGAGGGCACTTTCGCCGGCACCACCGACGCCCTCAGACACGGCGCGTCGTTCAGGTCGAAGTACGGCTCGCTTTTCAACGCGTCCGCCGAGTCCTTGAAGGTGTTCACCTCGAATTCCGGCCGCTGTCACGAGACCGGCAAGTACTTTGCACGAGGCTTTATGGGCGACCAGTACGGCCCGGAGTCTGTGGACTATTATGTGATCAACGAGGACCCAGACTTCGGTGCCAACTCGTTGACGCCGCGTGATGGCTGCACCAACTACAACCCGGACGCCAACGACGACATTGTCGCGCAGTACAATATGTCGTTTTTGGCCGCCGCCAGAGACCGTATCGTCAAGGGCAACAACTTCAGCTTGACCGCGTCCGACGTGCAGAACATGTTCCAGTGGTGCGCCTACGAGATAAACGTGCGCGGCTCGTCGCCGGTGTGTGATCTCTTCACGAACGACGAGTACATCAAGTACTCGTACTATATCGACGTGAGCACCTACTACAGCAACTCGTTCGGCAACAACATGACCGCCACGGCCAGTGCGCCGTTGTTGAACGCCACGTTGCAGTTTTTGAAGGAAGAGAAGCCCCAGTACAAGGTGGTGTTGCAGTTCACGCACGACACCGACCTCGAGGTGTTCCACTCGTCTTTGGGGCTCCTCGAGCCGGCCCTGGACTTGCCCACAGACCACGTGCCGTTCCCCAGCCCGTACTCGCACGTGCAGGCCACGCCACAGGGCGCCAGAATAGTCACGGAAAAGTTCAACTGCGGCGGTACCTCGTACGTGCGGTATGTGATAAACGATGCGGTTTTGCCCATAAAAAGCTGCCAGAGCGGGCCCGGCTTTTCGTGCGAGTTTTCCGAGTACGAGTCGTATATCGAGCTGAGGTTGGAGGGCAAGGACTACGGCACCCAGTGCGGGATTGCGCCTGGAGTTCCATCCACCGTTTCGTTCTTGTGGGACTTTGACACGGGCAACTATACCGCGGCGGATATCGACTCGTAAAGGGGTTGAGTTCCTGCTTTCTGATCCGGTACTTTCGGTATTCTTTGCCACTCTTCACTGTCGAATAGACCCTCAGGTGTTTTTAGTGAGTGCTCTGTATCAATCAATTCTCTTAGTACACCTCTGACTGTTCCCTGTTAAATGTCACCCGAGGGAACTGTGGCTTCATTAAAGAAGGACAATTGTCAGCAGTAGATTTGTCCAGTTTCGACGTTTTGGTCACCATCTGCATTAGTCTATTAGTAGGAAGATCTGTGGGTTGATGGTGCAAAGCGTTCTTGCTGGAGTATCTATGGCCCCTTTCGGGTCTTCCACGCCTCGATTGTTACTTGGAATGCCAGACTCTTGAGGGAACACTTGAGAATTCGTAGTCTTCATAGAAAACGAAGTGAGTCCCGATTCCGGTCGTGATACATGACAGTCGTGGTGCGTAGTGTCAATGTTGAAGTCTGAATCCCGCTCCAGTAAATATTCCTAAGATTAGTGAGCGAATTTCTTGGAGCTTTGTCGAGCTTGTAGTAAGGTGTTGTGCAGTATGATCGAGATTGTCAAAACTCTTGAACACACACGAATACAGAACGCGTCGGTTCTTGCACTCACAATGAGACCCTCTGATGGAGTTCTTACATGGCTGGATATCCAACGAGCTCTTCCACTTTCTTCTTCTTTATGTTCCCCGTTATTTCTTTGAAATCTCTTCCTATGTTTCTCTTTATGGCCAGCATTAGTATAGCTTTGTTCGCTATTCCTATTCTAGTCGGGTCTTTTCAAAGTATGCTCAAGTGGAAGGGGAGCAGTCAAATAGACCGAAACACTGTGTATTGCTGGGACCTGTAAAGCTTCCAGGTTGTTGCAAATATCCCGGAGTAGAAGAGTCATCATACGAACTTCCAAGAATTAACCTTAGAAGGCTTCTCCAAATGCTTTAGTATTCGAAACCCACTCTCAAGTTCACCATTGGGGCCCTAATGTAAAAAGGCAGTGGTACACTAGAACCACCTCAATAGGGTCCATAGAGTAATCACCTCTATTAATAAATCAGCAGAATAGTCACATGATCAGGTATTAGACTAGCTCAACTTGTGTCCCTGCTCAAGCCAATGCTTTCACCAATGTAGCCCTGAATTCAATCCGTCCCGCATGTGGTAAAATCCATTCAAGCCTCATTCATCTCCCAAAACGAATCGTCCAGTTCCCCTAACCACAAACCCAAGACCTACATAATGGGGCGCCCCATCGGTTTGTACCCCCAAAGATATTTATTACGAAACTATATATAAAAGCGAAAGAAACTTAGCAATAGTTCTGGACATGCCCCTTGCAACCTATCCAACATGGCGACAAAATATTGGATCTCATTAAAATTAAGCTCTCCCACAACCGGGGCACTCTGGTCGGCCAGCGTATGCGTGGAATCCCAGCCGTGCTCTAGCCCCCGCTACCCACCAGTCTGTGTCTTCATAACTATGGCACGGGTTCTGGTGGTATCTCACCCACACCCTCATCTCCCGTTCCGGCGGACACTCTCAGCACCACGAAAAGCGCGTGGAACACTCCAGGGAACCACAAGAGAAGGGTCAAGAAGATGTTGATGATTACAGTGAAGTCGAAGCTCCCCTGTGCAATGTAGACAGCGATAGGGGGGAGAATGGCAGCTGAACGTTAGTAAAAAATTTCCGGCTCAACTCGTGTGAAGCATACATACCACAAACCGCTGCAGAGTATTGCCAAGTGTCAGTATCCTCACTCATTTTAGCTAGTTACTATAGGAAGAGAGAAGTTGAAGAGCTGGCGGGTTTTTGTGGGAATCCTCACCTTTTATAAAGAAAACGGCTGCAAACACAAAGCGAGGGGCAAAAAAGGAAGGAAAAAAGACGACGAAAAAGAAACCGCTACCCAGCCGCTGCTCCCCTCCCTTATATACCACGCCCGATGCTCCCAAACCGTGGATGTGCTACTGTCGGTGGTGTATATTATTCGAAATATACACCGAAACGGGTGGTGTCAACGTCATGTTCAGGCGTGCCCTGGTCACGGGTGTTTTTTGCAGCCATTTTTCTGACACTCCGCTCGCCTGCATATTATGGGCCGTACTTCAAGAGGATGATAGGGAAGAACGGTGGCAGAGTAAAGGAAAATCAGTCAAGAAAGTCAAACTTCCTAAAGTATGAAGGGATTGAGAGAAAGCTGGCGGAATAGTGAAAAGATGTTCGGCTTTTTACAATTCGCAGGCGATGAAGTAGAAAACATTGGAGACAAACTCACACTTTATCACCTACCACATGTCAGTTATCTTCTTTTGAAATAGTCTTCTTTTAATAGTCTTCCATTGCTAATATCTTCTTTTTCTTGGTCTTCGTTTCCTCTTCTTTTTACACATTTTCTGTGCTGCTTTTCCTATACCGTCACTGCACCAAAAACCTGTACTATTTCCTGGACAGTACCTATCATGATCTTTTGATTGTCATACATTCCTGGCTTTTTCTCATTTTCGTCCTTTTTTCTCATTCCTACTTCTTCTCATTTCTTCTCATTTCTTCTTCTCATTTCTTCTTCTCATTTCGTACTACTTTTTCGTACTACTTTTTCGTACTACTTTTTCCTACCACCTCTTTTCTCACACCAAAGATTACCGCGACAACTTGGCCTCCGTCGCGGAACTCTTTTCCGCCCGCTGCCGCTCGTCCACAGACGCGCGGTTCAACATCGCCTCCAAGTCACTCGAGTACGGCGCCTTGGTCTTGCTTGGGATATTGAGCGTCTTGACTACACTGAAGTAGTTCTCGTACCAGTTGCCGTCGTAGACGCCGATGGCGGAATTCAACAAGGTGTCAGGGATCTGGAACGAGTCCGTCAAGGGGATGGCCTGGTCGCGCACTTTCGCACAGCTCTCGGCCACGAGCGCGGTGGAAATGTGTCTACTCAAGGCTGGGTTCAATACCTGGAAGCTGATGAACTCGCGGCCGAAGTTCTCCAACAAGTGGGTCAAGAAGTAGAGGCGGCCGATGTGGGCCAACACGTACAAAAGCGAGGGGCTCTGCACCTTTTCCACGGTCTGGATGAACGTCTCCAACAAGTAGTGGTGGCAGCGCAACTTGGACAACAACACGCGCTCGTACGACACGGCGTCCCAGCTCTTGCTGGCCTTGGCCTTGTCCAACGCCTCCACAGAAACACGCACCATGAGCACCTCCAACGCGCGGAGCACCTGCGCCGGGGTCAAGTCAGCCTCGGAGCTCAACACTTCTGCTGACCCGACGTAGTTCCGGGCGTTGGACAAGAAGTGCAACGATCCGGAAATCGACGCGTTTTTCTCGAGCACGTCGCTGACGTTCTTCAAGATCGACCGCCCGGCCGACATTCCCAACACGTTGTTGTCTCCCTCCCACGTGCACTGCACCACCCAGTCGGCGTAGGTCTTGCCGAACCCGGAGTACGCCGAGTAACCCAGTCCACCGCACGCCTGTCTGGCCTCGGTGATACACTGTTCCGCCAACCACGTCAACGTGGACTTGAGCGCGGCGGAGTCGATGAAAAGCGACTTGGTGTCGCCCAAGGACTTGAGGATCGCCTTCTCGTCGTTTTTCGCAACGGCCTCCTCCAACTCGCGCACCACGCCCTCGTGCTGTCTCTCCAAGCGGTCCGTGCCCACGCCAGCCGCGTACGTCAACGCCAAGTATGGCATCAATCTGCGCTGGTGCAAGGGGTAGTTGATCAACTGTGTTTCCTCGGGGCTCTTAAGGTGGTCGCCCTTGAACTGGCGCCGGCCCACCGCGTACCGTGTGGCCACGGTGATGAACCGCGCGCAGATCCGGTACGAGTCCGACGCCATGCCCACACGGCCCTGCAAAAGCGAGATGTACGACAACTGCTCCAAGGGGGGCAAGGTTACCGTGCCGTCACGTGCGACCTTACAGAACTTCTGGAGCATGAAGAACCGGGGGATGCGGACCGTCGAAAACTGGATCCACCCGTTGTCCACTCCCTCGCGGCCCATCTTGGACCCGATATCGCCGATCGCCACGCCGGGCATCAACTGGTGGTTGGAGTCACGCAACGGCACCACAAACGTCTTCACGCCGTAGTCCTTGCCCTTGATGATGAGCCTGGCGTAGATAGAGGAGTGGGTGGCGGAGTGCGCCGCGCCGCCAATCCACCACTTGGTGGCACCAATGTGGGGCGTGTTGATCACGAACTCGTCGGTTTTCTCGTCGAACGTGGCGGTGGTTTCCACGCCAGCGGCGTTCGAGCCGTGGCCCAACTCCGTCATTCCGAAACAGCCCCAGAGCTGCTTCATGAACTTGGCCTCCTTTTCCAAGCACCAGTACTTGAACTGGGCATCCGTACCGTTACCCTTGATACAGTTGATGAAGAGGCCCAAGTTGACGGAAATCCGGATCCCCAACGAGGGGTCGTACGCGGTGACAAGGTTGAGTCTGCGCCAGAAATCAGTGTACGACTCCAGCTCGACGTACTGCGTCATACGTGCAATTCTGGTGGTGGTCTGCTCACGGTTCTCGTCACGTGACAACTCGTAGTCGCTGTATCCGGGTGCCAAAATCGGGTCTCTCTCCAACGACTGGTAGAGTTCCATGATTTTGTTGGCTTTTTCGGGCGTGCCCTCTACGACATTGAGCATTTCGGAGGGGTCGAATTTGGCTTTGGCCCGTTCCTCAAGCATCAGCACCGCAGGTGTGGGGCCGGGTAACGTGCTTACGAGTGATCTTCCAGTGGTTGGCATTTTTAATAAGAAAAAAAACAGCTATGATTCAGCTCGTGAAAGTTCTCAAAGAATGCCAGTTGTCCTGCCCACACGTGGATATATATTCGGGATGGTCTGAGCACGAGATCACTGCATGCCGGAAATGGCTTGTGGGGTAACCCCAGATTTCACAGGCTCCTCCGGGAGTGCTTCCGCGGAAAACGAGATAAGAGTCGCCCAGGCCGAACCGAGATTATGGGAAACGATATTTTTTTTGTGACACAGTTTGCTCCTGGGTTCTTTGGGCTCTGTGGAATCGAAAATAATTTTAATATCGTTGAGTTCAGAATTATGGTGTTGGTTCCTCCCGTGTGATTGACCGTGTGAGCGACTCGCATGCGCAGCCTCGGCCCGGCAATCTCGCCCCTGTTGGTATCATGCCATTTTTCAGTATCCACACACTACGAAAGATCCAAATCGAATGATTTTATGGATTGGTTTGCAGATTTATGGTTTGTGGACAACAGAGAGTACTTGACTAAAACGGTCGTAGCTCGTTTGGTGAATGCAGACTCGAGGTGGCCCAATATCTCTAAGATATGTAATAACTAGCAAGCCTTTACTTGCAGTCTACATCTTTCTCACTTACTGATTCCTTCCTGTTTTCGCTACATCCTTTCCTCAGTCTTTCACCCCATAATGTCGCATGTACGATGCTTCATCCCAGTGCTTCTCTACTCAAGGTATACAGATAATATCATAATCATTAAATACTCTAAATCTATTTGGACAAGATGGACGCCGACACACCAGACTTCTCGAAGCGGTCCCTCACCTCAAGCGAGGCTCTGTTCAAGGCCTGTTCGAACTCTGCACTGTATGGAGCCTTGGTCACGCTGGGTGGGTTCAAGGTCTTGACAGTGCCGAAGTAGTTCTCGTAGATGTTGCCGTCGTACTTGCCGATGGCGGAGTTCAAGACGTAATCGCTGTACTGGAAGGAGTCGGTGTAGGCGATAACGTCCGGTCTGATCTCCTTGCAAATGCGAGGAACGATCTTGTTGGTGAGCTCGTTCAAGAGGTCGGGAGAGATGATGGAGTAGCTCAAGAACTCTCCGCCGAACTTCTCCACCACGTTGGCGGTGGCGTACAACTGGCCCAACTTGGTCAAGTATGGGTTGACCTCCTTGTGCTCGTTCTCGGCGATTCTCCTCACGTACTCGCTCAAGAAGTACAAGTGGGCCTTCAACTTGGAGATGGCCAAGCTGGCCGCGCCCACGGTGTCGAAGTTGTCGTCGTTCTCGGCCACGACCTGGGCGCCCTGGATGGCGATTCTGGTGATCAACACCTCGATCGCGGTCAACATCTTGCCCAAGTCCAACACGTCGTCGGCGGACTTGATGACCAAGTCCTTGTTGTCGACCTTCTTGGCGTCGTTCAAGAACGCGAGCGAGGCCTTCTGCTTCTTGCCCAGGTCCAACACGGCCTTCACTGCACGGATGATGGGCTTGCCCACGGACATGGCGAGCACAGAGTTGTCACCCTCCCAGGTGCACTGCACGACCCAGTCGTTATACGCCTTGCCGAAGCCGTTGTAAGACGAGTAGCCGTGGCCGCCACAGGACTGGCGGCACTGGTCGATACAGTCCGCGGTCAACCAGGTGGCGGTGGACTTGGCCAGCGCGGAGTCGATGAAGAGCGTCTTCAAGTCGTCGATGGACTTCATGATGGCACCCATGTCGTTGGCCAGCACCGCGCGGTCCAAGGTGTCCAACGTGGTGTTGATGGTGTGGTCGATCTTCCACGCGCCCACACTGAACACATAGGCCTGCGCCAAGTACGGCAACAACCGGCGCTGGTGCAACGGGTAGTTAAGCAACTGCGTCTCGGCACCGTCGCCCTGCGACGCAGACTTGAACTGGCGGCGGCCGACGGCGTAGCGGAGCGCGATCGTGGCAAAACGCGCGGTCCAACGGTACGAGTCCATCACCATGGACACACGCCCGCCCAACAACGCCGAGTAGGACAACTGCTCCAAGGGGGGCAAGGTGACGTCGCCCTCGCGGGACACCTTACAGAACTTCTGGAGCATGAAGAAGCGCGGGATGCGCACGTGCGAGAACTGGATCCACCCGTTGTCGATACCGTCACGGCCCATCTTGGCGCCGATGTCACCCACGGTCACACCGGGCATCAAGTTGTGGTTGGCGTCACGCAAAGGCACGACAAACGTCTTGACTCCGTAGTCCTCGCCGTCCACAATCAAGCGCGCGTACACGGAACAGTGCGTGGACAGGTGCGCGGCACCGCCGATCCACCACTTGGTGGCGCCGATGTGCGGCGTGTTCACCACGAACTGGTCGCGCTCGCGGTCGAAGGTGGCGGTGGTCTCCAAGCCGGCCACGTTGGACCCGTGCGCCAACTCGGTCATGCCAAAACAGCCGTACAAGCCCTTCAAGTGGTCGGTCTCCTTGGTGGAGGTCCAGAAGCGGCGCTGCTCCTCGGTTCCGTTGCCCCGGACACACCCGAGGAAAAGCCCCAAGTTCACGCCAATACGCGTGCCCACCTGCGGGTCCACGAGGTTGAAGAGCGACATGCGCGTGTGCTGCCACACCTCGGGGTCGCCCACCTCGAGGTACTGCGCGACACGTGCGATTCTGCGCGCAGTGACTTCGCGCTGCTGCGTTTTTGTGAGATCGTAGTAGCTGGCGTCCGTGGTCATGATGGGGTCGCGCTCCAACTGCTGGATCACGGTTTTGAACACGTCGGCCTTCTCCTTGGTCTCCTCCAAGAAATAGTGCATGGTGGCGGGGTCGAACTTGTTCTGCGCACGCTCCTGCTGGATGGACGCCTGCGGGTTGGGTGCGGGCGCGGAGTCCACGGTGTTTTTGGAAATCGTCATTTTTTGGTAGTGGTTGCAAATCTAGACGGAGCCCGGTGGAGGGTATTTATGCTGGCCTTTATAGCGCGGTGCGCGAGAGTGTGGAGAAGCCGGGCCGAGGAAGCGCGGACCGAGGGCGTGGGGCCGTGGGCACGTGACGTGAGGGAAGGGAAGGTGGGGTGCCGGGCGGGAATACCGGGGTTACTTAGAGGGTGGGAGAGAGGTGGGGCGGTGCCGGGACAGGCAAGGGTGTTTCCGTTCAGTGTGGATTTGGGTGTTCTGCTCTACCGTGGCAGCCATAGTTATAGGCTGTGCTGGTGGTGCGGCCCGACCAGGCCACGGTACGCGGAAAGTGCGGAACCGTGTCTGGCTCGGATGGCTCCACTTTTTGTCTTTGTTTTTCTTACGGTTATTTTACCTTTTCTTGCTTTTTCAACTGCATCCTGCTCGGCTGCCCGGTTGTGGTACGTTTATCTGCCCGTTTCTGCAATCACACGCAGGTTTGACACAGTGTGGTCTGGGGCACCTGGCGTGATCTGAAATGTGGGGTACTCGCCTGTGATAGTCACGATTAGCCCACACAAGAAAGCAAAAAGGGAAGGGACTGGGGCGTGGAGACTGGTCGGGCCACCTGTTGGTATTTTTTTATTTATTTTTCCATGGTCTGTCTGTCTGGGGTCGACTACGGTCGCGCGAGCTAAGAATGGTGATAATTGGACACAGGCTGGTAGTGCCCAGAACCACGAACGTCCATCGGGTCTGATCTGGTGGTTATGTTGTATAGACGTGTTTTTATTAGTGTTCTAGCCAACTCGGTGGATGCTTGATTGCGATAGAGCCGTGATAGACCCAGGAAATGGGAAACTTGCGTAGTCTTCATAAGTGTGTTTTACCAAAAAAACATACCAGCCACCCGGAGCTCATGAAGGCTTGATCCGGTGGCCGAGATTCCGAAATTTCTCTGCTATCTCCTTTTCTCTTTGTTTGGAAAGGCGCAACAAGTTAATCACCTGGTCTCACCTTTTTCATTCCTTTCAAAAGACCTCCAACCCCACGACTTTCAATATGTATCACCGATCAAATCTATTACTTCCGTGGGGGACCTGGAAGCCACAGAAGCCATGTCAGGTAAATTACTTATGAGACGATTGAGTGTGCTTAGTTACTCTTCAAGAGCGCAAGTGGATATTTGATGGACTCATTCTTTATTTCTTCGTAAAAGCTGTCCTAATGAAGGCTCGTGAACACTAGTCCGGATGAGAACTCTACTTACGGGCGAATATTCCAGTTCGAAATCGTTTGACCTCTCATCTGTTGCGTTGCGTCGTAAGCTCGCCTGGTTATATACTAGTATGATTTCGTAAGTGATATGGTTGGTTCCATCTATGGTTGATACCAGTAAGTTGTTATTTATCCAGTTGTTACTCAATACAGGTGATACTATCTAGAGGTGGTACTATATATTCAGCCGATACTCTATATAGTATACCACTATCTAGTTGTTACTCAATATTCAGTTGAGACCATATCTCTGTTGTTACTCTATATAGTTGTTACTCACATAGTTGATACTAGATATAGTTGTTACTCTATATAGTTGATACTCAATATACAGTTATTACTCTTTATAATTACTACTCTCAAACAAGTTATCGCCCTTTTTCAGTTGTTAGTCTCTTAACTTATTACCCTATATATTGGTACTCCATATTCACTTGATACTCTCGAAGCATCTGCTTCTCGCAAACATCGTCTGTTTCCCTCGACAAGTTCTCTTCAACGCCACACTCTGGCTGCACACCTCCACGATTGTCTTGCAGACGCCTTTTCAGTGTCGTTTCTAGTATGCATCTAGACTTCTAAATACCTGGGATTCTCGCAAGCAGAAGCAAGTTTCGGACACAATGCGAACTACCGGGTTTAACTTTTTGCCCTTTTTGTCCAAAAAACCGCCATCTTGTTGTTTGACTACCACCTGACTCGGTGTTCCCTCCAGGTTCAGCTAACGGGCATGTGGTTGCGTGATCCACGTCGAAACTCCGTGAATAACTGCTTCTTTTTTTCATCCGTCGTCCGGTGTGTCAAGCATACCTTCTACATAGCTCCTGGAATTGCCACAAGGCTATCACGCAAAAGATTGGTGTGGACATCTCCACTAGCTTCGAAAAGCTCATAGTATATGTGGTCTCACCTACTTATAACAGGTGTGTTACCATATTCAGCTAGTTTACTCGAGCCAGAAGCAATGCCAGAAGCAGGCGCTTTTGTCGTTCTATAGTATCTATTTATGACAGAATCATTTCTACGTAAACAGAACAATATCGATATCTCTTGTTGGCCCTGCAGTGTTCAACCTACAATAAACAGATAAAGATCAAACAAAAGGTCCGACCCGCACCTGGCTCCAAAAAAAAACACCCAAGGTCTTGTCACCATCTCCCTCTAACCTTAATCTATCAGTGTAGTCGAAGAGTTGTGGCCACTTGGTTCTAAGTGTATCCTGCATATTCGCCACCAGACGTATTTTTTTTGATTTTGCAGAGCTGTATTCAAGAACAGAATGTCCCCTGGTCGCCTACATGGGCGTTCGCCCGGCTATTCTTAAAGTGTTTCATTGATTATGTACAGAGATGTGGGTTTCATGGGTGCTAGGCTTACAATTGAGGCACCAAGAAATCCATCAATGGCGACTGGATGAAGGCAACACCCGCGGCAAAAACGGCCACTTGCACGGCAGCGGTGAATGCTGGGGCGTTTCTGATCTGCTCGAATCTGGAGGGTTCCTGCTTAGGGGCCATGATGTGGGATATGAAGGAGGAGTTTGGAGAGGTCAGGATCAGTCTTGAGTGAACGACGAAAACTTTCGCGATAACATGCAGGAAAGAAGTAGAGGCAAGAGAGTATGGAGAAATGAGATGATATGAGACGATACAAGACAATATGAGATAATGTAAAAAAAAATCGATATAGTGAGGCTCTTGTGCTTTAGGAGTGGTCCCCTTGATAGAGAGTCGCTTTCTTTTTTGTAGGTGTAGTTTCAAGAAGTGGTTGGTCATTCTCACTGACTATAAAATATAATTGCGAGCACACGAATTAGACAACTCTTTCAACGTTCTCCATAAATCGCAAAACGAACCCTCCATCATTCGAAATCCAAAAACATACACTTGAACACAAAAACTATCGCACCACCATTTTTTACAAAATCCTCCTTCAAAATACTCAGCCAACCTGCTCTTTTACTCATTTATTGCTACTATATAGAGGTACCGATCGCGGCACGTATGTGGTAAAAAAGCGTGCCCCACAAACCTTCTTTGTTTCGGTATGGCTGTAGCCATCTCGCTACCTCTTAGTAGCTACTACCTGACTTGGTGGAATTGGAGATCTCCCTGAACTAATTCTTGTGGTTGGATGGACATCGCACTGTATGCACACCACCCTCACCACTCACCTCCACCCACCTCTCAGTTCATCGTCTCTATCCAGTGTTCGCCATGACTTCTGTGCACATCGACGCCGACGTGGGGGTAACCCCCGCCACGACCTTCTCTCTCGCAGGCAAGCAGCTCAAGTTCAACTCCGCGGCGGATATCGCCCCGCACGCCCAGCGGTTGGCGGCGGAGGTTAATGTCCGCAAAATCGACATCAGCGGCAACACGCTTGGAATCGACGCGTCGAAGGAACTCGCCGCGGCCATCTTGGCGCACCGCGCCACCCTCGCGGAAGTGGACTTTTCCGACATCTACACGGGCAGATTGAACACGGAGATCCCCCAGTCGTTGGACCACTTGTTGCCTGCGCTCTTGCAGTGCTCCCAGTTGAAGATCGTCAACTTGAGCGACAACGCGTTCGGGCTCCAGACGATCGACCCGATCGAGGCGTACTTGGCCAAGGCCGTTTCGGTCGAGCACTTGATACTCTCCAACAACGGCATGGGTCCTTTTGCCGGTGCTCGCATTGGAAAGTCGTTGTTCCGGTTGGCGATGGCGAAAAAGGCACAAAAGCACCCCTCCTTGAAGACGTTTGTGTGCGGGCGCAACCGCTTGGAAAACGGCTCCATCAACTACTTGTCCATAAGCTTGCGGGCACATTCTGGCTTGCACACTGTGAGATTGTACCAGAACGGAATCCGTCCTGCGGGCATCGAAAAGTTGCTCACGCAAGGTTTGGCCAGGAACTCCCAGTTGCAAGTGCTTGACTTACAGGACAACACTCTCACCACGCGCGCGGCCGTCGCGTTGGCGGAATCGCTCAATATCTGGGCGTCTTTGAAGGAATTGAACCTCAACGACTGTTTGCTCAAGCCGCGCGGATCGCTCGTTTTGGCAGACCACCTTGCGAACGGCGCAGTCAAGGAAAAATTTGAGACCTTGAAGTTGCAGTACAACGAGTTGGAGGCCGATGCGTTGGTGCGTTTGGTGCACGCCGTTGAACACAAGTTGCCCCACTTGAAAGTGTTGGAGTTGAACGGCAACAGATTTGACGAGGAGTCACCTGACCTCGAGGCGCTCACGGCTATTTTCGAGGACCGCGACGCGGAGGGGCTCGACGAGTTGGACGATTTGGAGGAAGTGGACAGTGACGAGGAAGATGAGGAGGAGGACGAGGACACCTTTGAGGACGCAGACGCAGACTTGGACCAGCTAGAGACGGAGTTGGCCGGAGTCTCTGTGGAGGACCAGGATGCAGGCGTGGATTCCATTGCAGACGAGTTGGCGGGGACCCACTTGAAGTAAGCGAAGCAGGTGGTAGAGTAGACGAGTTAGACTAGGAAGAATATAAGGGGAGCTACAAGTTAGTAGAAAGATGAGGGGAAGTTACAAGGGGAAGTTAGTAGAGGAGATTTAGTAGGAGAAAGAGGACTGTTGGAGGAAAGGTTGGTATAAGATTGTAATGGTAGGTTTGTGTTTTGCCGTTGATTCTTTTCAGCACTCATCTGTTCTTCAACTGTTCCTATTTTTTTTAATATTTGTCAACTCTAACATTTATATATCTTCAAAGATTGAGGTTGTTCTGCTATCCAGCCAAGAAATAGAGATTAAGGATTGCTGCTGTCATTCAGTATTATTGGAGTACAATGAAGGCTGTACTAGATTTGGTGTAGCCCATTAATGCTGTCTGAGGTTAGTTGGGAGGGTATGTTTGGCCCTGGAACAGTGGACACTACTATCTCGAAAGCCTAAGATCTAACTACGAGGTTCACAATCGCTTCCATTAATCGGTATAGTGTGACAATATCGCGTCATTTTTTATTGTGAAATACCCATGAGGAGAGTTCATTAACAGAGACAAGGTCTAGAGGTGTTTCGGTATCTCCAACTACTAAACGAGGCGAGTGGGTCAGAGTTCAACCAACTACTCATGTTTAATGGCACAGCTCAAATACTTATGCAATGAAATCAAGTGGAGTGGAAAGGGTGAATTGAGAACTCTTTGGCCAGCAATTGTTTTGTTCACGTCATACCTCATTTCAGCCATGAGGAAGTGTAGAAGAAAGTGTATGGCAGAAGTATATGTCAGATGTGGGCAGCACAGTTTTACCTGGTGACCAGTACAGAGAATACGGGATTTGATGACTGTTACGTTATCCATATGAAGCTCCAGTTCAAGCTGGGGCAGTACTCAGTAGTATTATGGACTTTGAGCAGGGAGATAGTTCCAGATAGTGGGAGTGTTTTAGCTTCTAGTGTCGCCATGCTTCTCCTGGATTGCCTTGGAAGTTTCACCGTGACCTCGATCATGACCATAGGGCAATCCCAGAGACAGACAGCCGTGAACTCCGTGGAACCAATAATCCGATATTAAAAGCCATACACGGTCTGCTACACACTCTCTCATAACCATACGTTCTACCACGAGCATATGCTTCACGTGATTTATACCTGCTACAAAGAAAGCCTTGAGAAGATTAGCGTTTCCCCTAGAAGCTGGAATCCCATAGTAGTGGATCTAGATTCCTCACATTCCTGCCATACCATCTAAATCACCAGAAGAGCGCATTATATCCCAAGTTTCTTGGGAATAGAGAAGCACCATTTTACAGTTGTGTGATGAATGCGTTCAGAACACCATAGAAGTATACCTTCGCCTAATTGAAACCTTTGATCTAAAGCAGCCCCCATTCTCAGAAATATGAAGATAACTCGTACTCCACCTCTGACTCGTTTCAAGTCTCATGTGCCTCTGAAACACGTAGACCTCAAAATAGACAAACGTGTCAATGTCTTCTGGAAGTTTTGATACCAAGGGCCTTCCTGCTACCGAAATGTAAATCTGACAATCCACACTTCACCCATAACAAACACAGCTTGATGTCCCCCATAATCTGCCAATAAATAACAATAGCCACACATCGTATTAGTTGCCTGGGATCTTGGCAATCGTCACGGGCACCTTGAGCTCGATCACGTCGCCCGTGGAAATCCCCACAAGAAGCCGGAGGTAGTACATCCGTGCAAGACTGCAGTTCTGGAAACTGGGCACGAGGCAAAACTGGTCCGCAGAAGAGTAGTCCGCAGAAAGCTTGTCCATCTTCACCGACTTCTTCTGTGCTTTGCTGGCGTCCACGACCACAGAGAAGTCCTTGGACAAAACCCCGTTTTCGTTGTCCCACTCCATGTTCACCTGGTTCTCGAGCACGGTCTCCTTTCCGTCTTTTTCCACGAGTTTCGCCTCGCGCAAACTCAAGTGGTTAGTTTTCGACTCCACCGCGGCCAAGGCGCAGATATCCTGTAGGAGCGACTTCTCCACTTTGAACTGATCGCTTCCTAGCTCCTTCACTAGCTCGTATAACTCGGTAGCGTACCTCTTCATGGGGGTTTGCACAATGTTCTCGAAGTTGTCCAGCAGCTTGTAGTCTACGATTTTGCACATCTGGTTACGGAAGAGATGCTCATGGGTGATCTCGATGGGCACGGGGTTTTTACCTGCTTTCATGGTGAAAACCACCAATTCCGGGGTGATTCTCGTGATGACCGGGGGTTTCGACCCCAGCAGAGGATCGGCTGGCACAAAGCTGATTTTAACCGGCACCTCGAGTTTCCACAAATGCTTGTTGTGGGAGGCATCGCCCATAAATCGCGTCGGAGACATGTAGTTCAAGAGGTACTCGGTTTTGGGGGTCGTGATCTGCAACATGCCCTGGTACTTGACTGCACCGAGGAACTTCTTCTTGATCAAGGGCACGGAGATCTCGTAGTTAGTAAGCTTGCACATTTTGCCCGTGCTTTTCGAGACATCGTCGAGGCGAGTGTACAACTGGCGGGCCTTCAGAGAATCGCCCACGTCGGAGTTTTGCAAGAGGCGGCGAAAAGCAGGAATGTCATCCACGGGCTTCCCGTCTGCTATAGCCTGTTTGATCTGGTTTCCCAGCTCGATTTTCTCCTTGATTCGGCCAAGGAGATTCTCGTAGAGAATCCGGGCGGTCTCTGCATTGACGATCTTCTCCGCACTGCTTAGAAGATGTGACTCCTGGATGACCCGGATGAAGGAGCTGGACTCACGGAAAATGATAATCTCGTCACCCTTTTCGTCAATCAACTTCGTCGACAAGTTGAACTCATCGTTGACCTTGAAATTGGACGCCTTACCAATGAAACGCGCCAAAACGCCGTAGCTCGTCGACGTGTTAACAAAAGAAAAGTCGTTGGATGGCTGGTGCTTGTTTCCCATTAACACCTTCTCTTTTTCGCTGAGCCCCAACGTGGGAGGCAAGCACGTGTGGCTCGGGAGGTTGTGATCGTTGCACTCGGTGTCCAATAAACGGTCCGGAATCTTGAACGTGAAGAAGCGCTTGTACAAGATGCCCGGCTTCAACACACGGCCAGCAATGCCCAAAAACGACCCGTCGACCGGGTCGATGCACTCCACACAGGAGTGCTGGTCGTCGTTGGCTTCCGAGAGCAACCGGTCGATCCGCGACTGGTTCCAGGAGGCCGCAAAGTCGTACATCTCCAAGTAATTCTTGACCTTGACCAGCTCGTTTTTGGCGGTGTGGTCCTTGCACGTGACGGTGAAGTTGCCCTCGAAAAGCACGTAAAACATGTCGAAGGGAATCGGCACCGAGCACTTGTTTCGGATGAGAATATACCCGTTGAGGTAGTCGCCCTGCTTATACTCGAACTGCAGCGGGTCTATGTGCTTGGGGGCCACGCCGCCCTTTCCCACGTCCTCCGTGAAGTGCACCGAGAGCTCCACGTTCTGCGTGTACGGGTTGTCGGACAGCGAGTAATTTCTCAAGTTGTGGATGTTGTCCAAAATGGTCTCTCTCCAGGTGTTGGTGGATTCGTCGGCAACAATGAGACTGGGGCTGTTTTCGGACAGCGTGTCGGTGGCGGTGTCCACATTGACGATGTTGTCGTAGGAGGTCACTGCGGTGGTCTCGGTGGGCACTTCACTGGAGACATTGGACGGGGAATACGATTCCTGGACCGACGCCTGTTCGCCATACTGCGGCGGATCCATGCCGCCATTGAACGTGTTCTGGTACAACTCGTACGACGGTAGAATGGACCAGACGGGGTCCTCTTTCTGGAAGGGCTTCAGGTCCATCTTGGAGTGAAGAATTGGCGAAGATCGGGTAGAGTTGAAGAACGATGCTGCTAGGATGGCTCCCTTCTGGCTGCAATTGTCGACTGGATCAAGGTGGTGCGGAGGATCTCGATATATATGGGGATCGACGAGATACGCGGCTCTGTATGAGGAACTAGTGGATGAGGGATTAGGGAAACAGTAGCCCAAACCCCAGATCTGGGAATCCCAGATTTATAGATTCTTGGGTAGCAGCCAATGACTCAAGCGACTGCGCTCGTGCATATAGTCAAACGCGCGGCTGGCGTGCAGGCCGCAGCGATAGTGATTTGTAAGCTCGTAAAGCGCACCCAACGGGAATGGGGCGGGGTTTTTTTAAGTTCTTTATCTAGTTTATCGGGGCCCTCTGAGACTGGTCTAGATGTGTTTTGTATTTCTCATAAAGGGCCATAACCCCTTCCCTCTTTATGGCCCTGCCGTTTCCCGTTTCCGCCTTCTCCGCTTCCTGTGCAATGATAGCGCCATGCAGCAGCGTGCGCGAAGCTGCAGCAACGTGCGGCACCACACCAGAAATTGCGGAAATGTTCCATGGGGTTCCATCGCACGAGTAATTTTGGGAAATTCTGGGCAGTTATCAGGATCTTCAGCCACGTTTGAGAGCGGAAAACACTCAAAAGTAATGAAAAAAGAGACTTTTACTCACAAAGTACCTTAATGGTGGCACTTTGTAGTCCTCCTCTTGCATTTCTTGGCTGGTGCGAGGCAGGGCTCTGGCAGATACGAGAACGGCCGATACTAGTCATGATTTAACAATAAAATGCCCTCGATATATACGGGTATCGTTTCGTTTGCGGCTGCTGCTTCCGAATTCTGGAATGTTCCAGTGACTAACTTGTGGCGGCACTTAGTCCGTGGTACATATTTAGTTATGTCCTCGTGACGAGAGGTGCGGACGCGGCTTCGGATTCCGCCTTGCGTGGGCCAATAGGTACATTAGGCGAAAGAGTCATAAGCGTGAATTAGTGACGAAAAGAGACTTGTGAGGCTGTTTGCAGGCGACGCGTCTGAAGATATGTATTCCATTTCTGGACGCAGGTGTTTATTACGTGAGTTCACAAGTCCGTGGATTGCAACGGAAAAGCAGATAGATTGGTTGAGGGAACTTGCATTTTTATTTGTTTCAAACTAGATTAAAGGGCCGATAGTGGGTAGGTGCCCTGGCAGTGCTTGATCTTGGCAAGTAGAGATCCCAGAGACTCGAGGAACTACTATCCATGTCGTGAATTGTATGGCGAAGTTGGACTGTGCATTTGGTACCACCGGTTCGGTGTGGAAACTGAATAAAGGAAAGGGCGTTGCTTTCGGGTCTGTTCTTTGATTAATCTACACACAACGAGCTCGGTTGAAATGTGAATTTGCTTGGTTTCAGTGGAGGTTGGGTTTCCGCATGGATGGAGAATAGGTTGTTTCGCTTCTGGAGCACTGAAAGGTGGGAAGCCCACCCTTATCAGGTGGAAACAACACTACGAAGAGAAGAAGAGGAGTTGTGCTTTTCGAAGCTTTTTCAAATAACTCAGTTGATCCAACCAGCCACGTCACATTCAGTCCTTGCAGATTACTCACAGATGAGTCATGCGGATCCAACCACCTTTCCAGCTATATCCCTCTGTTGGACTTTTTCATACATATTGGCGTACAGTTATCCCACACGTAATTGGTGTGAAGTACTGAGAATTACCATTTGATCTGCTATTCCATCCACTACTCCATTTATCATTCCATCTATCATTCCATCTATCATTCCATCTATCATTCCATCTATCATTCCATCTATCATTCCATCTATCATTCCATCTATCATTCCATCTATCATTCCATCTATCATTCCATCTGTCATTCCATCTGTCATTCCATCTATCACTCCATCCATCATTCCATCTACTACTCCGTCCGTTCCATCTACTGCCCCCACCTGCCTCCTTTCTTGTCATTATTGCTTTTATTACCTTCTATTACACCGTCTCCTAGCTCACCGTCTCCGCATCCCCTTGCTAACACAACATCACATGTACCCCCACACTACCTGCCAAACTTTCGGAGCTCCCAGTACCGGAGCCACGGATACACCACCCCGCTGAACCCCATACAAAGCCACATGGCAATGTCGCCGCCGTACTCGCCCCCGACCTTCTTGGCCAACGGCCCGATCCAGTATGTCTGCGACATTCCGACCGCAGCACCGGCAGCGCCAAAGAGAAAGGCCACTGTGGCCGCAAGCCCGCGGGTGAGTTTGCCCTGGGTGTTCCAAATAAGGAAGTTGTAGTTGCAGCGCGCAGCACCCATGAGCGAGGAGGTGTCGGAGTCCGTGTCCTCGAACTCCTTGACATACAAGTGTCTGAATCGCTTGGTGCGGAATATCAAGTTCTCTTCCAAAAGTAGCATGAAGTAGATCGAGAGCCAGTAGCCCACCATGGGCAAGAAGTTGCCCAAGATCGTGGCGAACTTGTAGCGGCCAATGATGGAGATCGCCAAGTAGAGGCCGGTCATAAGGAGCGACCAGAGCCAGCGGGGCACGCGGGCCAAGGGAAGCCCTATAATCTGCATCCCGAAAACCGCAGAATAGGTGTTCAAGATGTTGTTGGAGATCAAGGAGAGGAAAATAAGCACCAAAAGAAACTTGCCGCCGGCACCCCAGGGCTCGAGAACCGTGCCCAAAAGGCCGCCCATTCCTAGGTTATTGTAGGCGTCGGCCCAAGGCTCGTAGTTCAAGGCGATGTTTCCGATCAAAATGGCCACGATTCCCACGAAGGACGTGGGAAGGAAAATGCCAAAGAACGTCAAGCAGAACACCTGGATGTCGGGGGTGTCCTGCGGAAACAAGATGTAGTAGTCCGAGGCAATGGACCCCCACGTGGAGGTGGTGGAGTAGCACAAGGCAAAAAACGTGAATGCGTTGCCCTTGAGCGTGGCTGCGTCCACCCCGGACTCGTCTGCGTACGACAAGTAGTGGTACTTATGCGCAGACACGATGTACAACATCATGAACGCACCCATGACCGGAATCGAAAGAAGCGCCTCCACCTTTAGGAGAAAGCGGATGCCGGCAATCGAGATGCAGAGCGAGGCCACGGCAATAATGATGATCGACACCACTAGAGGCACCTTGCCGTCGCTGACAAAATTGAGGATCTGGCCCCCCACGATGCAGTTGATGACCGACCACCCCATGACACCCACGATACTGACGATGGCCACCAACTTGACCATCCACCAGCCAAACAAAAAACGCGCAGTGACCATCTGTCTGCACCCGGAGCGGGGCCCCATGAGCGAGCAGTACGCCGCCACCAAACAACCCACAAACAGCCCCAACATGCCTGCCACGAGGGTTTTTTTTAGCCCAAGCCCGAGAAGAAGGGGCCCTAGAAAGAAGGTGGACATGGAAGAAAGCCCGCCGCTCGCAGAAAACCAGAGGCCGATGACTGTGAGCAATTGTCTGGACTTGTTGGTGGCTCTGCCGTAGGGCGAGACTCTCTCGATCCCGGTGACTTCCACGCCCACCGAGTCCAACATGTCGGACGCCTTTTTGATGAAGACGTACGGCGTGATGACGTCTTTTTCGTCCACGGCGCGGCTGGACTCGGCAAACTCGGCCTTTTCCTTGTCCATGGTGAGTTCAGGAAGGCACGACTTTTCGATTTTTCGCTATTGATCGTTTTTTTGCCCGATGTTTCACCGAGTGTAGGCACCAAAACGGGGTCTGGCAGGAAGCTTTTGTAGAGAGTCCGTGTACTCGAGAATCTTCTCAGGTAGGAAAGTCCCAAATGGCGATTTAAGCGTAGGCAGATCTGGCGATGACTCTTTCATCACTATTCCGTTGACTCGGTTGGTGCAGGAACCGATGGGGGATCTGCGATCGTGCGCTTATACCGTTGTGGGGTATGTGCGTCGGCCAGGGATTCAGCGGGATTCTACGAAGGTGGGATTTTGCATTTGCTTTTCGGGCGGCCTGAGTGGGCAGCGAAGTTTTGCAAAAATTGATTGTTAGTCCCATACTGTAATGCCCTTCTCCACCAGACGTTGGCGGAAAACTCGCGCTAAGCTCAGCCGTGCGCGCCGTGGATGCGAAAAAAGAAGAAAGCCCGATGCGGGGCTCGAACCCGCAACCTTTTGATTGACCTTATGAAGATTAAGAGTCAAATGCTCTACCGATTGAGCTAACCAGGCTGATGTGCTGAGAAGACTTCCGCGAGCAACGTGAGGCGGTGGCTCGAATGGAATACTGCATATAAAGAAATACCACCCACCCTTTCTGATCTGCTTTCCTGAACTTCTTCTAGAGTGGGAGGGATGACTTGTCCCAAGGTATACCAGGCAGAAAAGCTGTCTCCCGAAGGAACAGGATAGATTCAGCTGTGATTCTTTTCGTCGAATTTTTTTTCAAAAAAAGCCGGGGAATCGATTTCGAGTTTGATTTCCGGCTGTTGCTTTAGGAAGAAGAATTGGTTCGTAGAAGCACTCAGCCGTTTCTCTTCAGCTAGCAGATAGGGAAATGAGCCCATATACCGCAGCCTTTTATGCACCGGCAATTGAAGCGAGCATCGGAGCGTACTGAGTACTGTCAGACTGACATAGAAAGGATAGATGGTAGAGTGAGGGGAGGAGCAAATCTTGGGGAAAATCGTTCGTCGTGACCCAAATCTCGACTCAGACGTGTGACGGGTTTTTGTCTAAAAAAACAAAGATATACAGATTTTTGGTGGTGGTAGAGCGACTTCCTGTAGTAAGACTAGTGTCTTTGAACGAAAAAGAAAAAAAGAAAGGAATAAAGCAACAAAATTCGATAGTCTTTCGGAAAGGCAAACACTTCTATTGTAATTCATCACTTGAAAAAAGTAGAAGTGATGGGAGGACACCATATCCACATGTTTAAATACACATCTTAAAAAAAAAAAAAACACATGAAACGACTGATTGATAGAACCCCCTTCGATGAGATTGACTACTTACGACCCCTCTGATGGCTCCTGCCGAATGACGATCCAATGACGGAGTGTATCAATATACGAGACAGAAGTGGCAGTAGCAGATACCCATTTAGCGTAGCATGGCTCTTCTATTTAGTAAACAACGCAAGCGGAAGTGACTTCAATTCCTTTCTTCTCTCCAGCCAGACAACCGAGCCTTACTTATGCCTTCCACCAGATACAGCAACGTGGATGAATCTGGAGCTCCTACTGCCTCACTTCTGCACAAGACATGGCACCTCATACTACCATCAGTCTAGCCATTCACATCCTTAAAAAACATAGAAACCCGAGCGTGTATCTGGTAGTCGTCCATCTCTTCATTCCTGTTCTTCCATCACATTCTAACTATACCGAGTCCTTTAGAAGGGCATCCAACGTGTCGCTATCGAACATGTTACTCCCCGACTGGAGCGTTTTCGCCAACATCACAATGGAGTCGCTCGTGAAGTCGGGCTTTTTGCGGAGCTGGTCGAGGTCGTCCGAGAACGTCGTCGCCATATACGCCAAATACTTGCTTTCCAACTCTTTCCGGTCTTTCTCCACGGTTTCCTTGGCCTCTGTTAGCGACTGGTTTCTGGTGGATGTGAACTTGATGCTGTTGACCTTTTCCTGGATCTCCCGCGAAAGCTGCAAGTCGTCCTCGTCGTCTTTCGTCTCCGTGTCGGAGACTATGTCCATGTCATCAATGGTGACCTGCTGGACCTGCGTATTGTTGCTTTTCTGCAGCGGCTCCACGGTTTCGGCACCGGAGGAGCTGGAGTCCGAGTCCGAGTCCGAGGAGAAGTCCTCGGTTCTTCTCTTCTTTCTGCGTCTGTTTTTCGTCGCCTTCTTGTGGACGGATGCGGGGGCCATAATGGTGTATACTGATGAGTATAGAGATGAGCATGCGAAAACGAGGCCATGGTGCGGTGTGCAGATAGCCAGTGTTCCGTCTGCGAAACATACGGGAGAGAATAGGAAAGATGAAAGTGAACTGCAAAGATCAAAGAGGAAAAAAGAGCAGTGCATTTTAGCAAAGATTACAGAGATTCAGAGGTGCTTGGAAATAGTGGGACGATAGCGTGTTTGGTCATTGTGTCAGTTGCAGGATAGCTCCACAGAATGATAGATGATGTAGCGTGGATGCTCGTCAAATCGAGAAGATTTGTCAAAAAGAGAAAAATAAACCGGGATATTGGACTCGATTAGAACATTGGTAGTGAACTGCAGAGGGCTCGTGGTGCTGTGTGGGGCTCACTGTCGACCAAAGGCCATCGTACAAATCTGGCATATGTTCATAGGCAGACTTGGTTTGGCAAACCAGGACTTACGAGCAAACGGTCAGTACTTTTTACGAGCAAACGGTCAGTACTTGCATGCCGTGTCAGACTCAAATGCACAATGGCGATAAGTCTACTATGTAGCGAAGCCCTTGAAACTACCCGATGATATGGTGTACATGTTCTCGCAACAGAGTGAATACAATAAAGTCCGAGGTGAACATTGGAGGAGCCGTGGTACCAACCCTTTCGTTGGCCAACCCGTCCAAAGCACAGTGCATCATCAGCAAGCCACCCATAATGAGCAATGGTGCCACTATATCACATGAGGTCATAACGGCGAACGACGAAGAACGTGGCTTCCGTGGATGTGCCTTCATCTGACTAAGTGGCCGTCCAAACGCTTTCAACCATTTCTCCTAGAGTAACGCCTACCCAGGGTCATGGCCCTATTATAATGCTTCCGCAACACAAGCAATCACAAATGATCACACCAACATCGACCAACAACTATCACGGCACCCGCAAACCGCGAAAGAACTCCATGGAAACGACCGGCAATCACGGGTCACGTGCCCGCCCAACACCCTACTCTTTTTTCTGTTTCTTCGCAGCCTCGCCCTCCGGCTTGGCCTTTCTCTTCTTGACCATCGACGACAAGTCGTTGACGGGCGCCTTGGCTACCGTCTCGGCCAAGGCACGTGACGCGGGCCCCGCCTCGCCTAGGAGGCCCTTGATGATGTCCAACTGCTGAGCCTGGATCTCCTGCTCCGGGTCCTTTTGGAGCTCCTTGAGCCTCTCTTGCAAATCGCGCAAGAGCTCTGCTTTCTCGCCCTTTTTGGCGGCGTCCAGATCGAGCTCGACCTGCGCCTTGAGTATGGCGATCGCCAGCTGCACGTGGCCCGCGGCCTTGGCCCTCAGCTCCGGGTCTTCTGCACAGAACTCGAGGGCCAACGACAACTTGTAGTGGGACTCGGAAATCAACGACGAGTGCCGGTTGTCGTACAATTTCTGGCGTAATTCAAGACACGCCTGCAAGTCTGCGGCTGCCTGCAGGAAGTTCTCCGTCTCCAACGACACTTCTCCGAGAAGATCGTATGTTTCCGACAACTTCTTCACGGTTTCCACGTACTTCGTTTTGGGCGTGTCGTCGTCGGAGGCCAAGTGGGGCGTTTCGGGTTCCGGGTTCTCCTTGGCCAAATCCTCCTTCAACTCCTCGAAAAGGGCACATGTCAGATCCAAGACATTCCACGCGGCCTCGAAGTCGGTCTCCTCTTCCTCGGGGGCGTCCTCGGGGGCGCCGTTCTCGTCCTCGCTGTCGTCCTGCTCCTCCGTGTTGGCCTCTTCCTCGAGGGTCACGTGACCGTCGTCCTCCGCCATGCCCTCGTCAAAGCGGAACCCGTCGCTGTCCTCTTCCTCGGGCTTTTGCGGCCCGCCGCTCACGCCCCCGAGCACGCTGGATTTGGCCACGCCGTTCTGGAAAAGCGCCTTGCCGTAGAGAAAAAGAAGGTCCGGGTCGTCCCGCGAGTGTTCCTCGTTGAACGCCGCACACGCGTCGGCGTAGCTGCTGGCGGCCTGCTCGTAGTCCTTTGCCGAATAGAGCTTGGCGCCCTGTGTGATGAACTTGGTGACTTTTTCTGAATACATCGTGGAGAAGACTGGTGTATAAGAGTATTTCGGAGCACGCGTCACGATGGAACGCGCGTTGGGCCATTTGCTTGGGTCCTTCACAGAAAGCTGGTCAGTTCTACTCCGACAGATGAAATTTATTTGGGTGGTCCATTTTTTGTTTTGGCGATAGACGAGTGGCCGGGCTCTTTTTTTCTATTCTTTGTGTTATGGTATCGTAGATGGAGGAGACTGGTCCTTGCAAGTGCACATAAGAGCACCCAAGGGCACATATAGACCATGACTTTCGGGACTACCGGGTTTCATGGAAAATCGAGACACTAGGCTCGGACGATCTCTTACTCTGCTGTGTGTAGCCCGTTCCAGCGAAACGCTTACACTCCCCCTACTTCAGCACAGCTCTTGTAGATCAAATTACAGGCCATAGTGGCCTATATACGAAGACGTAATTCGTACCAACTACAGCACAGTCTTGGATTCTCTCAAAAAAGCCCTAAAAGGCCCATTTCCACACTGCAGACCGGTTCTCACCGCTGTCGGTGGTGCGTGGCCGGAGTTGTGCCTCATGCGTTTGTGCTGGTGGCCATTGTTCCGGATCTGGACTTGCCCTTTTGGCCACTATTGTTCCAGGAAGAAAAAACGATTCCGTTTCCTAATTTTCGGTTTCAGGATCTTTTCTCCACCTTTCCTGGCCAGCTGTTCTAACTACCATGCCTCAGTATTTACCATTGGACTCCTCCGATCTTTCTCGGGAGCACTTGTCCCCTGAGTTCATGCCCGAAGATCCCTTCCAGCTCCACGAATTTCACCTGAAAGCCACTCTCGCCGACTTACATCCCGAAGAAGTTTTCCAATTCAACGCCACACCGTGTTTCTCACACCCCAAAGACGCTTTTGATCACGAGGATTTCGTTCCCTATAAGCTCCAGTTGGACAAGACGGGGCTATTTGCGGAGTTCTACTTCCACTTCAAACGGTCCTTCTCTGCGCTCTCCACAGAAAACAGAGCCTACTGCTCCGTGAGCTTGGAAGGTTTCAGGTCGTGCTACGTAGGCAGCGAGCAGGACGTCAAGAGCTCGGTGGTGAGAGTAGAAAACGAGTTCGAGCTGAAATTCAGGCAGTGTGTCGATCCCGAGCTTCTCAAGGACTTCGCCTCGTGGTACCTAACCCGATCGTGTGTGGAGAGCAAATTCCGGGACAGAATAGGAGAACACTTGGACCTCATGTCGTATCCCATACGGCTCAAGGAGTTGACCAGGGAGGCCCGGTATGACGACATCATGCCCTTGGTGGATTTCCTCTTGGCGTTCCAGCACTCGGAGGGGTCCATCTGGCACCATGTTTTGCTCGTGTTTAGTGACGACTACCAGTCGGAAAAACGCACGCAGTTCTTGAACACCAAGGCCAAGGCCTGGAAACGGGTGAACATTCCGCTTCCGCGGCAGATCCAGGGTTTTGTCAAGGAGATCAGGGACGAGGGAATCGACTCGTCCGACGAGGATTTCATCTGCATTGCGGGCATCTTGCTTGTGTTGGTGCTCTTTGTATTTCTCATGATCTACTACTTCCCCATATAGAGTGGGAGGAGACGGGGTTTTGCTTATGGGGCTCTTGTGGATGAGATACGAGTGCTGTGATGGATTCGGTATTCACTATGGGGTAGCAGCTAGTGGCTGCGTCTACTGCTGGAATTTGCACCCATTGCTTGGCAGATGAAGCGTCTATGTGAGATCTGGCGTTGGAACCTCCAGAAAAAGAGATTGTCGAGGATTGACAAAGAGCAACAAAAGCTCAAGTAGATGAGTTGCTAATTTCGCCTTAGAACTGTTGTAAGAAATGGTTGCTAACATCGAAGTCAAGTAGTTGCAACACCAGATCAACCGTCTGAACAGAGTCCCATATGGGGACAGATATTTCCATGGCCAAGCTGTCCCCTTTAGAGGCACTATGAAGGTTTCCATTCCTATATTGATTATTAAGAAAAAAAGCTTTATTTAGTACCTATGGTGGCAGTGGTGCAGCCACTTCTGCCTTGCTCACCATACTACAGCACTAGTACAGAACGACGGATCAACACCAAAAAAAAAAAGAATAACGAAACGTACCAAGAAGCAACTAAGCACCTCGGTTTCACAAGCAAACCACAATCCCATTCTAATCTTCCCGATTCCCACCCAGCTCGCAGCATAACAACACCGTCACGTGACGCGTAGTATCTCCATATTCTCGTAACCGGAACCACGCTTTCCATACTCCACACCAGAGGACACATTCTACAGATACACGGTCATATTTACGCCGCAGGAACCCCCTGACCCACAGCTTCCGTGATATCCAGCATTTACGCAAAATCCGCTCACGCCCGGTCTCCCTTTGCCTCCCCCATATCCCACAATGAGCGGCCCGAACCGATCTTTACGACGCAAACCACCTCCACCACTAGACCACGACACACACAAAAACACCGATTTACCCGCCAGCATCCCCTATTCGCCACTGGGCCCCTTAGTCACCCCCGAAAAACCACCCGTGCCGTTTTCGCTTCCTTACAAACAGGAGAGCAAACCCGCACTCATAATAAACGCTGATCTCTCATACGAATCCAACTACGGACCCGACCACGCAGAATATGCCGGCTATGCGGAAGACTCGCTTCTATCGTACGAGAGCCCGCGGCTAAAAGGGCCGCAGAACCTCCCCCTTGAAATGGCTGCCGTGACTGGGTCACGTGACCGCACATACAACGAGCCCGACAGCCCGACCATTTCAAGGAAGCATGCCCCCATTGCTTCCCCCTTCGGGGCTTCGGCGGCTCCTGACGACAAAAAGCTCAGCCCCTTGCTAGCGCTGCGGGACAACTCGTACCGTCAGCGTAAATTCCAGAATCTTCTGCAGAGAGGCACGCTGCCGTTCCAGCTCCACGACTCGGACGAGGAGGGCGGCTACTTCGGGCGCATCTCACCGCAAGCGAGTGCCAACATTCTGACGCCGCTGCCCACGCAATTGCCCTATCCCTTATCGGATGCTTACTCATCAGACTACGACAACGAAAATGATGGGAATGATAATCAAAACTATCATCAAAATTACAACATGAATGAAAATGGGGAACATGGCGAGTACGGGCGGCTCGGGGGGCATGATCACGTGACCTCTACGCCCACACGGATCCCGACGTTGGTCGAAAAGAACGCTATGAAAGTGGCGCCGCTTCGCCACGAGAGCAGCTCGCCAGAATTCCGGTTCCTCCGGAACTCGCCCCCTCGGATTGTCCGTCTGCCGTCCACCTCCCCGGACCTGAACCACCACTATTTATCTAGTCCTCTGAGCTCTCCCACACGTGTGTCTTTGTATGGGAGACTGCCGCAGATGTACTCTGGCGTCGTCAGCGACAGCCGCAGCAGCCGCTCGCCTTCGCCGAAAAAGTACACGGGTGTTCCGGGTATTCCCGGGACGTCACCGTCGGCCAAACCCGGGTTGTACCCCTATTCTGAGGATTATCTGGACGCGTTCGAGGACTACTACAACCAGGAGCGCGTACCGCGTTGGAGCTTGATCGAGAACGACGAATTCGAGTATGACGACTCTTTTCTCGTTCCGCAGCACCAGTTCGACTACACAATCTTGCCCGAGCTCCCAAAGTTGGAGGACGAATATGTGGATCGGTCGACAATCCTCGAACAAGGGTACAGCCCAAAACAGGCGCTCCAGCCCACGCTCACGATTAAGAGGAAAAATGACGACTTGCCACCTGTCCCCCTAGATCTTCCTCCGCTTCCGTTTCTGCCCTCTGCGTTAGGCTCATTCCATTTTGCAGCGTGTTCCAGCGTGTGGTCTTTGGGAAGCATCTTTCAGTGGTGTCTTCAATTGAACAAGTGGACTCATGGCCAGAAGATCTCCATCAAAGAGTTTCGGAAAGTACTCATGAGGCTCATCGCGTTCCACAAACAGGACGTGCCTATCGACATGATCAGCCGCAACGTGACGCAGATCATTGACTCCTTCACTGTGGAAAAGTTGGTGCTTGTGGAGACCGAAACTGAGGAGAAAAAGTCGCCCCTTTTTACGTTCAACGTAAACGGAACCACCAGTGGTGTTTTGGTGGATCTCACGTCGTGTTACTGTAACGACGACGACCACAAGCAGCCCGGCCGCCGCAACTTCTCCGTGAAGTGCTACTCGTCCCAGTGCATGATCAACAAAATGATCCAGCACGAGCACCACATGAGAACCACCAATATTCAGGAATTGGTTCTCGGAAACGACTGGGCCAGCCACTGGAAGCTCGCTGCGCAGGACATGGCCATAGATCTCTCCGAGTCCAAGCGCCAGTCCTATCTTTTTGACCTTATTAAGTTTGAGCAGAATTTCATCCAAAGGGCTGAGTGCTTTATTGAGATCGCTGGTCCTGAGTTCCTCAAGTCGGCTAAGCTAATGGTGGGTTCCAACAGCCTGACGCCAATGAAGGAGTTTGAAGAAAAAATCATGAACGCAGCGAAGGAACTACTTTCCATTCATCGCTCGTCGTTGTACGAGCCATTATTGAAGGTTCTTGTCACAGACGGAAAATTCATCAAGGATCTCAAGGGCATGGCTTCTCTATATGAGACATGGGCGTATACGGCCAAAGCTCCGCTCTTGTCGTACATCAGTGTCATGCCTATGATCGAAGATCTCTTGGCCAACAGTGCGTTGAAAAAATGGGACGAATTAGTGAGACTCAACCCTAGAATGAAGGCGTTGCAGGTGAATGGCAACTTGCTCTTGATGAGCACGTTCAACTCGCGCTACCAGCAACTTCCGCTCCAGCTTTTGGACATTCGCAAGTTTTTCGACGAGGAGGACGAAGAGTACGTTTTCTTAACCAAAGCGGTGGACGCCATTCGCCAGCTTGGGAGCAAAGTAAATGAGATGAAGGTACATTCAGATAATGTGCACGCTCTAAGGTTGGTGGAAAAGCAACTCACGTGGAAATCAAGCGTATATCAGGCGGATCTCAAGCTTAAATCGTCCAGAAGGAAGTTCTTCTACAGGGGCGACTTGATCCGAAAAGGCGATTTGAAGATCAACTCGCACTCTGCACATTTGATTGTCTTGGACAACTACCTTCTCATTACCGAAAGGCAGCGCACGCAAAAGACCAACAATTACAAAGTGACGGAAACGCCCATTCCCATGGACTACCTCATTGTGGAGAACAGAGAAAAGGAGGCTTATGGGATATCCGTGAAATCTGTCCACACTTCTAATAATAATGACGGGACTGTGGAGGAAACATCGTCGTATCCGTTCAAAATACGCTACGCCGGCCGTGGCAAAGGCGAAAACCACACCTTGATAGCTGCAACGGAAAAGGAACGCAAGCGGTGGATATCCGTGTTGGTGCAGGCGCGGACCAACTTGTTGAAGAAGGTGCTGCCCGTGACCCCGTACAATTTCGAGCTCGTGGAGAGTACTTTTTTCGCGTATGAGCCGGGAATGAGAATGACGAAACTACCCATTTTGTGTGCTTCAGACCCTCTTGCGATTTTGGCAAAACAGAGAAGTGAACCTCTGAATAGGCATTCAGTACAGCGCCATGTCCAATGCTCGTACATGTTCACTCTCTTGCACGAAACCTTCACATTCTTGGGAACGAATTCCGGTGTTTATTGCTCTGACGGACGGAACACCTGGAAAAAGATTATCAACATGAACAACGTTGCCAAGGTGACCGTCGTCCCTGACCTCAATGTTGTGCTAGTCTTGGCAAGCAAGACATTGCGTTACTATCCGCTTCAACTGCTCATCAACATTTACTACGAGAGAAAGGATAAAATCACGTCGTTCCAGTTGTCCAATGAAGGCATTCTTTTCTACGAGTTTGGCCGTCATCGGGGCCTCCCAACGCTTTTTGTGGCGAAGAAGAAAACCGCAGGGACGACGTCGTTCAAGGTCTATGTCATGGAACTCGACAATAATGGCATTTTCAGTATGTTCACAGTATTGAAGAGGTTTTACATCCAGGCCGAGTGTCATGGAGTATCGGTGTTCAACTCCTCGGTCGCAGTACACACCCAACGCGGGTTTGAGGTGTTAGACTTACAGAAGGTTACTCCAAGGGGTGTACCCGAGCTCCCCGCCTCGGAATCCTCCAAAAAATTGGACGGCTACAGTAGGAAGAAAGTGGTCCAGTCCACTGACGTACTCAAGAAGATCATCTCACACGCTCTACCGATGGGGATGTACAAACTCTCGAACAATAAGGAGTTCTTGATGGTCTACAATGAGTGTGCCATATTCGTCAACAAACTGGGGAAACTTTCTCGAACGTCCACCATCAGGTTCGATTTCCGGCCTAGGAATATTGCGTTCATGGACAACAATTTATTCTTGGTGTGTGAGGAGGTCATTGAGGTGTGGTCCATTAGTAGCTCTGCCAACGGCACAAACAAATTGATACAGGTGATTCCAAGCAAGGGTTTGCACATGCTTGACCCGCAAACACTCAGCTTCAAGCTGGCCAACCCGAGCAACTCAGACTTGCAGTTAATTTTCAGAATGGTTCCGAAACCCGAGAGTACCCTCACAAAGCAATAAGCCCCGGTCCTGAATCACCGATTTGGCTGCCAAACTTTTTTGCCGCAATTAGTATGGGGGCATGGTTTACTATATACAAGACAATTCCTCAAAGCAGTCCTCGGCATTCGCATTTCAGTCGTTCCTCGGCCGAATTGCGGGGAACCGGGACTACTTGATGAGAACTGTGGACTTCCTACTTTTCTTCCACGAACTTTTCCAAATTTCAGATCAGTTTTGAAAATATCACTTTGGAGATTCTAGCATAATGGTCGATTTCAACGTCAATGGCAAAACCGCAGTGGTTACTGGAGGCACCAGAGGGTTGGGTCTTTACACTGCCGAAGCGTACGTTCTTGGAGGTGCCAAGACGGTGGTGGTGACTTCCAGAAAAGAGAAAGCGTGTGAGGAGGCTAAGTCCTACTTGGAAAAGGTGGCTAAGGAAAACGGCAAGTCCACAGAGATCATTGCCATTCCCGCCGACTTGGCCAAGGAACTGGACTGCGAGCAGTTCTGCAAGAACGTTATTGAGAAGGTCAAAACCGTGAACATTCTCGTGGCCAATGCCGGTGCAACGTGGGGCGCGCCCTTGGAGGACCACCCGGTCTCTGCCGTGAAGAAAATCTTGGATCTCAACGTGGTGGCTGTGTTCCACACGATCAAGTTATTTGCGCCTGCGCTTGAGGCGGCCGGCACCGCCGAGGACCCCCTGAGAATCTTGATCATGTCGTCTGTGGCCTCTTTGGTGGCCAGCGACCCCGTGGGCGTGTACGGCTACTTGGCGTCGAAAGCTGGTGTTTCCCACATGGGAAAGAACTTGGCGTTGCAGTTGGGACCCCGCAACATCACGGTCAACTCGTTGGCGCCCGGCTTTTTCCCCACCAAGATGTCGCAGGGCGTGTTGGACTTGGCCGGGGACATCATGAAGGATCTGAACCCCCGGAACAGACTCGGACGGAAGGAGGATATCATGAGTGCGGTGATCTTCTTGAGTGCGCAGCAGTCGAACTACATAAACGGGATAGTGTTCCCGATCGACGGCGGGTCGCACGTTGGCGGCGGGTTCACCCCGAAGCTTTAGAATTATTGAGGTAGTTGGTGAATATGGGATGCGCCGCGGACCACTCTACACGACTGTACTATGCACTAGATGTCAGATAACACCAAGAGTCACAGAACAATAAACGTAAAATACATAAAGAGGGAAGTGAGATGAAATACCCCAGAACTTTCGTTCGTCAATTTCTCCGCCTTTATCAGCGTATATTCTCCACTACTGGACTGCGCCTGTGTGCTGCCCAGAGTCGCACCTCCATAATGAAAGAGCTTCTGAGCTTTCTGCCAATAACCACCAAATCCACCTCTTCCATATTCTGTATATCCAAAACGGAGCCAAACGGCCAGAATATCTGAGGTCCCCTATTTCCCAAATCTTTGCGCCCACTCCCCCATCGCCTTTCTCATACCCCTCATTATGGGCCTAGCGTCTTCCAAAATCATAGACTCCCTTATGGAGGGCACGAATTTCGACCGCGAGGAGATCGACCGCTTGCGCAAACGGTTCATGAAGCTCGACCGCGACCGCAGCGGCTCCATCGACAAAAACGAGTTCTTGGACATTCCGGGCATCTCGTCCAACCCGTTGGCGCTGCGTCTCATGGACGTGTTTGATTTGGACCGCGACGGCTCGATCGACTTCCAGGAGTTCATCACGGGCCTTTCCGCGTTCAGCGGCAAGTCGTCGAAGACGGAAAAGCTCCAGTTTGCGTTCAAAATCTACGACATTGACCGTGATGGGTTCATCAGCAACGGCGAGCTATTTGTCGTGATGAAGACCATGGTGGGCAAGAATCTCCTGGACGCAGACCTCCAGCAGGTCGTGGACAAGACCATGATGGGCGCGGATAAGGACGGCGACGGAAAGCTCAGTTTTGAGGAGTTCCGTCTGGCGGTGGACCTGACCCTGGTGGCCTCTGCGTTGACGTTGCTGTCGATATAGACAATGGGAAACAGTAGGGGTTTCCCGTTTTCGTGGTATTTTACGGTACAGAATGAATACATAAGGACTATAGTGGATGTAGACGAGGGGTGGTATACGGGAATGTTCAGCAGGTTTCCACGATTTCAGTGGTCACATGACACGGGCGTCTGATTTCTCTCTGCTGGCTCAATGAGAGATAAAGTGGACAAGCTGAGCACCAAATGCCGAACAGATTATAGGTTTGGTGTTACTTTGAATGTCGTCGAAAGCACTCGCTGATAGTGCGTGACTTGCAGTATGCTGGGACACTCCAAAGCCCATCACTTTACAGCGCATCTTCACTTGTGCTGTAGGAATGCGTGATGGGGCCACTCAGCCAGGGTTGCAACCATGTTCTTAGGCGTAAAGAAGCGTTTCGCGAGAGGAACGATTTCTGGATGGCAATCCCTTAGAGGACAGTATCCAGCAAGCCTGGCAGTAACTCGTGAAAGGGCTGATTGGTTCTTTTTTCAAACGGAGTGAAATTCAACCTCCCAGCACGGCAATGAGTGGTGTCGTTGTAGCGATAGAGCCACACTTTCCCTCCATAGGATCCAGTGTACACTGATATCGGAAGTATAACCACCGGCCGTCTGCGTCGAGCCTGGACAATCAAAATCCACTAAATGTACTCCATTCGTCATCTGATACAACTGGCTAGAATGGGGGCCTTGCTTACTTCAGCCTGGCCAGTTTATGCTCCACTTTCACAGTGACAACGGACAATCATCAGCTGGGGAAGTCCGTTTTTCCGCGGGGGATTCCACCCTTATCGTGATTCTCATAAAGAAAGAACCTCTGGAGGTCTCTTGAACTCTACGCGAGTCTGTAGGCAAGATAGTATACTGAACAATGTGAAGAAAAAGACAACCATCGCACAGACCGTAAAGAGCGATTCGTGCTCTTAACTGTGGGACCACAATGTCCAGCTCGAGAAAACCGTTTCAGTGGACAAATTGAATCTTGTGCCGTTCTCGGCCACTGAGGCTCTCTTGTATTCACTCAGTGCTATGTTGTCTAGCTGCCCACTGAGCCTATTAAACACATTGAGCAACTAATAACAGAAAACGAAGCCAGACAAGACGATTCCGCAAAAACGGCAGTCTCGACGGACTGAGCCTTCACGGTGTATTTTGGTCGTGGTAGGTTTATACATCGCTGGTATTTTTACAACTGTCGCATTTCGCTAGACCGTCGTCTGTTCTTTCAATTCTGGGAACTACTGTACACCAATTCTTCTTAAAATGACCCCAGAAACAAGTGAAAGTACACAACACATAAATAGAAAGTCTTCTTACCGTAATTATACTAAAAAGTAAAAAAAAAAACACCTGCTGAATCAGCGACACCCATCGCTAGTATGGACACCATGGCCGCACGAAGGACCACTCTTGTTCAGTTTCCCAATCATCGCTTCCCTCGACCGCACCATGCAACAACACCCTCATCCCACCATTCATTTTAGATCTCATTCCACCCTCATCCCAGCCCATGGCTGCAATTTCTGGTGTATCCTTATCGCATCCATCGCATCTCTTGCATCTCGCTCTTATCTTCCGCACAGGACCCGCATAGGGTGCCTCACCATGCTCACTCAGTCAGCCGAAGTCACAAATTAGAACACCAACGGGCCACCGACACCGCCGCCGCAGAATCACTCCCAGCGCCACCAAGACTCGGAGCGCTGCTTTTCCGGCTGAAGCCAAGACTCACCCAATTCGTACTCCCACGGGCCATGACCACGCAGTCTACACCCTTTGAGTCCATCAACCTCGAGCCGTCCGTGCGCCAGGTTTTGCCGCCAAATGCCCTGGACACCTCGGACGACGGGCTAGATCCGAACGATTTTCTCTCACAGTCGCAAACAGACGCGCAGGGGGAGAAGGCACCGTCGGACCTCGAAACCTCGCTCGAACTGCCCACAACGCCCCACGGGGTGCTCCTGGAGGGCGCCACACCCACACTTTCGAACTCGCTAAACCTTTCCGTGTCACGCGACTCGCTTCTGTTTTCGTTCGGCAATCTCCGCGAGTTTTCCGTGCTGAACCACGCCCGGTCCGTCCCGCACCCGGTTTCGCCCGTCGAGCACCTTTTGGAGCGCCACGAAACGCTCTCCAGAGACATGCAAATGGCGATTTCGCTCCATCGCGAGTACTTGGCAAGTGGCGACGATTGTTCCAGCGCCAGAACCGCCATCGGCCGGCTCTTTTCTGCGTTCTCCGAGACCGCCATGCTGCTCCAGGAAGTGTATTCCAAGGAGGCCAATCGGGTGGACCAAACGCTTGCCAGTTTCCGGAGTTGGGACAAAAAACGCGCCAAGGTGCTCCTGCGGATCCAGAAAATCAAGAGCGAAAACAACGAGTACGGGGCCAAGTTGGGTGTTCTTTTGGGAAAACGCTCCAGTATCGATAAAGAAATAGACACACTCCAACAGCGCCTCGACGCACTCCGCGGAAGTCGTCTGGCGCTCGATAAGGAGGTCGACGAGACCATGTCGGTGCTTGAGAGCAAGCTGGCGAAGTACGTGAACATGTTTCGCAATCTCGAGAAAATAGGAACAGATGCTGTGCGTGACTATTTGGGGTCGGATCTGGAAGAGAACGGGGCGCCGCTTTTGCGCTACGAGAGCGTCAGCACGGAGTTTGTGGCGGACACGGGAGGAAAAAACGGCATGGGGCTTGACACGATGCGTTCAGCAACAGGAAAAGAGGCAACAGAAAAGGCGAAAGAAGCAACAGAAGTGAAGGGAGTAATGGGAGCAACAAAGTCAGCAAAAGAAGTGACAAAATCAACAGAGGCAACAAATTCGCCAGCCCTGATGGGCGCACAGGCGTTTGAGGTGCCCGAAAGTGACCACTTTTCCACAACAGATACTTCGGCAAAAACCACTTCTGCGTTTGAGAACGGAAAAACCACCTCCGCGTATCAGAAGGGCTATGCCAAAGGCTCCGAGCAGGTGAGCACGGTCAAAAAAAGACTCTCCCTACTATTGCTGAATGGGGCTCCTCCACAGAATACCGTAAAGCAAAGCACAGCGTATCATCTCGGGGACTCGCTGAACACGATCACACGTAAATTGGACTTGCTGCCCATAGTGGAATTGCTATCGTCAAAGTCAGAAGCACTCGACGATTTGGTGATGAAAGCTGCAAAAACCGCAGAAGCCTTCCACGAACAAGGACTCGTGTGGGATGAAATATGCAAGTTTCTCGACTCCCAGGAAAATTTACTCCTGCAACTGATAAATACAAACGCAGGGGTCGTGGAGGCCCAGAAGGTGCTCGAGCAGACATACAACTATTTGAAGGACAAGATGGAGGAAAACAGCGAGCTTTTTTTCAGGCCCGACGAGAGCTACGTGAACACGTTGGCGGGCCAGGAACTCTTCACCGTGGCCACTGCGCTTGACCAGATCACCGGGAAGAACTACGTCTCTTCGGTCCTTTCTTCAGGAATCTTACAGCCAGCCGAGCCAAGACGCAGAGATCTCCGCTACAGTATCACCTCCATTTCGTCACAGGTTGCGCCTGAAAAACCTGTTACAACCGTGGTCCCCAAACGAAAGAGCAAGTTCTCAGCGAAGATAGAGAAAGATATAAAGAATGAATGAGTACCGGTCTTTATTGTTTATGTTGACGACTCCCGTGGAGGCCCAGGGCGCGGTGGCCTATTGGGTTTCCTGTTTTTGATGAAGATGCTGGAACTCGGCGGTTTGCGGGTGCCGGTCAGCCGGTCATCCGGACGATAGACACCACTATTGGTAGCACGCGGCGGACCGCCGGTCAGCCGAGACTCAGAACTGTAGCGGTTTGGATTTGGGTTTCCGTTTTCCCTATAATAGTTTGGAGCATTCTGATCTGGCCGACCGTTGAGAGCATTTTGATCTGGCCGACCGTTGGGGTTAGCGGTCGGCCGTCCACTGCCCTGCTCAGGCTTGTGGACGTATGGTGTTTTCTTATGCTTTCGCTTCTGGTGGTCACTGCCTTCGTGTTTTCGTTTGCTCCTTTCCCTTTCACCGGTTTTGCCAGACACTTCTCGTTTATCCTTGTGTTTTTCTGGCCGCTCTTTTGCGGGGTATACCGACAGATTACTGGGTCTCCCGGCTCCAGAAGGTGGTCTATCCGGTACAGCAGGGTTATCGGCGCCCTTATTTGAAGTACCGTTTTCGTCCACCGCAACGTTGGAACTCTCTCTAGCAGGCTTGATTCTCAAGTTGTTCAAAAACCCCGGTTGGACAGAAGAAACAACAGACCGCGCCTCCGCATCGGATATAAGCTTGTTCCACACTTTGTCCCTTCTTAACGAAGTTTTGTTGCCCAATATCCATAGTGTTGTTCTTGCACGTGTCAAGGCAACATTCATACGTCTGACATCACTCAAGAATCCCACACTGCCAGTCTCACTGGCCCTCACACACGACATAATGATGATCTCCTTTTCTTGTCCCTGGAATCCGTCCACAGTGTTGAAGTCGATCTCGTTGAAAATCAAGGTGCCGAACTTTTTCTGGAACGTGTCTCTGAGCGTGCGGATCTGTTCCTTATAGGGCGAAATAATGCCGATTCTTCCCCGGAACTCGTTTTCGGGCAAGATCTTCATCAACGTCTCCACAAGTTCTAGTGCCACACGAGCCTCGGCGGAGTTGAAAAACGACTTCGTCTGCTGGTTCTGCTGCTGCCTACTGACAATGTCGAAAAAGCGGTATGGCGTGAGGGGAGGCTGGTCGTGCCAGGGTCGGGTGTTTTTCTCCAGCATGCCTTCCCCATCCGACAACTTGGAATTGTAAAACTGGGCACTCGGGAAGCGGGATATGGCGGGATGCATCCGGTACTGCACGTCCAAGAGATAGATGGAAGCTGAGTTATTGCGCTGCATTCTCACGAACAAACTCTCCTCGTATTTGTAAGAAGCAGCCTTTTGAGAAAGCACCGTAGGGGGCAACTGGTTCGGGTCTCCCACCATCACACACTTCTTGCACCCGTACCGCAACGGAATAATGGCAGATAACTCCACACACTGACACGCTTCATCGATGATAACCTGGTCGAATTTCATCGACATGCTGGCTAAGAAGTCGTGCGCTGATCCCGATAATGTCGAACAGATCACCTGGGCGTCACTCAAAACCTTGGCCTGGATCTGCCTTTTTTCGATTTCACGCGTCCGATGGGCGATGGACGCGCTTTCTCTCTGCTCATCGAGCCTGCTGCCGAGTTCGCTTCGTTTCTTGTTGATTTCACGCAACTGCGCCTGCAAATCCGTGATTTCTTTATCACCAAGACCCTCATTTTTCAAAGCCTCTCGGAGTCGGTCTCTCTCAGCAATACACTTGTTGTGCTCCAAACGTATGTTAGGGTCTATTACTGCGCTGGCAGTGCGAGCTTTCAACTGGCTCTCGATGAGCTCCTCCAAACTCAAATGACGAACAGCGGCGTTCATGGCATCGGGCCGTCCTAAACGCACGATTTTGGGTACTGTTTTTTCACCGCTGTCGTTGACCACGCCGTCCTTCAAACGCACTACCAACTCGTCCACAGCCGCATTACTGGGCGCGCAAATCAAGACTTTGTTGACTGGCTTGGAGTCTTCTGAAGTACCGGAACCGTTTGGAACAGGGGTAATAATAATGTTGGGATTGGATGCCACGGACGAGAGGAAATGGCCCACGATCCCGAGAATCGTCTTCGTCTTTCCTGTTCCCGGGGGACCCTGGATCAACGAAAACCCCTCCTCTCTGTTCGCTCCGATGATTGCCTTGGCCTGCGACATGTTCACGCCCAACTTGCCGCACATACCACGGGCCTCATCGTCAGAAATGGGTCTTGGTTTACACGGTTTACCCGCAAGAATCTCGTCGCACAAGTCGTAGTAGGGGAGCCCACGCAACGACGAGTACTCTCTCTCGACCGTGATCATCTGCATCACTTTCATCCCCACAACGACAGACTTGGGCGTCAACAACCCCATCATCGAGCCCTGCGGATACACTCGCACGGTCACATCGCTGTAGTCGGAATTGGCGAATTTGATCTCCCTTACTTTGGCAAGACACGTCTGCGACTCGTGCAGCTTCAAATACCGGGCGACCTCGTGCGGCGTGCCCAAGTTCTTATCCGCCACGTAGCCAAGCACTAATAGGTCGGTTTCGCCGATTTTGCGCGCGGCCAAGTCCGCCTTTTTCATCGAAACGTAAACATCAAAAAACCCGTCGCAGGTGGTTCTGCTGCCCACCAAAAGCTCAAAAGGAAGCTCCTGGCCCGTGACACGCGACGACTGGATGCCTTGCCAGCACTCGAGCATGAGCAAGGGCTCGATCTCGGAAACGTATTCCTTAGCAGAAGCATACGAGTCCTTAATGGGCCTGTATATATCCCTATCCTCGGTCGGAAACTCGCTGTCAGTGTTGTAGTTCCAGCGGAGCACCGTCGAGTAGAGCGGCTTCAAGTTGACGTTCAAGCGCAAGCGCATGCGCTCCTCCTCCTGGCGGCGGGTGTCGATTTTCTTGGCCTGTGCGATTTTCGGCACCGGTCTTCCGTGGATGTCAACCTCGATGATCTTGGGCTTCTTCTTGCTGTCGAGGAAAAGGTCCGACACGTCCACGTCGGCCTCCTCGTCTTCCTCGGACGAGTCCGAGTCGTGTTTTTTCTTCAAAGAATTCAAGGAGCGACCCACCACGGGCAACTTATGGTTGAAACCTGCGGGTCTTGGAGGCGCCGGATTGACCACAGGTTTTGTAGGTGCCCTGTTATTCTTGAGCTCTGACCGAATTGCCTCGAGATTATTCAGTTTGAACGCCTTCTGGGGCGGCGCAGGAGCCACCGGAGCCTCATTCGTGACCACTCCAAAACGCGAAAGCGTAGTCTGTTTGGGGCCCTTGTTTCTCGTCTGGTACGCGTATGCAGCGGCCTCCGGCGAGTCGGAGCGGGCGTCCTTGGAAACGGGTGGCGACACACTCAGCCGTTCTTTGGCAGATTCGTCTATAACGTACTGCACCAACTTGGCGTCAAAGTCACTGGCCTTGGCCAAGATCATGCTGCGCTGCTGCTCGCTCAACTTGTTGTTGAACTTCTTGGCCTTGGCGCCGTACTTGGCAAACGTAATGATGAAGTTTTTGTCGACATGTGCCCCTAACTCTTTGGCCAAGTCGAAGCCTTTAAACACCAAGTTCACGCACGAGTTGAGTAGCGACAAGTCGCCCAAGCGGAGCCACACGATCATGTGTATGAAGGTCGCCATGAAAGTCTCGAAAAGCGTGTTTTTGATAGGGGAGTCTGCGAAGTAGTCCATCAACACTCTGAAAGAATCTAAAAGGAGGTGGCTGGCGTCGAGAGTGTCGCGTGTGAACTCAATTAAATCGCTCAAGTGGTAGAGGCTCGCCCACTCCAATGTCTTTTTGTAGATCATCACGAGAAACAGCCAGCATGATTGCCAGAAGTCGCGGATCGCCAGCATCGACTCCAGATGGCCGTTGGTCTGCGTATTCAAAATACCTTTGAGCGGGTCCGTGAGCGCCGTTATGATGTCCATCAATATTCTGAGTCCCTTAGGACACGGCTCAAAGACACTTATCTGGGCAATTCCGGATAGTGTCCTATTTATAGCACCTATGTTGACGTCGAGAGACTCGTTGAGCAAGCTGAAAATGTTTTCGTATCTTCCTTCGGAGTCGTATACCTGCGACACTACTGCTAGTGCGGGCTGGCTCATCTGGGGGTTGAAAATACAGCTCCAGATTCCCGCCAGACAGGACTCAGCAGAAAGCACAGAACGAAGGTCAACCGGGTCCATGAGCGCCAACTTTTCGAGAATCGCTGTTACGCTCTCACATAGCAAACGCGTGTCGCGGTTGTGGATCTTCCATGCAGCCTCAAATTCCTTACTTATAGGTGCACTTTTGGTGTCCTTAAACACGATGACCGCCAGAGCGTCGCTAAAAGAGGCAAGGATTTCCGACGCAAATGCACTCAGTGTGAGTGGAACCTTGGCCAAGCTAGTCCATACAGCTTTGTTCAGGTCGAGCATAGTGGGGCACTTTTTCTGCTGGATGACAGTGGAATTGTGTCCCGCCAATGCAAGGTCGTATTTGAGGCATGCACACACCAATGCTGAGGCTTCTGTAGAGCCTTTTCTGGCAAGACCCACAAAGTACTCCAGGTGTCGGTTCACGGCGCTACGGGCGTCCTGCATTTTCAACAAGGCAACCGAAAGCGACGCGTCCTTCTGGGCCAAGTTTTCAAAACACGAGAGCAAAATCTGGACGGAGTCGACGCGCGTGTTGCTGGCAATGGCCGTCTCCCGCAGAACCAAGAAATCTGCGAATTTGATCGCCGCAGTCTGTTTCTGCGGGCCCGAAAGACTCGCCACAAAAGTCGGAATCCAGTCTAGTAACGGCGCCATTTGCACAGGCGACAGCGCCGCCAGATGTAGGTGTTTCTGGAAAAAGCCGCTGCGGAGCACGGTGTCCATGACGGTATTTGAGTGCACTTCCGGCACGAGAGCCCACACTTTTGCGCCAAAACGCGCAAAAAAGAGCCGCAAGACCTCGAGGAGCACCGGGAACGGCTGCTCTAGGCATGACATGAGGTTGTTGAAGAACACACGGGGGAAAGGCGAGAGGCGGATCTGCGTATGCGCACTCCAGGCCGGAAGCTCGGCGGTGTCGAACAATTTGTTGATTTCCGAGGGCGGCGACACCTCGAATATGGAGCGCACCATCAGCCAGAAGCGCACGCTGAGGTCCGCGCTGAAGTACTTGACGTTCTGGAGCCGGTGGCATTGGTGGCAGATCTCGTCTACTACCTGCAGGTCGAGAGTTACCAGGGACCCTTTGAGTGCCCTAAAGTGCAGCAGCGCAAAGGCGGCTTCGGCGGTGTTTCCCTCGACGGCGTAGAAGACCGTCAGGGGCAAAAGATGGTCCAGCGGGAGGAGGTCCGCTGCAGTGGGTGGCAGTATAAGCGTGGCTACTTGGGCTCTGAAGTTGGGCTTCGATCTGAGGAGCGCCACGTTGGAGAGACACTCGTATAGCGTCATTCTGACAGAGTCTTCCCCCGCGCCCGGAGCGCCACTGGCGCCCACCACGAGCGGCTCCAACCGCAGATATACCCACTCATTGACTATGTCCAAAAACTGCAACACCTGCTGGATGGAGATCTGGCGGGCACGCACAAAACGCGCGCGGAGCTGCGACAAGCTGGTGTAAAAACCACGCACACAGCGGCAACAGTGCAGCAAACTACGCGCCATTCGATCCTCCACTATGCGCCTCTTCGGGCTGGTCGTGCCCGGGAACGAGAACATGATGAGCGTGTGGCCGGCGATTGCCCGCAAGGGCTCGCGGCAGAAGAGGTGGGTTTCGTCCTTCACGGCGTCCAGCGAGAGCACCAGCATGCAGCGCATGAAGATCCTGGTCTGCACCTCGGAGTTGCCCGGTTCGCTGTAGCTGCTGGCGATGTCGCGTGCCAAGGTGTGCCATTCTGCGGGCGCGTGCATTGCGGGTGACGTTACGAGTAGCGGGTGACGTGAAAGGGGAGGGGCCGAGGTGGAATTGGATGGTTGGTGTAGTTGGAGTAGTTGCGTGGTAGAAAAAAGTTTGTGCGCGTCGCGCGTGGAGGTTGGGGCTGGCGATGGTACACCTTGGAGGCGGTGAAGTGAACTATTTTATGTAAAATTAGAGTTGTTTGCGGTTTGGTTCTCTTGTATGTTGTTTGATTTTTTGGTTTTTGGTTTTTTGTTATATTTGAATGGACAAGTGCGCTGTTCGGACTGGATTGCAGGCTGGTGCTATACGTGTTAGCTGCAAACGGTACAGGCAGTGAGCATGGGCTTGAATATAAGCATGGCAGAAGTACGCCCACAAACCAGGTATGACGGTGGGAAGAAAAACCGGGGCGACTCAGTAGAGTCTGAGCTCGAAATTAAAAGTAAGCACTTTGGATTTGCGTGTCAGACGCGCTTCACATCCGTCTGGTAGAGCAGGAATAGATAGACCTGGCCCGGCCAACGTCAGTTCAGTAATTCACAGGCTTGAGGTGCTCAAGTTCCATCCTGGTGCTCTCTTTGAGATCTTAGAGATTTACAATAATTAGAGTACTCTATTTCAGTATCTGATATCCAAGACCAGCGTACTACGATACTAGCTACTTTGATCAGTGCTCATTCACTGAGAGGCAGGTTCCACAGACGTTCACCTAAGGAGCAGACCATCAAATGGCTCTCAGTCTTCGAAGTCCTCTTTTTCAAAGCTTGAGGCAATCCTCCTTATATTGAAGGACGGGAATGCACTGACGTTCGAGCCTGTCGATTATCGGAGACAGCAAACGGGAGAAATTAGCACGCTTATGTAGCCTGTCCCGCGTCCAAGTGGGGCATATCGAATACATATCAACTAATTTTCACATAGAAGGTTCATGATTAGGACGACATAGAACAATCCTATGCGTTTTTCTTTGTTTTTGCCTTACCCAGACCACGCACTTTTCCACAACCGTGCTCGGTACCCGAGGATGGATCTCACACGGATGTACTTCTAATAAACGTTCTTGATCAATGCTTTGCATATCACCCAAACTGCAGTATAAGCGAATCGGAATGGGATATGCGTGAAATGATGCACACTACAGCGATGGATTAACCATGACTGTAGACGAGAAGCTCGACAAGATAAATTACAAGAGGTCTCATTGCTCTTTTATCAACCAACTTCTCGTATATCCTTCCCAAGCCTCTTAGCTACATCTAGCTCAAATGATGTATGATGTAGTCCGGCAAACGAATGAATCCTCCCTGGAGCTTACTAAGAGGTGAGCAGACGCAGGCTGAAAAGCTCATACTTATGCGTTGCTCTGTATGACACTTAGAAGGTCTTCTCCAGACGAATAGCGCTACTCACTGTGATAAAGGAACACAAAGTGGCTACGACACTTCATAACCGCAATGGAATGAGCTGATTCTGGAAATACCTTTCAACTCATGAGGTGCCAAATACCCAAGTATGAACCCTTACGATATTTGTCCCTCTCACCCATTGGGCCGATAAACCACCGTCACTGAAGTGTCCAATTATTCAGAGTGGCACCCTATGAAGGTCATCGATTGTCGCCAAAAACTATTGCGATATACGGTGATTGCTATATCGACACAACCATAGTATGCAACCAGGTCACTAAATGTGGTTTCCTCACACCGCCAGCCTTTCTTTTTGATTCCAAGCCAGGTGTATTTATTTTTCCCTATCACACTAATATCGCATTACTGGACAAGCCCAAAGGAAGGTCGGAACATGACTGCAACGGAATAGAGGGACGACCCAGCTACCAACTTGAGTATGAACGGAGGAAGAGGTCGGTACCGGCTGCGTGGCCTACTATCTCTAGTCGACCACTCCTCCACAAACCAAGCGTTGCACTCTGTTCGGGCTGGCTAGCATTGATTGCACGGTACGATGGTGAGTCTACTTTGCGCTATCGTAGACTGAGTCGCAGGCACCTTGGCATTAGTCTCTTACAAAGGATTCGAGGAGTACCTCATAAGGCCAAATGCAGGGTTATCAGATTGTCCAGATAGTCCTAGCCTTCGTCATTAGACATACCCCTATATCTCGCAATCACCCTACTCTGACGATCCAGGAGTAACAGGAGTACTCTTATCCAGTTATATGTCAAAATCAGTAGTCCTAGAGAACTTCTAAAAAGCCTCATAGGCCTTGCTTATCTCTAGCCCAGATTGTCTCTTTGCATTTGAAGTTGATACATCATAATACACTGACGAACTACTATACAAATATCCAGACCATGCTTCTATAAATTTGACTAGCCCATAATACAGTGGTAGTTGAACATTGCGGAGTCTTAGGCATTGGTGAGATGGCCAATGTTTCTGCTCATTACGCTGGTCTAAGACAAATTACGAGAATATATCACATAGTCATGATGAGCCTATATGGTATGTCCTGAGACACTACTATCGCATAGTATCACAGCTCAAAACTCTACTACGGAGTTGGGAAGAACAAGCCGCATATAATCATGAAGAATACTGTTATCTTGTCAAGAAAAAACCTTGTGTATCGTGCCAAGATCTCGTATAGTACATAAAGCACAACCATCAGATTTATTAACGAAGAAATAGTGTCCTTCATGAACTAATCTACTATCTCATCGGTAAGTCATTCGTATTGCAACATAAAATCCCAGATATTCACGGAACAAATCTATCATGTAGCCGAAAGTGCTGCTCCGACGCCACTAGGTAGAGCAGAATGCATCATATATGCGTCGTATATACATCACATATACATCCTCTACCCTTCTTCTAAACTTTTTATAAACAACACAGCAGTATCCATCACATGTACACACATGCATCATCACATCAACATCATATATTCATTAGATGTCCTTCATATATACTTTCTATATCCATCAGTATACCTCACATATACATCGAAGCATCGCATATACATCATGTATCCTTCGTGTATCCGACATATACATCAAATGTCCATCTGTTTTACCATCGCACCCTGCCCCTTCCCCACTACATAAGCACCAAGTCTATATCGAGCATGTTCGCCGCGGTCATCCAGTCCTCGCCCGTCTCCCAGCACCGCTCCATGATCACCAAGCTCTTCTTCGCATTGTGGTTTTCCTGCCCCGCCAACTCCTGGAACCGGGCCACGTAAAACCGTCTTTTCTGCTCGTCCATGCTATCGCATCCCGCACAGAACAACCCAAAAATGGTACATATCTCCGCGGGGCTGCACGGCTCGATGTAGTACTCGAATATCACCGTCATCTCGCTGATCAAGTCCTGCACCAAAGGCGACAGACGGGGTAAAAGTAGCACCCGCCTGTACAAGTTGAGTAGCCCCGTGTCGTAGTAGAGTTTGTTGGTACTGCGCAAAATGTTGTCTTTGTTCATCAAGTCCCTGCTTCTGCCCGGGGCATGCTTGCCGTTCTTTTCGATCATCTCGTCGAAGATCATCAGCCTCCGGGCCTCGCCCGCCTCGTAGCTTCTATAAAACTTGTCCTTGAGCTCCAACGCTGCGGCCACGATGAAATGGGGGAGGCACGTGCGGTCGTTTTCGGGCGCCTCCATGTAATTTTCGACCTCGTCGATGAGGAGCGAAATGTTGACAAAGTGGGGAAGCAACTGCGGGTCGAACCCGAGCAAAAAATCAATATCCCGCACCGAGTCGTCGGCGTCGAAATGGGGAATGCTTTCCACGGGTGTGTACGCCTCCGTAGTGCGGTACGCCCGTAGGTACTTGCCCCGGTCACGTGTAGACGATAGCGCCCCGATCACGTCCACGTAGATGTGCCACCTTAGTAGGAAATACGCAATATCGCTCTCGTTTCTGCGTGATACAGTCGATTCCAAAGACAGCCCGTGTGAGTCGTCTGAACCTGTAGGTGAGTGGCCGTTTTCACGCGATTTCTTAGTCCGTGCCACCATGATCTGGCTGGCGCCGATGGCGTGTGCCCTGTGCTTATTGAAATCATTCGAGTGCACGGCCTCGAAGGAAGACAATAATAAACTCGTGGCAAAAGTGCCGTCAGACGTCGCCTCAGACTCGTCCTGGAGCTGTTTGAGGAGCTCGTCACATGACCTCCCCAAAAGCTGGTCGATGATTTTCGAGTGTGTGTCGTGGCCCTCGAAATCGTCACGTGCACGTGCTGCAAATGCCAAAATCGTCGTGAGAATACCCGGGTAGTGCATGGCCATTTGCGGGAGGATTTTCTTGAACGGGTTGTCCTTGTATAGATACGGAGCAGGCACGAAGTTGTCTGCTGCGACGTCGACCCAAAAGTGGAGTAGCTGACGATAGTAAGGTACTTTGAGTAGGATCTCTGGTAATGGCACGATCAGCGGCGGAATCGAGTGCAGTGCCAGTGCCGATCGCCAGAGCAGATTGCGTTTTTCTATGAGTGTTCCTGTTTTTTCAGGCGAGTGATCTAGTACCATCGCTAGTTCTAGCTCTACCTCCTCCTCATCTAGCAGCTCTTTGCGAGGCAGCGGTGGGCCGAAGAAAGTGTTGAAAAACGGCAGTCTAGGCTCAGACGGAAACGCACGCTCGATCCGGGCGAGGTCTGCTGAAAACGTGTCTGTATAGTCCAAATTCAGACCCGCAAACGGGTACTCAGATTGGGGTGTTTCGATTGCTGGGAGGTGGCTGGGGGTTGCAAAGAAGTCTGGCGACGTCGTCTTGTGATGATCTAGCGTTGAGGGAAAGTCAGCGGCAAACTCTTGCACTGCTTGTGTGATGCAGTCCAGTATATCGCGCTCTGATTTGACGAGTTCGGCAGCACACGAAGCGGTCCGTTGGGAGCCGTTCCGGGACTCTTGAATATCCTGGAATTCTGTCTTTTCGGGACCCGGGGCCCACGGGTTGGCGGATCGGGGGACGACCTCCATGTCAGGTTCGCAGCTGTCCCCCACATCTACGCCCGTTTCTCCGACCACGGTGCCCAGAAAGCTCCCGGGACGTGATCCCACGCTTTCCAACTTCACTACGGAGCCCACGCTGTCTGCGCCATTCATGGGTGTGGCCAGATTGCTGAAATCGCTGGCGACGAATTCGACACTGCTGGCCAAAGTGGACACCAGCAGCAAGTCACGTGCCATTTGCAGGGCCAGGAGGAGCCCATTCTCGGCACCTGCCGCTGCAAGCTTCCCCTTTTGCGCGTTTTTGTACGGTCTGCCGCCCCACGTAAGTTTGAGTGAATAGTCACACTCAGATCCGGTCTTCAAGCACGTGGAACACTGCGGTTTTTCTTCGGAGCACTTGATTTTGAGCCGCTTGCACCGGTGGCAGCCTAGACGCGACCGTTTGATTTTCTTTTTCTCCAGAGCCAGCATGTATATTTGTGGTGGAAAGAATAGTCATGTAGTGAGCTCAGACAGTGGAACAGTGTATACGAAAGAGCAATGTAGCGTCCTTTCGCTAAGTTTTATCGCTATTTATACCTTCCCAACAGCCACTATGTCCGCGGTGTGTCCGTTATCTGTCGTGGCTAGATCGTACTATTCGCTTTTCGCTCTTTTCCAGATAAGACCGATGGAACTGTCTGGTTCCCCGCGAAACTGGCGACTGCCAGCGACTGCATACACGCAGCCGAATTCCGTTCCATTGTTTCAGGAAACGGTCCGGCAAAAACAATACACAGGGGTGCTTTTGAGTAGGTCGAGGACCGGATTTAGTGCGTTTTTCTACAGACGGTTTATTTGCTCGTGGTGTTCTTCTGGTGCCATGTAATAATAAATGCACTGCGGCCGCGATGGAGGAAAAGAGCGGTTTTAGCGCGTCGCCGATTCCGCACCGGATCATCGTTCATAACCAGGTGACTAAAAGAACAACACGAAGGAAAGCAGGGAGAATAGTTGGAGTTTTATTGTTTCGTTTCTGGGCCACGTTCGGGATATTCTGCGGATATTCTGGGCGTCTGTAGTAGTCTTTTGTTGTTTGTCTAATTGGTTCCACTGACTAATAGAGTCCGTCTGCTGCGGTCACTCTTCATCGTGCGCACGCACCAACACCAAAATAATAAATGGCTGAGCCCAGATCGGTTTCGGTCTCCGACGCTATCTATGAAAAGGCCGTGTTTTTGGGGATCAAGTTACTGCGGATTCGGGTAGTCAACCGATCAGCCATTGGATCGTGCTTCTCGCAGTCCTTCGCCATTTCTCTCCCCCTAGTAGTCCTTGGAGATCGGCTTGGCCCGGTCTAAAAGCCCGCCCTCCTTCTTCTCCGTGTTCCTATCAGTGTACCTTTTCCCAAAGAGAATGCGCAACAGCTTCTCATAGAGCCGGAAAAGGTACCCTGCAGCCACCAAAAGACCCAGGAGAATGGTGGCCAATTTCGCCACAAATGCTATAAACAGAATACGCTTTTCACGGATCGTGAGCTTTATGGGCTCGAACGAGTATGCGAAATAGAGCCCTGGCGGTTGCATGTCCCCAGCCTTCAGTTCGTGGTGGATCTCCGTGAGGGAATACTGGTACGTATCGATCAAAATACCGAGTTTTTCGTAGACCGTCGGCACGACCTTGGCAAAGTACTTGTACTGCTGAAGATGCGCGTCTGTAGTTTTTGCGGTGAAGTCGAGCGGATTGTTGATGAAGGGGTAGAAGTCTCCGTAGGAGTATTCGTAGATCACGTGCGAGAAGTTGTACAGCGACAGATGCACCACCAGCCGGTCCCGGAAGGCAGAGCCCTTGGCCGTGATGAAAAACTCGCCCTTGACGTAATTCACCGGAATGGTGCCGAAAATGTGGCACGCTGGCGCGTCTTCGTGTGCACGTGCGCCAGAGATGCTGTACTCTGCTCTGAGTGTTTCTTGCATGATCTCGTCCAATTCCGGTGTCGTGTGCTCGTTGTTCTCGCTATTCACGGCGACGACTTGGGGAATGTTGAACCCGACGCCCTGGAAATTGAGCACCTCGCCCGCCATATACGTGTCGCTAGTGATGTCCATCACGTTCGTCGTGAGAAACTGGCACGGCATTGCCACAACCAAGTCCACGTTGATTTCGAGCAGCAGCCTGATCTCCTTATCGACCGCAAACCGGTGGTCCACGTAGCCGCCAAGAAACCCGCCGATTTGCACCCATACTATCATAAGCATGCACAAGACGGTGAGAACAGTGGAGAGCCCGCCCCTCTGAGAGCGCACCGAGGCCTCGGGGGCCACTTTGGGGAACGCGTCAAACACCTTTACCTGCCTGGAAAACGAGTCCATACTTGGGGGTTTAGGGCGTTTTGTGCAAGAACGGTGTGGGTTCAAAAGTAGGATCGGTGGAGAAACCACGTTGAGGTGTGGGTGCGTGTGTGCAGGATTCTTGAGAGGTGGGATAGGCAGAATGGTATTATGGGAAGAACTCAGTTATTGGGGAATTTTTTTGAAGTCGTATTTGTGTCTCGGCTGGTACATTTTCGAATGCTTGTGGATCTGGGAAATGTACGTGTTGGACAACCATGCGAGCTGTCTCGTCCCTTTATCAGTTTATCAGACACTGAGTGGGTACTCAATAGACATAACTATATAACTATAAATCGCATTATGACTATTTTGGGAAAGTCTTGGTCGGTGCCGTTTTTGCCACACAGTAGAATGCGTCTTTGAATAGCTTAGACTTACAGATGTTCACCGTTTTTCGATAAGAACACGTTGTTTCATGGCTCATTGTAGACTGCAAAGAAACGACTGCATCGGGTAGGTTAAATCGTTCTAGCCGACGTACATATGGAGTCAACGTAAACCCTGTAAAGCTGGAGAATTGGCAGAAAATGCAAGTGCATGAAACCTCCTTCGTCTCAAGTTTGTGGGTTGGAGGAATTTCTGGTCTGTTGAGAATCTTTGGTCTTCTCTGCTCAACAAGATGATCTTTGGGATGGTTTGGTAGATAGGAGCATCAATCCCGGGCGTACGATAGGGGAAGAAAGATTTTATGCTTTCGTCATAATGAGTATCCACCCTGTTGTATCCTTAAAATCAGTAATCACTGTATATATACCAATGTCACTGAATCTTTCTTAGACTCCGTTTCGCTCTCGATAATCTGACACTGCGCCACTGAGCTTGTCACCCAGCCTACTTGATGGGTCTACAAAATCTTCGTTCCCAAGAAAGGCGTCCCTTAACGTTCCCCGAATACCCTCAATCTACTCAAGCTTGTAGACTTTATGTGGACGCGCGTACCGATAACACGTGCGGTACAAGCGGCGGCGCCGGAACTCCTGCGTCGTGTCCTGGTCAACAGGCACTTTGTCGTAAATCCAGCCTTCTGTGTCTTCCTCTGGCACTCGTAAGTGGGTCTGTTCCAACCTGCGTATAGTGAGAAACTCGTTCGGGTCGGTGTCGATCCGCCAGTTGTTTGCGTACCCAAAATCGTACTTCCACTCTTTGGGCGGAAGTACCTTGCTCAAGTGGTCCACGCCGTGGGGCAACTTTCCTGCGATTCTTACGCTATCTTTGAAGTCAAAAAGACGTTTGGAATAGGCATAGAACTTCCACTCCTGCTTGAAGACGTCCCTGGTCTGCAACTCGAAAATCTCCACAATGCGCACTTCCGGCTGGTCGTCCACAATGATATCCTGTCTGTCGAAATTGTCGAAGATCGAGCCCTTTGGCGTCGTGTCTGGTTTATTCGCTGACACCTTCTTATTGACCTGCGCTTGTGATTTCTGGATGCCCACAATGTACTTTTTTGTGTTTGGGTGGCAGAGAAGGAGTGCAGCCCAGCCGGACTGAATGAAGATCATTCTCCAGGGAATGAACCTGCCCAAAAATAGCACGACTGATGTAATCACGATCACAACATAGAAAATAAAGGTGGTGAGACGCTCATCTTTGAAACCCGTGAGATCGTTCACCAACGCCTCTCCCGAGTTTATAGCCTTGATGAGGTCACCGGTCAAGTTCTGCAAATCTCTCATGTTGATCAACAACGATACCTGCGACTTGACAAACTTCCGCTTATCTTTTTTCACGATCTTGTCGGGTGCATCAATGGCGTCCTTATTGATTTTGCCCTTACTGTCGTCCTTACTTTCGGTCCTCGAGGTCATCCCTGTAGACTCCGAAGAGACGGATTCACCGGAATGCGTCAGCGCATATTCCTCAGGAAGCTGGTTGTTTTCCTCCAAGATATCGGTCAAAAGACTGCTCTCGTTAGACTCATTTAAGTACTGAAGCAACGACTGGCCCCTTTTTTTGACGGGAATGATCTCGGGCCGGTCCATAGGGTGCCGGTGCAAGTAGCCCGGAAGTATGAGCCCGAAGATCAAGAAAAGCAACGGGAATGACAAGACCAAGTGCGGCCACATGCACACGCAGGTGTAGGCAACCAACACGGAGAGGGTTTTGGTCGGTTTCCGCCACGTGATTACGTGCACGATTCCGTACTGGAGCTTGAAAAATGCGCCCATTTTCCAGCTCAATTCCTTCAAATTCGACACAAAAACGCGGATTGAAAGCGGCGGTTTTCGTGCCCTTGCCGGATCGTGCATCCGCATCTGGAGTTCCTCTGCCTCGGGCGATTCTGGCATGGTACTACGGACCATTATATCCATGAATCTGTCCATGAAGTGGGCCTGTGCACTGTTCATTTCGTCCGCCGACAGCGCAACCTTATCTATGATTTCGGCCTCTGCTTCCAGGTACTCCAAACCGGCGGAATTGCCGGATTTCCCCTCCAACTTATCGAGGCCCATACCTAACATGGCTGCCGCAGTGCCCGCCGCAAGCCCGCGATTCGAGTCGTATCCGCGCAGCTCGGCGAAGTTCGACGTGTAGTCATAGAGATGCGACACAAGGCGGGCCTTGGTCGACTTTTTGGGCGGGTAAGTCTCGCTCATGGTTGGTGTATAGGGAGAGAGAGGATGGTGGAGCAAGGTTTGTGGGGAACGGGTTGCGGAGTGCAGGCAGTGCGGGCAGCGCGGGTCGCACTAATTGCGTGTGAAAGATCACCGATTCTGATCTGCCCATATTAGCAATTTCCACCGCCTCCTTTTTCCGTTCCCCATTTTCGCTGTTGTTCTCTCCTTGCCTTAGGCCAAATCTTGAAGAAACGCCGACTCGAGAAGCGCCCCCGCTCCCGGCCGCGACGCCGGGTTCCACTGGAACACCAGGCCCATGAATCGCGAGAAGCTCTGCTGGTCGCACTTGTCCTCGCCGGAACTGGGCAACCGCATGCACACGTCCAAACTGCGCGCACTCACCTTCACGTTTCGCTTGTGGGGCCCCGTATTTTGGTGTTCTTTGGCGTCCTTCGCCTCTTTTGCCTCTTTGATCTCCTTCGCCTCGGCCGCCTGTAGCTGCAAATTCAAAAACTGGAGGTTGATCTTGCCTTCCAAGTTGAACAACGTGTAGAGCATGGTTTTCCGCAACTTCTTCTCGTCCACCTGGATGGAGGGCTTGGCTGCGAAAGTCGCGTCCGCCACCAACGGATCGTTCAATTTGCGGTGGGTGTCCATTTTCACGAAGCGCAACAAGCGCTTTCTTTCCGCCAAAATAAACGCGCTGGGCGGTGCCCCGAACATCTCGAGAATAAGCGCAATCTGCTCGAGCTCGTTTCTTCCGGGCAATAGCGGCACACCCGTAAAGAGCTCTGCGAGCACGCACCCGAACGACCAGATGTCGATTTCGTAGCTGTATTTTGCACCCAACACGACCTCGGGCGCCCGGTAGAAGCGTGACTGGATGTACGAAAACGACGTTTCCGACTCGAAGCACGACGAGCCGAAGTCGATGAGTTTGACGTCGAACCCCGGGATGTCACTCAGAATGTCGCTGGGGTCGAAGTTATGCGGAAGCCGCATCATGATATTCTCCGGTTTGATGTCGCAGTGTATCACCTTTTGGTCGTGCACGAACTGCAAGCCCTTCAAGATTTTGAAAGCAAAGTTCTTCACCAAACTGAGCGACACCCCGCGAAAGCCTCCGAGCTCGAGAAACGTGTATAGATTTAGCGAAAGCACCTCGCTCACTATGCACATGTGGCCGCGAAAGTGGAAGTGGTCGCAGTAGTCCATGATGTAGTCGTTGTACTTTCCCTGCCGTGCGGCCATAAGATGCTTCAACATTTTGATTTCGCTCACGGCCTGGAGCGACCAGTCGAGGTGGTTTTTGATCAATTTGATGGCCACGTTCCGGCTCCGGCCGGCACACGCATATTTGTGGTCTCTACAGTGCACCACATTGCCAAACGAGCCTGTGCCGAGCACTCGCACGATTTCGTAGCGGTACTCTATGTGGTCCTGCGGCCGGATGATGTAGTTCCCGTCTGCGTCGTCGAAACCGTAGTTGTTCTTGAAACTGCTGACGTTGATGTCTGCAGAATTGTGGTCTTTCCACGACTTCGGCACGTAGTAGACGCTGGCGTTGCGCATGATCTCACCGCGCTCGTAGACACTCAAATGCTGGCCCTCTCTGCTGTTTATGAGGTCCACTGCGGCCGTTGGCTTTTGCACTTCGAGCGGCATATGCTGGGGGCTGGTCTCTGAAAAAAAACCCGGGTCCGCCTTGTGTATCACGCGGTACATCTCGCGAATCGTGGATGGTTTCTCGTGGTTACTGGGCGAAGCCTTACCGGAGCGAGGTGCACGTTTTCTCTCGGCCCCAGGCTCCGCTGTGTGTCCATGACTCTTGTTCCTCTTGGATCCCTCGTATAGCCGCGTATAGACGTCCTCCCGCGATCTGGGTGCATGGCCCGCAGACACGTTTCTGGAGGGCGAGTAGCTGGTGAAAATGGTCGGTTTGTCGGCAAAGGGCACCTTCGTAGCGCTGTGGCCGCTGTCAGGAGCCTCGGCCAGCTTTGCCGATCTCGACACCTGTCTTTTCTTCGTTGCTAGCGCCGCATAATGGTGGTTTCTCCGCGTGTAGATGTCCGAGTGCGAGGACGAGCGGGTTTGGTGGGACCGGTCTGCTACGGGGAGCGCAGACTGCTTTTTGCGCGACGACGTGGTGTCCTTCATGAACGAGAGCGTGGCGTGTTCGTATTTGGTGTGCTTTCCCTCGTGGCTGGCGTCCGTATTTCTGTCCTCCTTGGACTGTGCCAGATGTAGATTGCGTTTCTGTGGGTTGGCCAGTTTCTGCGCCACGACCGGGTTTCTAGTGCTGGACGAAGAGCGGCTTTCTGCGCGGGCGGCCGTGGATAGACGGGGCGCCTTCGAGGGGGTCGTTCGTGCAAAGTGGGTGTGGTTTTCTGGGTACAAATTCGATGGATATTGCTTGCGCAGTGGCCTGGCAGCGGGTTTTTCGCTGCTTGGGGTCTCTAGTTCTATGTTGGCAAACCGGGCATTGAGGCCAGGTGAAAGGTTTGACATAGCAAGAGAAGAATTGTGTATATTCTGTGGAAACCAGCCTTTATGCGTGGTGGGCTACAGACACTGAAGTAGAGATCGGGTTTCAGATCCAGGCATTTCCAGATCCGGCACGCAGGCTGAGGTAAACATGCCCTGCCCTAATAAGTAGGTGGCATGGCACAAAATTGGGGTATTTAGGCCGGGTTTTTTCCGGCAAGAACAGGCTTTTTTGGTAGAGTGCTTCTGGAAATGATCGTGCTAGTTGCCGTTTTGGTCCTTGTGATTGTGTTTCTCGTGGTCATTTAGCTGGCTGCTGGTGTAATAAAGCGAACGTGGACGCGACGGAAAAAGAAAAAAGCGGGAAGGTGGATTTTGGAAATTTTTGATTGAAGGGTCGGAGTTTAAAATCGGGGAGGCAATTTGTGCATGTCTATAAGAGATGTTAGTGGTTAGCCTATGGTTAGCCTATGCTTGGGTGCGATGGAGAGGATACATGTGGAGGAACTCGATAATATTTAAGGAACTCGATAATATTGGAGGAACTCGATAATATTGGAGGAACTCGATAATATTGGAGGAACTCGAAAATACACGTCCATAAGAGAATCAGACACATATATGTAGGATGTGTGGTCTTTCAAATGAAGTTCCACTATGTAATGGAGTGCTAGATATGTATATTGAATGTGCGGAACAAAGGTCATGGAAAAACAAGAGGAGGAGCCAACGGCCATTTCTCTAACGCTTCAGTTCTCTTTCACGCTTGTGGTCTAGAGCATCCTACAAGAATAAGGAAAAGAAGTAGTTTCGCTCGTAGGCTAGAACGTGCCACGTACTCACATTCTAGATGCCCATAGTGAGCAGTTCAGATCGTAGAGTCCAGTCTCTAGACAAGACCAAGTGACCTTTTTGATACACCACTTCTCATTTTCGTTCCACGCTTGAATCCTGCGTTTCCTTTAATAATTTCCTCCTACTTCAATAGTTGAAGCGCTGTCCACAACACCTTTCTCAACACCTTTGCTCGCACCTAAGATCGCACCATACTATACGAAACAGACCAGTATAAGTCCATACCACACATTCACATCCCCCAACAACCACATATTTCCCCTTTCATGACGAAACCTGGCAGATCCGTGGCCACGGACCCGTCCTCGTACACCCACCGCGACCTCTTATTAGTGGCCCAACTTCTCCATACGCTGGGGCTAATTTCGCCCCAACAGGTGAAAAACAGTGACCGACTCGACGAGTTGGCACACGAATGGTACACTCACAAAAGCACGCTTTTGTCCAGGCGCCAGCACCAGTTTCCACTTGAAAACCTGCCCACGGGACTGCAGCTACTGAAGTTGTACGAGAACATGCTTGAGGATAATTCACCATGCGCAAACACCACTGATTTGGCCAACAAGTTCTACTTCCTCAGGGTGGGGGAGCTTGAGGCGAAGATAGGCGAGTATAAGGCCGAATTCCACTCGCTTTTGGGGGCCTAGAATGGGTTCCAAATGGGGATCCAGGTTGGTTTTCAAGGACATGGTGTTCCAGGGTTGGGAGGATCTTTTAGCTGGAAAGTGGTGAGAAGAAAAGCGCCGTCGAGCTTCCGTTTTGATGAAGATGCTCTTCCTACTCCCGTGTCTTTCTACTGATGGTGTTGATCATATTTGTAAGAGTGCATGTCGACCAATTTCACGCTTAGAGAACGCTCGAAGACTCATCCGTTTGTCGCATGTATCGTCTTATGAGTCAGCAGCAGCGTTCCTGGCGTGCCACCTCCTGGCATACTTCACTGTACTTGTAAAAGTAATAGTGGATGTGCGCCATCGGCAGGCGATATTTCAAACCTGCTTAGCACTAGTTGTTGATTGCCAGACATCAAAACTAAAGGATGTCCTGCTACGCACGGTCTCCCGCGTGCCACCACCCTTGCGATCATGTGATTGTCGCTGGGAGCACTGAAAGACGAGCCTCGGTCTTATAGCGATGGATCTCTAACTCAAGCACCGCAAACTATACTTCGTTCTTAACGTGTCTGGTGCCCTCTGGCAACGTAGGGTGCCCAGTTCCAAGGATGCGCACTGCCACGGAACTTTGCCTTCATGAGCTGAACGTACCGTATTGGAGGATTCACATCGTCTCAGCAACTGTATAGCACATTGCTCTCTCCGACAATGCAACCTTAGTTTTGTTTTGACTTCCCAGTTCGGATTCACCGCAATAAACTACAGAGCCTTTTCCTCGCTTATCTCCACGGTCCGTTGCGGATCCATCATAGAGGAGATAACAGGGATTTCCACGTTCGAAGACAGTATACATCATTGCTGTACTCTTAAACCAGCGGAGCACTCTCTGAGCTGCTGCCAGGCTTGCACTGCGATTTCGTACGATGACCCGAGAGTCCGGAATGAAACCGATATCGAATCTCACACTACTGGCTTATAGAAGTTTTCCCATTGGAACGATACCCAGCATCGTCACCGAAATCGTCGATAAATCGTCCCTGATTTCCTGTTCAAATTTACATGTGGCACCGGAGCACACGCTGCGGATGTTCTCGAAACCACAATCCTTTATACCAACTCGGTGTGATCCCGAAGGTAGACTGATCTCTTTGTACGAAGGTATTAACAGGCGTTGAAGACTGACGAAACCATAGATACGACTTTCTTTTACACGATAAGCCGGCTTTTTCTGCTCAAAGTGAGCAGTATCTCATCTACCAATTCGCCTAAAAATCCCAAAAACAAATTAGGAAAAATCACGATCCTTTCTATCGCTAGCAGACCATACCAAGAACACCCAACGCGCATGGCCTCAGTAGGAGGACCTGGAATACAGCAATGTTTTAAATATATCCAATCTATCCAATAAATCCAAGACCATCACGCCCTCTTTCTCTACTCGTTCACACCTTACACCTTACTCCCCAAACCCCCTTTCTTCCCCAAAATAAACCCCACCGCTACCAATTACTATTGCCAAGTAAAGTTGCTCATCCTCGGACCACGGATTTTTTCGCGCCTCCCAATCTCCACATTCTGTACAGCACATCCATACAGGCCCGCCCCCACCCATTTCCCCAGAATCCACCGCACCAAAAACAACCACCCACTTCTTTCCACCAACACCTCCAGACTATTCGAATTTTTTTCTAGTTTTTTCTTGCAAAAACCGACACCATGTCAAAACGCGACTCGCTTGCACTTGCCGTGCTCCAGGCGTACCAGTCCAACCGGTCGCTAGTGCTTAATGCGTCGTACATTATCCTCATTACAGCGGCTTTTTCAGGGGCCACCACCACCACGCGATCGCTCAAACTGACGCAGAAAGACGAGCGGAACTCCCAGGGCGTGCGGGAAAACCCCAAGCTCTCACGGGCGCAGCTTTTGCGTCTCCTCAGATCGGCTATCCCAGATTACAAGAACACCGCAGTGTTCTACCTCGTGGCACACGTGATTTTGCTTGTGTGCCGAGCCATGCTTACCATCAAGGTGGCCAGTTTGGACGGAATGCTTGTAGGTGCGCTTGTGTCGAAAAAGCTCCGCCGCTTCACCAGATACTTGGTGTACTGGTTGCTCATTGGAGTGCCAGCGTCTTTTGTCAACGCGCTCCTAAATTGGACCAGGGACAAGTTCCGCCAAAACTTGCGCATAAATCTCGACAAAAGCGTCATGAACGAGTACTTGCCTGACAACTTGGACCCCAACTACTACGCGCTTATTCAGCTCTCAGCCAGCAAAATCAAGGACCCCGACCAGCGGATCTCGACCGATATTACCCGGCTCACACAGGCCCTCGCTAGTCTTCCGGGTCAGCTCTTGAAGCCCACGCTCGACCTTGTTCTATGTGCAAAGGAGCTCTCAAAAAGCGGCGTGGGAAGTGGTGAAGGCACGCTTGCGCTCGGCATTTTGGCGCACTTTTCCACAATCGTGTTGCGGTTTTTCTCGCCGCCGTTTGCGAAATTGGCGTCGGAAAAGGCCAATTTGGAGGGCCAGCTCCGCTCGGCGCACTCGAAAATCGTTGCCAACAGCGAGGAAATCGCCTTTCTTCGTGGTCACGAGCGCGAACTCGACTACTTGGACTACTGCTACTACCAGCTTGAGCGCTTCTTGAAAATCGAGTACAAAAAGCGCGCCGTGCATGAAATCGCCCAGAGTTTTATTGTGAAGTACTTCTGGGGTGCAGCCGGCTTGGTGTTATGTTCTGCGCCGGTGTTTCTTAACAAGTTCCTCGGAAAAGACGCGGATCCGAATGCCGCGGGCGAGTTCATCACTAACCGCCGCCTTTTGATGAGTGCCTCGGACTCGCTCGATCGCTTGATCTACTCCAGAAAATATTTGCTACTGGTGGTGGGACACGCGTCGCGTGTCACGTCATTCCAAGACGCGTTGACGGAAATACAGTCGCGTCGGCTGGAGTCGAAATCTGCGGACTCTGCCGGGAATGTGACGTACGGCGACGAAATCACTTTTGACAAAGTGCGGCTTGTTACTCCTGCAGACGTCACCTTGATTGAGTCGTTGACATTCAGCATCAAGCCCGGCGAGCACTTACTCATCGCGGGACCCAACGGTGCAGGTAAGTCGTCGCTTTTCAGAATGTTGGGCGGGTTGTGGCCATGTAAAGCGGGCAAAATCACCATCCCCACTTCTGAGAATATGTTCTACTTGCCCCAGCGGGCGTACCTCGTTAAGGGTACGTTGAGGGAGCAGATCATATACCCACACTCGCTCGAGCAGTTCCAGAACAACGCGCGCAAAACTGATGAGGACTTGGAGCAGATCATGAAGATCCTCGATTTGGGAGACCTTCTCACTTCCAGCGAAGACTGGGATATCGTCAAGAACTGGAGCGACGAGTTGTCAATTGGCGCGCAGCAGCGGTTGGCCATGGCACGTTTGTATTACCACCAGCCCAAATTCGCAGTCCTTGATGAGTGCACTTCTGCGGTATCGCCAGACATGGAGCAGTTCATGTACAAGCACGCGCAGGAAATCGGCATTTCTCTTCTTTCCGTAGCCCACAGGCCGGCGTTGTGGCACTTCCACAATCGCCTCTTGAAGCTTGATGGAAAGGGGGGCTACTTCTTTGGTCCTTTGGACGCCGAGCGCAGACTCAAGTTCGAAGAGGAGCGGCTCAAGTTGGAGAAGAACTTGAGGGACGTGCCAGGGTTGAGACTCAAGTTGGAGGAGTTGAAGAAGGTGTCGAAGTCGCAGCATATAAGGTATGCGAACTCGCACAGAAACCTTGTCGAGTTAGGGGACTCGACCAATACGGCTAACTGAACGGAGGTTGGATGTGAAGGATCGGACTTATTTATGATCTCAGACTAAGGTCGCTTGTTTTTGGAAAGGTGAGGTGGATAGAGGAGTTTATTTCTAAGGGAGGATTGTATTTGTAGTTTGCTGACAGTACAGATTTATCAATAGACCAGTTAGGGGGCACGTTAGGAAATGTGGAGCCGATGGTGACTTTATGGAATTCTCTCACTCTCGTCTTCGATTGGAATGTATTTACCAATGGTTTCCCCGTTCATGTTTGATGATCCCTGTGGCACTGTTTGCACCCGTCACTGGTGGACAACAAACTCTCTAGGAGTAATTCAAAAGATCACAAATTGCTGTATCCGCCTAGAAAGGCATGGCTAGAAAGTACCAAGACAGTCTACAGATTTTTGAGTGAAAACAAACCAAAACAACGTTCTCATAGAATGGGAAAGTAGCTATTGGAATGCGAAAATTAGAACAGGTTTCACATCTATACCCAGTTCTGGAACACACTATGTGTTACAGTGTGTTAATTGAAAGTTACTGCCGTGTTGAGTATAAAAGACAACAAATCAATAGCTACATCTCGAACACTCTCGAAAAAGCGTTCCTGTCGTCCACCAATTGTTGCACCCAGTCTAACCATCCCAACAGGTGCAGGCGCGCGTTCTCCATCATTTCATACTTTCCCATACTACTTTACGCATCATTTTCTGCTCATTTTCTCCATCATTTTCTTCATTCTAATACTAAGCCCAGCATGCTCCCCCGGGCACTCCTCCGAGTATCTCCCCTATCCAAGCGGACGTCCCATTCTACTGCTAAATTCCCACCGATACTCTTCGTAGGGCTAGGTAATCCTCCACAGTACAATGGAACGCGTCACAGCGTTGGGCAATGGGCTATAGACAAAATGGGTAAAGAGGCCTGGCCAGATTTTGCGCCCTTTTCTCACGCTAAGCACTTGGGGCCTGTTTCAGCTAGCAACAGCGTGCATCCAGAACACTCCAACATCATTTTGGCCCATCCTATAGATACGTACATGAACATTCTGGGGCCCGTCGTGGCCAAGTTGTGGCAGAAGTTCCAGCAGCAGAACCAGGGGAAAAACCCGTGCCTCGTAGTGCTCCATGACGAGCTCCAGGTGCCGTTGGGAAAGGTTCAAATACGCCGTAGAAATACCAGTGCAAGAGGCCACAACGGGCTCCGTTCTGTAGACAAGCTGATGGGGAATAACTACACAAAATTGGCCATAGGCATTGGCAAGGCGCCTGGCAACGTTGCAGACTATGTGCTATCGAAGTTCAAACCGGAGGAAAAGCGCGTTTTGGAGACGGTGACGATGCCGTTGCTTATGGAAATCATGGACAAAATGGTGGAGGGGCAGCACGTGTACGAGAAGGTGTAGGTTGGAAGGGTGGGACAACGGGAGAGGTAGAGGAAACGTAAATAGGGAAAGACAGTCAATAGAAAGAAAGCCAATAGAAAAAGAGTGAATATAAATAGAGTCTATCGAGTGACTAGAGTGAGATGGATGAGGCACAGTTTGGACGATCTACGAAGAACGACTCCAATGTGTGCCAAGCCGTGCTAGCCGCCACAAATCGTTGAAGAAATTTCATCCACATACAAATATCACACCACAGAATATTTCTGCCAAACACATTTCTACACAAGATTATAGGGTGACACCACTCTAAGAAGGACAACGGCCGTGCGACCCGTCACGGTGTGGCTCATAACCACTACCTCCAGGCCCCACCAAGAAGCCCATTCGGGCATTTAAAAAAATCACAATTTATCCGGTCCGGAAACGCAAACATTCAAACACCCTAATTCACAGGCTCCACTCACGTGACCGGGTGCTGCCGTTCCCAGGCGGCCTCATACAATCCATTGTGGCAAGCTCGCGCGCATGGCTATCATAAACCATGTCATACACCAAACCCCACCAAACCCCACCATAATACAGCTTATTATCACACATGGAGTTTCTGCTCAACTTGACCGCAGAACGGTCGGTGGCGCGTGAGTCCCTAAAGGGTACGTATCAAAATCCGGGGCAAAAGACCGGGATCATCATGGATAGTCTCTGGTGGCAGAATCACAGAACACATAACCGTGCATAGGGCAAGCGCTTCAGAGCTTGGAGCATTCCAAACTCGTCATTCGTACATTACAATCGCCAGGTCTACTCTACAAATCACCGACCCGTACTAACCTCCAGGTGTGCTCTGGACGATCTTCTTCCACAGGCTATTTGGCCCCATTACACCGGTAACCACCGAGTTTCTAGAAATCCCCTACCCCATGGCCGCAGGGGCGCCAGACATCGACTCCATTATTGACCAGAAGGTGGACCAGCTAATAAAGCAGGACTTTGCGCAGGCCGCAAACAGCACGGAACCGGCCGTCGGTCAGATGGTCGTTCTGTTTTCGCAGAAAACCGCCGCCAAGCTGAAAAAACGGTCGGGCTGGTTTGGCCACGTGCGGGAGGAGCCGCTGGCGCAAAGCACCAGCTGGGAGTCCTGGACCATCAACGTGAACTGCCTTCCTCTACTGTACCGAGAAAACCAGCTCCAGGGCCAGGCCAACACAGTAAACTCTGCGGAGAAGTTGCTCCGGCTCTCGGCGCTAAGTTTTGAGAACACGCTCCACGAAATCATGGGCATCGCCAACGCACACAAGGACCACATCCCGCCCATCATGACCCTTGATGTGTGTCCGTTTCCGTACGAAATCACCGTCGACCCGCAGGCCAAACTGCCGCCTGCGGCCGACGACGAGACGTGGACACAGTACATAAAAAAGCTCATGGAACAGATCTAGGCGGGTTTATAGAGCCTGAATGCATGGTTTAGTGGGAGAGGGTGGAATGTAGACGATGGATTATTCGTTGGTGGAAGGCGAGAAGCGGTCAGTTGCAGAGGGCGAGAGTGACAATGGGGCATTCAGGGTCAGTTTATCACTTTCTATCAATTTCGGTGTATCTACGTGTTTTGCTCGGATGGTGTGTATCATATACCTAGTAAGGTGCTCTACTTGCAATTCTAACACTGAAAGAAACCGAATATTACGACTTAACCTTGCACTTAGACATTAAAATTCCTTTCCTACACTCCATTATTTCTCTAATATGCTAATCATGTGTGGATGCTATGTCGTAACTGTTACCATGGACATATTCCTTGAAGACTTCACAATTTTCGACTGGAGCATAGAATCTTCTGCCAGTTCCGAACTTTTTGGATGTCCTCATGAACCCGTGAAACCCTACCATCACATGATGTCTGAACCGGTTTCGACATCGATAATGCTACACCTTAAGGATAGTCACTCCCAATAAACTTGTGTTCCAAGCTCCAACTAACTGCACACAGCCAACTACATACACCATATAACATCATGTATTGAGAGCTCTGAAATCTCTCACTATCCTATATCCTCCTACAAGTTGGCTGCGTATAGTCCCTCGTCTCCCCTCACCAAAATACACTCATCCTCATGGATCGTCCGGTCCGAAAGGCCAATCTCCGCAGCCTTGTCGAGCACATTCTGGTCGTAGCTTCCAGGCTGAAGCCACACGCCTTTGACGAGCGTTTTGTACTCGGGCATGGAGGAAATCTCCTCCAAAGTGCTGACAGTGATTTCTGGAGGTGTCAAAAACGAGATGCTAAGCCCATCCACTGCAGAAAGCTGATGGTCGGCCAAGTTCTTTTTCTCGGAAATCGCCACCAAGATGTCCTTGACGGACGGCACCACCGTCTGGCCCAAAATCTCGGGTTCTTTGGGGTTTACGGGGACCACTGGCAAGGCGTGTTGAACATACCAGGATAAGATGCGGAAGCCGAATTTGGAGGGGTTTTTGGAGGCGCCAATCACCGCGTACTCTCTGGAGGCGCCGAAAAACGCCTTGATTTTCAATTTCATCGACATGGCGGGAAAGATGAACGAGGTAGAAAAGTGAGGCGGAGGGAAGGCGCACCCATATGTCAGAACGGCGGGGCAAGATCACAGGCTGAGAATCTGGGGTACTGCAGCAGACTGCGACAGCCGTGGGATATACGAACGTAAATGACAGAATAGTTAGAGGCAAAATGGAAAAAATAAACAAAATCCTTGTTGCTTCTCTTGCTTGGATGTATCTTTTTGAATAAGTAATGGTGGTTTTTTGTCAAAAGCTGTTTGCTAGTTCTGAGCCTTCCTCGGTTCTCACCTTTTTCGCTAACTTGCAGTCTAAACCCATAACTCTGACAACTCTCAGAACTCTCAGAACACAAATTTAGCAAGAATTCACAAAAAAACACACAATTTTAAGATAAAACACTAACATCGTCTCCCTACGGAAATAGAAATACTCCCTCCATCCCCCATAAACCGAATTTAGGTTCTACCACTCCCTCCGATAACCGGTGTACGGGTCTACATCACCTCCAGCTGGAGCAGGCCAAAACTCACCTCATGGCTTACCATGGCCAAGAGAATACGAACCAAGCCCTGTGGCAACTGCAAAAGGTCCAAGGTCAAATGCGAGTATGACCTGTCGCTTCCTTGTGTGCGGTGTCTCAACAACGGGCTCGGCAGCTCGTGCCACTTTGTCTTCAGGCTTCCTTCGATGAACTTTCCTCTTGTCACACCCGACTCCAAGCCATTTGAGGCTCCGCCAAGTGCACCTCACAATGTTGCACGGCCGCTAGACGCGATCTACAAGAACGGCCCGGGTGCAAACCCCGATGTGATTCCGAAAAACCTTCCGAATTCGCTCCCAAATGCCCTTGCTAATCCACCTTTAAATGCCCTTCCCAACCCTCTCCAAAACGTGCTCCCGCCACTACCGGCGTTGGCACATCCTGGAACTCCAAAAGCAAGGCCACTTGCTATTCATCCCAACAATAATGCACAAAAAAAAGATGATAGCGACCTCGAATGGCGCTCGTCCATGGAGAACAAACTCGACTCGGTGGACGCGAAATTCAACGACATTTTGAGCGTGCTCCAGGCCAACCAGGAGGCACTAATGGACAGGAGGGATGGAAAAAGTCACCTGACGCAGCCACCGGAGCCACCACTATCCGGTTTGCCGGAAAAACGATTCTCCGAAGACGAGCCGAGTCTCGCCAAACGAGCGAGATATGGGCCCGCGGATTTCAGAGACAATGTTCTCTCGATCGACGAGGCCAAAACACTCTTCAAGTTTTTCGACGAGAATATCGCCCAACAACTTTTCGGGTTTGAAATCAAAAGGTTTGCCGTGGACGTGGTGTGGGACTCGTCCCCCATCTTGGTATGTGCCATATGCACCATAGCACTGATGCACTATCCCGGTCCCGAAATATCAGCCAAGCAGAATTTGCTCCAAAAATACCTCCGGGAACTTTGCTCGAACGTACTATTCTCGAGCAGACCGCGCACGGAGCACGAGGCATTCAACACAATAGTGTCGTTGGTGCTCTGTAGTTTCTGGCTCTCAGACTCGCAGATGTTCACTGGCCTCGCACTCCAGCTAGCAAAGGAGTTTCATTTGAATCGGCCCATGGGATCGAAAAAGAGCACTTTATGTGAGCAGGACCGGCTCAAGTTGTGGTACCTATTGTTCATATTGGACGGCCAGCAGAGCATGGCCTTCAATAGGCAGGCGTTGGTGTCGACCGATGACTATACGCTCCAGAACCCACGGCAGTTGCTCATTGAGGAGAGTCGCCAGGAGAGGAAAAAGGAGGAAGCAATAGAGGGCAATCGGGTGAAAAGAGAAACAACGGAAGCAGGCCAAGCAAGTGAAAATGGTCAGAATGGCGAATCCACACGGGACCAACACGTCGATCGTCGAAGCCAGCCATTGGCCCCAGCCCACGGCCGTCTCGTCCCCTCAAGCTACGCACGGTTGACAGACTTGAGACTCGTCTCCCAGGTCGAGTATAACATCGCACTCAGCGAGTCCTTCAGAGGCAACGCGTGGGATCTTCTAGCACCGCACAGCTTTGGTATACCCTCGCGACTGAACCTCGAGCTCGACAAGTGGATGGTGTCGTGGACGGTGCTTCTCGCGCCCATGAACAACGGAGCGGTGTGGCTGTCGAAGTCCACGCTCATCTATTATAACTTTGCCAAGATGCACATCAACAGCTCTGTGATCCGGCAGTTGCAGCAGGACCGCGGCGAGGCGCTCTTGTTGCCCAACTGGAAGAAGTATAAGCCGACGGTGAGTCCAACGGGGGAGGGGAGGGCAAGCGAGAAGGAGACAAAGGACAGAAAGGGGAAGGAAAGAGACCACCGAAAAGGTCACGGAAACGAGGCAGAACGTGGCAGGGAAGGCGGGACGAGCCACTCCAGCGATAGCGTTGCTTTTGGTGGTGATTCGCCCAACAGCACTGACGACTCCGACTCCGACTCCGACGACTTCCTCGACAACTCGGCGCTCGTCACCCAGGACCAGGCGCTCGTCAGCTACAACATCGCAGTGGCTGCGGCGCAGACCGTGCTCAACTTGGTCCTTGGCGACCCCGATATCCTGACCAACCTCCGCTACGTGCCCGTGCACATCCACATGATGCTCTACTATGCTGCCATACTCCTAGTAAGCCCCCCCGCGGTCGCCAAAGAGGGTGATGTGGCAGCCTCGGGCGACCCTGAAAAAGCGTACTTTCACGACGTCCTCGCCAAGCTCCGCACCGTCCGCCTGTTGCAGAAAAAGGTGTACTTGAACCTCCCCACGGACAGGCACTTTGGCGACCAGCTCCTCAGAAACCTCGAGAACTTGTTCGACGAGCGCACCGCCACGCTCATGGCCGAGCTCCACCAGTCGCGCTTGGACGTGCCGCAGAAGGCAGACCTCATCAACGAGATCTCCATGCTCCAGTGCACGCTGGCGGGCGTGCTGGTGGTGGAGTCGATGGAGCTGAGTCGCGAGTCGTCGCCGCGCCCGGAGAAAATGGCCGCGTGGCCCGGCTCCCACCACGGCCACCCGTGAGCGCGCAGTGTTTGGACGGAGAGAAAAGATGTTGAGAAAAACGAGGTGAGGCGCGATGGTCATATTCGCACCGGGAGTGTTTTGCTGCAACACTTCTGCAACAATACACCTCGCGGTTGCAAGGTATTTCCACGGCCTTGACGCATCAGCAGACATTTCCACGCACCAAGCACTGGCACGATATTTCTAAGCACCTCATGTCTGCGCATTTGCAAGAAATCGCCGCGCTTTCCATTCTGCGCACACTTGCACACCAACGTACTCCACGCCACGAGAATCCACTGAAACAGAATTTTCAAATGGATCAGGACCGCAAACACGACCCCCCGAAGCACGGCGTGCTTGGCTCCATCGCGGGCAAAATCGCCAGCACCTCCCACCTCGTGCGCAACAAGACCGAGAAGATCAACTCCAGGGTGCACGACCACTGGCGCAAACCGGCCCACGTGCCCACGAAAACGGTCGACGAGGAATTCGAAGACTTAGTCGAGGAATTGGACGCCATCACCGAGGCCTGCCAGGAAATCATCAAGTTGCACAAGCACTACATCTCCATCTCCATTGAACTAGTGCAGAGCTCGCAGCGAGTGGCAAACTCCATCCAAGTTTTGTCCACTCCCAGTACCGTCGACACGGCGTCGGAAGTCCCCGGGGCGTTGAACGCGAGTCTCTGCGAGCGCACCAGAAGTTACGCAGCCACGATGGTAGAAATCGGCATTTGCTTGAAAGAATCGCTCCGGTCGATTCCGGAGAACCTCGACGAGCGCGTCAAACGATTGCTCTCGTACCCCGAGAAAATCCACGAACGCGTGGCGGTTCGTGACAGAGCGTTGATGTCGTTCGACCGTGTCTACGATAAGTTCGACGGCATGACCATTTTGAGTACCACCAACGAATTCACCCCCAAACAGAAGCAGGAGTACCACGCGTTGGAAAAGAAGTTGGTCGAGCTCCGCCGCGTCTACGACGACCACAACACGCTCTTGAAGAAGGAATTACCCTGTTTCTTCATGCTAGTGCGCACCTTCATCGAACCGTTGATGCAGTTTTTGTTTTTCGTGCAGTTGACGGCCGCCTACCAGACCCAATCCAATCTCGTGGCTGTGACCCTCGACCTTGACGACGGCTATGTTCCACGGACATTGCCGACCTTCCAGAGCAATACCTCCAGGAGCTCTTTTTTGAGATTGTACCACGATGACGTGAGCGTGGCTGGCCCAGAATGTGGCTCTAATGTCCCGACCGACAGGAGCAGCCGACGCCGTAAGGCTCCGAATCTGCAGAGCACACAGGATACAAAGAGGCCCACGACCGCACGTGACTGCTCTGACATGGAGGTCGAATACGGCTGCAGTCGTGCGCTCTTCAATTTCTGCTCCGTGGTGGAGACCGACTTGGAATTCAAGAAGGGCGACGTGATCAGAGTGATTTCATGTGACGGTGAGTGGTGGCGCGGGCAGTTGGGGGAGAAAGAGGGGCTCTTTCCTGGCTCTTATGTGGAGAGAATATGATTGTGATGGGGTTTGGGAGGCTGGGAGGAGCCAACCTTAGAATCGTCAACATGTACGTATTTGCTATTGAAACTGAGCCAAGAAGGGAGTGGGAATGGAAAAGAGGGTCAAGAGGTGCATAATGTTCCAATACAAGTGCCCCCGTCGCGAAAGAGACCTGGTCGGATGTGTCTAAACTGTTGTTTGCTGTCGTGATGAGGTCGTTAGGGTTGAATATTACCATCGATGACTACTTGGGGAAACGAAACCTGACATGGAGGTTGTGCCTAGGCACAGCAATGCTTTTATTGTATGGCTGAACGACCTGTTTTAGCCTCAGCTTAGACCAGTAAGTTCTTGTATTTCCTTTGCATAAGATCCAGATAAGCCCCAGTTCAGGCAACACATGCGATTTGGTCAGAAAAGATGGAATTCGTAAGCCACCTTTCATACCCAGGTGGATTAGTTGAAGAAGAAGTGCGGTAGATTACGATCATCACGGATGACCTATGACTTTGTATATGTAGGAAGATCACTCATACCGATTTTACAATGGGAAAGCGTGTCTGGTTATGTCTCGTTATAGTGGGTGCCCACTGCAATCCCTAAACCTCACCTTGCACTTGTTCAAGCTTGTCACATCTAAACCCACCATTCCCCAAACCCATCAGTGGCCAAGTGCGTGCGTGAGTTATCCGCGTTCAGCATGGATTGAACAGCGTCCCGCACAAGGCAGATTTGGACCTGGTATAGGGTTCCATGTGTATATAGCATTTGGGTTAATGAGAAAACCCAGTTCGCCCACCCTTAGGCGTATTAGGCAAAAAAAAAACCTAGTTCGCAGCACCTAATTAACAACCACACCCTTCGCGGCATACTTGTTTTCCTTCTGGTACTTCAGCAAGCACTTCCCCGAGCAGAACTTCCTTTTGATCGGCACATCCACATTCTGAAGAATATCCCACCACTCAATGACCTCTGCGTACGGCTCCACCGCAATAATCTCGCACTTCTCACAGTAGTCTAGGAACTTTCCTCGAGAGATGGCCATGGCCACGAGTGGCTGCAAGTGCTTCGGAATAGTCTTTTTCCACCGCTTGGTCTCGCTATACGTTACGTCGTATTTTCCCACCGCGTCCAATGAAAGTGCCTTCAAACTAGGCGTGTTTCTCTCCTTGTGTAGAATGCGAACAGGAGACACCCACTTCATTTTCTTATACGAGCTGGTGGCAGAAGAAGGAACCTCAACCGCGTCTTTGGAAACAGAGAGAAACGGGTTGGGCCACGCGAGAAAAGTCGTCAAATGCGGTAGGTCTAGGATCTGCGCAGGCAAGTGCCTGATTTTGTTACTGCTGATGTTCAAATCCGTGAGATTTCGGAGCTTTCCAATGGAGCTGGGTATGTACCGGATCTGGTTCTGCCTTAGGCTCAACACGTTGAGCTTGGTGAACTTGAACAAACAAGGGTTCAACACCTTAATCTGGTTGTTCATCAAGTATAATTGGCGCAGCACCTGCGAAGGACCACTGTCGAAAATGACCAAATTGTTGAGGTCCTTAATCTCATCAGGGATTTCCGTGAGCTTCATGCCCTCCAAATGCACCTGTGTGCACACGTCCTCGAAACTTCGAAGAATGATGTTTCTCGCAGCCACAAACAGATTGCTATCGGAGACACTTGCCTCCATATGGTCGTTATCGGTAGACGGGCACTGGCCACGAAAGGATACTTTGAAGCGGTTAAAGGAGTCAATACCAAAATCGGGCTCCGAGCTCTGATGCACGGCACGTGGCACTGGCTTGACAGGTGACGTGTTTAGTGAGATGCGGCGCCTCCTGTTCACGGGTGATTCCGGAACAGTGTAGTCGTTTATGGAAACGTCGTACTCGGACGGCTGGGAAATTAGCGGCGGTGAGCTGGGCAAGTTGTGTGTTTCCGAAAGCGGAAATGCAAATCCGTCCGAATCGTCCGGCTCAGTTGCATCGGTGGACTGGTCCGAGTCAACCATAGTATTGGACGCCGAGCGAAGCGCAGAGGAGTCCAGCGGGTGAGTGTTGGGGGTTTCCGGAATTGTGTTTGTGTCCTGCCGTTTCTTATCGTCGTTCTCGTAGAAACTCTCCCCCATCTTTCTTTTGATCGAGGGCACCGCCAGTAAAGTTGGGCCCTTCGGTCTAGTTACCTTTTTAGGATTCTGGCCGGGACTGCTTATCCTCGTATGGTACATGCTGCTGGCATTTTCGTCAATCACGTGTTTTTCCCGGGGAGCTGTGCTTAGAGCACTGCGGTCGTTGGCAGTGAGCGAGTTGTAGGCGAACGGGAGCAAGCCGGAGTTTTTCTCCATGGTGAAAATAAGGGTTTTTCTCAAGAAACGACCGCCAATGAACGTCAGGCCAGGCGAATCTTTGAAATTCTCTTTGCTTGGCTGATCTGATCTAGTCCTCTTTTTTTCTGATTCGTGGCCCAAATACGGGCCATCCACGCGCGCGTCTCCAGGGCCGAAAATCGGGGCCAGGCGCGTTTTGGGAGTTGGGGGCTAAGGCCAAGTAATAGGGAACAGGAAATAGAATAAGGAAAAAGGGAAAGGGAGAAAGCGAGCAAAAGAAAAAGAAGCAATATTGCTGAATATTTTCCAATCTCTTCTTTGTTGTATTTTTTTTGTCCCTGAGCGAGCTGCCACTGTTCACTTAGATCTGAAGTACCTTTTGACTCGGGTGATAGCGTGGCTCCTGTGGCTGCGAAATAGACAGCGACAATAGCTAGCTGACCTCTCTCAGCCATAACCGAGCGACCTCTTTCTCCCGATATCCTTCTTTTTTTCCTTCTTTCCTTCTTTCCTTCTTTCCTTCTTTCCTTCTTTCCTTCTTTTCTTTTCTTTTCTTCTTTCCTTCTTTCCTTCTTTCCTTCTTTCCTTCTTCTTAATTGCTTCTTCTTAATTGCTTCTTTTTTTCCTTCTTTTCTTCTTTTCTTCTTCCTTTCTTCTTCATCTCTCTTCTTTCGTTCATCTCCCGTTCAACTCGCCGAGGTCCTTCGCACCGTAGTAGTGCTTGGCCACTTCCTCCACCCACCTCTCCTCCACCCGCATGCAATTTCTCATGTACTCCTTGCTGGTCAACACCAACTCATGATACATGACGAGTTTGGGCGGTGGTTTTACCTGCATCAAACCCGACGACGGGTGTATATATACAGGCTGTTTTCGCTTGAGCAGCACATAGCTGGTCCCCAATTTGGAGAGCCTGGCGAGGTTGGGGAAAAATCCACTCAAGAGAGCCTTCTGGATTTTCTCCTCATCGGGCTCATTTTGGGTCGTTTCAAACTCTATTCCGACGCGTCCACAGAGTCCCTCCAACTGCTGGCGGATCTCACGTGCCCGTTTAAGCGTGCGGTACTGGAGAAAGTTATCCTCACACCATAGACTGGAATACCCCGAGTCGCTCCATTGTTTCCAGATGTTGAGTAGCGTCAAGTGGTCTCCGCACGCACTGTTGAATGCTTGTCTCCGCTTATCTGCGAGTTCCTTCTTATCTTTGGGTCTGTAGAAAAGGCTGGAGGATTCCGAGAGCATGGCTATAATGGCCAAAACTTCACGCAGCACACCGTAGTCCGAACTGGTTAGTAAGGCCTTGCAGAACATCGGGTCGATGGGAAACTCCGCCATTTTCCGGCCTGTTTTCGTGAGCTGACCCTTGGCGTTCATGGCCCCCAATGCGTATAGTAGTTCAAGTGCCTTGATAAGAGTCTCCTTGCTGGGGGGATCCATGAAATCAAGATTGACGAGATCGTTGATGCCCATGGAAAGAAGCAATAGAACTACCCCACACAAGTTCACGCGCAAGATTTCGGGCGTGGGGTTGGCCTGGAGCTCATTTTGGAACGACCACTTCGTGTATAGTCTATAGCACTTTCCGGGGCCAACTCTACCTGCTCGTCCTGCTCGTTGATCCGCGGAAGCGCGAGAACAAGGAACGACGACTAAACTCTCCATGCCGGTGGTGGGATTGAACACGTTTTCCTTCACGTAACCGGGGTCGATCACGTATTTGATCCCGTTGATTGTGATGGACGTCTCTGCAATATTGGTAGCGAGCACGACCTTTCTGGAGCCCGGGGGCGTGGGCTCGAATATTTTGGCTTGTTTTTTCGGCGGCAAGTTGGCGTAGATGGGGGCGACAATCAACGGCTTGATGGACGTCCCCAACTGGTCACATGCGTCCTTTAGCGTCTCCTCCATCGTCTCGATCTCTTCTTGTCCTGTAAGAAAAACCAAAATATCGCCCGGCGTTTCATGTTTGGTGTGGATCTGAAACACCGTGGTGATGGCTGCTTGTATGTAGTTGGCTTCTGGGTTTTTAGTGTAGCACAAGTCGACCGGAAACCGCCGACCAGGAATGGAGAAAACCGGAGCACCGCCAAAATAATCGGCGAACTTCTGCGCATTGATCGTCGCTGACGCCACTATGAGCTTCAAATCCGATCTCTCCTTGATCACATCTTTGAGTAAAGTGAGCACTATTTCCGTGGAAACCGTGCGTTCGTGTGCCTCGTCGATCATCAACGCAGAGTATCCAGATAGAAGCGGGTCCGTGAGAAACTCCCGCAAAAGCATTCCGTCTGTGAGATACTTGATGGATGTGTTTCTGGAAGTCACATTTTCGAACCGCACACTGTATCCTACGGTATCACCCAATTCACAGCCCACCTCTTCGGCGACCCTCTGTGCAACAGAAGTGGCGGCCACACGCCGGGGCTGGGTGCACCCTATCTTCATAGGCGTACCCCTTTTTCCTGTTTTTGGTGTGGAATAGCCAGATTCGTACAAGTACTGCGGAAGCTGGGTGGTCTTGCCCGAGCCCGTTTCGCCCACCACTATCAAGACCTGGTTTTCAGAAATCGCTTCTAAAAACTGCTGCCTATGGCGGAACGCTGGTAGCGATTTGCGCACAGCCTGGAGATCTGCATACCTAGACGGAGCCTTCATATTGTCACCGTCTTCCCCTGGAAGCTCTGCTTCTTCAGCGAAATCCACAAACTGGGCCTCGTCGAAGACAAACTCGTACTGCGGCTGGCCCGGAATCTGGATTTCGTCCGGGTTTGCAGATACAATTTCCCGGGCCTTTTTCATCTGGTCGTGTTCCCACGTGTCGTCGTATCTGGACCGTTTTTCCGTCACGACAGCTTCCTCTGCGTTCTGTGGCTTGAGGAGGTCCCGCTTGCGTTTGCGGTCGACATAGCCATCGGTGTTAGAGTGCATGTCTGGGTGCTGGTAGTGGCGCTCCGATTCTGCGATGGGGGCCGAGATCTGCAGTAAAAGTTCGTTTTTTTCACGGAATTCTTCGACTTGACGTGGCGCGAGGTTTCGCTTGGAGCTGAGCCAGTGTACGTCTGCCCTTAGTCGCTCGACCTGTGCGTCAAATTTGCGCTTTATATGGTCTTTCAGGGTCTGGGCAGTTCTGGCACTACCTGCTAGAGTGGCGTTCTTGGTCGATTTTTCAAGGGTATCTTTTGGATTGTTCTGGGTTGCGGGAATTGGCCGTGTTTCGGAAGATTCCGTGCTGTCTGCCCCGACTTGTGTGGCTTTCTGTGTGTCCAGATCAGCTGCTGGGTCGTCCTCGTAGGCCTCATAGGCTGTTCGCCTGTAGCCTCTGGAGGTGCTCGAATCCATCTTGGGTCAGTGAAGATGCGAGAGAACGGTGTTTGGTACGAGTGGCTGATTTCCAGTAATGAAGTACTGGTACTTATTAGTTATGGATTTAAACTTGGATATCGATCTCAGTATGCACGGTGCGCTCATTCCTCCATAGATGGCCCTTCCTCCATAGACTGCTCATCGTAGAGTATACTGTGTGGCTGGGTCTTTGAATTGATGAAACGATTTGCGAGCATCTGGAGATATCGGAAAAGATTCGGAAGGATGTAAAGTGAAAGAAAGAGTATTCGAGGTGTGATCTTTTGCACTAGAAGGCATCATGGCCGAGGTCGCAGGCAACTGCAAATGGACTCAGACGGTTCCGGCCAGGGTGTTTTTGAGTCGCAGAGGGGACATTCATATATAGCCGTCCGTTTATGTAGGTGAAAAAGGTTCTGAAGTTTACCTCCCCGCTATGTGTGGAAACAAGGATGCTAGATACTGGTTGCGAAAAGGTGCTTTCAGATACGTCTTTCCATGTCGAGCAGCAATGGTCGTCGAGAAGCGCTCGAAACCGAAAGTACACTGGCAAAGCACTAAAGAGTACTGAAAATAGTGAAAATAGTGACAATAATGAAAATACAGAGAATGGCTTCCTTAAATCACCCAACATTCTCCATCTGACTAGCCTCTCAGTTATCTGCCCACCCTCAATACATCCACTACCTGAAACAGCCTCTCGCCCCAGCTAATCCGCCCATTTTTCGTATTTTCCCCAGACAGTCCAAAACTCCCCATTCCCTTCTTTTTTTCCTCGTTTGGCAACACTCCCTGTATCCGAAACCTCGAACAATAGCTAATTTCCTTCGTGTGCCGTCTGCACTCCCACTGCAGATCATCTCTGGTGCGGCACATCGGCATCGCTCGGCTGATTAGCTAGCTTACCAGGCTCTGTGTGGTTTGTGGAAACGCTCATCTACGCGCCTTCGTTCGAGAAAAAAGGCCCTAAACGGAGTCTCTGTGCTGAGCTTCAGTTGTTTCCATTTATTGTCCCAAATAAACCCTCTTTTCTTTTTCCCTGGCCATTGTCCTCGTGCGTCTCACTATGGGCCCCATAGGAAAAATACACCTGACGAGAATTGCGCCAGACGAGCAGCGCCAGGCGTCGTTTTTCGCCTCCATCAGGGAGTCGGAGCCCCACACGCCCGTGGGTGCAATCCCGGGCAAAAGCGATGCCCTGGCGAAGATTTCGTGCGATACCTATGTTCCTCCGTGGACGGAGCCATATGTCATCGGAGTGGCGGGTTTTTCGGGGTCCGGAAAGACGTCTATCTCCGAGAGAATCATCCTGGAGTTGAACACGCCCTGGACCGTGCTTTTGCTGTTTGACAATTTCTACAAACCGCTCTCTGCAGAGGAATCCAAGCAGGCTTTCGAGTGCAACTACGACTTCGACACACCGAACGCCATCGACTTGGATCTCGTCGTCGAGAAGTTGCAATCGCTCAAGCAGGGCCACAAAACGGAGATTCCGGTCTACTCGTTCAGCCACCATAACCGCACGGAGAAGAACATCACCATATATGGAGCCAACGTGATCATTATCGAGGGCATCTATGCGCTCTACGACCAGCGGCTCTTGGACTTGATGGACATCAAGGTGTTTGTGGACACGGACTTGGACGTCTGCTTGGCCCGTAGACTCACACGCGACATTTTATACCGGGGCAGGGACTTGGCCGGAGCACTCAGACAGTGGGAGACATTTGTGAAACCCAATGCCACGGCCTCCGTGTACCCGACGATCCGCAATGCCGACTTGGTCATTCCGAGGGGCCTCGACAACACCAGGGCCATTGACTTGATGATCAAGCACATTCAAAAACAGCTCACGATGAAGAGTGCGTTGCACCTAGAAAGACTCAAGTCGCTCGGCCTCGGCGTGGAGTTTGACGTGTCGCGGCTAGCCAACTTGAAGATTTTACCCAGAAATAACCACACCGCGGGCATCCACTCCATTTTGTTTAGCGTGGCCACCGACAGAACAGACTTCATCTTCTACTTCGACCGCATAGCACATCTTCTAGTGGAGGCAGCGCTCGACACGTTGGAGAACTACCGCCCTAAAGCGGTCACGTGTCCAAACGGGTACACATACGGCGGTGTCGAGCAATCACTGGCGCTCGTGGCAGTCAGCATCGTGCGTTCTGGCGACTGCTTCATGAACTGCGTGCGCAAGACCTTTCCGGCGATCCCCACGGGAAAATTGTTGATCCAGAGCGACTCCATGACCGGCGAGCCGCAGTTGCACTACGAGTCGTTGCCAAAAACGTCGAACAACTCCGTGTACTTCCTCTTGGATGCGCAGATCATCAGTGGTGCAGGTGCGGTCATGGCCATCCAGGTGCTCGTGGACCACAAGGTGGAGCAGAAGAACATCGTGTTGATCCTGTACTTGCTGACGGAAATCGCAGTGAAGCGGATCTTGAATGTGTTTCCGGAGGTGACCATAGTTGTGGGCAAGTTGAGCAACACCGAGACTCCAGATGAGGCGTACAACCCTGAGGGGTTCAAGGATGCGGACTGGCCGTTCCGCACGCGGTTTGTCGACCTGTTGTACTTCGGCACGGCGTGAGATAGAATTTTTGGAATAGATAGAATTAGAGTCGCTCATCATTGGTAGATGGTCAGCAGTAGGTAGGTCAATTGACAGTACGGACTACGTGATGGGAGGGTATATATACATATATATGAATATACATAGATATAAATATACATAGATATAAATATACATAGAGATAAATATGCATATATTTACATGAATCTTGGCTGGGAATGATCGTGTGGTTAGTGCTGTGGAGTATGGCGTGGCCAGTTGTTCCATAAATCGTTAAGATGACCCTGGTAAGAGGTTATCATAGAACGGAACAGTGAACACGGTGATCTAGCTAAAGCCGGGTTCAGACGAGGATCTGGAACAATCTCGTGGACTACGATCGGAAATCTACTCTGGGGCAAGCACGGAAATGAATAGTCGAACCCACATTTCTCGTTCATGAGACGTGGCCCACATTAAGTACTGAGAACTCGCCAGTACACAAGCCAGATATTTCTCACTCTTCGGCCAACCGCTTCAAATTCCAAGCAGCGCTTGGTGTATACCTCTAAATTGTTGATTTCTCTTGGGGGTCCAATGTTCTACTGTTCCACCAGGACTGTACTTGGAAGAGCACGTGACGACTTTTACAGTACCGTTCAAGAGGCTCCAGAAACCCTGCTCCCAAGAATGAAATGGACACAAACGGCAAAATGCCCGAGTTATCCGAGTCAGCCGGCACGAAAACGCCGTATGCTGCACTTCTTCGTGCTTCGTCTCGTGCTTTAAAGTCCGAGGTTTTCTACGGCATGGGAGATTGACTCTCGGAACCCGCGGGGAATGACCTGCACAGAGTCAAACGGCGATTAGGGCTAGAAACGTCAGTTTTGGAGCCAAACAGTCAAAAAAGGAGGGATCTAGGAAACAAGAGTACCAGACTGCCTCTCATTGGTCAAGATTCATAACCAAGCTTTTGTATGGAGATTCCGGCCGCTTTACTTTAGATAATCCGACACATGGAAACGCACCTCGCAGCCTCTGTCCTGCACATCATTTCGCGAGAGATAGGGCCCGCCATGCGGAGTCAGCGATACTTAAACTACGACGAGTCTAAACCACACCATTTTTTCCAAAAACCCAGGAAATAAAACCCCCCTCAGAATAGGCCCTTTGCTGTTCCTCCATGAAACAAATCTCACCCATTCTGCGCATGATTGGCCGCAGGTTCCGGTCCTTTGCCGCGGCTCCTAAACTCACTTTAGCAGACTTGAACGACTCCACAATCGAGGCCAAATACGCCGTCAGGGGCAAGATTCCCATACGCGCCGACGAGCTTCGTCTGGAGATTGGCCACAATCACAAATTGGCGTTTAAGGAGATTGTGAGCGCCAACATCGGTAACCCCCAACAGTTAGACCAGGCTCCTCTTTCGTGGTACAGACAGACGCTTTCTCTCTTGCAATACCCGGGACTTATCAGGAGAGTCAAGGAATTGGACGATTCCGCCAGAAACCACTTGTACCCCTACGACGTCATCGAGAGGGCAGAGACACTTTTGAGCAGTATTGGCTCTGTTGGCGCGTATTCGCTGTCACAGGGCGATAAAATCGTCAGAGAGTCCGTGGCAAAGTTCATCACAAAGAGAGACGGCTACCCCGCACACGCCAAGGACATTTTCCTCACCGCCGGTGCGTCCGCAGCGGTTCTGTACTTGATCCAGCTTCTCTCACGGGACTCAAACCTGGGGTTTTTGATTCCGATTCCTCAGTATCCGTTATACACCGCGGCAATTGCATTAAACAACGCCACGCCCATAGGCTACTTCTTGGACGAGGCCAACGACTGGTCCACGGACCCCAAGCAAATCCGCCAGTTGATTGCAGAAAACACGAAAAAAGGAATCAATGTCAAGTGTTTGGTGCTCATCAATCCAGGCAACCCCACGGGAGCAGTGCTTTCAGAATCTGATATTAGGGAGCTTCTCGATGTTGCCGCCGAACATGGGCTTGTGGTGATCGCCGATGAGGTGTACCAAGAAAACGTGTTCCATGGAAACTTTGTGTCTACCAAAAAAGTGTTGGCGCAGTTGCTCGAGGAAAACCACGACGTGTACAAAAACGTCCAACTCGCATCCCTCCACTCAACCTCCAAGGGTGTCAGTGGCGAATGTGGCCAAAGGGGTGGGTACATGGAATTGGTGGGCTTTCTGAAGGAGGTGCAGGATGTCATCTTCAAGTTGGCATCTATCAACTTGTGTCCCGTGGTCACGGGCCAGGCACTTGTAGAATTGATGATTAATCCACCACAAAAGGGCGGGCCTTCGTACGAAATCTACCACAGGGAAGTTTCCGTGATCCACAAGGCGTTGCAAGAAAGAGCCACCAGATTGCACGAGGCATTTGTGAACATGACTGACGTCGAATGCAACAAGCCACAGGGCGCCATGTACCTTTTCCCCAGACTTAGATTCGAGGAAGAATCGTACCCTAAGTTATTCCAGGAGAGCAAATCTTCTGAATTGACCGTGGACGAGTTCTACTGCTCTGAGCTTTTGGAGAACACCGGAATCTGCTGTGTTCCGGGCTCCGGATTTGGCCAGGTTCCAGGAACGCATCACGTAAGAACCACGTTCTTGCCCCCAGGCACGGACTGGATTGACCGGTGGGAGAAGTTCCACCAGAAGTTCGTGGCGGAGTACAAGAAGTAGGACGCAGGAGAGGAGAGGCAGGGCCTTGGGGGTGACAGGGAGTAGGAGGCGAGACGGTAGGAGAAAAGTTAAGGAGATGAAAACGAATTAGTAAACAAAACTATTCCGATTATGTGTAGTATTTAGGAAATGGTGTCAAGAGGTCTCGCGAAGTTGGAGTACTTTTGGTAGTGAGCAATGTGCGTATTTTTGTAAGATTGACGGTCCGAGTTGACGACCAAAAAACATTACAGAGATAGAAAGTGTGGATTAGTACGGTGGTGACTGTTTATACAAAAAAATAAACTGCCCCGCTTCAGATTCGGCCGCTAGTCTGTACTGAGCAAAGCAGATCACGAATAGACGTTATTCAATATAAAAACCGGAAACGACAAGGCCTTTCACTTGGTTTACGTTTTCTGTTCAAAACAGAAACTGAGCACGGCACTGAGAATCATTATAACCCTATATTTGAAAAGGTTCCAACGGTGTCTTCGTCTGAACAGGCCATTCGCAGCCAAAGCACCCTCAGCTCACGAGTTCATAATAAATAGTACCAAATATAGACAAAAGTAACCCCTGGGGTGTTTTTGAGCGACGTCAGAGTGCGCAGTCCTACAAGAAAGCGATCACTCCTAAAAGATGGACTGGAACAACGATAATCGTACAGCCATTCTCGACCTCAACTACGGCATCACAATCAAGCCCATACTGGCGTACTACGATTCACTGTTGTATCGTATATCATGAATACCGCTGTTGCTGAGTCCAGCTCAGACCAGGGCCAACGTACTGTTTCGGCAATGACTGTGATACTGGACTAAGGTGCTTGGTCTTGCAGACTGTGGGAGTTCAACTCAAAAAGAGAGAGTTTTGCAAGAAATGAGAATTAGGAACATAGACTTCCGCCCAGGATTCCTCAAATGCGGTGTCCAAAAAAGGTGGAGCTTTAGTCGTGCTTGGGCACCACAGAATGAAAGTGTCAAGCAGTCGTTGACGAAGTAATTCAAAGGTGGGTGCACGATGGTTTGACCAAAGTAAAGAGTGGAGCTGAAATAGGCTTACCAGTGTAATTGTTGAAACCTAGGCCCATTGTATCGAATAAAACCAAGGCCGTGAGTCCGATGAATACGCTTGAGAAACAAGAGAGGATAGGAGGAAGGATGGCATTGCATACTATGGCTCTCGGGGGTATTTTCTATGTCTCTTGCCAGGCACCATTCCACCGTGGATGGGCGAATGCAGTATCAAAAACTGAAGAAACTACAAAAACAACAAGACGCCGACTTGCTTCCAATTACACTAAATGACAGCGACAAATGAGGTGTCACGAAAGTCTACCAATTGCAGACCTTCACCAAGTACCAATATATTGACCTCTTCGCCTGTATGGGCGCCGCTTCCTTACCTAGCTGAGCCTCGGTGGTACAATACATTATCACTTTGTTTACCCCATGAACTATCATGTATGCTGTCGGTTTGTGATATAGGTTACGGCAAAAGAATCGGTGTTTGATTTATACATACGCACGTAGCATAGGCCAATTGCACATGTCTTTGGTAACGCAGATAAGAATATTCATATGTGTTTAGGTCAATGCGATGGTCCCTAGCATATGTAAGTCGTCGCACCACAGTTCCTGGGTTGCCAAATGCAATCCTCTTTCCATCCACTGGAATATCAAATCAGGAAAGAAATCCACACACGACTGTTCGCCGGACACCACTTTTGAAGAATGCGGTATGCATCTACTCCGTTTTCTTCTTTTCTTGCAAGCTGAACTCGCCAAATGCACACACCACGGCCACCGCTATCCACGCAGGGAGCCAGCCCAAAGCCACTACAAACCATGTCCAGCTTTGCAACTCGTGCCACGACGAAAGTAGGCCATGCACAAGATTTAACACACCGTCTGTCTTGCCACCGTCGAGAATATAACCCAAGAGAATGAGCACAGTAACCGGAGACGAAAAAAGAAGGCAGATCGCCAATTTGACCTTTGCTTTAAGTGCCCCTTTTCCGCTGCTCTTTGTGAGAAGATCCTGGACGAAAGTGAGGGGGAAGGCAGTCACGCCGATGGAGAACGCCAACGCAAAGTGCACTATTAGAAGCGTGACTATGAGCATCGCGATGAAGTAAAGTGCAAAGGAGAGGATCAAGTACGACACCGGCCGCGAGAACCGGGAACCAAAAGAGGCAAAAGTACCACTGGAGAGGCCCACTGTGAGAACAGCTAGCCCAGCCGTGATCACAGGAATGACGTTTTCGCCACCCTTCGCAGAAACTGCAATCTTCTGTAAAATTACAGCGCCAACTAGGCAGATCCCTTCGATTCCAGAGAAAAAAAGCAAGACCTCACCAATGTGCGAGAGAAACTCAGCCATGGAAACCCCACGTGCAAATGCGTAGAGAGAACTCACCACAAAAGATGCGGCAACAAGTGCGGCCGAAGGCAAGTATGTTCCAATGGATACAAAGTGCGTAGGAGAAAGCAACAAGTAGAAGAAAAACGACTGGTGGAACTTCTCGAGCAAGTTGTTGACAGACCGGAACGACGAGTCCACAATGCGTCCAAACTGCGTGATGTCGGGTCCACCACTTCCCATCGCCTTTATAGTGATGGCCTGGATCTGCCAGCCAGAAAATGCCTCACACCCATAAGACTTACGATTGACGCCGGTGACGGCTAAATTTAATATTCCGCGGAAAAGAACCTCGAGTCTGGACCAGTAGTCTCGTCTGTCGATGTTGTTGTAGGTCGTGCCCTGCACACTGACCTTCATGCTCTCGTGCCGGGCAACAGTGGTAGCCACGTTGATCAAGTCCAAATTGGGGAGTTGCCCGTTGAGGCCCTCGTAAATGATTTCCATATACCCGAAATTGTCCGCCTCCGACGGGTACTCCATAACTACGGCAGCATCGATAGACCCTGCGGTAACATCCAAGGTCGTGTGGTAACCCTCGACCCAGGAACGGAGCACAGAGTGGCCGTCACGTGGGAACACAAGAATGATATTTTTCGACCAGATCGACATCCGTGTGAAGTAGCGCGCCAATGCTGGAGCAATGGCCAAACCACCTATGTTTTTCTCCCCGTCAGAAGTGAAATACGGCACGACCAAAACCAACGATTCCGTGTTATCTCCCCTCGGCGCGTGCATGAGCGCGTACATCGTGGAGGTGTTCGTTTTTGTGTCGAAATGGTGGGAGACCGTCAAGCCAAAGTCTGCAAGCCACGACTCTAGAAGCGGGTTTTCCTGGGACACGGTATCGAAATCCCACTTCTGGGTCTCGGTCCGAAACCCACGCACGTGATTCCACTCACTCTCCCGGAAATACGAGTTCACCTGGCCGGGCATCAAGGCGTTTTCTGAGATGTATGTGTTGCGGTACTGACCCTCCATAGGTAATATGAGTAGCCAGGCCACACTTACAAGGGCCAAAAGAACAGACAAAAGCGGGAGCCTCGCGATGATTCTGGGCACGAGCCCGTGCTTGTACACCTTGCGGAGAAAAGTTTCCGCCAACGCCATGCCGGTTTCGGGTGTGTGTAGCTTTTGAAGTTGTAAGCAGTTTTGCCAATGGGACTTGTTCGCACCAGTCTGTATACGTGTCGCACTCGCGTGTTCAAGAATCAAGATTATAGGACGTCAGAAATAGACCAATTGGATGAAAGTTGCTCATTTGGTTGGGGTGTCCAGATTCATTGGTTTCGTAAATCGTTAGTAAAACACTGCTTTACTGCTGTTTTCCGGAAACCATACACAAGATCCATGCTGTCTGTCACGTGACTTCCCAGATGGCATCGGCTGTCGCAGTAGAGGAGCACAGTGCAAGACAAGAGCCATCGTATACTTGCACTTTGGGCGTACCGGTCCTTTTAGCCTCTTTTCCCTCAGTACATGTACCTCACCCACTACAAGGCCCTCTATCGCAGAGTGGTGCGACTACCTCTCGACAATCGCAGTCTCAACCTTGCACAGCAGAAGCTCAGAGCACAGTTCACGCTATCGAAACATGTGCCCACTTTTTCCGTGGTCAACCGCAAACTATACGATCGTGCCATTTCCGTTCTCGATGGTATTCTCGTTGACGAAAAGTACAAGGATTTCGAAGGTCTCCTCGACCTCATATATCGCGATCTAGTACCCCGGCCATCGTGGATCGAAGAATTCCACCACACGAAATATAGTGCATTCAAGAGCTCGTGGCCGCAAGTGCACCTTATTGATGAATTTGGAGATACAAAATCCAAGGAATTGTATCGTGATGCGCTTGCGAAGATGCAGCCGAGAACGGAGTTTCTGTTTATGAGAGCATTGAACATTCCCCATACCGCAGAAATACCAACCCTTGTTCCGTTGAAACAAACAAACAAACATGAGGATCATTCTAAGGAGGAGGTTCTTCTCCAGAAGATGCTCGCTTTTCATCGATTCTTGAAGAACCACCCCAAATTGCTGGACACACAGATACACACTCTTGAGGCATTATATGAGCCAAATAGATATGGACTCCCACCCAGCATAGCAACAATGGAAGCAGAGCTAAAGAAAAAGGTCAATTATGCGAAACACCTTTTGGACACTTTTAGGCCATTGGAACAAAATGACTTGGCCCATTTGATAGCGTTCGCCACGTCCAAGGAATCGCCCACGATCAACCCTGCGTTTTTCAGGTACATGCTCAGAAAACGGGCCAAAGAAAAAAACGCACTTTCCCCAGCGGTCCAGAAATACGTTCGCCACAAGCTGTTGATCGCCAACGACAGGAATATCCTCCATCTCTATCGCCAGTACGTGGTGCGCCAATTCTATGTGGATGAAAACGGCGAGTACACGATGAGTCCAATGCGTAATCTCTATGACTAGATGCGGAGAATTATGTAGTCTTTTTTCGACTCGTCTAAGATAAGGGCCTTGATCTCTGTCTTTTTCTCAATGCTGTTGATCGTCATATAAGCAGGTTTCTTCACTGCGGTATGGGGACCAAACAGCAAAGACTGCAAGACGATCAAATCGCTTGATCTGAGGGAACCCGATTTTTGAGGAAACTCAACTAAATCAAGTTGTCTGTTGCCATCTGTCGCGTACAATACCAAGACATGCGTTTCGCCCACGAGTTTATGGCATATGATCTCCCCAGGAAATGAGACATCCAACTTGAGCGCATTTGCCGCAATAGACATCGTGGGTCCATTGACCGACGTTACTATTTTCCCAGACTCAAATAGCTCAATATCAATCTGGTTTCCCTCGCACAACATATCGAGGGGAACACTCGGACTGAACACGACTTTCAGTGCAACAAAAGCTTCCATCCCTGAGAGCGATGACTTGAGCTGATCTTGAAGCTGTGAAATATGAGTTTTCAAAGAGACGTTGTCACTATCCCTTTTCACCAAAGTCTCGTGGGCGCATTCAAAATCGAACTCTCGCATCAAAACCGAGTCGAACATGTAGTCGTTGAAATACTCCATTATCAGCGACGCCCGGAAATCCATCGCCGGATGTTCTGCAAAAAACGACTCCGGATCAGTGTCCTCTTTTGCGAGCTTTTCTAAGATTTCGACTTGCGCCCAGTTTAGGAACTGGTTAAAATATTCGTGCTCGTCGTTGAGCCGCCATATGAGATCATAGATCTTTTTGACGAGGCTCTTGATTAGGGTGATGGAGGTCTGCACACATTCCAAGGATATGCCGTAGTTCTCCTCCTTCATCACGTCGGCTGTTTTGGTTAGACTTTCCAAATAGCTGAGCAAAATGATGAGTTTTTCCAGGCCCAAAATGAGCTGAGTGAACAAGATCTTGCGCACGTTGTCGTACACATTATTGCCCACACTGGAGAGCCGCATCATCCCCCTTTCTCCAAACTGGTTTAGCCAATAATCTTTATTAGAACTGGGTATGAGCCCCGTCAAAAGCATGGCGCCAAGATCGTCGACGATTCTGTCCTCCACGTCGTCTGGCAGCGGAAACTCGGTCATGGTATCCACGTCGCTGTATAGCGCATCTTTATAGTTGGACAAGTAGCGATCATATAGTGCAAGAAACTCCTTGGCCTCCATCTGCAATATGCAAAACTGATCGTGAATGTGGTTGATGATGGAGATCACCTGGGACACCCAGCGTATGGTGTCGAAAAAATGGCCCCTTCTGCGGGGCCCCGTGATATCGATTTTGAAGTCTTGGAGGTGTAGTTTATTCGTAGCATCGCGTACGAGAAACGACTGCTGGAAAAAGTCACATCCCACAGTGTGTCTGAGCAACTTGAGCTCCGAAGACGGGAGCTCGATTCCAGATACGGTGAAGAGATTGTTGAAGGTTACGGACACACTGGAGTCTCCACTGGCCACCAATAGATAGTCCATGGTGGACTCGTTCTCCGTGGTGTTGGTAACCAGCGCAGACGTGTAAGGCGCGTTTGTGTCGGCGCTTAAAATGCCAGCGGCGTCGGAATTGTCAATCTCGTGCGCTAGCTTGGGCATCTTACTTAGGATTTCTACTTTGAAGAGATCCTGGTATACGTTGCCGTTCCCGTCGGGCGCTATCGATTTGGGAATGTCAATCGACGCCCAGCTGACGAGCGTGATCGGGAGCTCGGCGCTGGTGGAGAACTGGTTGACGAGTTTGCCGTTGTTGGAGTCGTACACTTTGATCTGGTGGTCTGTTCCAGATAGCACGAAAAACTTACCGCTGTGGCTCCACTGGAGGTGTAGGATTTTAGCCCTGTTGTTTATGGAGTAGATGCGCTCACCATCGAGACGAAATACCCAAATGGAGGTCTGGTTCATGGACACTGCTAGAAGGTCCATTTGCGGACACCAGCTGATGATATTTCCGTCGGGAAAGCCGACGATTTTGTGAGCGGCTAGGATGGGGAAATGGGGTAGTGACAGCATGGAGGGACGGGTATATTCAGCAGAGTTGTCTAGGTGGAAAAAGAGGGCATAGAGACATTGATGGATTCAGTGAGTGCGCTTAACTATGGTGGGCTTAACTATGGGGCACCCAGGTGCGCATAACTGTGGAGTAAATGTATACCATTGACTTATGTTATCTGCCAGTACCGTCAGCTATTTCTAATAGTACCAAACGGCTAAATAAAAAGAACTGGGTCCATTGGCATGGCCATTCCTATAATTTAGCCCGCCGGTGCCATAACTCGATGAGTACTAGATCTATGATATCTGCAGCTATGATATGAGGCAATGAGGATGAATTACTTCAGGATACCACAGAAACCTTGGCCAAAACCGCCAAGAAAAGCCAAAGAAGTCATTTCCCATCCTGAGGGCCAACGCCCGTTAAAACAGCGGTGCTTTCCGCGTTATACTTGTCAGGATTTCGTGAACTCCACACTGGTCCATTTCATTGTCCCGCTTGAACAATTCCTTATTTTTGAGTCACGACTTGCAGCCCCCACAGCCCATTCTCAAAAGTGGTGGGAAATTCACCAAAGCAGTCATTTGGGCGCTTATTCTATTGTCCCTAAATGGCACTTGTTACTACTGTGCGGATTTCAGAAGGTCCCCAGCAATACCCACATTGTTCTCTGGCCAATGACCAGCTTCCCGTCGAAAATGACCTTTGTATTCGAATCGGGGTATTCCGCTGGCGCCACAAAGTACCGAGGAAGTCTGCCTGGCCGGGAGGCTATATAATACGTGGGACTGCCCCACCGTTTTTTGGCGTGTTTGTAAGTCTGCGCCGCCATGAAACCCGCAACCATCTTCCCGATCGCCCGCGGATTGTTTGCACTTGTCAATGCTATACCCGTTGCCCAAGACAGTACCAATGATCTCGCCTCTTTGGCGGACTTCGTGCTGCGTACCCCTATCGTCCACATCGAGAAGAGAAAGCAAGTATACCAGCCTTTTGTGAACTACAACGACAACGACCTCGACGATTTTGCCTTTCCCGAAGAAGACAACGACTGCAACAGTCCAGGCAGCACATGCTACCATCAACCAGTAAACCAGAGCACAGGAGAAAATGACCCCGATAAGGGCACCGAGTTTGGCATTGGCGGAGTGACCCTTTCGAACATGAAAACGAAAATCCCCGAAATCATCTACGAGCAGCTATCATGGTTCGACTCGACGTACCTCCAAGCTCACCGTGAGACTGTGTCTGCGTGGCTCACTAAAGCGTATGAGTATGTATACGGACCAGACGATGAGGTTGCGCAAAGAAAGTTACAGTTTGAGGTTGTCGAGATCGCCTTAGAGAAGTTGAACATCGCTGTTCGGGAAGTTGTGGACGGCACCTCCACGCGTCCGAATATCAGGCGTGCCTTGAAGGACTTGGTGGATGATTATGTCGATAAACAGGCGATATTGTCCAGGTCCAAAAGCCAGCCTGGCCCTGAGGAGATGGGGTTCAGTGAAAGGGTAGAGTTCGTGCGTCTTTTGCTGGCTGAGGCCATTGCCCTTCTCAACCAGAGCTACAAGCCTCAGCCCGCGTAGCCGGGGGTGGATATGTATGTTTGTTAATAAAGCCAGGTTGCGATGGGGTGGGAAATGCGTTGATGTAGGAGTTAGTAATTATGTTTTGTAGTATGGTGACAGTAGGTCAGTCAGTGAAAAGGTACACTGCCACAAAACAATCGTCATACATTAAGAGATCTGACTCACAATACAACTTACCTGGCTGACAAAAGAAGAACCAGCTCCAGGTCTCCCACTGTACGGATCACACACCGGCGGCTTTAAATGACTTCTCCCAGCCGCTTGCAATGGGCAGATTCGGCAAAAGTCGGGGTGTTCTACGAGTCAGCGTATATCAGCAAGTACAACCTCCATGTTAGGGTCGACACAACTAGCACTCACTCATCGGTATCCCAGCGTAGCCAGTCAGGCTCTTGGGCTCTTTAGTGAAAGCTTGCAATTGAGGAAAATGCTTCCCTTTCTGGAAGGCTGCAGCGATTGGGGCTTCCATATAATGGGGGAGCTTACACGTGTCACTAACATACACACTAGATGGTAGTAATGGCTGGGAAAAGGGCTCGTGCTAGCCTCTCGTGGCTCTATTGATAATCAATGGGCCACCGCGGGGTTGTATTAAAGACAAATCAATACGCAGAGCTTTCAGTACTTTCAATGGCCCTTGCTATATAGCTGGATATCACCTACATGGTTTATGCAAGAGAAAGGCCGGGACCAGCCGTTGTCTGCTTCCTAAGTAATACATATGGACAGACCTGAGTATTCCCATATACTAGGTGAAATATCTCGAGTGCTAGCCACGAACTCCACTTGTGAGCCCTCACCCAGGTCTGCGCTCAGAACCGTACTTCATATGCCTATGTCAGAGTCTATTTTTCTTTTTTTTTACTTCCTTTTGGCCTGTCAAAAGCAGCAATAGATTGTCGTATCAAGCAGGTCATATGCACTATGCAAAGCCGCCCCAGAACCTCACCCAAACCTACACCAATAGACCAATAAACAATATACTTTTATAAACCAATGTGTATCAATATAATACAGTATCCCAACTATACAGATTGCCGATGGGCGGCATGGACACAGCGTTATGCTGGCGGAAGAACACGCCAAGCAGCAGAGCCCACGCTCCCAAGAAGGTGAAATAAAACAAACGAAGAACTGAATAAATGATCCCGCCGGTACCAGCCATTAATCTCCAGGACTGTAATTATCAGCAGAGGCAGAATAGCGCAATCTGTCCATGAAGACCCATGCTAAGCCACGGTCTTACTTCCGCTTCAACCATATGGAGAACCGCCGGCTGATCGACTGCCGCTTCTCCTGTATCGGGAACGAGTTCTGGCTGCTGCCAAGAACCAAACTGTCGGCAGAAATGATGTTGTTCCTTGGTTCGATCCAGTTTTCCCTGTCTGCCGCCACAGTCACGTCCGGAACACTGCTGGCGTTTTTCGACCGCGAGAAGCCCATGAAGCTGATTCTCTTGCTGCCGCGGCGCGCCACCAGAAGACGTTCCAGATCCCTGCTACAGATAGACGGCTCCCTGGAGGTTTCTCTTGTTTCGGAAACTGCACCCTGGTAGTCGTTGTTGGTTTCTGTGAGATCCTCGTGTGACGAAAAGCGCGTGTTTTCGACCAGCGCCTGTGGACTCATTTCATGGAGACCAAGTGGGAGTCTATCAGAGGAGCGGCCGGAGCCACGTGACATGAACGAGAACCGTTTTGACCGGTTGGCGGGCGACGCATACGCGTCCCAAAAGGAGTTGAATTTCTGCGAAAGCGACGACCGCCGGCGACCGTCAAAAGATCCTGAAATCGAAAATTTTGGTGGCGACGCGTGGTGCGACGAGTAGTCGGTTAAAGGCGATGTGGATATGGAATCGGAGAACATCATCGGCACGTTTTCGACTGTTTGCTCCACCTCTTCAAGTCCGCCCAAGAGACCCAAATTGGACCTGTATTTGGCAACAAATGCATCGTAATGGTCCAACAAGAACTCTAGTAGGCCCTGGTATGATTGGAGCTCCGTCACCACCCACGTCTCGAAAAGGTACTGCTGGAACACGATCGCGAGATTCGCATTGGGCATGCGCGTGTTTTCCTGGTGCGCAGACACCACTTTCAACACGGACAAGTAGTAGATTAGGAGTGCGTTTTTGCGTGCTTGGTTTTTGGTCACGAGGAGCGTGGCCACGGAATCGAGCTTCTCGGTGTTGGACCGCGGTGCGGTGTATTCTGTATCTGCTGTTTCTTCACACACAGATTCCAACCCGGAACTGTAGGACGTCAGCGCACTGCGGTACGACTCTGTGCTGAGCATGCTGTTCTTCCTGGGGTGCGCCACGAAGAGCTCGCGGAGCGAAGCGAGAACCTGCGGGGGGAATAACCCTCCTATGCTCTGTAGATACTCACGTGTGAATTTCTTGGTCACGCCCGCCACGTCGTGCGGCGAGGGCTTGCTTTTTTCTAGCCACGTTTGGTAGGTGGCGTAGTCGGCGGTTACGTCCCGCATTCTTTTGATCGAGCCACTGACCCTGAAAATGCCCTCCACAAGACCGTTTTCGAGAATATACGAAAAGCAGTCCACGAGCAACGACGGCACTTCTACTGCGAGGCCCTCAACGTCGATTTTCCGGAGCGGCACATCGGAAACGGGCCCGTGTTCCTCGGAATTGGATATCGATAGACGGGTCATCTTGGACTCTGGCTAGTGTGGGGAAGCCAGAAAAAAGAGAAAAGCGGATGCGCCACAGGGGCCTTTGCAAGCTAGGCAGTCAGATTTGCCTGTTTCTGCCTCGGTCTTGGGCGTTTTGTGCTAGAACACTCGGGGAGAGTCGGCGCTTTTGGGGCACTGCTAGGGCTTTGTTTAACAGCGGGTTTTGGCTGGTCATGCGACGTGATCCGGGGCAGTGGTCACGGAAATGATCAGCAATATATTGAACAGCTTAAGAAGCAAACGATGTCGTATCTGAGTTTTTGCCAACGAGCCAGAAAGAACCAGAAGGAGAAGACCAAAAAAAAACTGTCGCCTCTAGATCTGCGTGCATTGACTGCCACCATGCGGAGAGAATCTCGACTACCATGCTACGCGAACTAAGTTGCAGAATACATTCGCAGCCCTGGCCTAGCCACCCGTATTAGGCAGGCGCTCGGGGCTGGGCATGGGTCCTACATAGAAGGCGGAGGATATTGGCAGGGAGGTATTTTTAGCATTTGCCTGCGGCCGGAGTTGGCCGGGGCCCGGTATTTCTACTGTTTGCATTAGCTTTTTCTATTTCTGCCAATTTCTTCCTATTAATTGTAATACGCCGTTGTGGAGCTGTCTATTAGCGGCCCTGGCTCACGCCTGCGCGCGCCTCTATGAAATTGCCCAGCGCCGGGCTAGGTGGGCGCGACCATCTCTCCACGCAGCCTATGTACCGGTTAGGGCCTCGCGCAGACCTGCGTGGGGCGGAGGGTTTTGGCGCGTGACACGCAAATACTATGCCTTGTCCAGCCCCGCAAAACGTGCCGTCAAATCTATGGAATTCGGGGGCCACGGGCGAGGCGTGGCGGGGCTTTGCAGTGGGAAATGAAGAGAAAAAAAAAAAAGGAAAAAAGGGGGACGGAAGTTAAGGAAAGTTAAGTGCTGGAAATTCCTGGGCCTCGTTCCCCTATTGATTCACCTCACAGCTTGGGGCTGTGACGTCCTCGGGCTGCAATGACTCGCACTACGGGACGACACATCTGGCCGGGGTGATTTCCATTGTTCTCCCCGTTTTTTTTTCTCATTTTTTCGGCAATTGCCTTCCTCGGGCATTGTCTCCACTTCTCTCTCCTTCCAGCCCTCCATGTCCGTTTGACGTGGCTTTTCGCCATTGTCTAACCTCAAATCTTCTTCTGTCTCGCGAGCTCAGCCGCAGCCTGCATGTGCGCGCTCGCCTAGATCATAAATACCCTGCTGGGTCTAGGCCCCGGCTCGCGCTTTCGGCACGGTTCATTTTTTAAAACGGTCACCTGCCGGCCAAACGGTCTCGCTGCGGCCCACTTTGCTCTTCCGGCCATTTCAGAGGAATGGCCTTTTCGTGGGGCATAGGTTGCCTGCGCCGACGCTGGCTCGTAATTGCCACTCGTGCTCACGTGATGTCTTGGCTAATTTTTGAATTTAGCTTTTCTTCGCTTTTTTCTTCGCTTCTCGTTTTTCTTCCGTAGGCTTTAGGCGGAGGTGCCGATTGTTCGTGGCCCGAGGAACTGCGCAGGACCGTTTGTTTCCGCCTGGATCTCCTGCGACTTATCCGCGGTGCGCAGCGAGACGCGTGGGGATAGACGTGTTTTGTCCTATTCGGGCTGTTTTCTTCTGAGAAAAGCATAGACGTGTCGTGAAAGGGGAAGAGTGTTTCCTGAAGGGGAATATTGGCTGTGCCAGCGCTGAATTGTTCGCAGCCGTTTTCATTGTTTGGCTGTCATTATCAGCGTATCTCGCGAGTAGAGTGTCAGGGCAATTGTGGGACAGGACTGACACAGGGAAGGGTGACACTTCAAGAAAAAGACAAAGGTCTTCTAAGACAAGTGGGTGGTTGCGGGGCCATTAATTAACTACTTTGTGTAACTAAGTGTAGATTACCACCTGTCAGATTGGCCCTTCTCAGTATGACATACACACCGAGGGCCGCTTCTTCCACATTTAATTGCCTTACAAGAACATGATACTTTTTTGGACAAAAAGAGCGATTCGTCAGTTTTGAAATCTTATACATCCTCGCTCACTCTTTCTGCCCTCTGCCCTCAGAATTACAGTCCGGGTCACGTGCATTCTGGATTTTTTGATACAAGACATACAAAACCTGGACCGAGCGTGGTCCCGCTGACTGAATCGTCACCGCCATTTACCTCAAGATCCAAACAACCTTCCAAGAACGTGGTAGAAGGTGTACGGGTGTTGACCACATCCCGTTCCACGGACAACGGCCCGTAGACAAATTCAAACGTATTTTTATATACTTCCTAAATCTGGCGACTGCCTCGTCTTTCTTCGCTCTTCTTGCAAACCACTCGAACCTGCACACTATCAAACAACGCCCATTGGTCACCTCACAGTCTACTTCTGAAAACCAAAGCCCCTAGTCCTACGTCTTTTCCCACCAACTAACAATAAATCACTCACCCTCGCCCTTCGGGGTCCGCCATTAATCAGGTCACGTGTAGACGCATCACGTGACCCGCGTCACGCGCGCGCTCCAACATAACCGCACTGAAATTTTCTCTTCCCAACCTCAGTCTCCACCAGATGTTCGCCAACCCCTTGAAAAGGCTCGCTGCGGTGCCCCTTGCTCGTTCTCTCTCGGTTTCTGCAATCGCAAGCCAGGAAGCCGTGCTCAGAACGGTGCACCCGTCACCGAAACAGAACGCCACCAAAAACCCCCAGAAGATCGCTGCCAGAGATGCGAAATTGAGAGCCAGGCAACAAGTGAAGCCCCAGGAGCACCTTTTATACATGGACATTCCCAAGGCCATGCGTTATTTGCGTGCTTCCGAGGTGGGCAGAAGACCAGAAATGACCACCGTGTCCTTGCAAATCACCGTGCTTCCCGAAAAAGGGTCGGTGCCATTGCAAGGGAACATTCTTTTTCCGAAATCGGTCAGGCCCAACCAGACGCTCGTTTTCACGGACGACGCGGAACAGAAAGCGCAGATTTCTGCCATGAAAGAAAACAACCGCATAGGCGGAGCCGAGTTGATCAACGAGATCAAAAACGGGCTTTCTGTCGTCCATTTTACGCAGTGTATTGCGCACCCTAGCATGGTCCCCCAGCTCGGCCCTATTGCGCGTATTTTGGGTCCTAAGAACTTGATGCCATCCGTTAAGAAGGGAACTGTAGCCGAGGATCTCGTGGGTTACTTGAAGCAGAACGCATCGGCCTACCCATTCAAGCAAAAAAAGAACCAACTCTACTTTCCTGTGGGTCGTTGTGACTTCAGCGATGAGGAGATCATCCAAAACATCAAGGCTGCGTCGAAGGCCGTGTACGGATGCCAGCCACCAGGCACGAAACACCCCAATTTGATTGGTCTTTGCAGTATGAGCAGTACGCAGGGGCCCTCTATAATCATCGATTTCAAGAGTTAGAAGAACTGTACATAGGCAACTCTGGTTAGCGATAGGAGGTGGAAAGCGAGGCGGTTAGAGTGGATGTTGAGATTGGGAGACGTTTTGGATCTTCAATGGATTGAGCTTCAATGGATCGAGCTTCAGTGGATCGAGCGGGTTGTTGGGTCATTAGGCTCGATTCTCGATCTCTCAGATGTGTACTCTAATAATACGAGATATTGGAAATGGTAGTCTATGTAGTTATCGAAGGCTGCAAAGTAAAAATCAATTTAGGCTCTTTGCTCGTAGGGTTACTTGGTGGCTTTTCTGAGAACGTACCTTGCGAATAAGTCCTACTATTTCAGTCCTATGAACAGGTCCTCAACATGGTAAAAAGCAGAGATAGCTCAAGCCTACCAATCAAGAATGCCTCAACGTACGCAGACTCGAAAATTGTGTTAAGTATTGATATGAGGGTATGCACATCATCACTGCTCACTAGTGACATATACTAGCTGAAGCGACAATCCACAGTCTTCTGACCAAATTGATAAGGGCCTTTTCTTCCAGGGAGCCCAATCAACCAAGAAATCGTTTTCTTAGAGAGAGAAAAAGAAAGGCGTCCCCATTGATCTTATGCTTCCTCATGCTCCTCTCCCCCGGTGAGATGTGGATGTTTTCACACTCCGGGACCTCAAATGGGGTCAGAGACACTTTTCAACGAAAAACTAAGCATGCTCCTTAGCTTAAAAAGAGTTTTTTCGACTCTTTTCCACTATTGACCAGATGAATAGAGTTGACTGGAGCCCAAATACTGGCTATGAAAGCGCATAGGGCCAGAGATTCGCGTGTCTAAAGCCCACGACCCAGTAAATACGTCACCTTATCGCTCATAAATTTTCTCTTTGGTTCATCTACGTCGAAATCATCTCACTAACATTGCAGTGCGTTCTCTGCTTTGCAGCCACTCAAGGCAGAGGGCCAATGGAACCATTTTCTCATTTCTGCCTTAGTATGCATGACTTAGTATGTACATGACTTAGCCTGGGCTGTCCAACCACTTTTGCTCTCTTGGCACCTTACGCCAAGATGAAAATGCAACCTGATCGTGGGTCGCACCACGCCCCAGGATGCGTCAGATCCGATGAAGAGAACACAGGAAGTAACTTCCAAAGAGGGAGAGGGCTGAACAGAAATCGTATCTCAATACACATATATTAACAAATATATGTATGTGACAAATATATGTGTGTTACAGATCTATGTATCCAACAAATACATGTATCTAACAAATAAATGTGTCTACCAAATATATGTGTCTACCAAATATTATCGAACAAACAAATGTACGGAACAGATCTATGTATCCACCAAGTATAGAACATACTGTATACATTCATCGTGCGAGGACAAGAAATCGGGGTAAAAATAAGCCCATTTCTGCCTCTGGTTCGCAGCCACACGTGCAGAACCTACGTAACCAGCGAGGCACCGAAGGCGGTGGGCAGCATGGGGACATTCATTGCGCCGCCCAGCGGGGTAAACGGGGGGAAAAACAAAACAAAACGAAAGTTCAGATAGAAAAAGACAGTTACTAACAAGCTGAAAAAATGGAACAAAGCGGAAACCGAAACCCGCTCACCTGGACGACCGCAACCGGTGTCTAAATCTCGCCGGAGGTTGGCACCGCGACACGCAAAAAATAAGATACGGTGCGGGAAAAAGCAATTCCCGCGTGAGCCCGAGTGCCCAAGGTCTCACATCATGCCGCGCTGCCCGAGACCAGATTTCTGCTTCTAGCTATGGAAGCCATCGTCTAGATATACCAGCAAAAACGCACATAGTGCAGTCCTTTGGCTATTTTTTTCCCAGGCACCACCAGCACACCAAGACAAGCACCCAGCTGACATTATCACGTGGCCACTTACCTCGCATCTTGCCGCTCGCTCCCGCCCAACCTCACATAGCAAGGAAGCGTCCAGCAAAACACCACAAAAGCACCAAAAAGAAAGAACAACCCTAAGCAGCCATGAAAGCCTTCCGGCCCGCGAGCCCGCTGCCCCTCGCCGACCTTTTGCCGCCGGCCAAATTGCCGCTGTCGTTGCCCGAAAGCCCGGGCTCAGAAAGCACGGGCCAGCACAGCGAAAGCGACGACGAGTCACGCGACGACAAGCACGTGCCCTCGACGCTCCTCAATAAACTCGCCAAGTTCCCTCTTTTCAAGGATGCGCCGAGCAGTTTCCACGCCAAAGTGGCGGCCAAGTTGAACCTTGTGCAGTACCACCGCCAGGAGTATATCATCAAGGAAGGCGACCCCGCGTTGTCCATGTACTGGATCTTGAAGGGCACCGTCAGCGTGGCGTCCACGGATGGCGAGTCTGTGTACGCAGAACTTGCGCCCGGTGCGTTTTTCGGCGAGATTGGCATCCTTTTTAACCGCCCACGGACCGCCACCGTGGTGGCGTGCCTGCGCGTGCTCGTAGGCGTGCTAACCGCCGACGCCTTGAACAGCGTTCTCCGTTCTTACCCCTTGATCGAGCGCCGGATCCGCGACGAGGCACAAGAACGGTTGGCCATGCAGGAAAAGAAGAACAGGGCTGACATCCCCATCGTGCAGGTGAGCCGGTCCCCGGCGTCGACGGGGCGGGTGCCGCCCAGTCACTTGATGCCCTGTGCCATGCCCGCCACGGTGCCGCTGCCATTGCTGCAGCTCGTTCATGCGTCCCAAGAAGGACCAAAGGCGTGCGCCACCGCCGACAACGTGGACCAGACGGTGTCGATCCAGGAGTTCATCAAGGCGGTGCCTATCTTCCGCACTCTCCCGCCGCACGTAATCCACAGTCTTGCCTTGGGCGTCGAGCCCGCCAGTCACATGCCCTTCGAGTACATTGTGCGCAAGGGCGACACGGCCGCCGAGATCTACTTCATCACGCACGGCGAGGTGGAGGTGGTGGATCGCACCAGTACGCAGATCGAGCGCGTACTCGCGCGCTTGCGCAGCGGTGCGTTTTTTGGCGAAATGTCCTTTCTCGAGTACGTGCAGGGTAACAGTGGCCACCGGCGCAGCGCCAGCATCCGCTCCGTGTCCTCCGTGGAGCTCCTCGTGATTCGCACCGAGTGTTTGCGCGCCGTGTGCGACCAGTACCCCACGATTGTGGACGAGATGAGGCGCACGGCCACCGAGCGCAAGAACTCCAACGAGTCCTCCGAGAACCAGGCTGCAAACCCATTTGCGATGCGCAACTGCGCCCACGACTGCTACGCCCAGTCGCCACCGGCGCCCCCAGTACTGTCACTGTTCGGGTTCCAGCTCGATCGCGGCACCTCTCCCACTTCGTCGGAGGTCTCCACACTGCTGTTCTTCGCGAACGCGAACTGGAACTTCGAGTCTCTTCCGCTGAGCCGCAGTTGCGTGTCGCGGTCCGTATCGCCTGTGTCGCTATCGGATGTGGATGCGCCACGGCCCCTCAAGACGGTCAAGTCTCACGACGAACTCGGCGCTCGCAAGCGCTTGTCTATCGCGGAGCTCACTGGCCAACTGCTCCCGAAGGGACCGCTAGACTTGGTGGTACCGTCGCGCAACCCACTCGTCGCCACCAACTCGTTTCAGTCCGCGTTGCGGAAAGACTCGTTCCAGTATATGCCGCACAATAAGCGCATCAAGCTTTCCAACTTGGCTGGGAGGCGACGCTCCTCGGTGCTTGTGTCACCGGGGTCGATCCCCGACAAGGTTCTTCTTGGTGCGTTTGAGTTCTTGACGCTTCCTGAGCTCATGAAGCTCAGGCTTGTCAGCAGAAGGTGGAGGCAGTTGCTATACATCGCTCCTAATCTCTTCGAAAAACTCGACCTTTCGCTCTGGAACACGCTCATCAACGATAAAGCGCTCATCGCCATCACGGACTTCGTTGGCTCGCGGCCAAAGTACGTCGACATCTCCAACTGTTTCCATGTGACCGACGAGGGATTCAGCTACTTAGTCAACGAGGTCGGCATGGCCGGAAACATCACCGTATTCAAGATGCGCTGCCTCTGGGAGGTCAGTGCCATGGCCATCATGGATCTCACGTCGCCGTCCGTCGGCAGGTACTTGGAGGAGGTGGATCTTTCCAACTGCCGAAAAGTGCAGGACAACGTTGTCGACCGGTTGATCGGCTGGGCAAGCGACGCGCCTGGGGCGACTTTGCATTTGCCGGGATCGGAGGGCACTTACAACAACGAGGCCGGCTCGAAGCGCTTGAAGATTCTCAACCTCGGCTACTGCAAGCACTTGACCGACAACATCATGTACCATATTTCACTCCACGCCAACGAGCGGCTCGAGTGCTTGGACTTGACGCGGTGCACGACCATTACCGACGCTGGCTTCCAGCACTGGACGTACAGGTTGTTTCCGAACCTCAAGAAGTTGTCGCTCAAAGACTGCACGTTCTTATCCGACAAGGCAATCATCTCACTAGCGAACGCGGCACCAAACCTTGAAATCTTGAACCTCAACTTCTGCTGCACCCTCCTGGACTTGGCCATCGAGGCGCTTTGCCAAGGATGCCCCAACTTGCGAGAATTGGACCTATCCTTCTGCGGGTCTGCGGTCAGCGATTCGTCCTTGGTTTCAATATCACTCCATCTATCTTCTCTTCAAAGACTTATCGTCAAGGGCTGTGTGCGCGTCACCCGTGCCGGTGTGGATGCTCTTTTGAGTGGGTACGCGCCTATAACATACATCGACATTAGGCAGTGCCGCAATGCTCACGAGTACCCGGGCAGAATCCCAGCACAGAGTCTCCAAGTGAACCCGGCGACAAAATCTGCATTCATCAACACAGGCACCTCGCAGCGGATCGTGGAGATTGCCATTTAGCAACTCTCTGCGACATTATACCTATTCACTTCATGGGTTGTATTACTACATATTTCAGGCACTATATCATCTGGATGCATATCACCGTCTCATTGTTGTGTAAAGTGTGCAGCACTCATCTCTTCTTCTTGCTCTTGCTCTTGTCCTCGAAGTCTATGAACGAGATGGGCACGCCTTTATCCTTCAAGTACTCTATAATCGTGGGCCCGTGTGGGCCCTGCACCATCACTTCCAATACTGCCGGATTATGTTTGCTGGGTCCGATCGCCGTAGAGCCCGAACACTTGTTTTTCAAGTCCTCCGCCAAAACCTGTGGTTTTATATGGAAGTGCTCGAATTCCAGCACAGTAGTGGTTTTCTTTCTGCCCAACACCGTCTGGGTGAGAATCTTGATCTTTTTCGGGTCGCCCTTTTTCACCACACACGAGGAGTCAAATGAGCCCCCAGGTGGCAAAATAGTGTAGTTCGGCGAAAAATTCTTCAAAAATAGTGGGAACAATTTATCCCTGGTGACCTCCTTTTCTGAGGCCCCTGTAGCAGAGGAAAGTGCGTCGTCCAAAACCACCAACTTCGGGTTTTTATTGCTGGCCAACTCAGCTTTTTTTATGTATTGGTTCATGATTTCCTTAAGCTCGTGAGAAGGGTAGAGTTTCTGGAAGTCAAGGTCCAATTTGTTGAAGACCATGCGGGACTTGTTGGTGGGTTTGTAGAGCGATAGTACCAACATTTTCTCTGCACTTTTCTTAGAAGATCCGCCGCTTTTCAGTGTTTCGATTGTTTTGTGGGTCACAAAGTTGGCGATTGTTTCGGGAGGGACGCTAATGGTCATAATGGTCACGTCGTCGCCTTTACCCTTGAGCGATAAGTACTTCATTTTTTCCAACGCCTTGAGAAATTTGGCGCTCTTTTTCCACGACGTTTTCTTGATGTTGGCGAACTTGGGGTCCATTCTGGGCAAGTTCTTAAGGACGTAGTCGGCCATGAATTTGGACGCAGAAAGCGGGAGCTCGATCTGGCACGTTTTGACAGACTGCAAAAACGACCGAATGAAGAAGTTGTCCAAATCTTCGACGGAAAGCTCGTCCACAGTCACTGCTAGATTGTCCACAGGGTCGATTTCGGGTTCTTCCTGGGCAAGATCTGTTTCGTTTACAAGATCGTCTCCTGTTTCGTGTACAAGATCGTCCCCTGGCTCATTTCCAAGATCCTCCTCTGTTTCCGCTTCGTGCGTTTCGTCTGCATCCTCTGCATCTGCCTCAGGACCAGGGAACCGGTTGTCTACTGATTCGGGCACCGGCACGCCCTCACACAAATTGAAAAGCTCGTCCTCGATCCGGTGGACGATCGTCACCGCCGTGCCCTGTCGATTTTGCACATCGTCAAACTGCGTCAAATTGAGAGAGCACGTGCCAATCGCCTTTATCACCGTGGGCGAGTCGTAGCTCGCGACACCCACAAGGGCACCTCTGAGGGCCCGCGGGTCAAACGGAGGTATGCATCCGGGCAATAGAAGGTTGGCGTTTCCCACTATTCTGCTGATCACGAACGGATTCGTGAGGACTACGGGCAAAAGGTACCCCGCGTTCCAGAGCGTGTACACGGTGGGATATAGGTGGGAGTCCCTGACGCGGAACCAGGTTGGCTTCTCGTCGCCGTCGAAGTAAATCGTGCCCTTGTGTTCTGCACTATGGTACGTTGCCTGTTTGGTGACCGCGGGGAGCAATGCCAATTCCTGGTCCTTGGATAGGTGGGCCTTGGTGATGTGGAACTGCGTGCATATTTCCGCCAAGAGGTGTCTCCGTTCGGACGACTTGACGTTGGAGGACGACTTGACCTGGGGCGGTTTTTTGAACATTAGCGGTAAGAATGGAGGTGAGAAGATGGAATGCGAAGCCGCTATGCGAAGCGAAGCTGCGAGTTGCAATGCGAAGGATTGCAAAATATAGGGAAGGGGCAGGGAAACGGTATTTGGGGATAGAGGGTGAATAATTGGGGGCTCTGATGAGTGGCAAGCACTTTTTTGTTTACTTTGTAGCGATCGAGAAATTTTTGAATGGTAGTATTCTGCTGGCTCTCGAAGAGTTTATAATTATATGGTAGATCTCGCACTTAGTACTATAATACGAATCTATAATCGGCATCTCCAAAGACTCACTTATACCAACAGTAAAAACAATAAGAACAACAAAAACAAGAAGAACAACAAAAACAATAATATCAAAAACAACAAACGACCTCTCCAACTTTACCCGAAAAATCCAACCATCATACCTTCTGTTCTCCGTTCTCGTCCTTCATTCCTCCACCTCTCGAGTGCGCGTACCTCCAAAGCTTATTCGAACACCGAGCCCGAAACGTAGTCTCCACTTACAGGCTCCCATTTCACTATGCTCGTCACAAAAGAATCGCCGCGATCCAAAGCAACGCGGGCCAACATCCTCCTATACTTAAGTGCCTTTGTGGCGTTTTTGGGCGTGCCCTTATTCTTCTATACTACGCTGATTCATAGAGCGCACTTGCCAGCAGAGGCGGTCGAATCCAGAGCAGCCAATTTCCACGAAAACACCAAGTTCCAGATCCCCGTCGCCATTGACCGCTCCTTTGCGTCGCCTGAGCTTATTTCTCTCGCACAAAGTGAAATTGACGCGTCGCTTGCACAGAAATCCTTGGGCCATGCGTGGGGCCTCACGTTACAGACTGGAGACGCTGAAAAGATCGACAAGGCCAGCGACTACTTCGTTACTTTCGAGAACAAACAACCAGAGCTGAGATCTTCGGACGAGCCGCAGTACATGTACCGTCTTTCGCCCGTCTCGAAGGAAATATGTGTGTCGTACAGTGGAAACTCCACCGAACAATTGGCGACGTATGTTTCGCAGATCCTTCTAGATGTCGTGTTTGGCACCGAGCTCGCGGCTATCTCGAAGACTTTGGCGGACGCCCATAGCGCGGATATCGTGTTTCCTTACTCACCCACGTATAACGTGGTCTTCAACTTGTTTGTGGAGGATGGCCGGCCCGTGGAATGGCAGATCGAGCAGGCGATCGAGTACATCCAGCCGATTTTCCACACCCTCAGCAACTTCTGCAAATTCAGAGTCAGCAGCCAGATCCAGTACTACTCGAAGTTGCATAAGGAACCCGAACTCAATGCGGATGCCACTGCGAGGGTGATTTCTCAGAACGATTTGGCCACCTTCATCAACTACGGCGAGTGGAACTTGAACACGCACGATATCGCTCCCTCGATCAACTTCCTTGTGTTCTTTCCCCAGGGAAACTACGAGAGTCTGCCGTTATTGGTGGAGAATTCAAAGACGAACTCGTTTTTGATCCCACAGTGGGGCGGAGTGCACATTTTCAACTCTAAAACAGCGCCTGAGAACGGAAAAACTGTCAAGCTCAGTGCCTCGGAGTTGGAGCCGATATTCGACATTTTCGCCTCGCAATTGTTCGAGCTTTTAGGCGTTCCTAAAGGGCCCCTGAGCCCGTATCTCCGCGTGGCGTCTTTCCACAGAATAGCCACTTTGAAAAACTTGAAACGAGCCTTGAGCAATTTACTCGCGTTGCTCAAGATATCGAGCTCTTTGAACGGGATTTCCATTCCTGAGTCCACAAATGCAAACGTGGTGGACTCGCTCAAGTACTACGATGCCGCAGTGGAGAAGTTGCACGCCAACCAGTTCGGCGAGTCCGTGGCGTTCGCGGCAAAGAGCGTGGAGAAATCCGACAAGGCGTTTTTCGAGAAGGAGATGGTCCAGCAGGCGTACTTTCCCAGCGAGCATAAACTTGCGGTTTTCCTGCCGTTGCTTGGTCCAATCTGCTCGATAGTATTTTTCGGGTTGATTAAGTACGTGAAGAGTAGGAGAGAGGAGACGCCGGAGGAGAAGGAGAAGAAGGAGATATAGGTTAATCTTGAGTAATGGCGAGGGATGTAGTGCTTGGAATGTAGAAGCATGGTACGCTGTTTGGGAAATGAGTGACCATGAAGCTTTGACGAGTGACGATGGGATAGGTCGGAGGTCTCACCCACCGTAGGCAGTTGGTGGACTCTGAATGATTGATTTTGTAGTTATTCTAGAAATTGCATGCCCTTTATGAAGATAGAGCGAAACTCCGTCTTTGATAGGCGGAGACGAAGAGGAGGACAATGGATCGAGTTCTGAGTCGGGAGTTGGCTCGCTCTCGAATGAAGATACGACTTTCTGGAAACGAATCTAGTAAACTTCCATTCTAGTAAATCTCCTCTAGTGCCTCGGATGATTTCAATGGTGCTGACACTACAGAGAGTGCTGGGAGCATGTCAAGTGCCGTGCATCAATAATACAAAGCATCTCATTTCTAACAGTGGCTCACTTCCGGTAATAATCTATTAGGTGTGAAGATTGTGCCAATTTATGGCATCTCTCAACTTCATACTTGACGGTTCCTGGCCAAGTACATTGGCAAGTTTTCATTATGGCTCATGCTATACTTTGCTGTGAATGTTAAAGATGCTCTTCCCCTAGCGAAGTACTCGCGGTTTTGGGACTCACGTCCGCTCATTCCTAAAAGGCATCACAGTCATTAGCACCCTTCAGCCAAGACCACGACCATAAACACGCGTTGACAAGCCAATGTAGATGATCCGCTGGCCCTAGACGGTAGGCACGACTCATTATGGAAGTCCAATTGTGCTTTTTCAAGACATAAGACTAATCAGAAACCTCCACCCCAGCCTCACGCGTCTCCGAAAACGTGAAATCTCCACCCTCTCGGATGGACCCCTCCGTCTCCAACGACTCGATGTACTCTCTCCACAAGCCGTCTGCGCTCTTCAAACATGCCACATCTCCAATGAGAATCAAGCCGTATTTGGCTCTGGTCAACGCCACGTTCATTCTCCTGGAATCGCTCAAAAACCCGATCTTATTTTGCGGGTTCGAACGCACACACGACATGATGAGGAAGTCTTTCTCCCTGCCCTGGAACGCATCGATCGACGCGATCATAATGTCCGAAACCGTGTGGATAGTGACCGGCTTGGACTCGTTGAAGAAGTCCTCGCGGTCCACTTCCACGTGCACCTCGTCTTTGTCGGGGTTGATGAGATCGTTCTTGACCAACGTCGACGAAAGCAAGTCTCGCTGGCCGCGGTACGGAGTTATAACTCCGATCTCGGACTTTTTGATCTTTTTCTCGTAGATGAGGTGCACCAACACCTTCTGCACCAAGTCGGCCTCGCCGTGGTTGGCATACGTGAGTCCACTGTCTTCCCTGAACCTGGAGAAAACCGTGCCTTCAGGGCACTTTCTGCCGGTGTCCCAGAAGAGAACCGGATTGGAGGGAATGCCCTGCATCCTGCGGTCGTCTGCGGTCAACCCATCCTTGAGAAGTCCATCGTAGAACTTCGCTCTGGGGAAACTGCTGATGGCTGGATGCATGCGGTACTGCGTGTCGAGCATGTGGGGTGTCTTGTACGAGCCGTTGGCGAGGATCCTCTCAAAAAGAGAAAGGGAGAGATTCGGAACCTGCGAGAAACTGCTCAACTGTTTCTGGTCCCCCACAAACACGAACTTTTCCACGCCGTTCATCGAGAGCGGAATCAACGTGGTGGGTTCCGACGACTGCGTGGCCTCGTCCATGATCACCACGGGCATTTTTGCAATAGGCTTGAGCTGGTTGCCACCGGCCACCACGGTGGTGGTGAATATGACCCTGCTCAGTGCGATGATCTTATCTGAGTACCCGATCTGTGCCGTCAACAACTTCTTGTACTGGCTCTGGCTGAGCTTTGAGTTGGGCCTTCTCATCTCCCTGATTGACTCCTGGAGGTTGGCAGGCATCCCGTCGTACACTTTGTGGTGCAAGCAGATGGATGCTAAAGGATGCTCCCTGTTGTACTCGGGCTCTTTTTCCATAGACACAATACGCAAGATCGAGTGGCCATGTTTGGGCAAGAGCTTTTCCGCAATGTTATCGATGGCGATGTTGGACGCAGCCACCACGAGAATGGGATACGTGTTCAAGTTCTCGAGAAGCTGCAAAATGACCTCGTAAATCGTCGACGTTTTGCCTGTGCCTGGGGGGCCCTGCAACACGGTGATGGAGTTGTTCATCACAGACTGCACCGCCACTTTCTGCGACTCGTTGAAGGAGTCCTTTGAAAACTTGAGGTAGTTCTTGAAGAAGATCTGGCGGATGGGTGTTTTCCCCAAAAGCATGTCAATGAATCTGGGGTTCAGGATTCTTGACATCGCCGTGAACACTCTGCTCACGGGCACCGAGACGGGCAATACTCGGAGTTGTCTCACATCCGTAGTCACGGGCAAGGGCATGCGGTTCCACTTATAGAGCGCCACGATGACTTCGAGAAGTTTTGGCGAGTTGTCCACGCGTCCTCGCTTCGGCTTTCCCTTTTTGGCACTCGAGCTTTTCGTATCCACAAGCACAATGTTGCCATACCACGGGATATCCTCTCCAAGCATCAAAATAAGCGACTGCCCGGCCACAAATGGGTTCTTCTTCAAATTCTGCATCTTTTTCGAGAGGTACCGATCCAAAAACTCCGGCGTGAGCAACACGCTGAGCTTGAACTGTTTGTGTTTCTTGTCCTGGTCCGCGTACCACTCCAACTCGAAGTCCTCGGGGGTCAAAATCACCGTCAGACTGGTGTGGATGCTCATTTTCTCCTCGAGGAACAAGTTGTAGCACATTTCGTTGAAGTAGTCCTCCATGGAGTCGTAGGTGAGTTTGGGCGTGGGCGAGGGGGTGTGCCTGAAAACGCCAGGGGGTAATTTGAGTTCGGCAGGTGTCTCGCCTATGTTTTTGGCTTTGGTTTTGGATTTGCCCGTTTTGGGTTCCTGTAAGGGCGACGTTTTAGAGGAGGATTCCGCAGAACTGTTGGTCTTCTTTTTCGAGGCATTGCCAGAACTGGCGAGAGTCTCGTGGGCCTTTTTCTCGGGCTTCTCGGGCTTGTTCAGTGGATTCTTCGCGGCGTCTTTCTCGGGCTTTTGCTCTGACCTGGCTTTCTCAGGTTTGACAGGTTTTTTCAGAGCTTCGCCTCTGGGACCGGGTTTCGCTTTATCCTGTTTCTTTCCTGGCACTCCAGAGTCGTTTCTTCCGTTGTCCCCAGGAACAGCTTTCCCAGGGGTCTTATGAGCTTTAGTCTGCCCACCCGTAGAAGCACCCTTCGGGCCGCTCTGCGCCTTGCCGTTTCTGTCTCCTTTGTCTTTCTTGTCATGCTTCGCTTCCTTCGAGCCCTTCCCGTTTTGGAAACCCTGGGCCTGCGGTTTTCCCTTCAGGGTTTTCCCGTTAAAAGCAGGCGAGGGAGTGGCGCCCCGAGAGATACTGGGACTCACTGTGGCCGAGCCTACAGCTTTCATAGTCTTCTCGGATTTCAACGACATCCGGGTAGCCTTTTCATTTTCATAGTGGGCTCTTCTTCTCTCGGTGTCCGGGTCGACTTTCTTTGGTTTGGCCTCTCGCCCGCCTTTGCGCCCGAGTTTCCTGCCCCCACCAGTTTTGTTTCCTGGTTTGGCTATGTACTCTTTAATCCCGAGCAAGGCATAGAGAAAATCGTCAGAGTTTTCACTAACGAACTTTCCCGGAACCCCCTCTTTCCCTAGACAGTCGGCGCACAAGACCACCTGTGCACCGCCAGTGTGGCCCACGCTCAATTTGCGGTCCTTTCCACACAGCTCACAGTGGAGATCTCTGAATCTGTAGTACTGCGGCAACTTCGAGAAAAGCGACCCGTTCGCGAGCGTGTACTCGGCTGTGGCTGCGGCCCCCGATTTCAGCGCACAGGGAGTACAGAGAAGACTCAAGTCGGATAGTCCATATCTGAGCATTTGGAGAATATGGATGTTGCTATCGCCACACTCCTCACATTCTACAGTTTCTGGCAAGGCATCGTACGTGACAGCCTTGTGCCGCGTCAGCGAGAGGTGCTTGCCGATTTCCGGGGACGTGACGGAGCACGTCTGGCACGTAAAAGTAGACATGGGTGGATGTCTGAAGATTACTAGAGCGATGGCGATGGGGCCGAGGTGCGCACGTGACCTGTGAGCAAGTAGTTTATGAGGGAGCGGAGATTGTGGAGGAGTTAGAGCGGAGAAGACGGGAGTGTGAAGAGAATTCTTGCATTTCAAATACTTGTCTAGCTCGAGTTAGTGTTTAGTCCGAGTTTAATTAGTGTTTAGTCCGTGTTTAGCCCGTGCTATTCGATCTGGCGAGGGCCCTCTTTCCTAGCCTGGACCGTGTGCGAATGTGGCCCGGCCAGGGCAGGTAACCATCCTCGAACCCACGCCAAAACCGTTATGAACCGGCCGCTGATGACAGGCGACCAGGAAACGTCAAAGTGACGGGATGCTATTTAAAGAGACAAAAAAAAAAGAGAGTAAAAAGTAAAAACACAAAAAAGCTACCATTCTCTCAAATCTACCCCAGGAATACATCCTGCTCGTCCATTTTCGCAAGGTCTCTCGCCCAGGGCCAGTGCCACGCCAGAATGCACCCCAGGCGCAGCAAGACACGTCTATTTTCCGCCAATAGCACGGTTATTCAAACGTTGTCCCTCTCCCGTGTCCTCCTAAAACGCCCAAATTCGAATAAAAAACACCACCACTATTCCTTCCCTTTTCCCTTTTTCCCCTCGCTCTTAGTGCTGCCATGCCCTGCCGAAACAGGCTAAATGACGGACGCGCGTCGCGCCTGGCCCACCGCGGTGCAGATACTTCTGCGCCAGCTTTTCCCCTATGCTGCGGTTTCCTAGCACAGCGAAGAATCACACCCCGGTGAAAATCCCCGCCATAGCCCTCAGCCAGCCAGGGGCGACACCGACGTGACCACGCGAGAAGCAGAAACAGCACCCTTTTTTCAGACTCCGTTTATGCCCACTTTCCACGTTTTTACCGCACCCTTGCCACGCCCCAGTGCCCATAGTTAAGCACACAGTAAGCACACAATCATCTTGCCCGAATATGGCACACCCACACCAGAGCGTCTCGTCCAGCGTCTACTCGTCGGCAGATAGCGAGCACACATTCCGCGTTCGCGAGTCGGCGGCTAATTCTGGCAGAAAGTTCGCTGCGCTAGCGGAGGAAGACGAGCATTTCGGGTCGGATTATGTGGAGTCGGAGGAGGACCGTGAATCGCTGTACTCCAACTCCGAGGCCAACATGAAGCACGACCACCTGAACCAGACGTTTGGCACGTTCATGACCGCCAACGAAAGCGTGCCCAGTTTCACGTCGATCAACAACTCGCTTCTACGAACCGAAACACACGATGAAACCACAGAAACATCTGCGGAGAACGACCCCGACGAAACGCCCCGCATCAACCAGAACGCCCTATACGACGACATCGATAAAACACCGTTGATTGGCGCGTGGCCCGAGGAACACAACGGAAATCTGTCCCACAACGACCCTTTGGAAAATGCCCTCCCCATCAATGAGTCGGCGGCTATTTCGCCCCCTCTTTCGTCCCACGGACCCCTAGCTACGGGGTACAGACAGGACAATGGGTCGGACGAAAGCAGGGATAGCCACGCGCAGTCCGAGCTTGCGTCCAAGTTCCAGAGACTCTCGTTGACGTTGCTCCAAAATGGGCTGAAAGTTTCCGAAGAATCGCAGCAGTTCCAGCTCAACTTTTCGCTGAACGTACAACGCGAGAACAGCCAAGGCCAGGCCCGCCCGGCGCAGGGCCGCACCAGCTCATACTACCGCAAAATCCGGTCGAAACCGCGGTCGAAGAATGACGACGAATCCGTTAAAAGATCGGCTTCCGACGCCAGCAATGCCAGCAGGGCCAGTTCAGGGTACCCCGATCATACGGTGGAGTCGATAAATCACACTAGTGATCTTCACAGGACGATTTCTGGGGCGTCCTCTGCTGTGGGCTTTGACCACTCTGGAGCTGTAGGCGGACTCAATATCTCGTACAATGGGGACCCCGTTATGGCCAGCGATCCTTCAGAAACACTGCGGGCACGCTATTCCGTGGCCTCCAGCACGGAGGCGCACGATATCGACATGTCTGTGTTGTTTGTAAAAGCACTCCATTCGTTCGATTCGACCCAGTCGCAGCAGGAGTCAGACAACTCCGTGTGTCTCTCGTTCAAGGATGGAGATTTGGCGTTTGTGCACACGATCGACGATTCCGGATGGGGCGAAGTTACGCTTTTGGAGACGCTTGACCGCGGATGGATTCCCATGAATTTCTTCGTGGTGGCAGTCAACGAGAAAAACGGCGAAACCACTTTACCGTATGTGCACTACATGGGGCCACTCCTCGACTCGTGCGGGAAGTTCCTCCTGAATCCTATATCACACACGTCGAGAACCGGAAAGAAGACGTTTTCCATCAAGATCGTGAATAACGTGCGGGACGGCGTGCGGCGCTTGCTCCAGGAAACCGACTGCTTATCACGGTCCAACGAAATTGTCATTAAGAAGCCTATCGTGAGAAAAGCACGAAAGGGCCTTTTGTCGGACTGGTACAACTTGATGCTAAAAGCTGGCGAATTCAAGGGCACCTCCAACTACGACGAGATCGAGATCTTGACCCTTTTGGTGTTCCAGGTCACGCGTCGTGCCACAGCGTTTTTCGATGTCTGGGCCAAGGAAAGCCAGGAGATCATCAAAAGAGATACGGAGTTGTCGTTGCGTGACGATATGGAAAAATACCCGCTTTTGAAGAGCGCGCCCCATGCCAAGCAAAGAGTGGCGGAAATCAACTCTGTGCTATACTCGTATTTATCCTTGATCATCGGCAGACTCGACTTGGTTGAACACAACCCTGCCGGGTGTGATCTTTTGGAGACCATGGTGCACCATATTATCCTCTTGTTGCGCGAGTTGCTCTTCATTTCCAAAACAGGCTCCGACTACTTCTCAGAAAAGCCACCTGAGCTCGACGGCTCGCTCGATGCGCTTCTTTCGCTAGTGAGTCAGATCGTCACTGGCGTGAAAACCTTGGTGATTAATACCTTGAACGAACCCGAAAGACACCGCAGTTTTATCCATGGCACCCACAGCAGAGACCAGTACGCACACACCACCGAAGGAAAGGCACTCATCACCATTGCCGCCAATATGATTCATGCCATAGCGTTGACCATCAACTGTATCCGCAAGACGTTTGAGCCTGTGGGCGACTATAAGCTCAGCGCGGAAAGGGCGTATCCGGACTATGCCCAAATCCGGATCGCACCTGAGGATTTCATCCGAACGTGCTCGGTGGGGATCGTGAAGTCCCTCTCATTGAACGTGAGGGACTTGCGGGAATTGAAACAGAAGAACGTCAACGCTTCGAACAGATATTCGACGTTCCGCTCCGGGAAATCAGGCGAACTTGGCATTACTACCAACGGAATAAACTCCCTTCACAAGGCGGTTCTAGTGGATACGGAAGCGTCGGCTCCTTTTGGCGCAGGGAACGAATTTAAGCAGTACTTGCCGTCGGACGACAAGAGCACACAAGCGGACGCCTTGACTATCAAGGACGAGCTTCTCGTTGATGCGAATGGAAACTTGCTTGGGGCTTCCTTCAAAGGACTTATCTACACGTTGACCAACGAGAGCTCGCCGCCAGAGTACTTCTTTGTGTCTGCATTTTTCATCTGCTTCAGAAATTTTGCGAGCGGCCTTGACTTGGCCGAGCTGTTGATTCGCCGCTTTGAAATAGACTCACCCAGTGAATCCAGTACTACGCTGAACGATGCACTGATCACCGTGAAGCTCAGAAACAGACAGAAGATTGTGTGCAAGTTGTTCCAGATCTGGATGGAGTCGTACTGGGACCACAAGAACGACCAGGTGTATTTGAGCACGTTGGTCAATTTCTTCAACGAGGGTGTGTGCAGAATCTTGCCTTTCGAGGGTATGAAGTTGATTGAAGTCGCGTCGAGACTTGTGTCCCAGGATGAACCTTCCAACCAGTTTCTCAACAGAAGCATATCCCTCGCTAAGATCAAGCGCAAGAATTCTCTCTTGCCCAGTAACGATTCCGATGGTTCCCTTGCTTCAAGGTACTCCATGGTTGACGGCTACGAGTTGTCGAGAATCAACACCAACAGTTCTGTGGCCAGCTCACTCAAATCTATGACGTTGCCGTTACCGCTTGGGATCAGTGGACAAACCACGTCGACGAGTTCGTTATTGACAAAGAGCCAGCTCCACGCAATCGAAACTTTGGTGAAGACTTACCGGTCCATTTTGAAAGAGCACTGGGTGTCCCGCAGCTTACTTGAAACGAAGGAGTTCATTCTTGCAGACATCAGCAGTCTCTTACCAAAATGGTATGCGCTCAGTGATCAGAACTGGGTGTTGTCCAACTACCGTCCAAATCTCTTGGACTTCAATGGGTTGGAAATCGCCAAGCAGTTCACGCTTATCGAGTCGGAGATCTTCTGCTCCATCCAAGCAAGCGAGTTAGTCAATGGGAACTTTACGGCCAAAAAAGCCCACCTCAACTTGGCAAAGAACGTGCGCCAGTCGTTGTTGTTCACCAATTGCCTCTCTGAGTACGTGGTGGAGTCTGTTTTGCAGCCGCAAGTGAACCACAAAGTGCGAGTGAACATCATCAAGACGTGGTTGAAGATCGCCATTTCGTGCTTGTACTTGCGCAACTTCAACTCGTTGGCGGCGATCATCACCTCGTTGCAGTCGCACTTGATCACTAGATTGACCAAGCTTTGGAGCGATCTCTCGGAAAAGTACACGGAATTGTACGACTACTTGTGTGGTATTATCCACCCCGACAAAAACTACAGCGTGTACCGCACCAAGTTGAAAAGCTTCTTGCTTTCGAACGACTACAACATCCCTGTGGTTCCGTACTTTTCCTTGTTTCTCCAGGACTTGACGTTTGTCACGGATGGCAATCCCAACTACAGAACAGCCAACACGTTCTTGAAGCAGAAGTTGATCAACATCGACAAGTACCTCAAGATCACCAGGGTCATTGCCGACACCGAGAGCCTACAGATTTCATATGTTAAGGGCAGCGGCAGCGGAGTTGTACGCAGTGGCACACTTTTCTCACTTGGACAGTCCAAGAAGAAAGAGCCCCAAGGATCGAACGGGCTCGAGGAGTACTCGATCGCCAGTGTACCTGCACTCAAAGAGTTGATTCTACTTGAGCTCTGGAAGGTGTCGCAGGTGAACAAAAAAGAGGAAGACCGGGCCTGGAAATTGAGTTGCGTGGTGCAGCCTAGAGACACACCGCAGCCCGTTGCCTAACATGGAGGTGTCGAGGGCACGCGCAATCGGAGGTGTGCATATATTATGTGCAAGACAATCACAGTGCGATAGACGGCACTGGCATGAATGAGTCACGGTCTGACTGTTTGAAACCAGTGCGCCTTATCAGCAGGACGTATAAGCACCACTGGATGCATTACCATTGGCCAGCGTGTATCCTGCCGATAGCGTACATGGTGGAATTTGGGGTGGAAAATTTTATCGTTTTCCACATACTGCTTGATTTTCGTTTCTGTGAAATTCACGATGTTGGCCTCTAGAAACGCTAGAGTCTCGGCCAAGGCCCTCAGGAGGTCGTTGGCCACACTGAGTGACTTTGCTGCTTCGTTCAATGTGCCCTCGGAGTACCAGGCCAGATGCCCGCCCTACGCCAAGTTGGTGAAAAACTTGGACACGGTTAACCGCGTCACTGGAAACAAGCCCTTGACTTTGGCCGAGAAGATCTTGTACTCGCATTTGGTGGACCCAGAGGAAACCATGACCTCTGTCAATGGCGACTTGTCCAAGCTCAGAGGAGAACAGTACTTGAAGTTGCACCCAGACCGCGTGGCCATGCAAGACGCGTCTGCTCAGACAGCGTTGTTGCAGTTTATGACCACCGGGATGTCGCGTACGTCCGTCCCTGCTTCGATCCATTGCGACCATTTGATTGTGGGTAAGGATGGTGCCGAGAGCGACTTGACCAGCTCGATAGCCACCAACAAGGAGGTGTTTGATTTCTTGCAGAGCTGTGGCGAGAAATACGGCATCCAGTTCTGGGGCCCCGGCTCTGGTATCATCCACCAGATTGTGCTTGAAAACTTCTCGGTGCCCGGTTTGATGATGCTTGGAACGGACTCGCACACGCCCAATGCTGGTGGCTTGGGAGCCATTGCTATTGGTGTGGGTGGTGCCGATGCTGTTGATGGTTTGACCGGTACGCCTTGGGAGTTGAAGGCGCCCAAGATTTTGGGTGTCAAGTTGACCGGAAAGTTGAGTGGCTGGTCCTCGCCAAAGGACGTGATCACGTACTTGGCCGGTCTCTTGACTGTCCGTGGAGGTACAGGATACATTGTCGAGTACTTTGGCGAAGGCGTGGAGAACTTATCGTGTACTGGAATGGCCACGATCTGTAACATGGGTGCCGAAATCGGTGCCACTACGTCCACCTTCCCCTACCAGGAAGCGCACCGCAGATACTTGAAGCAGACCAACAGAGGCCCAATTGCGGACGCTGCTGATATTGCCTTAGGGAAATACAACTTCTTGAAGGCCGATGCTAGTGCCGAATACGACAAGGTGATTGAGATCGACTTGAGTACATTGGAGCCGCACGTCAACGGCCCGTTCACGCCCGACTTGTCGACGCCTATTTCCGCATTTGGCCAAACTGCCAAGGCCGAGAGCTGGCCTTCGACCGTCAGTGCCGGGTTGATTGGTTCGTGCACAAACTCGTCGTACCAAGACATGTCACGTGCTGCGTCCATCATCAGACAAGCCGAGCAGGCCGGTATGAAGCCTAAGATTCCGTTCTTTGTCACTCCTGGCTCCGAGCAGATCAGAGCAACCATCGAGAGAGACGGCTTAATCGATGTTTTCGAGAGAAACGGCGCCATTGTTTTGGCAAATGCATGCGGCCCTTGTATCGGCCAGTGGGACAGAACAGACGTGCCCAAGACGTCGACCGAGTCCAACGCCATTTTCACCTCGTTCAACAGAAACTTTAGAGCGAGAAATGACGGCAACAGAAACACCATGAACTTCCTCACTTCGCCTGATATTGTCACCGCCATGATCTACTCTGGCGACATGAACTACAACCCTGTCACGGACACCATCAACACGGAAAAGGGCGAGTTCAAGTTCGAGCCCCCTACTGGCGATGAGTTGCCCAGTGCTGGTTTTATTAAAGGACGTGAGATGTTCTACCCAGACCCTAACCCACAACCCAAAGCCGATGTGCAAATCAGTGTTTCGCCTGAATCTGACAGATTACAACTCTTGGAACCCTTTGCTCCTTGGTCCGGCGATGAGCTCAGCACCACTGTGTTGTTGAAGGTTGAAGGAAAGTGTACCACCGACCACATTTCTGCGGCCGGTGCTTGGTTGAAATACAAGGGGCATTTGGAGAACATCTCCTACAACACCTTGATCGGTGCTGTGAACAAGGAAACCGGGGAGGTCAACAAAGCTTACGACTTGAACGGTGACGCGTACTCCATTCCAGAGCTCATGTTCAAGTGGAAGAAGGACCAGCGTCCATGGATTGTTGTTGCTGAGCACAACTACGGTGAGGGATCGGCGAGAGAGCACGCGGCCATGTCCCCTAGATTTACAGGTGGCTCGATCATTTTGGTGAAGTCGTTCGCCAGAATTCACGAAACTAACTTGAAGAAGCAAGGTATGTTGCCTTTGACCTTTGCCGATGAGGCCGACTACGACAAGCTTTCTGCCGGTGACGAGCTCACCACCATTGACTTGCGTGACATGGTTGCTAAGGAAGGTAACAATGGCGGCTACGTGAGAATGCACGTCAAGAAGAGAGACGGGTCTGAGTTTGAATTTTTGTGCAAGCACACGATGTCGAAGGACCAGATCGATTTCTTCAAGGCGGGCTCTGCTATCAACTACATTGGTAACATGAAGAAAGCCCAGGAGGCCCAGGCATAGGTGGTTAGGACAGAGTTGTTAGTAGCATTGAATGTACACTAGTTGAAAAGGTGCAAATATTGCAAGAAACGTGCAACCCTATCACTTGAAGGGTATGCTTGTAATTACTCTTACCTGCGAAGTTGGGGTTTGTTATAGCAGATGCCACTTCTCGAAACGGTATACTTTTATTACTAAAGGCACCCTTTCATCAATAACCGGTGTATTTGATCGTACCAAACCCACCCTTGAATATCAGGTTCAGAACATCGTTGGAGAACACCCAAAATGTGATTTCTTGCAGTCAAATCTATTGTGCCAATTCATCACCACGTTTACTTATACTCCCCACAGCTCTGCCGGTGGAAAAGCCATACATTCGTATCTCCACCAAGGCTCAGAAACGTAACTTAAATAGAGAGATTGGACGATGTACCCAAGTCTTCATTATCCGTGTGAGTGTGTCTCCGGTGCTTAGTTGGATTTCCAAACCGTTTCTTCATTTGAGAAGCACTACGTTCCAGCCCAATTTGAGATTGTGAGTTCGTGCAATGGGCCTCTATGCTAAGTAGCTCTAATTAACACCCAAAACCTTTCTTTCATGCTTCTCAGGGATGGAGCCAGCCAAACAGTGAAACATCCAAGTCGTCCACTGACCTTGTCAAAAACCCATATGAGGCCAGACAATATTGGTACAGATTCTTTCCTGAAAGGTGATGGCTTCTACGCTCTTGCCTGAAAATGTCAACTACTTTTGGCACTCTGGTGTCATATTTTCTAGTCGTGTCGCTTACCCGAGACTTAACATTCTCTAGCATCTGTATCACGCGCCACTCCTACAACCCTCTGTCAATCTGTAATTTAGTATACCGTGCTACATTGTCTAACTGGTACAAGAAGTGAAGCTCTAGGCGTCGATCAAGTCGTGCGACTTGTCTGGGTTTTCGTCCTCGTCGTCCTCGTCCTGCTCGCTGGAACGCTCGTAGAACTCGTCCAAGATCTTGGGGCTGATTCTGTTCAACATCTCCTTGGGGAAGATTCGCAACAACGACCACGCAAGGTCCAAGGAGTCGAAAATAGATCTGTCTTCATAGGCACCCTGCGCAATGAAGTTCTTCTCGAACTTCTCCAAAAACTCCAACGCCAACTTATCTTCGGTCGACAACGCCTCCTCGCCCACCACCGACTTCATGGCGGCAGCGTCTCTTCCAATGGCGTACTTCGCATACAACTGGTTGGAAACATCGCCGTGGTCTTTTCTGGTCATGCCTTCGCCGATAGCAGACTTCATCAACCGCGACAAGGATGGCAACACGTTGATTGGTGGGTACACACCCCTGTTGTCCAACTGGCGGTCGACGAAAATCTGGCCCTCGGTGATGTACCCGGTCAAATCCGGAATAGGGTGGGTGATATCGTCGTTGGGCATGGTCAAAATCGGGATCTGCGTGATGGACCCGTTTCTGCCCTCGACTCTGCCTGCTCTCTCGTAGATAGTCGACAAGTCCGTGTACATGTAACCGGGGTATCCTCTTCTACCTGGCACTTCTTCTCTCGCAGCAGAGACTTCTCTCAACGCGTCTGCGTACGACGACATGTCGGTCAAAATGGTCAACACGTGGCGCTCCGTCTGGTAGGCCAAGTACTCCGCGGTGGTCAAGGCCAATCTGGGCGTGATGATTCTCTCAATGGTAGGGTCGTTGGCCAAGTTCAAAAACAACGACGTTCTGTCCAACGAGCCGTTTTCCTCGAAGTCCTGCTTGAAAAAGCGGGACGTCTCCAAGTTGACACCCATGGCGGCAAACACAATGGAGAAGTTGTCCTCGTGCCCGTCGTGCACATCCTTGGTGGGTCTCACCAACCCAGCCTGTCTACAAATCTGGGCGGCGATTTCGTTGTGGGGCAACCCGGACGCGGAGAAAATCGGGATCTTCTGCCCACGGGCGATGGAGTTCATCGTGTCGATCGCGGAAATACCCGTGGAGATCATTTCCTCGGGGTAAATACGGGCATATGGATTGATGGGCGAACCGTTGATGTCCAAGTAATCTTCCGCAAAAATCTTGGGCCCCTTATCGATAGGGCGCCCTGACCCGTCGAAAACACGCCCCAACATGTCCTCGGACACAGAGATCTTCAAGTTCTCTCCGGTGAATTCTACTCTGGTCTTTTTGATGTCAATGCCGGAAGTACCCTCGAACACTTGCACAATTGCTTTGGAGCCACGGACCTCCAAGACCTGGCCCGCCCGCACGGTTCCGTCGGGCAACGTCAAGTTGACGATTTCGTTGAACCGGGGAAACTTGACGTTGTCCAAAATAACCAACGGGCCATTGACGCCCCCGACGGTGTTGTAGTTGATTCTGGGCTTGATTTTGAAGCCCTCAGATACGGCCTTCTTGTTCAAGTCGAACAATTCTTTATCGGACAACATGCTTTTGCGGTTTTAGTGGCGTGGTGCAAAACTGGCGAATGCTCTGGTGCTGTTATCGGGGTTCGACGTTAATTAAAGATTGGAGATAGGCGTGCCGCAGGCTACGCGCGGGCCCAGATGTACGCCGGCGCTCGCGCGTGGCTAATAACAGATAGCGAGGGAACCTTGTTATTTGGATTTACCAGGTTTCACTGAATTGCGTGGCATTAAAAAAGTGTAGCGCTAAGGGCAATATTGTTCTTAAACTATGGTGCTAAAAACAATGGTGCTTAGGGCACAGTGTTGCGTGTTTTTACGTGGAAACTGCTTTATGCCATCGCACCTTGGGCAATACTCGTTGAGGCATTTATACCTCCCCCATCCGCCACCTCGAGCCCCTTTTTCCTGTTTTTCTTTGAAGTTCCACGCCTTCTCTTAAAACATCTTGCTCACCACGTCCCAGTCCTCAAGGTGCGCACGTGACTGCTGCATCACCGACTTCGCTGCTGCCCTATCTAAGTGCGCGAGGCCACCCGCACGGGCCTGCCCCAGGGCCCTGCCTGAAATAATATCATGGACATTTCTCAGAATTTCCTTGAGATCATACGCCTGGGGCTGACGCACCTCGGCGGCGATTTCCTTTTCCTTTTCCTTTTCTTTTCTCCCCGTCTTTTTTCCGGCTTCTGTCTGCGTCTCGCTCACCATGCCATATATAATGTTATCTGACATGGAGGTCGTCTCCGGCTTCCGTTCCGGCCCACGATTTCTCATGAACTTGGTGTAAAAATCTCGTAGCGTCTGGAAGTGTGGAAGTGGCGCCGCTGCGGTGGGAGCATCGGGGTCGCTGGTCCAAGACTCCCTAACTGACTTACTTTCTTCAGTGATCGTGGTCAACTGCGAGTTATCAATACTGGTGCTGATCAGGGAGATTTTGGGTGTCCCTTCTGGCGTCTGGAACTGGGCGTCTAGCTTCTTCTCGAAGTACGTATCCATGTTGGCAATTGTCAGTAAGATCTCCTGGATGTTGTACACGAATCTGACCCGCTCGGCTTCACCTTCCGGTTTCGGACGTAAGCTTGTGGAGTTGAGTAGCGGCGAGTCTCTCGAGAAAGGGCCAATGGTTTTGACGAGAAAGTCGTTCAATGTGATAAGAATCTTCACCACGATAGACACAAATTTCAAGTACTCGTTCGGACGTAATTTGGAGAACGGTTTGGTGAGTATTCTGTGTGGCACGATGACAATCTTTTTGCCTTCTAGGTCGTGTTTCTGACCATCCAACTTGGGGGTATTGCCATTAATATGCTGGCCATTTGGATGAAACGAACCTTCCCTTGTTTTCGTATCCCTCAGTGGAGATCTTGCACTGCTTTTGGGTGAGATATCGTCGTCTCGCATGCTTTCCTGCGGTACCATCACAAAAGTGCTTTTGTTCCCATCGGAATTTCTGTGGTCTGACTCTGGTGCTAAATTTTCATCCGACGCTTCTTTTGCACTGGACCGTCTCTGGAGGTTCATGGTGCGGAAAGACTTTGGAATGTGAATCGTGTTATCTTTAATGGTGATTTTCTCGTAGTCTCTGAGATTCAGTGTGTCCCCAACATCAGGTGATATATCTAGTTCCCGCCTGTTGGAGTCACTGATAGATGTCCCGTGATCATCCTTTTGCAATATGCTGTAGATCTTTTTCTGTACAGAATCGTAGAAGTGCCTATCCGGAAGAAGCTTTTTTAGGCTTTCAAGATACGGTAGTTCGAGTGTCTCGTCGTCTATTTTGAAGAGGTCAAATAAGACGATCTGGAGCCGAATCAAGTCCTCTAGAAAGGTGTTCACGGTAATTATCGGGCGCTCTAAAAAAGAGGAAAGCTGAAGTACCGGCCGGTCGCAGAATGTGAGTTCTGTTTTCGGGTCAATCGATGGTCTTTTCCAGATAAAGTACCGTTCTCGGATCACCTTATAGCTCGTGTATTGTGAAAGAGCCGCTTGCCGAGAAATCCGTCGCATGCCCTCTAACTGTACAGATACTATGTCTCTGTCTATGCGCTCGAGTTTTCTGCTGTACTCCTCTAGCATGGCGGCTTCCCGCTTCAGTATTTGGCGGCGGTTCTCCTCGAGTTTAGCCTCCAAACTTTCGATCTTGCTGTCTAGAGCACGGTTCTTTCGAAGAAGCGTGTCACGTGACCTCTGCAAGCCGTGGCCCTTCATTTTACGGTTCACGGTTTCGAGCTTCTGGAGATGGAGCGCTAGCAGACAGATGGACGCCTTGCCGGGTTGCGGAATGTCCATTCTCTCGGTAACGCTTGCCAAATTGCGGGCCTTTTCAGGAGGAAATACGCTGTCACAGACGTCGATTTGGCCCCGGTTCAAACCCTCGCACACGCCGAAGATCCAGTCGATTTGTGCCCGCATCTGCAGATTCCACGCCTCGTTCTCGACCACGGAATTGCGGATGATTTCCGTCTTCTCGTGTGCACATTCGCCACATACTAAAGCTCGCTGTGGCGGGGTTTTTCTGTGGAGACACACCGGGCACGTGATGGAGGACACGACTTTGGCACCGCCATTTTCCGGCATGGGAGACAGTGCTGCACAGTGCTGTTGTTTTGTGTGTGTATTTTTGGTATTTTGGGGGTGTTTGGTGGGTAGTTAGTAAAAGCAGAATGTTGGAGGAGTGAGCTGGGGTTGGGAGTGCACCGTGAGATTAGATAATGCGCAGGCTAGGAGGAGGAGTGAAGATGAGTGGGAAATAGAGATGGATAAAGGAGAAGCTATCTTGGCTTTTTTTTAATTTTCTTCATTTTTGTCATTTTTCATCTTCACCTTTATCTTTCCTTTTCTCGTTTTTTCTTGGCCCGTACATCTGACCGGAGCGAATGCTGTAGTCAACGCCAGACTATATAACAAAGCTTAATACTAGCCCAGATACGCAACCAGTTTAAAACAAGGTTCACAACAGACTTCTTGAGCGGATGGTGAATCTTCTGGAACTGGCATTGGAATAAACAAAATTAAAATTCTGTTTAGACTGACTAGCGTAGAAAATACTGAATGCTTAAGCATTGCGTGAGATTGCCAAATTTCGCATTGGATGTATCGTTTTTGCAGTGGAGCGAGAACAATTATAGGTTTTTGGGAACCCGGTACATCAAATACAGGTAACAAGCAGGGACAGAATTCATTTCACTCGTCCAGGTTCAAGTTCTGGACATTTCATTGCTCATCCAGGCTGAACGTTGTCCTTAATGTAGACCTATGGGCACTATTGGCACTATCTACGATAATTAAACTAGCTAAACCCCATTGAATACTCGTGAAAGAGTCAAAAGTAAGCAAGTTCTTCTGGAATACTTCCTCTTTTAAAACTAGATCATGAGACGCTCTAGTCTAGCAGTACATATTCGTTTCAGCTCCTCAATTTCTGTATTGTACAGTCTCGGACTGTTCATCTGGGTGCTCGAAATGCCACTTCGCCAATAATACTCTGAGAAATACCCATCGCCTGCATCGATAACGTCTGTTCGAGTGTAAACATCTCAGTTGATCTACAAGTCCACGTATCTACAGTAAACTGCTTTCGGCCAAGTTGACCTCTTATCTTAAACAACGATCGGTTCGTAGGACACTCTTCGTCTTTCCTGGCTCAAAGGTAGTGTCAGCAAATACATTGCTCTGTTAGTACAGACGCGTCTCGCAAATTGCACATCCGCAGTTATGCTCGCAATTTGAACATTTAGGGGTGATCGACGGGGTGTGCCGTACTCTAATGCATATGAGCACCCAGCTGCATACACCCAACAAGGTCAACACTTTCTCGTGAGCCACCAGATCCCAACAACTTTGGTCTCTCATCGGCCCGCCGTCAATTTGCCGTCTCCATACTCCATGACAACACTCTTTCACCACACCTCACTATCCACTTTCTCACTCAAACAGTCCATACTATCAACACCGTTCCAATAACAGTCCCCACCACTATTCTATTCCTCACCTCCTCTTCCGCGATTTCTGGAGGATTCTGCGCTCGATCACATCGCGTATCATCAACGATAACACCTGGTCCACATCGTCCATAACGTCCACTGCAAGATACCCACAGCGCCAAAGCTGGGCCAATTTTTTTCCATCGTTTATAAGCTTTGGAGACGCGAGAGGCAGGTTTTTATGTGTGCATATAATCCAGATTGGAGGCGGGCACAGTGGGTCTGCTGGGTTCACCGAAGTGTCTAGCAATTTTGTTCGTGGCAAGTCTTTAAAAGTGCTGGTGCCGTCGAACATGGTTTTAAGTGCAGTTTTGATCGAGAATATGTCCTTTTCCTTGCCCTGATCCCAGCGTGTTTTGTAGGTGTAGAACTCCTTCCATGCTTCTTCTAATCCTGCCTTGATTATGGGGAGGAGGCTGAACGTAGTGTCTGATTTGGAGGCTCCAAAAGAGGCAGTCTTGAGTGTGCCGTCACTGTTATACGAATCTAGCGACTCCACAGAAGCGGCTGGCGAGGTTTCCGGATTCGTCAGCTCATCGTACATCGGCGGTTCGGACGATGGAATCGCACTGTATAGAAGAAAGTATCCGTCGATTGCACCGTTCATCTCGCCGGCGCCACTGGCAACTAAAAGCGGCTCTGTGTTTACGGGCTGGCGCGGCGTGTCTGCCAAGTTTCTGAGTACGTCCTTGCCCAAACGCGCATGTAAAGAGGCCTCCAAAAATGGAATAAACTGGTTGCTGTTGAACGCAGGCGTATCGATAAGTTCTGCGAGAATCGGTGTGATCTCGGTCCCGTTGCCGCTATAAGTAGCATATATGTCGTTTTTTGAGCCATGGTGTACAACGTCACTAGCAGGCGCCGGAATGGGTGTTTTCTTGCTGGCCGCTTTCATCAACGCATCGGAAATCACAGGACTCAAGATCAAGTCGTCTCTGGCCAGCGCGTGCTCGAGCAATTTCTTCGATTTCTGCTGGTCGAGTATGAGCGTCAGCGCTGCACTTTGCGCCGAAAACGTGAACAACACGGGGGTCGTTTTGCGCAGGGGGTAGTACGTGTCTCGATATGTGCCACAGGAGAGCTTCAGGATGGTGGCGGTTTTGCCCGTCCGGGGCCCGCCGAGAAAAGCGAACCGGATGGGATCTTTGGCGTTTAGGGGTGCGCAGTTTCGAGGCGTGCTAGCGATCTCGGCCTGCGTTTTCATCGTGGGCGGCGTTCGTCGGTGATAGTAGTATGAATGCTTTTGGCTGTCTTAGTTAGAAATTGGCCTGAGTCTTGTGCTGTGTTTACCGTTGCCCGAAAAAATGACAAGTCACCGTTTGAGATGTGCTTGTGGGGAGCGTGAGACTATATGCCTGTCCTGGCACCATGCGGCTGACGCGCAGGCTACTAAAGTGGAATGGTCACAGTAATTAGACGAGGTGATGGTAGGTCATAGGGGACCTGAAAATAAGTGGTTCGTTTCAGAGAAAAAAGGTGTGATAACTGGAATAGTAGCAGGCTGTTTGAAATAAAAAATGGGGGTTTTCTCGAAGTTTTGGTGCTTCTCAAGTTCGTAGCGGTGGTCTAGCATGCTGTCTTTGATAAGACCGGGCCAAATATCAGCTGCTTCAGAGTTAGCACTTATGTCGTGGTTTCTAGCGTACATATCATCGTAAGTCGCCAGTCTCGTTTTGTCGTTTGGACCGGTATGTGTAGTCACTGGCTACTCCCAATCTGATACTTCCATGCGGTGCTGTTCCTCAGGGTTCCAATGAAGCATAAACATGTGCACCCATCTATTTTTTTTGATCTTTGTGGATCTTTAATATTTCAAAATGGGTCTCGGGTACGCACAACGCACCGTGCAGACGGCCCAGCATGAATGATTAATCCTTCACCGCATGCCTTTCCCATTTTCATCCATGTCTTGGACTATTCGTGGAAACGAACACAACATTTCGTGTTTTCTCGGTCCTGGTTCTCCTTCTGCTGATACTCGTTCGATCGCTAAGCCTTCCCGCACAATCATCACCAACTCCTCCATGCCACGCATAACCTGCTGGTATTCCTTGTATCCATAACCTCCTTATACCCATACCCTCACATCCCCTAAAGTCGCCTGACGTATTCCCCGTATATCCCCTCTTCTCCCTCCCCTACACGTCACACGTGGCCACGCACAACTCGGAGTCTCCTGCCCCAAAGTATAGCATCCACTGGCCCTTGAACTGCACTACCCCCTCGGTGAACACCACCCTATTGACCTGCCCCACAACCTCGTTTTTCGCCTCCGGCACCAAGACAGGCTTTTCCATCCGGGCCAAGGGCCCGTCCTGCAAATTGTCATAATCAATGAGCATCTGCGAAATCGTGTAGGTGCCCTTTTCGTACTCGCCAGAGCCCACCGTGGACGAGTTGTAGAAGAGTATATAGTAGTTGCGATTCTTATCCGCACTTTTGATCCTTATAGGCGCGGGCCCCGGCTCTATGAGCCGGTCCTGCCAGTTGAATTTCCCGGTAGTGTACACGGTCCTTTTGATGGTCCAGTGGACCAAATCGTCGCTCTCGGCCAACTGGAAGCCAGACTCGCCCCAGATCATGTAGTACTTTCCGTCTCTGTGTCGATCCACTATAATCGCGCCAGACTTCAGCCAGCCGTGGCGCACAAACGGGTGGCCCTGTAAAGACATACATACCTCAGACCAGTTGTCGTCCGGAATCACGGGCGGGTACTTCTTCCACTTGAGCAAGTCGTACGATTCCGCCACACAGAGTCGCGCCAAGGTCTTGTCGTACGCCGTGTAGGTGAGTATGAACTTCTTCGAGATCGGGTCCCTCACTATCCGCGGGTCCTCGCAGCCACCACCCATTTCCCAGGGCTCTGTGGGGTACACCACGGGTTTGTGCCACCGCTTGAAATTGAGTCCGTCGCTCAGCCACGCCACTCCAATGGACAGCACCAACTTTCGATTCTGCGCGCGGTACAAGAGAAACACCTTCCCTCCAAGCACTATGGCTGCGGCATTGTAGATGTATGCCTCTTCAAATTCGTGTTTAGGATCCGGGGTCAAGACGGGGTTTCCGGGGTACTTGGTGAAGTGCGGGCCGATGGGGAAAACCGTGGGGGCCCGGTAGTGGGGGTCGCCATCGGGGGTTTCTGGGGTAATCACGGGAAACTGCATGATGGGGTCGGTTAATCAGAGGCTACGGAGTAGTTTTTGTGGCTCTATGTCAGTCTAGTGTTCCGGCTCGGGCGTCGCATTTATATAGAGCGAGAGAACAGAGGTGTACATAGATGTAAGGGCTGAATCAGAGGTTGCGCATGGGCCTATGGAACCAGTTCCTATGGTGGAATGTGATCCCGAACCCTGGTGTGGAGAAACGCGAAATCAAGGGGACGCCCCAACAGGCAGTCCGGCGAAGCCGATCATCACGGAGCTCGAGGTTTCTATTTTGTTACTGGGCCGTATCAAGCGCGGTAAACCTACTAGACCACATTTAGACCACACCTTCACATGTAGCAACTATGCTCTGCGAAAGTGGTACCCCACACTGACTAGTGGCCGATAAGCAGGGCACTTTCGCGCAGGCTTCCCCGCCAGTTGGAAATGAAATGGCACTGTAACGGCGGCCCAGACCACACCTACAGTGGGTGGAACCAGAGAAACGAGCCCGGCGTCGTTCCCCTTTTTCGGTGAAAGTGAGCAACTGGCCCACCAGCGAGGCAGGTCACGCTGGCCCGACCATGTTGCTCACGTGACCTCACAGCCTCGCAGCCAGCAAGTAATAGGGCAGCACGAACACAGCACTAGACGATATAGCGTGTTACAAATTAGATTTCCATTCTGTTTGCAACCCCGATTTCGCCCCCCCTCCGCCCATCTCTTGCCCGCCTGAAACCGTGTTCCAAAGCAGTTCCAAGCCGCGACCCAAAACACGCCTGGCCCTCGGGGGCCAAAAACCCAGCTGCGCGAATCTGCACTCCACCTCTCGCTCCACCAGCAGTGGTCTTTTTTTGGACATCCAGGCGACTCTGAACATGGCAAAGCCGAGCTAGTCGTCCTTTCGCAATTTTTCGTTTTTCGCAAGTTTCCCGCCTTGCTTTTTATTCCACGTCACACTCGGACGCTTATTCCTGCTGCACCCACTGCTCGTGCACCTACTCCTTCACCAGTACCCCACCACAATTTACACAAGACCCACTTCCACAGCCACCTGTTTTTGCTGCTAATACGCCACCATGGGCCAGTTGATGTCCCACCCAGTGGAGGAAAAATCCATCGAGTACCAGAGTTTCGAAAGCATCTCCTACTGCGTAGGAGCAATGCAGGGGTACCGAATGACCATGGAAGATGCCCACGACATCCGGATTTCTGAGAGCGAGAAGTTGGCAGTGTTTGGTGTTTTTGACGGCCACGGCGGCAGGGAGGTGGCGGACATTCTCAAATCCACACTCGTGGCAAAAATCTTCAAACTGTTGAATCGGTACATTTCCGCCAGCGACGGCGAAACCGACCTTCGGTTGCTGACGCTCACGCGCACGCTCAAGGACACGTTCTTCGAGATCGACGCGAGCTTGCCCGAAAAAGCCGCGGCCAATTGCGGGTCTACCGCCATAGTATCCACTATAGTTGCAGGAAAGTACATTGTCGTGGCGAACACGGGCGATTCCCGCTCAATCCTCTCTCTTAAGGGGGGGCTTTCCAAAACACTCTCCTTTGACCATAAACCGTCACACATGGGCGAGCGTGTGCGGATCGAAAACAGCGGAGGATACGTGATAAACTCCCGCGTGAACGAAATACTAGCCCTCTCGCGTGCGTTTGGCGACTTGAAGTTCAAAATGCCGTGGCTCCAGCTCGATTCGCCGGGGAAAAACAACTCGATCTTGGAGCAGAATCGCCGTTTCACCAAGGACAACTTGGTCTTGCTACCGCCTGAATTGTTCCAGGTCACCGTGGAACCAGAAATCATGATCTACGATCTAGAGACGTTGGAGAATCCGGAGTTCATGGTTTTGGCGTGCGACGGCATCTGGGACTGCTTCACCAACGACCAGTTGGTGCAAATGATCCGCGAAAAACTCGGCAACGGCTGGACGCTACAGCATATCACGGAGTTTGTGTTGAACGAATGTATCAGTATGGCCTCAAGTGCGACGGGCATAGGGTTCGATAATATGACGCTTATGATTGTGGCGCTCCATCCAGATAGCACGGTGGATGAATGGAGAGACACAATGGAGACGAGGATTAGTGAGGAGGAGGCGTAGGGAGGAACCAGCTTATGTGGTTTGGAGATTGGCATCGGTGGTCCATGAAGGGAAAAAGTTAAATGGCGGCTCTTATGATTCCTGTTACGAATGAGAGTCTGAAATGAGTGAGATTCTTCTTATGGTTGAGATTCATGATTGAGATTCGAACATTGGGATTCTCAGGCGATTCTTCTGACCCTTCTGACCCTTCTCAATGCTATTGTTTGACGATACCAGCCAGATCCGCCAGTCTGGAACGATCCTGACCCCGATTCGTGACCGCCAGATTCCCAATCAAACACTGCAAGACATTTACGCAAGGACTAGAGGCATACAAAATGGCCTCCATCCACGGACGACAAGTACGTGCAATAGTATTTCGATACAAACACTTTACTCATTGTATTTCTCACTTTTTTTTCCGACTTCGTCTACGTATCTTTTTTTCGGGGTTTACCTGTTTCACGTGTTTCAACTACCAAGGCTCCAAAAAGCCAGGCCACTTTCGCGAAATCTGTCGCTTGCTGGCGCATTCAACGGTCATACAGACCTCGCGTTCTCCGAATCTGGAATCTCTGATAGCAGGCAAAAAACGAAACATACAAAACATACAAAAAGATAGTGTAAGAGCGTAGCTGGCTGGCTCCCTACGCATAACCCTATACACTTTTGTTGAATCCTAGCATCCTGTGGCTGCTACCAGCAAGCTTCACAGACCCATCTGCCTAACGGTTTTACACTCGTGGTTTTTACACTTGCTAGAGCCGAGACGTATGGCCATTGCATAGTCCAGGTCTAATCAGCTATCGATCTGGGAAGCTCTCCTAAAACTCCACATACTATTCATTCACCCATCGGTCTGTCGATACCCATAGGTTGCGCAGCGCACCAACCACACACTGCCATGCTGTACACGGACACAGATTTCCACTATGAGGACGAGATTCTCCGCCTAGCGCGGGACCCCAATCTAAATCGGGAAAAGGGCAAGACCTCGAAACTCGTCCTGATTATTCAGGGCTTTCCCCTCACCGAACGCACGGTTTCCAGGCTCTGCCAGCTATCGCTCAGCATTCTCCAGACGCTCGAGAAAATCGAGCTCAATTTGCGGAACTGGGCCTTCATGTCGCTAGATCTAAACTCCGCGCAACACTTCGACACCACCAATCCGCACGAAATCAAGACCTTCAATAATAACGTCAGTGTGCGGGTCATCGAGTCCTGCCAGGACTTGACCATGAAACTCAACAAGATCTCCGCAGACATGGACTTTATCACCAAGGCACTGCGATCGTTGACCCCCGTAGAGTATCTCAGCGATAGCGGGACGCTCTTGACGTCGCTTTCTCTACGCAACATCCGGCTTAAGGACGAGCTCCGCGAGAAAGTCACCATCGCGTATCTGAAGGCCAAACTCATCACCATCGGAACAAACCTTGAGGCGATGCTCGCAGGTGGCAGTGACGACCAGAAAAGCACCGTGCAGTCGTACAAGCAGTTTGTGGTGAGTCTTCTCGGACAACTCAACACAGCCATAGACACGCAAGACGACGAGGAAAAAAACGAGTGTTTGGCGGTCATCAGCGACATGGAGCAGATGTACGAGGTTTTCAAGCTCGAGTACGCACAGGGCCTTGGCGAGGACAAGCCGGGGCCCGAAAATGGGGAACCTGAATCGCCCGAGAGCGGTCTCCTGCTGCTGTGCTCTGTGGGTCCCAGACACGACGATTTTTCCGAAATGGAGGACCTCACTGAATCGTCGTCTATCATCCAGTCGTCATCCCCGCTGTACTCGCAGCCTATGGTGCACCTGATCACGAAAAGTGGTGTTTCAGATCAATCCTCCATGGTGGAGCAGCGAGCGAGGAGAGGCCTGTTTTCGTCTGTGGCGTCCACCAGCATCTTGCAGAAATCCACGCTTTCTGAGGAGCTTCCCTACTTGATGAGTGCATTCAACCTGGCGAAAACCATCGAGGAGGACGTGTTCCACTATAAAGACGAAGAGGAGGCGGAGGAAAAGCAAGAAAAGCAAGAAACTCAGGAAAAGCGAGACATGCACGAAAGTATGGAAAACATCCAGAAAGAGCCTGCGGCCAAAAAGTTTGCACAAACTAGGCACCACCTACCGGCATCGTCATTATACTCCAACAGCCAGATTCTAACGCCTCCGCCCAGCGCAAGCTCCTATTTATACTCCAACAACACGTTGCTTTCCAAGCTCGGGATCAAGCCACAGGTTATCTCCACAACTCTTCCTTATTTGGGTGACAACGTGAGCATCAACAAGCAAGGTTATATCCCTGCAAAGTCAGCCAGGGCCATTGAGCCAACAAACAAGGAGAACGACAATAAGGAGAACAAGCCGGTGAGCCCGCTAACGAGGGCCAACCTCGACACGCACAATTTGTCTGTGATGGTCCCGGATTTCCACGTGGCCGCCGCGTTGGACTATGTGGAGTGAGGGGTGTGTGGTTCATCACTGGCGTGGACTGTTGCGTATTGTTATCTTGGCCATCACTGGCAATCATTCACAGCAATTGACATTCATTGACCTTCATTGACTATCATTGACTATCACTGGCTTCATTGACATTATCTATTCATTAACTATTATTAGAATCAGAGCATCTATTTATGATCAATCCCGTGGGTGATGCGTAGTGCCTGTGAATTGAGATGGACCATGAACTAGCAGCGACTGTCTCCTCAAAGTCCTGAATGACTGCTAAGCTTTATACGTTTCACCTTATTTCAGTTTTCCTCCCAAATGGCATCGGGGAATTCGTCACATCTTCTCAAATACGGTCGGATTGCACGTAATCGTCTGAATCCAGCCATCGCTAAAAGTAAATCCAAAAAGACAACGGGTCAGATAGACATCGTCAGTAGGATAAAGACTGCTTTCAGAGTTCACTACTTAAATCAGTGATGGCTCGTTCTCCCTGAAGTTTACAACACCGACGAGAAATTAATAGAACCAGAGGTCAATAAATCTGGTGAACTTCTCTATTGTCAACTCTTACTCAAATCCTAGTAGTCAGGGTCTCCTAACACGGACACTGGGAGCGATGAATCTTCAGTAATGATACCCTTTTAATACACCTTAATCCCACATGTCACGAAAAAAAAAAAAATATCGATGAATTGTGTATGATAACGACGCTGACAAGAAGGTAGATACCGTCATAGACTATGGGAAGAGGATGGAGATCAGAGTATCATGTGTTGCTGATGGGTTCAAGAGCATCCAATACATGATTCTGACTATAGCCACTTTCAGAGCTTGTTTTACTCCAGATGATCATGTTTATAGGCGACTTGGTTGAACGTTGTGGAGCGACCTCGTAGGGTAGAGCGAACTGGCCTCCAAACGAGAGGTGACCATATGCTATTGGATCTGTATACCACCTACCCAATTAATTTATGGTTCAAGAGTATGCTGAAGGTTTTCTAATGGGTCCTAATATAACGAGATACAACAAACACACCTTCCATCGTTATCCTGAGAATCTAATCAAGACCACTAGTAAGCGATTCTAGCTCTTGATGGGGACCTCCGTTTTCAGCCAATATTTGGTCATATTGCGAGTTCTCGCTGTGCCGTATATCGTTATGAAACACCGTGGCCGTTTTACTCAACTTCTTACAAAACATCTTCAACATCTATAAGATATAGCAGATATCCAGGAAGCACAGGCTCTCGAACCGTTTCTTTCCCCCAATCCGCTAAACACAATCCACTAAGCACTACGCACACCTCCGGCACTTCCCACGGATTCCTACATCGCCCTATCGCCCCCACGCTACCCTTCCTACACCCACCGTTTCCTACACCACGCTTTCCGCTATTTCGTTCTCCATATGATACACAGTCTAAACCCTCACCCCTTCAACTTGTGCAACTCCTTCACAAAGTGCTCGCCCCAGAACGCAGACGTGTACTTTGAAATGTACCCGAAAAGCTTGTTGAAGTTGATGAGCTTCTTCTCCTCCGGGAGCGTCAAGCTCTCCTTGATCGACTCGCTCAACTCGTCGATGTTCCACGGATTCACCACCATGGCCCCGTTCAAACTCTGTGCGGCACCGGCAAATTCAGAGAGAATAAGCGCACCCTTGTTTTCCTGCTGGCACGCGATGTACTCGTAGCACACCAAGTTCATGCCGTCACGTGTCGAGCTCACAAGGCACACGTCGGAAATGTAGTACAAACTGATGAGTTCCTCGAAAGGCACAGACTTGTGTAAGTAGTGGATGGGCACGAACTCCACCGTGCCAAACTGACCGTTGATGCGACCCACAAGTTCGTTTACGTTTGCACGCAAACTCTGGTACTCCTCCACATCGCCCCTGGAGGGAACGGCCACCTGAATGAGCACTACCTTTCCTATCCAGTCTGGGTTTTCTGTGAGGAACACCTCAAAAGCGTGCAACTTTTGGGGGACGCCCTTGATGTAGTCGAGCCGGTCGACACCCACGATCACCTTGACGCCCTGGAACTTCTTCTTGAGTTGCCTGATGCGTTCTACTACGCTGTCTTTTTTGACACCTTCCGTGAACTTATCCACGTCTATACCGATGGGAAACGCACCCACGCTGATTTCGCGACCCTCGTACTCGATCCCATTGGGCACTGTTTTTACGTGCGGCACGATCCGCGCCACCGACGACAAGAAATGGCGCGCGTAGTCGTAGGTGTGAAAGCCGATCAAGTTGCAGCTTAAAACACCCTCCAAGATCTCCTCGCGCACGGGCAACACACGGTAGATTTCCGAGGAGGGGAACGGCGTGTGGAGGAAAAACCCTATACGTACGTTCTGTCGGGAATCGCCCAACTCGGCCCGCAACATTTGCGGCAACAACATCAAATGGTAGTCGTGCACCCACACCATATCGTTGTCTTCGACCTGCGCCGCGATTTTCTGTGCAAACTGGCGGTTAGCCTCGATGTACGCAGCCCACGCCGTCTCGTCAAAGTTCATCTCGCCAGGGTGGTAGTGGAACAACGGCCACAAGATACTGTTGGAAAAGCCGTTGTAGTGCAAGTCCGCAATGGTGTCGCTGAGGAAAATCGCGGTGCACTTGAACTTCTCCATGAGCTCCGCGTTGACTTTGTCCTGCTGGTCGTCGGGGATTTCCAAGCCGGGCCAGCCGAGCCACTGGAACTCGGTGGACTTCTTGAGGCCCTGGAGTGCGGTCACGAGGCCACCGGAGGACATGGCGTAGTCGTACGCGCCGTTGCCTTTGCTGGTGATGGTCACGGGCAAGCGGTTGGACACGACGAGCACTTTTCCCTCGGGCATGGTGATGGCAGTATGCTGGGATAAGTAGTAGAGTATGGAAGAATATGCGATAGCTTGGTTCTAGCGTGCGATTATATGGCCAGTTTATGCGGGCTGCTACGTGCAGGGCAGAGTGGATATTGGTGCTAGGAGAAGCGGGAAAAGGAGGGGAAGAGAGGAAAAAGGGATTCTGCGAGTGTCGTGTGTGGGGTGTCTGGTGGCGAAAAAAAAAACCGGGGAGTATGGCGTTGTGGTGGATATTGGCGGCCCTCTTGATTGCTGTAGGCTGGAGATATGGCGTGAGTGCGAGGTTGCACGGTTCAGTCTTGAGCGGATATTATACCTACAGTGGGCTGCGAGAGATACTGTAGAAAACAAAGCATTTCGAGGCACTGCTTCCGTCGTGGTGTGTTCATTTTTTAGTGCTTCGTAGTGTGGTGGGTTTCGTCCTCTAGTGCTTTCGTAGCGTACTGCGTTCGTATAGTGGAAGAGTCTACCAGTGAATCTAGCAAGTTTATTATGATTCATAACCAGGTCACTACACCCAGGCTTCGTGTTGACATGCGCTGGAATTGGTTTCTATAAAACAGAGACCAGCAAAAGGTGTTTCGCTAAGTGAGAGTTGGTTTAGCCCAATCGCTGTTTGTAGTAAGTTCTTTGATATTGATTGCTAATTTCCGGCTTCAGCCCGAGTGCGACATAATTAGAGAAATGACGACACCAGCTGGTCTTGAACCTGGCACAAAAAATAAGTATCGAGAATCCCGGCTTCCAGAAGAAATGAAACGGGAGCAAACGCAAACAAGTAAAACAAACGCAAACTTGTCTCTTTCTATACCAGCTTCTTCGCTGAGAATACTGTCCTGCTAGCGCATACCCCAGCGCACCGTGAGCATGCACTTGCACCCACTGGCCAAAACGTGAGTAAATATTCAAATGTTTTTTGTGAAAATCTTACTCATCCGTCAAATACGACAATTCGTGCAAAGCAGCCCAAAATTCTGCGGCTGGTCCGGGGTAAGAATGGGCAGTGGTAATCAGTAGATCACGTGATCCGAACACCCCAAATGTCCACCACAAGTCGCCTTAAGACCTCTAAAACCCAGGTCCAACCCAGGTCCAACCCACTCCACCCGTATCACCACAAGAGCAAGAAAAGAAAAACAATTCACCTCACCCACGCCAATCCCACTCGGCAGTCGTGCGAAACCCATACCCACGCTCGCGGCCGCGACCGCAACAGAACACGCACCGTCTCAGCCACTCCCACCAATACACCTAAACCTCCACCACATTCCTACAGATATCACATACACCCACCCCATAGAACCCTATACACCCACACCGCCATGTACAACCCCTACGCGTCTGCCGCGGACGCCACGTTGTCGCAGCAGAATTTGCAGCACCCACGGCCACAACACGCGGCACCACAGCAGTTTTCTAACAGTCAACAATATGCTGCACCAAACTTCCCGAACCAGCCGCCAAACCCACAATTCCAGCAGTACCAGCAGCAGTATGGAGAGTATGCGCAAAACCCGCAAAACCCACAATTCCAGCAGAACTTCCAGGCCAACTTCCAGGGCCAAACGCTGCAGAATTACCCGCCGCAAACGGGCGGCTCGGCCCCTTACGGGGACTTCTTCTCAGACCCTGCAGCCACCATGGCGGCGCAGTTTGCCAAGTCCAGTTTTGGCCAGTCCAACAGCTACATCCAGCAGAACTTCGGCCTGTATATGCCCATGGCTGGCGAGTTGAAGTACTACTTCAAGATCAGCAATTCGTACGTGTGGCGCAAGCTCGCGCTCATTCTTTTCCCCTACCGTCACCGTGACTGGACCAGAATTCAGTCTGTGGAGACCGGAGCCAATCCTGGAAGTGGGCCTGGATTTGCACCCGCCAGTGAAGACGTAAATGCGCCAGACTTGTACATTCCTTTGATGGCGTTTGTCACGTATATTCTTCTCTGGGCGCTGTTCTCGGGGTTGCGTGGCGACTTCCACCCGGAGGTGTTTGGCTACTTGGCGTCGCAGACACTTGCGTGTTCATTTGTCGACATCTTGATTTTCAAGGTGGGGTTGTACTTGTTGAACTGCTCCACGCAGACGTCGTTCTGGGACCTCATCAGCTTTAGTGGATACAAGTACGTGACGATTATCGCGTTATTATGCTGGAAACAGGTGATGGGACATTCGTGGATCATCTACTACGGATTCCTTTTAGCTGCGGTGGGCAGCTTGTCGTTGTTTTTGATGAGGTCGCTCAAGTTTTTGATCTTGCCGTACGGCGTGGGGGAAAACTCGGCGGTGTCCATTTCTAACGGCCAGAGACGGCTCCGCGTGCAGTTTTTGTTCATCTACTCGGTGGTGGTGCAGTTTTTGATCGTGCTTTTCATGTCACGGTAGGGAGAAGGGAGACAAGGAGAAAAGGGGGGAAGAAAGGAAGGACGACAACGAATTGAGATCAAGGACACAAATGAAGGGGAAGAAAAGAGATAGACCGATCAGAAACCATTTCAACATATTCTTGCCCCGATTCTCTCGTCACGTGACAAGTGCTGCCATGCGCGCTGCGCGTCTCCACGCGTACTCTTCGAGATCTTCTGCCCCAGTACATAGCTGACCACCCGCCAGTAGATCATCATATGGCTACAATTCGTAAAACGAGAAAGCAGATCAGAACAACAGAAAAATCACATTCACCCTACCCACCTGTATAATCTGACTCACTACAACAACAATGGCCGACTCGCGATATCGCGGCTCCACACTGGCGAGGTACGTCAAAAACTCCTCCAAACCTGGAACAGTCACCACGCAGTTTGGCGCCGGCAGGGACGAAAAAGAAACCCCCGTCATCGAAAACCCCATGCTCAATGACGCGGTTACCCGCCGCGAGATGGTGGAGAAGATCGACGCCCTCGATTCCTTGATGGGGTTTGACCGTTTTGACCACGGCGATTTGGACGGCGCTAAACCCCGCAAGGGGTGGTTGGTGAACATGCACGCCACCACGGTGCCCTCGGAAGAGTATTTACCGGGGTACTCTGGCGTGGACTTCTATTTTTTGGACGAGGAAGGCGGCCTGTTCAAGGCTACTCTCCAGTACGATCCGTACTTCTTTTTGATGGTGGTGCCCGGCCGCGAGGCCGAGGTGGAGGAGTCCTTGAAGAAATTGCTCGAGGACCATAAGTTGAAGGGTGTGTCGCGAGAAAGCAAAGATGACTTGGCGATGCCGAACCACTTGGTGGGGTTGAAGCGGACGCTCATCAGACTACTGTTCCACAACGTTTCGGACTTGTTAGGCGCTCGCCGTGCCTTGACCCCCATCATCAGGGAAAACCAGGCCAAGAGGGACACACGTGACGTGTTCCAGGTGGTGGAGTTCAACAACAACGATAATCTCGACGCTGATATGAACGAGTACCTGGCGCCACAAATGCAGAAAAAAAGGGGCGCAGAGACCGTCTCCGACCCTACTACACTAATTGACGACTTGCGTGAGTACGACGTGCCCTTCCACGTGCGTGTGTCGATCGATAAGAACGTCCGGGTGGGCAAGTGGTACGACGTGTATGCACAACATGGATCTGTCAGTTTCGAGGAGGATACCGCCAAAATCGCTTTTGCGGACCCCGTGGTGTTGGCGTTCGACATCGAAACCACCAAGGCGCCGCTCAAATTCCCAGACGCAAAAGTGGACCAGATTATGATGATCTCGTACATGATTGACGGCGAGGGGTTTCTCATCACCAACCGCGAGATCATTTCCGAAGATATCGAGGATTTCGAGTACACGCCCAAACCAGAGTACCCTGGCGAGTTTTCTGTGTTCAACGAGCCCGACGAAAAACACGTCTTGATGCGTTTTTACGAGCACATACGGGATGTGCGGCCCACTGTTATTGCCACATTCAACGGTGACTTCTTCGATTGGCCGTTTGTGGAGACACGCACCAACTTCCACGAAATGGACATGTTCGACGAGATCGGCTTTGCCAAGGACAACGAGGGAGAGTACAAGTCCAAGTACTGCGTGCACATGGACTGTTACAGGTGGGTCAAAAGAGACTCGTATCTTCCACAGGGCTCGCAGGGCTTAAAAGCAGTCACCACTGCCAAATTGGGATACAACCCCATAGAACTCGACCCCGAATTGATGACGCCCTACGCATACGAAAAACCGCAGATTCTCTCGGAGTACTCTGTGTCGGACGCGGTCGCCACATACTACTTGTACTTCAAGTACGTGCACCCGTTCATTTTCTCTTTGTGCACGATCATTCCCCTCAACCCCGACGAGGTTCTTCGAAAAGGAACAGGCACGTTGTGTGAGATGTTGTTGATGGTGCAGGCATATGAAAAAGAAATCCTCCTCCCCAACAAGTATACCGACCCGATCGAGCGGTTCTACGAGGGCCACCTCCTCGAATCTGAGACGTACGTGGGCGGTCACGTGGAGTCACTTGAATCTGGTGTATTTCGGAGCGATATTGCGAACGAATTCAAGATCCAGCCAGAGGCCATCGGCGAGCTTCTCCAAGATTTGCGCAAATCGATCCAGTTCTGTATAGAGACGGAAAACGGCAAGAAGCTCGAGGATGTGGAGAACTTCGAGGAGGTGTACGAGGAAATAAAGAACAAGTTGGAGGATTTGCGAGATCGCCCAAACAGGACGGAGAACCCGCTCATCTACCACGTGGATGTCGCCTCCATGTACCCAAACATCATGACTTCCAACCGGCTCCAACCGGACTCGATGAAAACTGAAGAAGACTGTGCTGCATGTGATTTTAACAGACCGGGCAAAACGTGTGACAGACGCTTGGAGTGGTCGTGGCGAGGCGAGTTTTCGCCGGCCAAGGCCAACGAGTACAACTTGGTGAAGCGCACGTTGCAACATGAAACCTTCCCGCCGCTTAAACACTGGTTACCTCCAAGGACCTTTGATGAACTCTCCTATCCTGACCAGGCGCTGCGCATCAAACAGCGCTTGGGCGACTATGCCCGCAAGGTGCACAAGAAGAAGAAGGTCACCGAGACCATCACGCGCGAGGCCATTGTCTGTCAACGAGAAAACCCCTTCTATGTGAACACTGTTCGAAACTTCAGAGACCGGCGTTACGAGTTCAAAACACTTGCCAAGGTGTGGAAGGGCAAGTCTTCCAAGTGTAAAGACACCATTTCGCGGGACGAGGCCAACAAAATGGTGGTGTTGTACGACTCGCTACAGCTAGCGCACAAGGTTATTCTCAACTCCTTCTACGGTTACGTCATGCGAAAAGGCTCCAGGTGGTACTCGATGGAAATGGCGGGGATCACGTGTCTCACGGGGTCTAAGATCATCCAAATGGCGCGGGCGTTGGTGGAGAGAATTGGCCGTCCGTTGGAGTTGGACACCGACGGAATCTGGTGCATTTTGCCCCTGTCGTTTCCGGAAAACTACAACCTCAAATGCAAAGATGGAAAGAAGATCTTCTTGGAGTACCCGTGCTCGATGTTGAACTACTTGGTGCACCAGAAGTTCACCAACCACCAGTACCAGGACTTGGAGGACCCAGAGAGGTTCAAATACAGCACGAAGTCGGAGAACTCCATCTTTTTCGAGGTCGACGGTCCGTACCGCGCGATGGTCTTGCCCACGTCGAAAGAAGAAGGTAAAGGGTTGAAGAAGAGATATGCAGTCTTCAACCACGACGGATCGCTCGCGGAGTTGAAAGGGTTCGAGTTGAAAAGAAGAGGCGAGTTGAACCTCATCAAAAACTTCCAGTCCGACATCTTCAAGTTGTTTCTCGATGGCGACACGTTGGAGAACTGCTACGGTGCCGTGGCAACGGTGGCCAACAACTGGCTCGATGTTTTGGATACTAAGGGCGGCATGCTTGAGGACGAGGACTTGATCGAGCTTATTTGCGAAAACAAGATGATGAGCAAAGCACTCACGGAATACGAGGGCCAGAAGTCCACGTCCATCACCACGGCCAAGAGATTGGGTGAGTTTTTGGGCGAGGAGATGGTTAAGGATGCAGGTTTGGCGTGTAAGTACATCATCAGCGCCAAACCGTTCGATAAGCCCGTCACGGAAAGGGCGGTGCCTGTGGCGATTTTTTCGTCAGAAAAAAAAGAGTTTTTCTTGAAGAAATGGCTCAAGGATCCGTCGTTATCGGAGTTTGATCCTCGTTCCGTGATCGACTGGAACTACTATTACGAGCGTCTTGCCTCGGTTGTGCAGAAAATCATCACCATTCCTGCTGCGTACCAGAACGTCAAGAATCCAGTGCCCAGAGTGCCACACCCGGACTGGTTGAGGAAACGCATTCTCGTGCAAGAAGACAAACTCCAGCAGTCGTCAATCTCGTCGTTTTTTGGCACTGTTTCCAAGAAGGAACACCAGGGCAAAGCGTTGAAAGACATCGAGGAGTTTGGCGAGGTTTCGGACTTGCCCATGGCCGGTTCGAAGTTCAGCAAGGTGACTGTCAAAAAGAGAAAACTCCGGGAAGCACAGCGGATCAGAGCCGAGGAAGAAGAAAGAAACTCAGCTCTTCTTCATGGATCGTGCCCTTCCATGACAGAGGATTACGCTGGTTTTTTGGCGTACCAGAAGGCCAAGTGGAGTCTTCAGGCCAAAAACAGAGACAGGAGAAAGAAGCTCTTCGGCGAGAATTCCGAGTCTTCCCACCGGTCTTCTGTGGGCAGCATGATCCGCAAGCAAGCAGAAAATATTGCGGGGTCTAACTGGGAGATTCTCGAGTACAAGATCGACCCCACAAATGTCGGAGTTGTAAAGGTCTACGTGCTCTCTGGCGGAAAAGTGTACTCGTTTGCGTTCCACATTCCGAAGCAGATATACGCCACATTCAAGGCGAAACTCTCGAGCAGAAAGACGATTCCCAACTGCGAGATCGAGAAGTCAAAGGCGATTCTTCCAAATGGCCACGACTCCTCCCACCTCTACAAACTCACCATGCCAGAAGCAACGTACAACGAGGAAATCAGCAGGGTAGATAGCTTGCTCCACGACTCCAGAATCTTGGGGTTGTATGAGACAGAAATCAGTTCTATCGACAGGGCCATCATCGGCTTGGGTAATACTGTACGGTTTGACGACACCCGAGTGGGAGCACTTGGCAAATGCTTAAAAACAGGGTTCACCACCAAGGACTTGATCCAGATCAACCAGCACCAGTACTTGAAACGGTTCGGCATGGAGATCTTCTACTTGCTCCACATCGACACCAACAGCTACGAGTTTTTCGCGCTCTTCAATACGTGGACCAGCACCGTTTCTCTCTGTGTTTTGAAGCCTTCCGGTGGTGCGCAGGAATTACCCTCAAACCTTGACAGAATCTACAGAGACATTTATGAGGCGAAAAAAGACACCTTCACTAGTCTCTACAATATCATCGACTACCCCACGGAGGTGCAGTTTGAGACGATCTACTTCAGCAACCCTGGTTCGCTATACAAGAAACTTAACTCGCTCATCAGGAAGATACACGAGGGAAGAAGCAGCAAGGCGATGTTTGCCATCCAGTCGCCCTACTGTGATAAGGTGTTGCATCATCTCGATGGGGCATCCGACTTTCCTACCATAAAAATGAGTGTGCGAGAAGTTCCAATGCCCGCGCTTGGGTGGCAGTCGCTCATTTCCCAGAGAATCATAAAGCATTATTTCAACTTGGCTGCAGGAATCAAGAACTTGATCGACCTCTCGAACTACTCCAAGATCCCGCTCTGCAACTTGCAGGTGGAGAACTTGGACTACTTGATCGACGTGCAGTACGCCCGGCGCTTAACGGAGAACAATGTGGTGCTCTGGTGGTCCAACAATCTTTACCCGGATCACGGAGGGTACGAGGCGGATCAAGTGGACCAGTCGGAGAGTCTTGAATCGATCACCATCAACAATCCCGAGATCTACGAAACCGCGTGCTTGGAGATCGAGATCGGCACCTTGACCATCAACACCATTTTGACCAGTTCTCTCATCAACGAAATGGAGGGCACGGATTTGGCGGACGACCCGTTGGAGGGCGACGAAAACGGTTCATCCACGTTGGCCATCGACACGTTTTCGCCCACGGCGTTGTCCCATTTACGCGCGATGGTGAAACAGTGGTGGGACGACGCCGTGAACAACAATACGCACGCTGATGGCATGGCTAACCAGTTGGTGTTGTGGATCCAAAGGAAGAGCTCCAAGTTGTACGACTACATGCTCCACCGACACATCCACAAGTTGACGTACAAGGCGTTGCGGCAGTTGGTGGGCGAGTTCAAGCGGATGAATGCGAACGTGATTTTCGCCACGCGTCTGAAGTTGATTGTGCAGACGACCAAGATCTCGGTGGAAAACTCGTATGCGTTTGGCAACTACGCGGTCAACGCCATGCGCAAGAAACCATTGTTCAACTTCTTGGAGTTGCACATTGTGCGGTACTGGGACATCTTGATCTGGATGGACGAGTTCAACTACGCGGGGCGGTGCTGCACGGAAATCACCAGCGACGATGTGCAAGACTTGATTCCGTTCAGCCAGTGGCACATCAAGAAGTTCCTCCCGCTCATGTTTCAGACGGAGTTTGAGGACTGGATCGTGATTTTCTTGAACGCGTTGACCGTCTATAAAAGCGAGACTTTGCTTGGGGGCACCCAGCTGGGAACTCAACGGATCACCCAGTTGGCGCACATTCTCAACGGACAGAAGAAGCAGGACTCCAACGAGGAGGAGCCCGATGATTTTGTTAGCGAAATCATGGGCAACTTCCGCACCCCGCTCCACCAGCGGATCAAGAAGCTCTCGCGCCGCCAGAACGAGTCGATTCTCAACCCGGAAATGAAACAGGAATACGAGTTTCCCAAACTCGCGGGGTCGTACCTCCGCATGACTAACCCGGTCTTGGAGCTCGTCAAGTTCCTATGTGGCGTGTTTGCCTTGTCGAAGAAGAGAAGCATCGAGGTGCGGATGTTGCGCAAGGACCTTTTGCAAGAATTGGAGGTGCGAGAGTTCAGCCCGGAGTCGTTGTTCGCCAACCCCAGTGCGTCGTTGATAATCAACTCGGTGATTTGCGACTTCTGCGATCTCATCCGTGACGTCGACTTCTGCCGCAACGAAGAACAGGACGTCTGGGCATGCACCAACTGCCGCAGATCGTACAACACTGCGGCGATGGAAGAGGAGCTCATTGCACAGTGCTACAAATTGGTGGCCAAGTACTTGAGCCAGGACTACCAGTGCTCGCGGTGCCACGCGATTAAAGCAGACAACATGAGCGAGTTTTGCCGGTGTTCCGGCGACTGGGTGGAGACGGTGAAGTACGAGTATGTGGAGAAACGGCTCCACGTGTTCCGCAATGTGGCGAGTGTCTACGGGTTGAAGATGTTGCTGAACCAGCTCGAGGAGTACTTCTGAGGACATGGACCTGGAGGATATCTGGAAGTGCCAGGACCGAAATGCATATTTAGGAGAAGTCATACGGCTTCCTTCATTACAGACCATTGTAAGAGGATGAGGAAATGCAGCAAGTGCCTAGTTGGAATAGAAGACAAAATCATTAGAGTTTCAAGGTGCAGTGGATTATTGTAGGTTGCACAATGGCACTATGGCCATCTGACGGCCCAATGCATACTGAATATTTTGAAGAGTAGAACCCACCCTTCAAACGAGAAACGCCTATTTCATAAAAATCAAAATTAAAACGCATCACTACCAAATACCGTCTCCCACCCAAGTCGTGCGGCGCTCATCTCTCTAGATACAACAGACCCTCCACTACTAACCCCACCCCATGGAGAACCACACCAAATACGTCGATTTCCGCGAAACCGAGCAGGATCTCCTCGCGGCGTTCCTCACCAATGACGCCCAATCGCTGGCGCCCAACGTCATCGTGCTGGGCTACAAGTCCGTGGGAAAAACCCACGTGGTGCTCCGGCACCTCGAGAATATCGGCGTCCGCCAAACCGTGGTCAATTGCGACGAGTTCATCACACAGAAACTCCTCCTACAACAGTGTCTCTTCCGGATCCGCGAGGACAGCGGAATCGATCTCCTGAAATACCACCAGACGTTCACGTACAAAGGGCTCGAGGCCGCCAGACTCTCGCTTCTTTGTGAGACGTTTGCACAGTTTCTCATGGCGCTCGAGCAGTTTGTGGTGGAGACCAAATACCGCGAGCCGCACGTCTTGGTGTTGGACCGGTTCGACCAATGCCTCGACAATACCGACGAGCTCTTCCGCGCCTTTGTGCGCTTGAGGGAGCACTCCTCCATCAGAAACCTCTCCGTGGTGTACATCTTGTCGTACGAGGAGCCGCCCCAGTTGGTCACCGTCAACGTGCCGCACATCCGCTTTTCGCCCTACACGCCGGAGCAGGTCGTGGAGATACTAGTCAAGACGCCGTTTCCGGACGTGTCGCGTCCAGAGGTCGGGATACTGTTCTGGACCCAGTTCACCAAGTTGGTGGTGGATTTGTTCTTTGACTACACCGGGTCCGATCTCTCGTTGCTAGTGGACATGTGTGCCAATCTCTGGCCCAAGTTCGTGTCTGTTATAGACCAGGGACGGTACTCGCAGAACGAGTTTTTGCAGATCTACAGGGAACTCAAAGACGACATCGTGAAGGACGACGTTCTCAGCAACTGCACAGTGACGATGTACGAAAACGGGTTTTTGGAGGAGGAGGCCAGTCTCCCCCTTTCTGACTTGCCGTACCATTCCAAGTTCATTCTCATCGCGGGGTACTTGGCTTCCTACACGAACCCCAAAAATGACCCCCATTTGTTTTCCAGGCTACGCACGCTCCGTGCTCGGAAATCGCCACAAAAAGGACGCAAATCTCCGTCGAAAAGACAGGAAAAGAGCACGCCGCGGAAGTTGGTCAAAGGACCACAGCTCGACTTTGATCTCTCGCCGTCAAAATCGAGCAATCTCGACGAATCTGGACCTTCGCCGTCTAAACGGCAGTTGGCGTCTCCGCTGCCAAACCTGCCATTTGCAACACCAAAAAAAGCGTCAGCTTCACCAAAGAAATCTGGCCCCAGCGAGAAAGACGAGTCCACCATCCGAAGAGAGGATATCGACACGCGGCTCTTGTCTGCGTCGTACTTCGATCTCGAGCGACTAAAAGCAATCCTCTCTGTCATCTACCGGAACGAGTCCCGCACCCTCCTCCGGGATAGTCAGAAGATCAACCTCTACAGTTATCTCACCGAGAGGGAGCACGCCAAAAAGGACCAGGAGTTCAACACTTTCACACTCAACAGTAATATGGACATCAATCTACAGATAGCAACTTTGGCGGGGTTGGGCTTGTTTAGCTGTTCTTTTTCTAGAGACCCATTGAGCACGAAAATCAGGTGGAAGTGCAATGTGGGGTGGGACCTGGTGGAGCAGGTTGCGCGTGAGATCAAGTTCCCTCTTCACCATTATGTCATGGAGGAGTAGGGGCTTTCGCAAAAGAGAGGTGGGCAAGGTAAATTTAGATGATCGCTGCCCTTATGTGGGGTGTGACACTTTCTCAGAATGGCTGGACGAGGTGGAATGGGAGAGAGTGGGGACTCAATCGGGTTTCGTGGTGTGTTAGAAGGTGGGATAGCTGGACGGATATGGCTACTCTCTAAGGATCATTCAAGTGTGCTCTCCCTAATTTGAGAATTTTCCCCATCAGTTCAATACAGCACCTTCAGCCAATTGATCATACACCGGATATACCAGACGGTTCTGCGTCAGCTAGTCTATGGATTGATGGGATTTCGGGAGTCGGGCAAAAAGCGAGATCGAAAGGTGGTTCATGAAGGATGGATACGGTAGGATTGGAATATAGTGGCTAAGTGTTGGTACATTCCTTTAAATGACCGGCCGGTTCACCTACAAAACGTATCGACTTTCACTTCCTCCCCAAGTGTGACCAGATCACAGAAAGAGAGTGCCCTAGTTGATAATGGAGGACCAAGAATTCACCCCAGCTTGGTATAGCTCTGAGATTCCCACCGGCAGATGCTTCTTTGTTGTTCTGAAAAAACGGTGGTGATATTCGCAAAGATGTATCGGCGACTTGTGTGTCAAATGACAAAGCTCCGAATTCATCTGGGTCTCACGCCTCGGTGTTAGATGGCGCAATATAGCGCAGCACAGACTCCTCACATAGCCGTCCCTATAAATACAACTGTTTATTCAATGCATCAACGCACATCTACTCGAAAGACACGTCACAAACATTCACGAACGTGGTCTCTCCCCTCCGACGTACCTGTACATTATCCTCAAAGTACGTCTCCTTCCAGTAGCCCATTTCGTACGTGGAAAACGGCCCGTGGATCTCGTCTTCGTCCATCCAGCGATACTCCCAGATGGCCTCGCCATACTCGTTTTCCAGGGTTGCATCGTTGGTCATTTCTTCGGCTTTCCGCTTCACTCCCTTGGATACGTAGTCGTCTCCGGTTTCCTGGCGGAACACACGCATTAGCTCTTCTCTGCTCATGTCGTACGCAGCCGAAATCCCCTTTTCACTCACGAGTTGCTCGCAGCACTCGGTGATCTCAAACACGGTCTTTTTTCGCCCGGAGTCGTCCTCTATCTTTGTTGTGTTGCTTTTTGTCTTCCTTTTCTTGGGCGGCCGCAATCTGGAGAGAGCCTCCATGGGCGTTTCGGCGGGTTCGAGGTGCGCGATAAGGCCCTGCAAAATCTCCAGCACCGGTTTCATGGGAGCGTCCTTTGTAGTGCTTCGCGATAGTTCTTGTGCTTTTCTGGCCCTCTGTATATCTTCCGCAGTGGCCTCGGCCATCCACGGCTCCTCGCCGTCACTGTCCTGGCGGATGTAGTTCATGTCCTTGTCGAACTGTCCCGACTCCGCCTCCTCTCGTAGATTGAATGCCTCCATCTGGACCTCCTGTTTGGGCCGACCGGGGCTATTTTCTCTGGCGCTTTGCGGTCCATCTGGAAATCCGTCCACGTGGTCGTCGAACTGGTAATCCTCGAGTCCCTGGTCCTTCTCAAACTGGGCGATATCGAGCGCCTTGTTGTGGGCAGGTTTGGGTGCCGTCGGGACCGCGGGGTCCTCGTTGTCAGACGCAAACATGTCGTCGTCGTCGCCCTTCTCTTCGGCCAGTTGGCCGCCGCTTTCCTCGATTCCGTCCTTCCCCTCGGGCGTCCCGGCAGCGTCGTCTGAATCGTCTCCATACATCTCACCATCGGAATCAGACTCGTATCCAGAAACCAACTGGGTTTTTCTGTGCTTGCGGGCGAACCCGTCCACGCCTTCGTCCAGCATGGTTGTTCAAATAGGCCCAACTGTATTTACATAGAGGTCTTTTTTGTCGCTTATACTCAGAGTGCATCAATTGCTGGATCATCGCGCATACTATCGTGCGCAGCAGGCCATAGTGAGCATTTGTCATCGGTTTGCAATCCACTTTTCTGGCCATGGACGATCTCAATCTCGATGGCGCGCTCACCCTTGAGGAGAGCTTCTACGAAAAAGGGTACCAGGAGGGCCACGAGCATTCCGCCAGAGAGCAGTTCTTAGAGGGCAAGATCTATGGCCTCCAGACGGGTTTCCAGCGATTTCTAGTGGTGGGCTACTTGCACGGGCTTCTAGATGAGTGGAGCAAGAACGACAGCCCCCTGTTGACAGGCCATCTAGAGCAACTCCGGCGCTTTTTGGGCGAAATTTCTTTAAGCAACGACGATCTGGCTGTGGCTCAGTATGAGAAGTCCGTCACGCGTGCGAGAAATAAGGCCCGTGTCATTGCTGCGCTCACAAAAACGGGCGATAAACTAGCAAGGCTCGACTCTATGATCAAGGAGGTTGGCGGCAGTCTCCAGGTGCTGGAGGACCTCAACAATATGTGGTAAGATACTAATGAAGAAGAGAATAATGAAGAGGGTAGAAAGCCGTTTTGAGGAAGGTACTTGGACGCTCAGAGTCGAGTGTTGTCTTGATTTTGAAAGAGGTAGTAAGAAGGGCAGTCTTTTCGTCTAGGGCTCCGAGAAACACCCTGGTTATAGGCAGCAATATGTGCAATTAAAGGGCCAAATGCCAGATCGTGGGGCTGGGTCTGCCACGCTGTGCTACGAAAGGCTCCAGTACTTGAAGAGGTACATTCAACGATAATCGGTTGTTTGTGAGAAGATCGTTGGGTGTAGGGAGTCAAAACAAAAGTGGGGTGTTCACAGGTGTAGAATGAAAGAACAAAGGAATACAGTGTTCATTGTTCAATTGGTGCTACTGCCCGCTAATGAGAAGCTGGATATCCGGATATAACGATCTTCCGTAATACTCCAAATAGCATACCCTACATATCTCTGATCGACTCCACCCTTAACAACCCATCAAGAGTATATTTGAATTTCCAGGCACTACCGGCTGCACACTGTGCACGAACCCTGCGCAATGTAGCCGAGTTCTAGGTCGACCTTTCCGCCCTAATAAAACTGATGCCAAGTACAGCCTCCATGTTAGGTCTTGCGTCACTACTGGCTGTGCATGCAAGTATACTAACTAGACATTCAGTGGGCTCTTTTCTAGCCCGTACCGACCAATGATGGTCTCCCATTATAAGAGACTGAGCACCACCAGCCTCTGGCCACCACGTGACACCACTTTCGAAAGAACCCAGACAATCCAGAACACATCTGGAGTAGTACACGCCACTAAAACACAAAATCAAACGGAAGCGGCTTCCCCGGCGCGTCCAAACGGTAGCTAAGTATTCCACCCAAAGGACAGTCGTTGATGCCAATAATGAGGTTCTCGTCTCGCCCGGAACCTGCCAGGCACACGTTCAAACCAATGCACTTGCCTATAAAGTCGATCAGCTGCACCCGCGAATGCACCGGATCGGGCCCGGATTTCAAGTCGTCCGTCCGGACCACACCCACGTGATCTAGACTTTCGGCCCATATTACGTAGTCGCCATACAGGCTAAACTTGCAGTTGCGCACGGGACCTCCAAGAATGCCCCCGTCGATGTCAAACGCACGTGATCCAAGCGCACTGTTCCAGCAGTGTGTGCTGTTGTGGGTCATACGTCTATCCCATAGTCTCACAGTACCGTCCTGGTTTCCAGAAACCAAGACATGCTCGTTACTAGGGGACCAGTCGCAGCTGAAGCCGTAGTCCTTGTGGCCCTGGAACGTGGCACTGGCACGGAATTTGGCCTCGTTCAAGCACCGTTTATCGAGAATGAAGTTGTCCTTACTGTCTGCAGCAACGAAAAACTCGTGCAGATTGTGCGGGCTGGCGACGAGACTGTTGATGGCAAACGGGAGCTGGATGCTGGCGGTTTTTCTGTATGTTTGTACGTCGAAGTAGCGCACCTTGGCGTCGTTGGAGGCTATAGTGAGCAGGCTACTGTCGCGGCTGATGCTGATGTCGTTGGTGATTCCGTCCGAAGATTGGGTGAGAAGCAATTCGGCGGGGGGCCGGACCACGCTGGGGTCCTCGATGTCCACTAGCACGAAGCCCCCCTCAAAAGTGCCCGCTGCTAGAAACTTGCGCGAACATGTCATGGAGGCTATCCTGCCAGTGGGGCTCTGCTTGAGGTCCCTCGAGTCGACCAAGCAGTCTAGCTTCACGTCTGCAGCGGGCAGAGCGTCGTCCGGCATGAGCCGCACCAACTTGAAGAAGCTGTGGAAGTCGTCGGGGTGCTCGCGGCCGTCCAAAAACACAGGTTCTAGCGTGTCATCGTGGAAGTACGACGAAGGGTAGAACACGCCGTCGGCAGAGTTTTCGCCGCAGACCACGAGCGACCGGAGCTGGAAGTGCGTGATGTGGTTCTTGAGCCTGCTGTAGAACTTGTGGAAGTCGTAGAAATCCGTTTTCGTGTTGTAACTAGTGCGTTGGATGCTCTGCGAAAACTGTTAGTAGATATACGGAAGGCAATAGCGGCAGGTTTTTACTTACTTTTAGCGCGTTTTCCCGCGAGTTGGGTACATTGGTGAACCACGACAAACGCGCTACCCGGGCCCGTTCCTGGTAGAACCGACGCTGGAGACTGTTTCCCCAGGCCAACCCTTGCACATTGGTATGTGGGTCTGGATCCGTCACCGCAAACGGTAGGCTGGCCTCGCGTTCTTTGAGCGAGCTGAGGATGTGCAAAATGTCTGTTTTCGTTAGCGTCGACTCGTCGTCGTATAGAAGATTGTAGAGAAAGGTGAGCGACTCTGACTGGTGGAGCTCGTATACGTTCGAAGGGTTCACGGAGCTGGACACGGAGGGGTGGATGAGGCTGGAGAAGTCGGACGAGCGTGCGTTGGGCGCGCTGGCCATCTCCAGGGAAATCTCGACGGCCATATTGGGAAAGGGTTGAGCTGATGGTGGAATAGATGGTGGAATAGATGGAAAGGTGAGTAACAGATGGAACAGCTGGAAGAGCTGGAATTGGCGAAAGTGCGTCCGTCTTGGGAGCGGCTCTGGAAAGTTCTGCTTCTATATTGGTATCCCTCAGACCGTTGTGTAGCTAGTCTATGGCTTGGATGTCTGGATTCCGTAGTGCAGTAGTTATCTGTTGCGATCTTCGTCTCGTGCACGACGCGAGAAGAGGTCTTCGTTGTTGGATTCTGTGGATGCTGTAGGCAGCTTTAGAAAAATATAATAGGTGCTTCGGCCTTCTAGACAAGGAGTCGTAGTGGTGTAGTTATTGGTTGGTGAGACAGTTCGCAGCTGCCGGCGATGCACGCTATGGGTACCAGTGATGATTAAATTACCTACACAACGCTGGTGAGGTAGAATTCACAACGGCGTTTCGTTGCTGTGACCTATTTTTCAGTGCCGTAGTTTTCGGTGGGTACGAATTTGTTTGCGTAGCCGTAATCGTGATGTACATCACGGTCCTATTACAGATGGGGCTACGCTTACAGGAAGTGCGTTCAGACAAAGCACGTCAGTCAGCCACACTAGAAACTTCAGCAAAGAAGTAGAGATTCTTCAACTTCTCGGTGGTGGTCGTTCGACAGGCAGAAGTCTGACTGAACAGACCCAGCAGATCCACAGCATCCTCCGCGCGAGAACAATTCTCTGGTCCTTTCTCACGACTTGGCCACAAGCTTCTACCGTAGGCTCCCTCCGTTGGATTTCCCGAAAAGGACGTCCTTGGACCAGAAAGCCAGGCCCACAGAGAACCACTTCCAATCGTCACTTTTCTATTAGCATAAACAATATCTCTACACCCCCCTTTCTACATGTCCCTACCCTAGAGCGCTGCCTCGAGGAAGCCCTTCTCGTGCAACAGACGCATATTGCTGCTCCACGTCCGCTCGATGTTGTCCTTATTTTGCGCCACGCTGGACGGCTCTTCGATGGCGCCGCCAGTCACAAGGTACGATCCACTGTCGGCGGCCCCCAAGGTCGTGTCGAGCGCAGCCCGGAGCGTCGCCAAAGCCCCCTCCTCACAAGACACACCAATCACCTTTCCGCACCCCTGCAAGCCTACTTTCATCACCGGCCCAAGCGCAGGCAAGCCCGTCCAGTAGTCGTAGAGACGGGTGTCCGTGATCACACCCGGGTGCACGGAGAAGGCAAGGATGTCCGGGTGCTCCTGGGCGTACTTCCGCATGTACTCGATGGCCCCCCGCTTGGCATTCCCGTATCTGACCCAGGAGTACAACGCACTGGGAAACTTGTTGATGGGGTTCTCGGGCTCCCAGTACTTGATCGAGAGTTTGTGGCCCATGGAGCTCAAGGTGATGACGCGGGGAGCCGAGCCCAAAGCGGCCGTTTTCTCGAGCGCTGGGGTGAGTTTGGTAGTGAGGAGAATCGGCGCCACAAGGTTCACCTGGTACTGGATTTCGTAGCCGTCTTTGGTCATTTCGAACGGCACGGCCATCACGCCTGCGTTGTTGATGAGAATGTCCAAATGGGACTCTTTCGCCAAGAAGTCCCCCGCACACTTTTCCACGGTTTTCAAGTCACAGCAGTCTAAGTGGAGCGACAACAACTCGCCAAGGGGTTGCTTTTTCTGCTCTATTTCCAGGTATCTGCCCACGCGTCGTTCTGCTTCGGCCCCGATGCCAGCAATGGCCTCCGCCACTTTCTGGGCGTTTCTGCCCGCAACATATACGATGTATCCATGGAGATAGAGGTGCAACACGGTGTACCAGCCAATGCCGGAATTGCCACCCGTGACAATTGCGACTTTGCGCTCCGCGGCCGGGTCGTAGTACGGGGCCGTGGATGGATCGTAGTAGCCGGTTGACATGATAAAGGTATTAGATAGTAGATCTAATGTAGGAGATAATATCAGATATCGATCGCTGTGATAGCGCGCGCTGGTCATGTGACGGCGGCGCTGCGTGTGAAATGTGCATCTACAATACAGCCTCCAGTGCTCCCTAAACTGATACCGATATCTGGATCAATTCGATCCAGACGGAGGAACCTGGATGAACGGAACGATTCCCAAGGGCTGCGCTAGGGCGCGGTCTCCTCAGGCATGTGTGGGGTATAGTAAGTAAGGTAATGTCTGGGTAGTGGAAACGAAGGGTTTCTTCTGCTGCCCTTTTATAGGAAAATAGAGAACGACACGCTTCTTATATGTGTGAGCGATCACGTTCATCGAACCTTAGACTGGTGTGTTGTTTCAGAATGCATCTACGTCGTGTATAGTTCAACCACTGCATGCTCATATCTGGACCATATACAGTGAATTATGTACAATACAATACATACAACACATACAATTCACAAAACAACACATACACAATGCGCTACGACCGGCTCATTGTTCTTCCGTGCCACGCTGTCTGGAAGGCGCAGGATGCAAACTCTGGCCTGTGCTCCAGCGAGTGGTTTCTTGCACCGTTCCAGATCGAGGGCCACGACCACCTATGCTTCATAGACCATATCAAAACGTGCGTGGAGGAGCTCAGAAAACACCCCCAGGCGCTTCTCGTGATTTCGGGCGGCCTGACCAAGTCCGCAGCGGGCCCGATTTCCGAGGCGTTTTCGTACTATCAGCTTGCACAAAGACTATACGGAAGCGAGCCGTTTTTCGAGCGAGTAGTGCTCGAGGAGTACGCACGTGACTCGTTCGAAAACGTGCTTTTCCTGGTGTGCCGCTTCCACGAGGTTTCGGACGGTTACCCGGAGTTTATCACGGTAGTGGGCTTCGAGTTCAAGCGGACACGGTTCCTTCAGTACCACTTGAAGCAGGCACTCGGGTTTCCGGAAGCTCGCGTGGACTATATCGGAAACGCACCAGCACCGGGACCCGAAATCGATCGAGACGCGTACTTTTCCGATTTGCTAGCGTCGGAGAAAAAGCACGCACTTGACCATTTTGCGAGGGATCTATACGGAATCAGAGACCCTCTTTACGCGAAGAGACTACAGAGGGATCCGTTCAAAAGACACCACGGGTACGAGAGCAGCAATCCGGACATGAGCGTTTTCTTGAGAATTCTTCGAAATGGCGGTGGGGGTCTTTCGGATGCCGAGATTGCGGAGCAGGTGGGTGTAAAGTGGAAGTAAGGGGTTTAGGGCCGGGAAGGCCGCCGTCAGTGATATGAGAGGTGCAAAAGTGGACTTCTTGATTTGGCAAGATAGATGTTGGACTGTCGTCTCTGGGATGGATGGGATGTATGTATTTCTACGATGTTTTTCATGGGTGCAATGAGCAGATACACGGCGTAAGGAGCATGCTAGGATTGCATTTTCGCCTCCGACTAGACCTGTGGCCAGAGCATAGTGCGACCAGCTAACTTGTGGAATCGCTGATGTTAGAACGTCAATGTGCTGTGACATTGGACTGGGGATGGGCAGATGTGCAGCTTTGCCAATTTCAGCACCACATCCAAAGGACGTACACCACCAAAATCACAGAACCAAAACTACACAACAAATGCTTAAGAAAGCTAGATAGTCACCAGCCCAACCTGCTGATACATCTCGGAAACTATTGCATGCAAGAATACTTCCAACGACATTAAAAACTACTTCCAACGAGCCGAGTTTTTTGAGCGGTATATTTGAACCTTCTGTATGAATTGGAGTACTACATTACATGGGTGTTAGTGGAAAGACCAGTACTCCTCGAATACGAGCTGATCAGTGAGAAATTTACACGAATTTGTCCTATGTCAAGGCTGCAGAGAAGAAGAGAAGTATGTGGGCTTACCTTAATGGCTCCATCGCATCAAAATAGGGAGGTTCGTCTTGGACTCGAGACCAAGGGAGCCGTTATTGGTGATGACTGGATCTATTGATATCACTTTCACTTCTTTCCCTATTCCTGCCTAATTGATATATATGAATACGATGAGTAGTCGAAACTACGCCACTACCTAACAATCCACCTGAAACTCTACCTAACATTCGACGTCTTTCTTTCCTTTTTCCTCTTTCCTCCTTTGCCTTGCTAGCACGCTTGCAGCATACGCTCGATGTCTCGTTTTGCTCACTGCCTAGCATTCCTTTCCCATTCTGACTCCTACTCTGTTCTTCCTTCTTTGCTCTGTCCAACTCGTGTTGTCTAGGGTGTTCCATATATACCATCCTCTTCGGTAGTGTTGCTCGACCTATTACCTAATAATTCCCTTTGTCTGGATTCTGCTTGGGCCAAGTTTTGCGTGGACTTGAAGTCGTCCACCAGTTCTTCTAACTGAATATGTTGTACGTAGAGTATCTGTGGTAAGTCTGTGGAAACTCGACTCCAGGTATTCCGACACGGGCCAAAATCAGTTCGATCTAAATCTCTTCCAATTGCAGTCTATAGTAATTTTCAGTCACCGGAACAAGACGAGGTAGGGTCCAAGATAGTATGCCCAGATTGGATGTCCTCTCGAAACTGTTAGTGTTCAATGTCGTCACTCTGAAGACCCATCGAGTTGATCGCCTGGCAGATTTACCACTCTTCTCCGAAATGATTCGTTCCGCAAACTGGATCAGATAGCAGCCGACAATTACCATCGGTATAGTTCTTTTTTATCCTGGTGGTAGTCTCAACTACACCTCCTCCGCTTGGTTACCTCCTTTTCATCCTTTCTCAATCTCTTTTCTTGTCGCTTTTGTAGTCTTTATATCTTACTCTATTTCTTTTCTAACCCTTTCATTACCTCTAGCTTTCTTCTTTCTAACCCTTTCTTTACCTCTAGCTTTTTTCTTTCTATCTCTTTCTTTATTTCCCTCTTCCTCTACAAGTCTTTCACCTCCTTCCCGCCCCTGTTCTCCTCTAGCAAGCTGGTCATCTCCTCGAGAATATCCTTCGTCTCCCGCGGATTGGCAATCCACACCGTACACGCACTGAGCCGGGCTTTGAAATCGTTGGCACCCACAGACGCAAACTGGTCGCCAATGTGGAGACTCGAACTCTTGAAAATCGGACCGTGTGCTCCCTCGCAGGTCTTGTATAGATACTGCTGCAATGCCTCCACACCCAACGCTTTATCGCCAATATCGACCCATACATCCGCGCCTCCGTTGAAGGCACACACCTTGACCTCACTTTCGGCCAGGTCACAGGGCACCACATCTGCAAGTTCTCCACTATGAGCGTCCACTAGTCTGGTATCCTTTCCTCCGCTTTGGTTCAAAAAGTCGTTGAGCTCCACCAGAATCGACAACACCATCTCCTCCAACGTCTCGCGCTGGATCTTGTACCCGTTGACAGGAATGATGCCCAAAGAACGCTCCTTGCGGATGATTGTGGTCTTGGTTTCGTCGTCCAACCTCATTCTTTTGCGGAGGTGCTTCAAGTGTGCGTGGGAGAGATCCATAATCTCGACGATCTTGGCCTGGCTCCAGCACTTCATCAAGGGGAGGTACCACTCGTGGCCCTCGATGAACCGAAGGTTGCCTTGTGTGCAGTCGTACCTAAAGAGGTAGTTAGACTCACCGCCCATGACGAGAAAGTTGTTTTTCTGCGTGGCCAGCAAGACCTCACTTTCGCGTAGCGCCTGGATGAGCCCGCGCAAACGCTCCTGGTACGACGTGGCACCCTGCTGCCCCGGGTAACCTGCCGCAGTAACCACGGCCACATACAAGTCCAAGCTGAGCAACTTCACCAAAAGCGCCACGAGCGGCGAGTCCTGCACGAGCGACTTGCCGTCGTCGTATAGCGTGACGTCTCCGTCAAACGTGACCAAGCGAAGCTTGGTGTCGTTTTCCACGTTTCCTGCTAGAGCTAGCACCTGTGCAGTATTCAAAATAGAACGGATATCGTTGAATGACGGACTCACGAGAGTGCGTCTCGAAATCAGGCGCTTGCGATCTTCAATCAAAAACGCCTCCTTTAGCGGAAGCGGGGTGAAAAAACGGCCCACGGATGGCACTAGTTGCCGGAGCCGAGTGCGGGCCATAACGTGCGCATCACTCTGTCTTTCGTCTAGCGCCATGGTGTTGAGGATGAGTTTTTCGACGTCGTGGAAAACCTCGATGTATCTGCCTTGCAATGTCTTTTCAATGCGTTTCTCAAACTTCTCTATGCGCCGCTCATTGGGCGTGTCGTGGTCAGCAAAGTACCGCTCGTATTCGTCAATGTCGCCGTGGAGCACAAACGGCACGGCCAAAAGCCCCTTGATCCATTCGATCAACTCGTCGCGCTTGTGCGACTTCAACGCGTACTCGACTCTATATCTCGAGGTCATTTCTAGAAAATATCTGGTGAGATCGTGGAAAAGATGGGGGTAGAAATGGCTGGGTGCCCACGTTCGCTAATATGACCGAGCAAGGCCCGTGCGGCGAAAGCATGCGGTCCGGCATACAGGGTTATCGCACTGCATAGGGGTCTGTCAGATCCGGTCTATTAGTCTAGTATTTGCCAGCGATATCAATAATGGCTTTGCTGAGACTGGAAATGGCAGACCTGGGGGTGGTGCTGGAGATTCGGAAAAGGGGATGTTACAATGCGCACCAGAGTGCCACCATATAGACGTTGTGACTTCATCAGGGTGTAGATCTCGCCGTGATACATCGATGAATACTTTTCAGATTTAACCTTTTGTTATTTCTTTTATTTTCTGCGTGGTCTACGTAGTCCTTCTTGGTCAAATTACACATTTTGAACTCAAAATCAGTAGGCACCCAAAAACAGTAGGGTTCAAATCAGTAGTACTCCGAGATTGGCTGAGTATCGCGAGCAGCGTGGCAGATACTGAAAAGATTTTGTCCCAGAGGTGTCCGGGTAAGTTTCCCGTTAACATAGACCTAATTGTTCTATTCTGAGGCTCTCTTTAAGTATTTCTCAAGATCACTCCACTTGGTGGAAACCAAGAACACTAGACTACTGCCACTAATAAACCAGACCCAGTTTTCAGAGGTATCTAGGCTGGTGATGAGAGCTATGAATAGAAAATTGAGCAGGTAATGCATGTTGATTGGGTGATGTAGTGGATTACCCGACTGTCTTGCATTAGTGTCGATAGCAAGCCAGTGAATCAGGCTGGTCAAAAACGACGAAGCATATGAAGCACTGGAAGCAAAAAATTTTTTGACCAGGGATGGATTCCAAGAAATGAAACCATGTCTAACCCAGAGGAAGAGAAAATCTCACAAACCACCCTTCCCCATTGTTATATTAAGTTTTGGTCTACATGGCTATATACCACAGCACGGTCGTTGTAATGAGCTAAAAAGATCAAAACACAGTCAAGTAAGGCCCTCCTCTCCAATATGTAAACTGGGTACGAAGGGACCATTTACATTCCTGGCCAAACCATCCACTTGGGCCTGTGCCCGTATTTGCAATGGACCCCGTATTTGAAATTGGCCCATATTCGCAATGGTAACATGTTACACCGACCTAAACCAAGGCAGTCTTTCTTTCATCCCACGAATAGATCATGAAGAACTACGATAATGATTCTTGAGGAAAAGGGAGAAATAGGCTTGAGTTCTGAGCAGTTCTGTTGCAAGAAATCACTGCATTCAGACGGACAACATGGAGCTTGGAGCCACGCACTGGTGACCCTTCTCTGAAATACTGTCTCTTCCTTATTCTTTCTTATATTACCTGTTGCTTCTTAACTCCTATATTACATTACAAGTCGCCCTGCGCTCTTCTTCTGTCACGCTCCTCCGTGATCGACAACTTGATACCCTTGCCCTTTGGCAACGACACGTATGGCTTGTTGGCATCGGTACCGATGACGAACACGTTGGCCTGTCTCGTCACAAACGTGTTCTCCAAGGCGTCCTTGATGTGGACCAAGTCGAAACCACCCTCGTGCTTCTC